>CM053581.1:380650830-380661840 GCA_028627135.1 Pseudochirops cupreus | reverse complement strand
AGGCTATCTCGCAAAGCCTTGATCCTTTTCCCATCGAGATCCCTCGGTCCAAGTTCTGTCCCTTCCAGACCGGTGGTCCTTTGGCATTGATGCCCTTGGCTTTCTCTCCCCCCTCCTCTGACTTCCTTCAGGTCTCCACCTCCCGGCTTCCCAGGCTCCCTTCAGGTCCCAGCTAAAATCCCACCTTCTACTGGGAACCTTTCCCGATCGCTTCATTCTAGCCAGTGCCTTCTTCTCTCTTGATTATCTCCGATTTATCCTGCATATAACTCGCTTGTACAGTAGTTGTCTGTGTGTTGTCTCCCCCATTAGACTGTCAGCTTCCTGAGAACTGGGACTGTCTTCGTATACCCAGTACCTGGCACATAGGAGGCGCTCGATAAAAGTATATTGGATAACTCACTTCCACTCTTAGCCAAAATCCCACCTTCTGCTAAAAACCTTTCCCAGCCTTCCTTCATCTTGTGCCTCCCCTCTGAGATTACTCCTATTTATCATATTCGCACATACTTGTCTCTCCCCTTAGAAAGTGAGCTCCTGGAGGGCAGGGACTGGTCTGTGCCTGTGTTTGTATCCCCAGCTCTCGCTACTGTGCTTGGCGCGTTGTAGGTATTAATAAATGCTTGTTGGCTTGACTTGTTAACTCGTGTCTTCCTTGTTGCCTGAGTTCCTCCAAATCCAAAGCCTCTATCTAGCCAAATGAAGGAATGAATGAATAGGAGAAATACTATTGCAGGATAGTAGAAATAATTCTACCTGACATTTACATAATACTTTAAGTCAACAAGCACTTACTTTTAAACTTATTTTTAGTTTTCAGCATTCACTTCCATAAGATTTTGAGTTCCAGATTTTCTCCCCATGTCTCCACTCCCCACACACACACAACAAGCATTTATTAAGCGTGTGCTGTGTATTCAACACTGTGTTGAGCTCGAAAGGCAAAAAGAGTCCCTGCCCTCAAGGGGCTTACAGACTAATTGGGGAAGCAACATGGAAACGACTGTGTACAAACAAGCTACATACGGAATAAAGTGGAGGTTAGCTCAGAGGGAAGGCGGTAACATCCACGAGGACCAGCATGGGCTTTTGGGGTTCACGAAATGCTTTCTATGCGGGTTCTTTCCTGATCCTGTGAGGTAGGAGCAGGTCTCATCTGTCTCTACCTCCACTATTTTCATTTCGCTTGAAAGACAGCAGGATGAAATGTAAAAAACTGTACCAGAGGAAGAAGACATAGCTTCTAACCCATCCATGACTCTACTCTGCCCATTCTTCTATTTATTATGTCACCTTTCAGCTGTAGCTTTCTCATCTGTAAAATGGGGTTAAGGTTGCCTACCTTTGCCTATATTGCTGGGTTGTTGTAAAGTTCAATTGAAATTAAAAGTGGACAGGCTTCTCTAAACTGTATTGTTATCTTTTCTATCTCCTCCAGGGAGCCCCTGAGGGAGAAGAGAAAGCCTTGGGGTGATGGTATCTAGGGGCTGCATTCTCCTGAATGAGTGTGGACTTGTTAAGTAGTTAGGAATTGTAAGTGCAGGGGGAAAAAATTTCAATTAAGTGAGAGGCAGTCGTGGAGTATAGGGGAAAGTCTGCTCTTTTGGGGAGGGAACCCTGCTAGGAAGGAGGCTTGAAAAGAGTAGGAAGAGCATATCCCAGGTGGGTCCAAGGAATCCTCACCCCAGTTTGGTTCTCTGAAACAAAACCTCAGTCACATCATCTTAGTTATAGCTTGGGTGTGAGAGAAGCAGGGAGTTATCTTCCACCCAATGCGTGTGTGTGTGTGTTGGGAGAGAAGAGAGAAGAATAAATCTCATGACTGGGAGTCCTATAACCCAAGCAGCAGAACCATCTCTAAGTATGAGTCATCTCTAATGTAAAAACCTCTTTACTAGCACACAGATTCCCCAACTGAGACAATTTTTGCTTAGCCTTATCTCTCTTTCTATGCTTCCCCAAACTAACCTATTGTGGAAACTGCTGGCCAGTGCCTAAGTGTTCTTTCCAGAAAAACTCAAACTACAACAGAGATTAGGAATGAGTCAAAGAGTGATGAGAGAATAGGATTAAAGGAAGGGAGATGGAGAAGTCAATGTTAAGAGAGAAGCAAAGCTGAGAAGTGATAAAGAGACATTTTAGCAGTAAATTAATGGTATGCAAATGCTTATTTTATGGCATATTACAATTATTTCCTAATTAATTTTCCTGTGTTAGGCTGTCCTGTCTCCAAACCATCTTCCACTCAAATAGTCAAAACACCCAAAATATATGAATGATTCCAGTGATATGGATGTTTCCTCCAGTGATTGACATTGTGGACCATCAGTGTCTGCCCATCCTGGGTGATTCTTGTACAAGACTTCTCACAAATAGCCACAGAGGGTGCACCCAACATTCTGGAAGCTTTATTCACTGTCTCCTAACATTTAGAGGATATCAAACTCAGATTGTTCCCCTCTCACCCTTAATAGTGGACTCACACAACTTATTTTATTTCCCTAATGACATCTCAGATATTCTTTACTTCTTTGATGTCTTTTACTTCTCTCTCCAAATTTTCTCACTTATTATATACTGAAGACAACTCATATCTGTTATGACCTCCATTGTCTTCTGCACAGCATTAATTTTTATACTCTCTAAAGACTCTTGTTCTGTTTTATAGCCATATAACAATAGGTAGAATATTTGCATGTAAAAGGTAACCCTCTGCTTCCAGAAGAAGTTTGGGGTCATTAAAAGAGCTTTATACTCTCTTAAAGGCAATCCAGCCTACTCTTTTACTTCTGCTTAGTTCTGGGTCCAATTTATCAACTATTTGTACTATCTATCCTAGATATAAATACTGATGGACAAGCCCTGTGGATTGTCTATCCAGCTTTTTGCCATAATCTTGGTGATAGACATTCTTCATCCACTTGGTCTTTCCTGTATGGATTATCAGGTCAAACTCTTTTGCATGAGTCCAGAACTCTTACAGGAAGTTCTTCAGTGATCTGGATTCTGATACGAATGGTACAAATGTCATCTACAAATAATAATAATTATGATGATTATAATTATAGTTGTAATTATGATAGCTAACATTTATATAGCATTTACTATGGTGCCAAGAACTTCCCAATGATCTCCTTTTATATTCACAACAACTCTGGGAAGCAGGTGCTATTATCATGCCCTTTTGACAGAAAAGGAAACTGAGACAAATAGGGGAATATAGAGGACTTCACCATCTAGGTCTTCACCTTGGACGCTGCACTGCCTCTCCTCCTTCACAGTGCCAAATACTATGCATGTGTATCTCCCTGTTTTATGCCTCGTTTCACATTTATCACCAGTGGGTCACTGAACAAAGTTATCTCTGGTGTTATACCTTTCAAGAAATCTTGAATTATATTGGTATATGGATGGAAACCATCTTGTTGAAAGAGAGCCTTTAGGGCAATGTTTTCCTATATTGGATTCCAGATCAGGTGGATATTTTCATAATTAACAAATAGTAAGCACAGTGAGATCTTGTATTCTCTACATCTTTCAGTCAATTGTTGGATGGTAAAGATAGAATACCCTCATTGAGGGTGTCATTAATACCTGTGTGGATGATTCTTACAAACTGACAAAATAATCTTCCGGAATCGTATGTCTGACTGAGTTATTCTTCTGTTTAGGAAACTCTGTTGCTGCTGGTGTTCAGTTGTGTCCAACACTTTGTGACCCCATTTGTGTGGTAGTTTGCTATTTTCTCCTCCAGATCCTTTCACAGATGAGAAAACTGAGGAAAACAGAGTTAAGTGACTTGCCCACTGTCACCAAGCTAGTAAAAGCTTCTGAGGTCAGATATGAGCTCAGGTCTTCCTGAGTCCAGGCCTGGCGCTTTATCCCTACACCCCACCTTATATTAAATAACGAGGCAAGGCAACAAGCATTTATTAATTGCATACTACATGCTATTGTTCAGTTGTTTCAGTTGTGTCTGACGCTTTGTGACCCCATTTGGGATTTTCTTGGCAAAGATACTGGAGTGTTTTGTCATTTCCTTCTCTAGCTCATTTTACAAGTGAAGAAACTGAGGCAAAGAGGGTCAAGTGAGTTGCCCAGGGTCACACAGCTAGTGTCTAAGGCTGGATTTGAACTCACAAAGATGAGTTTTCCTGCCTCCCAGATCCTGTGCCCCCTAGCTACTTGGTAGCTCCCTATTACTCCTGAGATGAAATAGAAGTTCCTCAGCTTGGCATATAAAGCCTTCGTATAATCTGGCTCTATCCATATTTATTTCACTCCCTTTCACAATAAATCCTTTAGTCATTCAAAAAGCGTTTATGAAGAGCCTGCTATGTGTGAAGCACTAGGGATATAAAGACAAAGATTAAATGCGTCTCAGCCTCAAGGAGCTAGTCTATCATTCTATCAGTGGAAGCAACATACACACACTGAAGTGTATAGCGGGGTTGGTTTGAATGTTTAGCTTCCATCTGAAGAAGCATGTGTGAGAATGGGCAGGGACCATCCCTTGGACAGCTGGGTAGCACAGTAGATAGAGTACTGGGCCTGGAGTCAGCTAGACCTGATTCACCTCCAGCTTCAGATACTTACCAGCTGTGTGACCCTAGGCAAGTCACTTAACCTCTGTTTGCCTCATCTGTAAAATGGGGATAATTAGCAGCACCTACCTCTCAGGGTTCTTGTAAGGATCAAAGGAGATAATAAAGCATTTAGCATAATACCTGGAACATAGTAAACACGACATAAATGCTAGCTATTATTATTATTCAATGAGTCCTCCTGGCAACTTCCAAAGACATATGTGGCTCAGTGCTAAAGGGCTTGGAACATGGGACGAAGCAGTAAACCCTGATTGGTTCCCCCATCCACCCCATCTTCCCCCAGCCCTATACCCTCTGCCCATATTCCCACGTGATAGCTAAAAAGAGAGAGTTCAGAAAGGATTGGCTGCTGAACCAGTAAGAGCCACCAACTCAAGAAGGGACTTTGCCCTCTGGTGCTCTGGTAGCTCTCTGTCTCACACTCTCTCCCTGCCCCACTCCTCACATGAGGTGTCTTGAAATGCTTCCACATGGCAGCTAGTATGGTCCAGGTGAGCTTAAGACTGGATCTCAAAGCCCTAGCCTCCTCTCTTGTTTTGTGTTTCTTACCTGAGCATATTCGACAGAACATCCATCCCGGGATGGACATTTCCAGCATCGGAGGCAGTCTTTTGAGTTTGAGAAGTGAGTCACTGTGGATTCTTCATTCACTGCTGGCTGCACAGTGGGAGGTACCCCTATACTAAGAAATTATGTGCTTTAAGAAATGATGAGCAGGATGCTTTCAGAATAACCTGGGAAGACTTATATAAACTGATACAAAATGAAATGAGCAGAACCAGGAGAGCAGTGTATACAGTAATAGCAATTTTAAACAATGATCGACTGTGAGTGACTTAGGTATTTTCAGCAGTATAATGATCCAAGACAATTCTGAAGGATGTATGATGAAAAATGCTATTCACCTCCAGAGAAGGAACTGATAGTCTGAATGGAGATTGAAGCATTTTTTTAAACTTTTTGACTTTTCTTGTTTGTTTGGTTTTGGTCTGTGTTTTCTTTTGCAACATCACTAATGTTTTGAGAAAGAATGTTTTGCATGACTCCACATCTATATAAAAATGCTTGCCTTCTCAAGGGGAGAGAGACAATTTGGAACTGAAATTTTTATTTTTTTATTTTTGCTTTTTTTTGGAGGGGGGAAGGTAGGGCAATTGGGGTTAAGTGACTTGCCCAAGGTCACATGGCTAGTTTTGTATTAAGTGTCTGAGGCCAGATTTGAACTCAGATCCTCCTGACTCCAGGGCCAGTGCACTATTCACTGCGCCACCTAGCCACCCTGAAGTCAAAAATTAAAAAAAAAATGTTAAAAACATTTTACATATAGTTGAGAAAAAACTTTAATGCTTGTTAATTTGAATTAAATTGTACAAACTAGAATTTCTTATTTGAGGGTCAATTTTTAAAGTAGTCTGTTACTGGAGGGCTTGGATCCATCTTCCCTTTCTCAATTCTCTGAGTATTTTGTGATAGAGGAGAATTTCACCTCTAACCTTTGCTCCCAGAGCAGGCAGCTAACATAAATGGAAATTGCCTGCCTTCCAAAATTGATTGATGGAACTTTTGTTCTTTCCAAACAAACCAACCCCCCCTCCCCAAGTACCTACTTTGTACTTTAGTTACTTATCAGTTGACAATGTCTGACAGGTCCTAGTGTTGGTCTTCTCCTTCTCAAGCCAGATGTGTGGTCACCATCTCCCCTGCAGCGAAGAATCATGCCAACTGGGCACACACCCTTTGGTGCAGACTCTAGCATTTAAAACTCAATTCTCACAGTGGCTGAAGCCCTGAGCCCCAGATTTAAGGTATTTCTTCTGGCAGATCGCAGCAGACAATGGCCTCTGCTCTGTTCCTGAGTCTCCTGCTCCTGATTCCAACTGCAGCAGGCACAAAATGGGGTGGTAGTCAATGTCCAGCATGTGGAGTGGCTGGTTCAGATCCAGAAGGGCAACGAGAACTGCTACTCAATCTGGCAAAGCAAAGTATCCTGGATAAACTGCACTTAACTCAGCGCCCAACATTGATCCAGCCTGTGTCCAGAGCCACCCTGCGGACTGCACTGTGGCGGCTCCAGGGTCCCAGGGGAAGAATTTTGCCTGGTAGCAGTTTAGAGGTTTCTGGGATTGGAGCTGAGGAACAGGAGTACGAAATCATCAGTTTTGCTGAGACAGGTAGGTGTGGGAAGTGAGATATACAACCTCTTCTAAAAAATAGAACAATCCAACAATTCAGAACTACTTCTAAAAGAAATAACAATTCAGCCCTCTCACCTCCTTCCCTTTTCCTGTTGGGAACTTTATATAACACAACCTACCTGCCATTCCCAGATTTGACACCAAAAAAAGTAGAGGTCAATATCCAGAACCCTTTCTATTTCGTCTGCTCTGTCCTTACTCAACCCACTTGATGCCCTAATCCCTAAGGCCCTGGACAGCCCTTAACCTAGTTCCTAGGATGACTTGAACAAGTATGGGGGGGTATGATAGGACCTCTGAAGAAAGACAAAGAAACCAGAAAAGGAGAGGGTAAATGAAGTCATGCCTTGGGGTGGCTAGGTGGTGAAGTGAATAGACAGGAGGACCAGAGTTCAAATTCGGCCTCAGACACTTAACAGTAGCCATGTGATCTTGGGCAAGTCACTTAACCCCAATTGCCCCAGTTTCCTCCTTGCAAAAAGCAAAAAAAAAAAAAAAAGAATAAAGTCATGCCTGTGCCTTAGTGATTTTAGAAACCAGACACGAGAGACCTCAGTGATGCCCTCCCCAGCTGCCTACTGTTGAAGGGAGGATATTGTTATCTCAGGCCAATCCTTAGGCTTGAGAAGTGGGACTACAATGAAATAAAATTGCCTAGATTTGGAGTTAGAAGATCTGGGTGGAAATCCCAGCTCTGATACTTAGTATCTATCTAGCCTTGGGAAAAGTCACTTTGCTTTTCTGGATCTCAGATTCTAAATCTTTAAAATGAAGGAGTTTGACACCCTGATTTTTAAAGTCTTTTTTATAGTCTTACATCCTATGAATTCCTATGAACTAGGTCTGGTAACTCATGGCTGTAGCCTACTCTGTAGCCTAATGAGCCTCAGTGACCCATTATTGGCTAAATGGGTAGGTTTTAAGAGGCTTTGGAATATAAGAATTGGGGGAAACTAATAAATTTAAAAGGAAGCACCTTCCTTCCTTTTCCAGAATCATGGTGTAGAGTATGGAGGCAGAGGAAAAAGAATCCTAAAAAAGAAAAAGGGAATAGGAGTTAGGGAAAAAGAATTTTGGTTTGGGAAGTCACGAGGCTTATTAGTTGAGCCAAATGGCAGTCAATTGTCACATCTTTCCTAGTAGCATTGGCGGCACTGATGTGACTATCATTCCTAGAACATGAGTATAACCATCACCAAGTAGGCAAGGAAGGTTGAGCTGTCAATTACCACTGAACCAAGGGAATTGTCTGGCCTGTCAGGGAAACGCCTCCCCCATCCCTCTGTATGGACAGGGCTTACTGGAAAACTCACTCCCCCTTCTGGGTCATAGTTTTTCTTTCAAACCCATTGTACCTTCTAAGGGAAGAAAAATTGCTACCCATCTATCTCACCTACCATACCTGTGGGATTATACTAGCTAGCACTCATTAAAACAGCCTAAGAAACCCAATAAATAAATCTCTATTAAATGTGTAGCTAGCAAACTCCAAATTGAGTTTACAAAAATCTCCATAATTTAAATCATTATTTAGTGCATTTTATGAGAAGCACATTAAAAAAAAACATCTAATTTGAAAGTAACAGGTAAAGAAAAATTAGTTTGTAGGTGTCTGGATAACTTAGAAGGTAACCAGAAAGCAGATAAGCAGCTTTCTCCAGGAGCAGAAGGGATTACCCACTCCCAGCACAGGATCAATCCTGTTCCCACTATCTGTGATCTGGATAACTTTTCCTTCTAGCCATGACTCCCCTTCATGCTGGCCCAATTCTCCAACAGGTCTTCATGACTTATCTTTCAGCAACTGCTCCCCATGGCTGTTTGCCGACACCTATCAGGTTAAGATGGTGGCCTGCTCTCATTCCCTGTCTAGCCCTTTTCCAAAGTCAGAGTCAAGGGTAGAATGTGAGAGTCTTGATCCAGTAGCAGCTCAATTCCTTGCTCTGTGGTTAAGGTTCTGGCCACAAGAGCAAAAGCTGGTGGTTGTTGGGGAATATGTCAAGATACTTGTACTTGGTAGGCCCAAATTTCCTAGTAGATAATTAGATAGGATGTGAACGGTCTGGGACCAGCTAAATTAGTAAGTTATATAAGTTTTCACTCACCCACCATTCAGAATAGCTCAGACCAAAACTGAATAACATTTCCCACACCCCCCACCTGGAAGTGGGAGGGACAAAATTTTGAGAGGATCTTGGTGATGGCATTTGTCATAGAGTAACATCTGTCTAACAAGGTATTGGACAAAAAGGTCAGGATTTTACAAGGTGATTTCAGCGTTGAATGATTGGTTGGACTAGAGGGGGGGTTTGTTTTGTTTTTTTCAGGAAAGGATTGAGTACTGAATGAGTTCCCCATCCTCCACAGAGAACAGACTAAAAAGACTGAACCTGTAGCAGGAAGATTTGGAATAGACGTTAGAAGTAGATGTCTTATGATTAGGGAGACCTGAGGACAAAAAGCATTCATAGCATGGATGGAAAGGAAGATAGATAGATCAAGGCTACTGAAGAAAAGACTGGGAAGAAAGGGGCTACTCTGAAATAGCTGACATCTATATAAAACTTTAGCATTTACAGAGCTCTTTACAAGTCTAATTTGGTCCTCACCTGGAGGAAGTGAAGGAAGGAAACACAAAAAGCATGGTCAGAAAGGAAGGGCTGATTCTTTTTTTTTTTTTTTTTGGAGGGGGGAAGGTAAGGCAATTGGAGTTTAGTGATTTGCCCAGAGTCACACAGCTAGTTACTGTCAAGTGTCTGAGGCTGGATTTGAACTCAGATCCTCCTGACTTCACTGTACCACATAGCTGCCCCAGGGCTGATTCTTTAATGAATCAATAGGACAACCAGGATGACTGTTGCTCCCTTTTTCTACAGGCTACTCTACTGCCAACAGGACCAGGACAGTACTGGATTTCCGACTCTCTGCAGATCAAACCAGTGCTAACTTGGAGGTCCTCCAAGCCAGGCTGGGTTTTTTCTTGCAGATTCCTTCCAATGGCACATGGAGTATATATGTGAAGGTCCTGGTACCTGGGCCACAGGATACCAACTTCAATTTGACCACCCAGCAGCTAGAGGTGGATTCCAGTGGCTGGTACCAGTTCCTCCTGGGACCTGAGGCCCAGGTTGCTTATAGTCAGGGGCACTTAACCCTAGAATTGGAGCCCAAAGGCTGGGGAGCCCAGAGCCCAGTTATCTTGGACAAGGATGCCCAACAGCCTTTTATAATAGCTCGGGTGAGAATAGGGAAAAAGCACCAAATTCATCGTCGAGGTATTGAGTGCCAAGGTGGGTCTCAAATGTGTTGTCGACAAGAGTTCTTTGTAGATTTCCGGGAGATAGGCTGGCATGACTGGATCATTCAGCCTGAAGGTTATGCTATGAACTTCTGTACTGGGCAGTGCCCACTACATGTGGCAGGTATGCCAGGAATTGCGGCCTCTTTCCATACTGCTGTGCTCAACTTGCTCAAGGCTAATGGGGCTCCAGGAACAGCTGGAGGAGGCTCCTGCTGTGTGCCTACTGCCCGTCGCCCTTTGTCCCTTCTCTACTATGACCGTGACAGCAACATTGTCAAGACTGACATCCCAGACATGGTGGTGGAAGCCTGTGGCTGCAGTTAATGTCTATAAAGGGAGAGGAGGACATGGAGAAGGGGATACTCACATACAGATTCCCTTCTTACCTCAAGCAAGCAGGTTGTTCAAAACTTCTGCCCCAACCAAGATGGGGATTCATCTTTCCAACACAATTCTGGAAATCCTTCCACTCTTACCCTGGGTATTCTATTGAGGCAGCTGGTGGCACAGTGCATAGAGCACTGGGCCTGGAATCAGGAAGACAGAGTTCAAATCTAGCCTCAGACACTTACTGTCTGTATGACCGAGCAAACTGCTTCATCTCTGTGGATTTCCTCAACTATACAAGGGTTGTTGTGAGGATCAAATGAGATAATATTTGTTAAAAGTGTTTAGCATGGTACCTGGCACATAGTAGGTATTATAAAATCCTTATTCTCTTCTTTTCCTTTCCCTTCCCTTCCCTTCCCATCCCTTCCCTTCCCTTCCCATCCCATCCCTTCCCTTCCCTTCCCTTCCTTTCTCTTCCCTTCCCTTCCCATCCCATCCCTTCCCTTCCCTTCCCTTCCCTTCCCTTCCCTTCCCTTCCCTTCCCTTCCCTTCCCTTCCCTTCCCTTCCCTTCCCTTC
>CM053581.1:380628430-380643254 GCA_028627135.1 Pseudochirops cupreus | reverse complement strand
CGTACCATTTTTGTCTTTAGACAGGTTCTGAGAGAAGGTGATGTTCATCAGGGGACCAGCAGAGGGAGCAAGGAGCAACGAAGAAGGGAGAGGGGAAAGGTACAGGATGGCTGACATCTCTAAACCCTATGGGCATAGGAGGAGCAGGGTGGGAGGGTTGAGGAGGATCAGTGTTGCCGTCCTAGGGTTAAACATACCCAAATTGGACTTTCCAAACCCAGACAACCTACCCCCAAAGTTTCCGGCTTTCGCCTCTCTCTCGTTTACTGTTGCCTTTCAGTCTCCCATCCCCACGAACCCACAGCCTCTGTCTGCTTTTCTTCTTCCATAGTGTTTAACACAGCCAAAACTTTGCCCTGTTTTTCTGGCGTCCTCCCCCCCCCACCCCCCAGTCCCCGGGGTCCTTTACCCCATCCGGCTCCTGCATGGCCAGGTGAGAGCGGTAGCCACACAAAAGGGCAGAGAACTGAGTTTTAGTTTTGCTTGAGACCCTCCTCAAATTTTCCCCACAAATTTTCTCCACTGCGGACTTTTTTAGTCTTTCTTCGTCTAACTCTCAACTTCTCGGTTGTTCTGTCTCTGGCTCCCTCTCTGTCACTGACAGACGATCCCGGATATCCAGGCCGGGATTTTCCGCTAGCCGAGGGCAGCGTGCTCAATCCGAGAGCTGTAGTTGAGGGTTAGGAGATAGGGTACCTCCTAAAGGGGGAAGGATTCTAGGATTCCAGGGGTACAATAAATTTGACATCCCCCTCTATCCTTCCTGTAGCCCCCAAGCCTAGTTCACCAGAACTGCGCGAGGGAGGGTAATGGGAAGGGAGGGGAGCTGTGAAGGGGACAGCGCGCCAACAGTGCTAGAAGGAAAAAAAGTTTTTGCAAAAAGGAAAAAAAAAGTTTGCGCGTCTTGCGGGTGGTCCAGGCTCCCGGCCCGGCAGGCGGGGCGGGGGGGCCGGGTTGGGGGGGCGGGGGCGGCACTGAGGCTGCGCCGCTGTGGCCCTGCCCGTCCCCCCTCCACCCCCCCAGCTCCCCACTGCACACCCCCCAGCCCCGACTCCAGCCCTGGACTGCGCATCCCGCGTCCCGAGCCCCGATGGAGGTGAGAAGGGGGCCAGGTCAGGGACCACCTGGGAGCCGTGGGGGAGGGGGTTGAGGAGGGGGGCACTGGTTTAAGAGGGATTCCCCGACACTCTCACCTCAAACCACCCACGCCGTGATAGAAATCTCGGGAACAGGGCAAAGTGTGGGGGGAGCTGTCTGGTGTGCAGAGATGAGAAAGTTTGTAGCTCTTCCCTCTTCGGCTTCAGTCATCCTTCGGTCTCTTTGTCTCTGTTGTCCGCATATATTAGAAATATTTCCTATCATTCATTTGATAGGGATGGAGGGTTCTTAGGTGAAAGGTCTAGAGGTGGAAAGGAGGCTCAGGTGTCTTGCTACCCTGGATCCGAGGGCAGTGTCTTGGTTCCTTGTAACCCCAGAACTGCAGGGTTTGGGGATATGTGAAAAGAGGAGGAATGTTGTCTGAGTTTGTACCCCAGTCTGTGAATGAGACATGAATTTCTCTGTTTGGTTTGGGGTGGAGATAACGTCTCCTGGATTGGGCAGGTAGGACAGTGGGGTTGTCTGTCCCTTTAGTTCCTAATGTCTGGTTTAGGCCCCAGACCTCTCTGGTGATCTTGTCCCCTCGTTATTCCCAAAGGAATTCCTGGGTTCCAAAATGTGTGGAGGTGGGGAGGGGTCGGGGGTGAGGAGAGAGGATCTGAGGGGAGACTTTCCCTCTACCCTCTGACCTCAGGACCACCAGGGCGCTGAAGATAAACCGGGGAGTCCCCTGTGGGGCTGGGCTTGGACCTATTCCTCATCCCTTCCGTCCAGTTCCCCGCCCAAAGAGAGCCTGGGGACTATAAAGCCCCCTCCTTCTGCCCAGACCACCCTGCCTGCCCTGCAGCCTCTTTCAGGTCTCATGACCCCGAAACAATCTTTCAGCACGCAGCTGGTTCCTTGGTCCGGATTAGGGAAGGGGGGACAGAGGGCCCCGTAGGGGGCTGGAAGGAAGAGGAACTAGGGTTTTGGGGGGCGGGAGGACTGGAGTCTCTATGATGGAATGTGGAGCATAGGTCCCAGGGTCAGTACTCTAACTGAAGGACGGGGCCGGGGGCAGTTTTGCCGTGTGGGTGGGGAGAGGCGGCGGGTGGTTTTCTCTAAGAGATGGGACTCGGCGCCCCCCACCAACACTACCTTACGGTCCGGCATCCCCGCCAGGATGCCAAGCACCGCCCCTTACGTCACTTGGGGCTTCCCGGGGGGGGGAGGGCTTAACCCTTAGGACACCAAACTGAGATACAGAAGAGCTTGGGATTCCCTGCTCCCCCACATCTGACCCCACTCCTCCAGTTATATTCTTCCCATCTTCCTTTTCCTAGAACTCTAGGAGTTCCCTGTTCCGTCTCCTTTCTGAGTGAGCTCTCCATATCACCCTAGCTGGCGAGATTTCTCACTTGCCACAGGACCCCCGGCTTCTATATTTAGACACCCCCACTGCAACCAGGGGCTCGCCGCCTGGTTTCTGGCGGAGGAGCGGTGAGGAGGGTGGAATGCGCCCCGCCCCTCAACGCCCTCCCTTTCCTCCTCCCCACCCCCCTCCCAGCCTGCTTGGCTGGGATCTCTGGGAGGGAGGGGGGCAGGAGGGAGCGGAGCCGTCTGCAGCCAGAGTCGGGCGGCCTCAACTTGGGTGGGCCGAGGAGGGACTGAAGCCCTAGGAAGGCGGGTCTGGAGGAGGGGGCGGTGCTTACTCCCAGGGGTTGAGAGAAGGGGGTGGGAAATTAGGGACATCAAGGGAGTGGGGATCCGAAGTTCAGGAACCAATAAGTGCCCCGACCGTTCTTCGTCCAGGCAAACTTTGCTGAAGTTAAAAAAGTTGGGGAACTCTTCCCTACATCCATGTGAAGAGGGATACCCCAAGGGTGAAGGGAGAAGTACCCTCCATCCCCACATGGCTTCCAGGTCCCAGGCAGAGGGCACTGAAAGAGGAATGACAACAGAATGGATGGGATGCAGTTTTGGCAGGGAGGGCTGCTGTCTACAGTCTGGAGGGATGGGGTGCCGGGGGAGGGAGGAGCTGTGAAACTGCTTCCTTCAACCGGGTGAGTCACAGGGGGAGGAGTCAGGAAAAGAGCCCCCTACCCCACCCCATCCAGCTGCCAGCCAGCTGTGCCCACCACCCACCTCGACGGAATGCCAGGGTCAAGTGGGGGGTCTTGTAAGCAGAATTGGGGCTGGCAAGGGAGGGGTCATAGTTCGTAATGGATGGGGGGGTTAGGGTTGAGTTGTGGGGTTCGTGTTCCCCGCCTCATCTTCCCCCTCCCTCAGCCTAAATCCCAACATCCCGGGATCACCCACCGCGACGCCTCTAGCTCCCCTTCCCACCCTACCACACCCCACCCTCATTCCCCGGGAGTCTGAAAAACGTGGAGTGGATTTCAAACTGAACCGAATCTGTGAGTGGAGTAGGCGAGGGAAATTGGTTCACAATATTTCTCTGTCTCTGTCTCTTTCTCCTTCCCCCCATTCCACCCTCTCCCTGTCTCTTCTCTCTTTCCCCATCTCTGTCTCTATCTCTCCGCATGTCTCTCTCTGTCTCCCTCTTCCCTCTCTCTCTGTCTTTCTCTTGTCCTTCTCTCTCTCTTTCTTTTCCTTCTCTCTCTCTCTCTCTCTCTCTCTCTCTCTCTCTCTCTCTCGCTCGCTCGCTCTCGCTCTCTTCCCCCGTCTCTACCTCTCTGTCTTCCTCTCCTCGCCCTTCTCTTTTATCTCTGTGTCTCTCTTATTCCTTCTCCTTCTCTCCCCTCTCTACCCCAAGACGAGGGGTTGGGGGGGGGGGGGGTAATAAAAGGGATCTTCTCCATTTCTCCCAGGCAATCAGCGCACTACCTAAGCAAAAACTCCCGTGGCTCCGCCCCTTCTTCCTTCACTGCTGCCTCCGGGCTGTGTCTGACTCCCCTGAGATTGTCTTCTCTGTCCCCCTCCCTCCCGCCGCCCCAGAGCCAGGCGGTAGGGAAGCGAAGAGGAGGAGTAGCTTCGCCTCCCACTGTGGACCAACAAACAGTCTGTTCTCCGGGACTGTTGCGAAGGCTCCCTCTGCTGAATACTAGCGCTACTGCATTCTGCTCAGCAGGAGACCGAAGAGGGAAGAAGAATTTGGGGGTGGGGTGGGGCAGAGAATCTCGAAATCGAGGGTTTCGTACTCCTATTTATTCTATCGCTGCTGGTGTCTGAGAAAGCAGGCAAGCGCGTGAGGGAGGCGTTAAGTGACCTCTTCATGTGGTGCTAAGAACATTGCGTGTATGTATGTGTGTGTAAGTGTTTGTGTATGTGTGTGTGTGCACATACTCACAATGATCGAGTTTGTATAGCACTATAAGCTTTGTTTCATCTCACTGGAGCCTCACAACAGCCATGTGATGTGGGTGCTATTATTTTCATGTTTTCATATGGGGAAACTGAGGCTAAGAGATTTGCCCAAGAGCACAGAGCAAATGTATGAGACAAGATTTGAATTCGAGTCTTCCTGACTGAGAATCAAGACTCTGTTCATTCCACCACCCAGAAACCCCTCACCTAATCACCTTGGGAAAGTGAACGGGACTATGGTAACTGACTTCCACGGGTGTTTATGCATGGTTCTCTTCATTCCTGCCTTCTGCCTTTCCTAGTGAGAAGCAATGTGGGATAGTGGAAATCGTGGTGAAGAGAATCCGAGGGGACTTAGATTTTTTTTTTGGAGAGGGAAGACAGGGCAATTGGGGTTAAATGACTTGCCCAAGGTCACATGGCTAGTAAGTGTTAAGTGTTTCCTCCGAATTTGAACTCAGGTTCTCCTGACTCCAGGGCGGTGCTCTATGCATTGTGCCACCTAGCCCCCCAGGGACCTACATTTTAATCTTGTCTCTGACACTTCCTGTGTGACCTTGGGCAAGTCTCCTAATTGGGCCTCAATTTTCTTAACAGTAAAACAGGTCAGGGAGCTGCTAGGTGGCACAGTGAATAGAGCACCCGCACTGGGGTCAGAAGGACCTGAATTCAAATCCCGCCATGTAACATTGGGCAAGTCACTTAACCCCAATTGCCCTGCCTTCCTCCCTACCAAAAGAAAAAGAAAAAAAAAGTGAAAAAAACCCAGTAAAATCAGTCTAATAATACCTACCATATAGAATCTTCAGTGTCAAACGAAATAATTCAGCAAAGTGCTATGTAACTATCAGTTATCTCATATACATTCTTGGTTTTTATTTTATCCTTATTTTTACAGTCAAAGATTCTCTTTTTGCAAAGTGATCACACCGTGTGGTTTGCTCAGAGCCCTTTACTTACTAGGGATGTCTGCCTACCCTTCCTTCTTTATGTCTTACAGGTCTCCCTCCCCTTAGCTTTCTTTCACCTGCTCTTCACCTGAGGCACCATGTTCAACTCCATTACTCCTTCTGCCATCAGTAGCTTTGGAGAGTCTTGTTGTCTGCCATCCCTCCCTAGTCAGGGTGCCCAGGGCATGGGCACTGAAGGTCAGTGCAAACCACTTTAGGTCTGTAGCAAGTTGGAAAACATACCCAGTCCAGACCCAGAGATCTGGGTTGAAGTTGCTGCCACCCCAGGCCTCTATTTTCCTATCTGTAAGGGTTCTCACTAGGCTGGCTTTGGCCTTGAGCTTAAATTTTGGTTGTAGAGACCTTAGCTCTGTGCCCTGGGCTACCCTCTTTATTTCTCTTAACCAGTCTTTTCAGCTATCACATAGGAACGATATTTACCCTAACTGCCTCACAAGGTTGTTTCAATGACGAAATAAGACATTGTGAAAGCTTATTGAAAACTGCTGCTCATGTTCAAATACATCAATGAATGAATGAAGCATTTATTAAGCATTCAATAAGATGTTATATGGTATTAAGGGAGGTAAAAAGCCTGGAGAGGTGAAGATTTTTGGGTGGGAAGAAGTATGGGCTGGTTTTCCACCTCCAGCTCTTACCTGGCACTCTTCTCCAGGATTGACTGGTCTTTCCTTCTGCCATCAAACCAACTTCATGTCCAGTCCCCACAGCTATGGGCCAAGTCGAGAGATCACCAGCAGTACTGAGGGTGAGGCCCCAGGCATCTTCTTCCCTCAAAGACAAACTCACCCACCCTAGTGTCAGGAGAGAACAAAAGGGCTAAAGTCCTGATCTGATGAGGGTGGATCAGTAGGGGTCAGAGTCGGGTCCAGGAAATCACAAATGGGATGTTTGGGTTAAAGATGGAATCAGGAAGTTAAAAGTGGGGGGGCTGGAGGGTTAGAGTAGGGTCAGTGGGTGATTATTCTAGATAGTTGAGACCCTTGGGTTGGGGACAGGGGAAGATACCCCAAACCCCACCTCACCCCACTCTGCTATACCCATCCCCCCTTCGATGTCCCTCCCCTGCCCCAGCCCCGATCTTTCCCCCAACCCGGAATGCAGTCAAGCTGACCAAGAAGAGGGCACTGTCCATCTCACCACTGTCAGATGCCAGCCTGGACCTGCAGACCGTCATTCGAACTTCACCCAGCTCCCTTGTTGCTTTCATCAACTCAAGCTGTGCCCCCCCAGGGGGGTCATATGGGCACCTCTCCATCGGCACCATCAGGTGCAGGCAGCTCTGGGGCAAGGGGCCCCTCAAAATATTCACTAAGATTCCCACCAAAAATTGCCAAACCCTCCCTCCCCAAGATCCTGATTCTAACCATTCCAAAGGCATTCTGCAACTCCCTCAACACTTCCACAAATATTCTTCCAACTTTCCTATCCTTCCCTAAGACTCCCAGAAATCCCTCCAAACAGCCCTTCCAAACTCCCTAGTGATGTCCTGAGATCTTAACCCTAACCCCCTCCCCCTTCCACAGCCCATCTCTGGGATTCCCATCCCCGATGAATCACCAAAAAAGGGCTACTCCATCCTTCATGGCCCCACCCTGTGGCCCTCATGACCCCACCCAGGGCAGGCTGAGGCCACCTCTCCAATCCCGGGGGCCCCTCCAGAACTATCAGGTAAGAGCCTTCATTCGTATTCCTCTATCTGCTCCAACTCGCCCTCCCTCACCCTACACCCCTCCTTCAGAAGAGCACAATGAGAAGGTGAAAAGAAAGAGAATGGAAAATGGTTTTAGTCCAGAAAGGAAGAAGGGCGGAGTCTTGAAGTTACTGCTCTTTGGGAAGTTAATGAGGCACCCCAAGTTGTGTCTGTGAACCCTTACTCTACCTCAGCCTCTGCTCCCAGTGAGACTAGGAAGAAGTACATGAGAGAAGGAGGATGACCACATGGATAAACTCAAATTGGTTATTGAGTATTTGGGGGAGGGGTCGACAGGCTCTGGGAAACAAAGAGGAGGCTCTCCCCATGGACTGGTCTCATTCTTGTTATTCTTTCCTCAACTGGGAAGCTGAAATCTGAACTGAACATGCTGGTCAGCAAACGTACTGAGGAGCCATCTGAAGGCAATGTGTCCAGTCCCAACTCCACTGGTACACAGGTAAAGGGACAGGAGAAATGGTGTGTCATTGGGATGAGCCTACATCTCCTTTACCCCTGTAACCTTTGTCCTGCATCTGGGGCAATGAGGTTGATGGTATAGTAGGAAGAATCCTGGACTTGGAACCAGAAGACCAGTTCCTAGCTCAGTCCCTGGTTGTGTGTCCTTGGACAAATCACATCTTTCTGATCCTCCCATTTCCTCATTTGTCAAATGAAAGTTTTGGACTAGATAATTGTGAAGGTGCCTTCCACATCAAAGTTCTGTGACTCTATGATTCTCCTATATCTCATTGTTCCAAAATTTGAGGGGAAGAGAGTGGAGGGAAGGGTTTGGGACTCAAGCAAGACAGCTTAGGAGTGGTACAGCCTTTGCCTCCCTTGCTCCAGGATGCTCTCTTGGGATTGTTGGATGGGAGGGAAGAACTGGAAAAAGAAGAAAAGCCAGAGCCTGAATGTGTATATGAAACTGATTGCCGTTGGAATGGCTGCAACCTTGAATTTGAATCACAGGAGCAGCTGGTGCATGTGAGTAGTGATTTGGGGAGACAAGAGTGTTCAGGTGGTTTGAGGAAAGCTCCCATGAGCCTCCAAAGGCTCATGGGAAATGGATTGGGGCAAACGGGAGAGGTGTTGGGTACTGGTTATTTTTGGTCTAGGACAGAGGTTTACAGGTGGGGTAAGGGATAAGAAGGGCAGACAAGAGAAGAAAGACCCAAATATCAATTTGACTGTTGAGGGAGTGGAAATCTGAGAAGTATAGTATGATTTCCCTCCAGTTGGACTTTTCACATCCCACCCTTCACCATGAGAAGTGGGAGTGGTGCCTCTGAAGGGAGAGGGGTTCAGGGAGCGGGAGTTTTGGAGAAGCTCCAAGCTTGGTCCTCAGGAAGGGAGGAAATTCCTATTCTTCCTATTTCTCCCTTGAAACTCATCTTGCCTCCATCCACAGCACATCAATAGTGAGCACATCCATGGGGAGAGGAAGGAATTTGTCTGCCACTGGGGAGGATGCTCCCGAGAGCAGAGGCCATTTAAGGCTCAGTATATGCTGGTGGTTCACATGAGAAGACATACGGGGGAAAAACCCCATAAATGCACGGTGAGATGCCACTGTTGCCCATACCCATGGAGCAAACCACAATTCAGGTTATAGCCCTTATCCAAGGCTCTCCAGCCCCACACATGGAGACAAAATGAAAGCAAAACAGGATGAGAACCCTGACCCCCTTCATCAATCCCACCCACAAGACCACCAGATATCTCCCAGATCTCCTATTCTGAAAGACTTGAGTGAGAGGCACTCTCTTGTTGATAGCCATGTCTATTCAAAATTCCCCTAAGCCCCATATTTCCTCCCTAACTCTTGCCATCACACTTTCCCAATTTTGGAGACTCCCTCAATTCCCCATCATCTTCTCTCATTTTAAGAAATGCTTCCTGATCCATGTTCCACTTGGAGGGGCTTCCTTATGTGTCCCTAGTTTAAGAGTCTCTCCGTCCCCGCAGTTTGAGAGTACCCTCTGATTCTTTATATCCCCTCAGTTTGAGGGGTGCCGGAAGTCCTATTCAAGACTTGAGAATTTGAAGACCCATCTTCGTTCACACACGGGTGAGAAGCCTTACATGTGTGAGCATGAAGGCTGCAGTAAGGCCTTCAGCAATGCCAGTGACCGGGCCAAACACCAGAATCGGACCCATTCTAGTGAGGTGAGACCCTGCTAACTCCCAATGCAGGAAAAACTCTTCCAATACAAACACACTTAACTTAGAGAATTTTCTTATTTAGGTCACTCACTGGGGCTATGGTACCCCCCCATCCCAATCCTAGGACATCTCTTCACCCCCAACTCAGAGAACCCCCTCCTAATGACATACACAGTTACACCTAACCCAGAGAGATCCTACCACTCCTCCCCTTCTCCCAAGCAAACATACTTGGCAAAAGCACTATATATATTAGCAGTCCTCCCCATGCAGGAATATGGCCCCCAGTGATAATTATTACCATCACCCCCTTGTAGGTCACAAAGTCAAATAGCTAAACACAAACAAGACTGTCCTTAGAGATCCCCGTACCCTCATGCTCCTCCTTAATTTCCTCAGTTTCTTCAGATATTGTAGCTTCACACTGGTCAGAGATGTCTACCCCCATCTTGGCAGGAAAGGTTATTGTGCTACCCCAACTACCTACCATTCCTTGTAACACAGTGACTTGGAGCGGTAGTCAGAATGGGGCAGGCCCAGAAATCAAACTCTATACTTTTTCTTTTTCTGTCACCCTCCACCTCCCACATACCTCTTCTGTGTTTTGTGTCCCCTTACCTCAACACCCTTATTTCCTTATGTCCCCTCTTTGCTCTGACCAAACTATGACATCCTGTGATTGTTTTCTGGGCAGCTATGTGGCTCCGTGGATAGAGTGTCAGGCCTGGAGTCAGAAAGATTCATCTTCCAGAGTTCAAATGTGGCCTTAGACACTAGCTGTGTGACCCTGGGCAAGTCATTTCACCCTGTTTGCCTCAGTTTCCTCATCTTTAAAATGAACTGGAGGAGCAAATGGCAAAGCACCCCAGTACCTTTGCCAAGAAAACCCCAAATGGGGTCACAGAGAATAGTATATGACTGAAATAACTGAACAACAACAAATGATTTTCTTGCCCTCCTAATCTCTGTCTTCCCCTTGTCTCTCCTAAAATTCGTGTCACTCCTGTTAGTCTCTCCTCTCCCCTTTTACTCCTATAAACTCATCACGTCTTCTCCATGACCATCCATTCCTTCTTGTCTCTTATGATCTCTCATGCTGACCTATGTATTTCTTCGGTATTTTCCTCTGCCTCTGTGTTCCCCAATTTGATTCCTGACACAAACTGAATTCCTCCAGGTTTTCTCCACTTCCATACGTATTTTCACCTCTTCCTTCACCAATGTTCTTCTTATTACTATACCATGTTTTTACTCCACTCTTAACATGATTCTTGTTCTTTATTCTCCAACTCACCAGAAGCCATATGTTTGTAAACTACCTGGCTGCACCAAACGTTACACAGATCCCAGCTCCCTCCGAAAACACGTCAAGACAGTGCATGGCCCAGATGCCCACGTGACCAAGAGGCACCGAGGAGATGGTCCCCCACCCCGTGTGCTGGCCCTTCCAAGCTTAGATCTCAAAAGAGAGAGAGAAGGGGGCCCCATCCGGGATGAGGGCAAATTGACAGTGCCTGATGCTGCCCTGGTGAGCCACCTTAGTTATTCTTCCGTTTCTTAACCAGGATCCACTTGACCAGGATTTCTTCACCAGGACAGGGTCATTACTGGCATCCCTTTCCTTCCATACTCTCCCACCCAACCACACGCATGCATGAGTATTACCCAGTTTGTCTCTCCTCATTCTTGCTATATTAGTCCCCATTCCATCTACACACAACCCCCAATATTAAGAAGTGAAAATGTCCAAGTGAGAGATGAGACTGACATTTCTTCTCCAAATCCTGAGATCTACTATTTTTGGTTTATATGTAAGTCATTTGGGGCATTGAGGTGGTGCAGTGGATAAAGTTCCAGATCTGGAGTCAAGGAAGACCTGAGTTAAATGTGGCCTCAGATACTAGTGTTGTGACCCTGAGCAAGTCACTTAACCCTGTTTGTCTCAGTTTCCTCATCCATAAAATGAACTGGAGAAGGAAATGACAAACCATTCCAGTACCTTTGCCAAGAAAACCCCAAATGGGGTCATGAAAAGTCTGACACAACTGAGCAACAGCAGCCAGTAGGAATGTTTCTAGATGTTTTTCTTCCTCTCCTCATGATGGAATGTCAGTTCTTTGTCTTCTCCCTTGTTCTACCCTCCCTAGAGGTAGGAATGGATTTTAGAGTTTAGAGATGTTTTTCTTCAGAGCCTGCCTCCCTTTCAGACTCAACCCCAGCAGCTAGGAGTTCTGATTATATGAGCTTCCTCTCCAGCACTTTCCCTACTTCTTCCAGTTCTCCCATTATTCTAGGTCTTCCCCCACCCCATCCTTAAGATTCCTAGATGCTGAAGTGGACACAGGGCTTCCTGTGTCTCTCTTCAATGAGAGGACTGGTTTGTATAGATAAAGGGAGGGAGAGGGAGTAGACAGTGACCCTCTGCCTCTTGTGTTCCCTTCAGAAGCCACAGCCAAGTCCAGGAGCACAGTCATCTTGTAGCAGTGATCATTCCCCACTAGGTAGTGTGACCAACACAGATAGTGGTGTGGATATGGCTGGCACTCTGGGGGGCAGCACTGAAGACCTGTATAGCCTGGATGAATGCCCAGGGGCCAGTGGGGCTGGGGGGGCTGGGGGTTCAGAACCTGGACCTCCCAGTCTATCGACCCTTCGGCAGCTAGAGAATCTGAGGTTGGATCAACTCCGGTCAGCATCTCGTGGCCTTAAACTGCCCAGCCTGACGGGCACTGGTGAGACCCTTGGTAAGAGGGAGGACATTTGGATGGGAAAGAGGTCCCTTCTGATTCTTGGGGATGAGATTATTTGGGGTGGGTCAGGGAGGTTTTCAAAGAATTCAGAACGAGGTTTCTGGCTAGGATTGGCAAGGGCAGCCTTTGGGGATGTTGGGCAAAGGGAGATGTAGGATACCCCTTTATTGTCCCCAACTTTTCTCTCCTCTACCCTAGGCCCTGCCATATGTGGTCGCCTGGGGCCCCCATGCTCTACTGACTACAGAGGCAGTAACTCCAGCAACATCAGCACTGCCTACACTGTCAGCCGCCGCTCCTCCCCCTTTCCTCCTGCATCACCCCCAGAGCATCCTGTTCCCCGCCAAGGCCTTCCTCCTGCCCAGCACTACCTGCTCCATGCTCGATATGGCACATCCAGAGGGAGCAGTACATCGCTGTCCTCAACACCCACTTTGGAGAGAGTAGGGGGCCCCTCAGGTCCCTCATGGAGGATTGGTGCTGAATATCCTGGTTATGGCCCTGGTGCCGGGATTACTCGGAGAGCCAGTGACCCTGCTAGATCTGCTGGGCCACCCCCTCCAGCCAGAGTACAGCGGTTCAAGAGCCTGGGCTGTGTCCACACCCTAGCCTCTGGGGCTGGCATGGGACATAACTTTGAACCCCACCAATCCTCCTCAGTCTACTCCCCTAGACCTCCTAGCATCACTGAGAATGTTGTCATGGAAACTCTAGAGATGAGTGAGGAACCAGAGAATGGAGATCCTCTGATGAATAGTGGCTTAGATCACTATGTGGACTTCTCCCCAGCTGACCCCCTAGGTTATGGGGCACTTGAGGGGATGACATCTGAGTCTTACGGACCCAGGGGTCTGGGCCCCCCTGATGATTATGGTTCTGGCTCTTGCTCTCAATCCATGCCCTACTCCAACCCTCCACCAGGAACATGGAGTGAGTTCACTTCCCCGACAAGGCTCTACCCAGCCCCCAAGGCCACAGTAGGTAGTGGAGGGGAGTATAATCAGTGCCCTCAGCTTGGACCTTTTGGACAAGTTCATGTCAAGCCAGAGCAGGAGTGCCTGATGGACACAGTTCCTCCAGGGTTGGCACCTTGTCTCAATATTCACCCTGCTCGCAGTCCCTCACTCCCACATTCCTCATTCCCTCAGCTTCCACTCTCGAACTATACCCAGTCATTCTCCTATGCCCAAGCACCCCCTAATAATTCTTTGGAGTCCCAGGCTGGCCCTGATTTTGTGATCTCCCCCAGCTCCACAGGGCAACTCAAGACTCAGCTTGTCTGTAGCTATGTGCAATCTCAACAGGCACTTCTATGGGAGGGTGGAAGGAGAGAAGACTCCTCAGACCAGGACCTTTCTTATTGGAGCCCCAAATTCCTTGGGAGGCCCCAAGTTAGTTCAGATCATGCCAAGAACTCAGTGACCATGTACACTTCTGCTTTGACTCCCACCTTGCTCCCTCATAAATCAGGAGCATATCCTTCCCTGCCACCATGCCAAGGGAATTTTGGGGGGGCAGGGGAAAGAAGTCCCCAGAAGGCAGCACCACCTCGATTTCTGCCTCCTCTGCCCACTTGCTATGGGTCCCTGAAGGCAGGGAGCAGCAACCCTAGCTGTGGACACCCAGAGGTAGGGGGATTAGATGGGGGCCCCACTTTATGCCCTCCCCCAGAAGGACAGCTGTGCAACCCTCTGGACTCTCTTGACTTGGATAATACACAACTGGACTTTGTGGCTATTCTGGATGAGACTGAGAGTCTAAACCGTTTATCTCCCCATCCTGAGGGTAGTACTCCCCACCCTCTACCTTCCTCTGTGCTCCCCAACATGACTGTGGGTAACATGAGTGTCTTATTGGGGTCCTTGCCTGGGGAGACCCAGTTCCTCAATTCTACAGCCTAAGAGGCCTCAATTTGTAAAAGGGTGTCATAGGAAACATGGAGGCTACATTCCTTTTCTATTAGAAGATCTCAGCACAGGGAACTGGGCTGGAAGACTGTACAAAATTTGTATATATTTTAGGGAGGATTCTCCTTGAATTTAATAATGATACAATTTCCTGATAATAAAGAAACTGCTTAAGAAGAATCCTCATCCTCCAGTATTGTTGTAGGGGAGGGGGGAGCAGGGGAAGATGGAGAAGTTTAACAACCATTTATCATGTACTTGTTATGTACCAGGCATCATGCTAGGTGCTGGGGGTTACAAAGAGCTTCCATTCTATAGGGAAGAAACAATATATACACAAATAAGCACTAAATTTGTGCAAGTTAAAAGCAAAATAACATAGGCCCCAGGAAGGTAGAGCATGAAGGGAATAGGTTGGGGGAGACAGACATGGAAAGACTTCCTGTAGGTGGCATTTGAGTTGGACTTGGAAGGAAATCAGGAATTCTTTTTTTTTTTTTTTGGCGGGAGTAAGGCAGGGCAATTGGGGTTAAGTGACTTGCCCAAGGTCACGTGGCTAGTGTTAAGTGTCTGAGGTGGGATTTGAACTCAGGTCCTCCTGACTCCAGGGCCAGCGATCTATGCGCTGCACCGCCTAGCCACCCTGAAATCAGGAATTCTATGAGGCAGTGAGGAAGAAGATATGAGGTACAGCTTATGCAAAGATGTAGACATAGAAGATGGAATATTGAGTATGGAGAAGAGTCAAAAAAGGTCAGTTTGGTTGGAAGGTGGAAGGAATTAGGGGAAGTAGCATGAATCAGCCTAGAAAGATAGATTGGAACAAGATTGCAAAGGACATTAAATGCCAAATGAAGGAGTTTTATCTTAGAGGAAATAGAGACTCATTGAGTAGGGTAATGACAGAGTGATACCTATGGGAGACAAAGATGG
>CM053581.1:380616796-380628330 GCA_028627135.1 Pseudochirops cupreus | reverse complement strand
CTTGTCCTGGTCTTTTTCTTTAAAAAAAACCTGTTTATTTCTAACATTTAAAAAAATTTCGAGTTCCAAATTCTCTCCCTCTCTCCTGTTCCTCCCCCACTCACTGAGAAGGCAAGCAATATGATATCAATTATATATATATATATATATATATATATATATATATATGTATATATATATATATGTATATATATGTATATTTATATGAAATCATGCAAGACATTCATAATAGGCATATCACAAAAAGCAGGAAAAATAAGGTGAGAAAATTATACTTCAATTTGCACTCAGAGTTTATCAGTTCTCTTTCTGGAAGCATTTTTCATCTTGAGTCTTTAGAATTATCTTGTCTCATTTTATTGATCAGAGTATCCGAGTCTTTCACAGTTAATGTCATTACAATATTGCTGTTACTGTGTACATTGATCTCCTGGTTCTGCACATTTCACTTTGCATCAGTTCATAAAGGTCTTGCTATGTTCTTCTGAGATGATCCCCCTCATCATTTCTTGTTGCATAATAGCAATCATCAAAATAATATATCACAATTTGTTAAATCATTTACCAATTGATGGGTATCCCTTCAATTTTCAATTCTTTGCCACCACAAAAAGAGCTGCTATAATGTATAGGGTAGGAGAGGAAGGAGATAAAAGAAAGGGGAGATGGTAAAGGAAAGATGAATTAAGACAGGCAGTGGTCAGGAGCAGAACAGACTTTTGAAGAGAGGTTAAAAAGAGAGAGAAAAGGGTAAACAGAAGAAAAAGTGTACTTTTGTATACATTGGTCCTTTTCCCTTTCCTTTGATCTCTTCAGGGTACAGGTCTTTTTACAGCCCTTTGGGCACAACTGCAAATTGCTCCCCATAGTGTTTGAACCACCAGTTCTCAACTCTACCGATAGTTCATTAGTATACCTAATTTGTTATTTCTGATAGGTGTGAGGTGGTACCTCAGAGTTATTTTAATGTGCCTTTCTCTAATCAATAGTGATTTAGAACATTTTTTTCATATGACCATAGATAGCTTTGACTTCTTTTTCTGGAAAATACATGTTCATATCCTTTGACCATTTATCAATTGGGGAATGGCTCTCATTCATTTATTTATTTATTTTACAGATTTGGCCCAATTCCCTATATATTTGAGAAATGAGACCTTTATCAGAGAAACTAGTTCTAAAAATTTTTTGATATTATTCATTGTCTATGGTACCTTTTAGCAAAATGTAGTTTCATTTATCTCTTTTAATTAGGTCTATTTTTGTTTTTGCTTTGTTTTAGATCATGATTGTTACTCCTGCCTTTTTTACTTCAGCTGAAGCATAAATAGATTCTGCTCCAGCCCCTTATTTTAACTCTCTGTGTGTCTTTCTGTTTCAAGTGTGTCTCTTGTAAATGACATATGATGGATTCTAATTCATTTTGCTATCTACTTCTGTGTCAGTTCATTCCATTCACATTCAATTTCAATTATTGTGCATTTCCCTCTACCCTTTTTCTTCTGTTTATCCTTTTCTCTCTCTTTTTAACCTCTCTTCAAAAGCCTATTTCCCTTCTGACCACTGCCTCTCGTAATTTATCTTTCCTTTACCATCTCCCCTTTCTTTTATCTCCTTCCTCTCCTATTTTATATATATATATATATATATATATATATATATATATATACACACACACACACACACACACACATATATATATACATGTATGTATGTGTGTATATGTATATATTCTTCCCTCTTTGAACCCATTCCATGAAAGTGAGGTTCAAGTATTGCCCTCCATCTCCATTTTCCCCTTCACTATAAAAACTTTCCCTTATGTACCTCTTTTTTGGTGAGATAATTTTCCCTATTCTACCTCTCCCTTCCCCTTTCTCCTAGTGCATCCCTTTTTCTCACCCCTTCATATTTTTTTAGATCATCCTAAAATAATTGACTCATACTTGTGCCCTCTGTCTTTGTAGACCCCTTCTAAGTACCCTAATAATGATAAAGTTCTTAGGAGTTCTGGGAATCATCTTCCCATATAGGAATATAAGCAATTTAACTTTATTGAGTCTCTTATGATTACTCTTTCATGCTTACCTTTTAACAATTCTCTTAAGCATGTTTGAATGTTAAGCTTTCTATTCAGCTCTGTTCTTTTCATGAGGAATGCTTGGAATTCCTCTATTTCATCAAATACCTATGTTCTCCCTGAAGGAATACTCATTTTTTCTGGGTAGGTTATGTTTGGTTGTAATCCTAGCTCTTTTGCCTTCCAGAATATCATATTCTAAGACCTCTGCTCCTTTAACATGGAAGATGCTAAATTCTGTGTGATCCTGTGCCTCCACAATATTTGAATGGGTTTTTGATTGCTTGCAATATTTTCTCCTTGACTTGTGAGCCTGGAATTTGACTCTTACATTCCTGGGAGTTTTCATTTGAGGATTTCTTTCAGGAAGTGATTGGTGGATTCTTTCAATGTCTATTTTACTTTCTGGTTCTAGAATATCAGGGCAGTTTTCCTTGATAATTTCTTGAAATCTGATGTCTAGGCTCCTCTTTTTTTTTTATCATGGCTTTCAGGAAGTGCAATAATTCTTTTTTTTCTTTAAAAAAATTTATTTACTTTTAGCTTACAACGTTCAGTTCCACAATCCTTTAAATTCCAAATTTTCCCTCCTTCCCTTCCTTTCCTCCCCCATGGCAGCATGCAATCAGATATAGGTTCTACAAATACCTTCACCCTAAACATTAGTCAAGTTGTAAAGAAGGATTATAGCCAATGGAGTGAACAATGGAAAAGAAGGAACGAAACAAAACAAAACACAAAAGAGAGAGAGCAAATAGTTTGCTTCTGTCTGCATTCAGATTCTGTAATTCTCTCTCTGGATGTGGATATCCCTTTCCATCATGAGTCTTTTGTTGTCTTCTAACCTTGCATTGCTGAGAGGAACCCAGTCTATTGAAGTTAGTCATCACACATACATTGTGTCTGTGATTGTATACAAGTTTCTCCTGGTTCTGCTCTTCTCACTTGGCATCAGTTTATATAAGTCTCTCCAGGTAATTATGAAGTCCGTCTGCTCCTCATTTTTTATAGCACAGTAGTATTCCATTACATTCATATGCCATGACTTGTTCAGCCATAACCCAGTTGATGGGCATTCCCTTGTTTTTCAATTCTTTGCCACCACAAAAAGAGCTGCTATAAATATTTTTGTATATACAGGTCCTCTTCCCACTTCTCTGATCTCTTTGGGGTATAACCCTAGAAGTGGTATTGCTGGGTCAAAGGGCATGCACTTTTTAAATAGTCCTCTGGGCATAGCTCCAGACTGCCCCCCAGAATGGCTGGATCAGCTCACAACTCCACCAACAATGCACCAGTGTTCCAATTTTTCTTTTTTTCTTTTTTTAAAATTGATTAGTTTGTTTACTTTTAGTTTACAAGATTCAGTTCCACAATCTCTTGAGTTTCAAATTTTCTCCCCTCCCCCATCCCCCATGGTGGCATACAGTCATGTATAGGATCTGCAAATACTTTCACATTAGACATTAGTCTGGTTGTAAAGAAGGGTTGTAACCAATGGAATGAACAATGGGAAAGAGGAAACAAAACCAAACATGGAAAAGAAAGAGAACATGTAGTTTGCTTCAGTCTGCATTTAAACTCCGTTCTTTCTAGATCTTTCTCTGAATGTAGACATCTCCTTCCATCCTAAGTCTTTTAGAAATCCAATAATTCTTAAATTTTTCCTCCTTGATCTATTTTCCAGGTTAGTTGTTTTTCCCATTGAGTTATTTTCACATTTTCTTCTATTTTTTCATTCTTTGGACTTTGCTTTATTATTTTTTTGATATCTCATGGAATCATTAGCTTCCATTTGCACAATTCTAATTGTTAAGGAATTATTTTCTTCATTAAACTTTTGTACTTTGTTTCCTATTTGACCAATTTTCCTTTTCAAGGAGTCCTTTTCTTCAGTGAATTTTTGCACCCATTTTCCCATTTGTTCTATTTTGTTTTTTAAGGAATTCTTATCAGTGAATTTTTATTCTGTTTTTTAAGATGTTATTCTTTTTCACCAAGCTGTTAATTCTCTTTTCAAAATTTTCTTGTATCACTCTTATCCCCCCCTCCAATTTTTTCTTCTACCACTCATCTCTTTCTTTAACTTTTGCAGAAATTCTTTTTGGGCTTTGGTCTAATTAGCATTTTTTTCTTTGAGGCTTTGGTTGTAGCTGTTTTCTTATTGTTGTCTTCTGAGTTTGTGTTTTGGTCTTCTCTGCCACCATAGTAGCTTTTTATGGCCAACTTCTTTTTTTGTTGTTGTTTCTCATTTTCACAGCCTATCTCTTGACTTTGGACTTTGTGTTAAAGTTGAACTCTTCTCACCTTGGGGTGGGATAGCACTGTCCCAAGCTTCAGGCTTTTTTGTATCACTGTTTTCAGAGCTAGTTCTGGGGGTCTACAAGGTTTTGGTAGTTCCAAGGTGGTGTGATCTGGAGAGAGCTGTGCATGCTGCTCTTCTAGTCTGAGCTCTGGTCTTTCCCCAGGAAAGGCCCCTGCTCTCCTGCAGTCACAAGTACTATCATTCCTCTTGGTCCTGGAACTGTGGCTAAGGCCTCTGCTCTTCTGTGGCCACAAGCATTAATGCTCCTTTCTGCCTTGGAACTGTAACCAGGGCCCCTTCTCCCTTGTGACCACCATAAGTGCTCTTCTCCATCCTGGAACTGTGACCCAGAACTGCATGTGGGCAATAGAGGTGCCAGTTGGTGCTAGCTGCACCCAGTGCCAGCAACTGGTCATATGTAATCTCTTTCTGATCATCTCTTACCATTTCTGGGCTTTCTGAGTTCCCAAAGCTGATACTGCTGCTGTTGTAGCAGGCTCCAAGGTCTGCTGCTGTTGCTGTTGTTGCTGTAGGTTGAACCCTACCCAGTGTAATAGACCTCTCCTGATGAACTCCCAAGTTGTCTTAGTCTGGAAAAATGTCTCTCCCTGACCTTTTGTTGGTTTTGCCGCTCCAGAATTCAACTTGAGGTATTATTGTAAAGTTGTTTGGAGGGGAATGTTGGGAAAATTCATCTGGGTTGCTGCTTCTACTCCACCATCTAGGACCCTGCCCTAGCCTTTCAGTCCAGAATCATGGCAATGAATATGAGGGGGATAAACAGGAAAGTCCACAAATCTTCTGGACCAGGTGACTTCTCGAGTCCTTTTTTTCTGTAGAGCATATCCTCAAGCCTCACTCCCTTACTAAAGGGCATGCCTGACCCAGCAACTCTTAATTGGTCCCTTAGTTTCCTTGAATGGAACGCTATTGAAGATGATTGGCGGTTGAGTCAGGAGGAACCTCCCCCTCAGCAGATGGTAGAAAGGCTCCACCTTCTCTTTTGAGCGTATTGTTTTGGGACTTTTCCTGCTCTACTTTGGAATTTCAGTGAAGAGGGAAAGGGATTTCTCTCCCATCTTCTCCCAGCAGTGGCAATGGTGACTAGGGTATGTGGCAGCAAGATCATGTACTTGGTACTTGAACATGAAACTTTAAATCCCTGGTTGTCTCTATTGTTTTGTCTTTCTTTCCTGAGCACAGGTCTACCACTCACAACCATAAATCCTGAAGTGTATCCTTTTCAACCTTGGCAGCTACTCACAAGTTTAGAAGTTCCTGAGTTTTTGAGTTGATGATGGCTGCCCAATACAAGATGCCTCCATCAACTACACTACTTCTCCAGGAAAAAAAAATGATCACAGGATTCATCCTGAAACTAGGGATAAAGAGCTACGTCTGGTTGGACCAGAAGATCTGAAACATTTCAGCTGCTTGGACAGTACAGATCCAAGTTGAATGTGAAATATTTGTTCAGCAGCAGCAGTCCCATAAAATGTCTTTCCTTCTTGCGGATTTGATAATGGCTGTGATATATTCTTTTTTATTTTTAAGTATTTGTTAATACACAGATGAGTCTTTTGTATTTTAATTGTAACAGCAGCTTCAATAGCTACTCAAGCAAAAGCAAATAACCGCCCTATATCTGATTTTGTAAATTAAGTACCTTTTCTGGAAGGGACTCTCTTACCTACCTTTGGGGAAGACTGTAAATAAGAGTCACATCTAAGTTTTCTTTAATAGATTTCCCCAGAGTTCTAGTTCTTGATGGGGGCACAATAAGCCAGAGTGATGAGGGAAATCTAATCTCTTTTCTTCAGGGTCAGGTCATCCCCAGGATGAATCTGGGGTGTATGTGAGTCCTACCTTTTTGAAAGTGACCCGACACATGAAGATAAAATTAGGTGATACAGAATTTAAAGGGTATAATGTCCCAGACTCCCCCAACAAAGAATCTCTCCCTCCACTTAAAAAGACAACAACACAAGTTCCCTTAATAGGGAAATCCTTAAAATGGAAATCACCCATTAAAACAGATAGTCTCCCTAAAATGTGTCTGACAAAAGGAGGTTTAACCCAAAGATCATGGCTAACAGAGGGAAGTCCTATTCAAATGCTATGGATAACAAATAGAGGGCCTATCCCTCCTGCCCCCCATTTTCAGAGTTGAAGTCATCTCAACAACCTTTTATAGGGCAGAGTCCATGATTCACGGGTTAGGAAAGAGACTGGTAAAGTCATTCAGCAGCAGCTGAACCAGCTGTCCAGGGTAGACGACATGAGCAGCTGGGTCAGAGGTCTCTTGCTCTGGTCTTAGCAATGTTGGTCCAAACACAATACCCAAGTTATGTGGAGTCATTCGGTTCTTGTCTGCATGTGCTATGACCCTGGGGATCAAAGTCAGAGGGACAACATGTATCACTCTTCACATTACATGAGCACAAGCCACTTTGGGCTGGGAGAGCTAACGGAAGAGAGGAAGGAGGAGGAGAGAAGAGAAAGGGAAGCTGTGACTTTTCCTTATTTCTGTAATTCTGCCTCCCCTGTCTTGCTTCATTTCCCTCAAATGGTGCTTTCTAATGAAATAAATGAGATGAATTATAAAGCATTTAGCACATAGTAGGTGCTTAATAAATACTTGTTCTCTTCCCTTCCCTGCTGATCAGACCCTAAGTATAATTCTATTTGCCATTTCCCCTTTTCCACAAACACAGAAGCTCCCTCAGCTCCACCTGTACAGATGTTCTCACCCTAGGTCGACTTCTACCTGGACCTCTCCATTTGCAAGGAATTTTTCCCCTAGCCCCTTCCCTCCCACATAGATATTCTTCCATCATTACCTGCATAGATGTTCCAGGAGGCACCGAAGAGTGTCTTGATTGGGCTTTGGCATGGAGCCTAGGAGCTCCTGCACCCGGAATAAGCGCTGCTCTGATTCAGGAAGTGCTAGAGAAAGGGTAACAGAAGTAGGGATGGGAGAGGTGCTGGAGCCTCTGTTTAGGGTGGGGCAGACTTAGGGAATGACTTTACTGAGCCTTCTGCCCTTAGCATTTCTTCCACACACTAAAGGGCATATCTTCTTCTCCTCCCCAGGAGCTGAGGTCCCCTGGTTCTCACCTCCCATTCACCCTCGTATCAAAAATTCTTCTAAATTCCCACCCCCTACCCAGGGCTTCTCGAAGGGGTGGCAGCAGTGATGGAAGGACCAAGGGCTGGGGAAGCTCCCGAAGGAACAACTTCAAGGCTCCAGTCACCACATGGATGTCATCCCACTCTGCACTGTCCAGATCCAGGCGGCCCTCTGCAGGGGGAAAGGATGTGGGAGTGCAGAGAAAGGCACAGAATGGATTAGGGGAACACAGAAGACGTGAGTTTAGGAACTAGGAGGAGGGCACAAGCATAGGCTATCCCAGGGCTTAACACAGGGAGTTGAGAGGTTGGGGAAAACCCATCCAGGTTTAGATTGCTTTCTAGGGGAGGGCTGAAGCTGGGAGAACATGGAACACTTAAAAGATGTGGAAAAACTAGGGGTGTTGATGGAAGCTCCATGTAAGTACCTTGTCCTGGCTGCTCAGGGAACAGGTATCTTCCATCAGAGGTCACTGCTCGTTCTGTCAGATACAGCGGGGAGAGAGAGGTCAGTGCCAACATCCAGGTCCCCAACAATTATTCCTCCTAGTCAGTGTTGAGATATTTCTCCATCTCTCAAACTTTCCAACTGGGTCCTACTATCCCTCCCCAATCTCCCATGTACCAACACCAATACTTAACTTCCATTCCTCCTACCTCTGTCCACCAGGAACCGAAGTTTCTGGATTATAGCCAAATTCCCACTGACTCTGTAAATACCATCCACATCCAGACCTACAGGTGGGATAAGACAAGGCAAAAGAGTGAACCTGGGAAAAGGTCTACCCTCTTTCCAATCCAGTCTTCACACAGCTGCCTGCATCTTCTGTTCCAATCACTGGATTCCAGTACTCAAAAACCTTCAGAGATTCCCAATATCTCTACCCTAAAAGTATCAATTTTTGATCCTGGCATCTAAATTCTTCTAAAGTCTGCCTCCTGCCTCCTTTTCCAACTTTATGTTACTCCCCTCCACATATCCAAGTTCCAATCAAATTAAAATATAGTCTACTCCATTTTGTTCTGTCTTCTATCTTGGGTCTTGGCTCATAATTAGAGTAGATGACTCCATTTCATCACCCTCTGTTAACTTGCTTTCTTCCTTTTAAGGCCCAACTCAAGTGCCATTTTCCTTGGTCAAGAAGTATTATTTGGTTTTCCCCCCTTCACCACATAAATGAAAGTGATCTGTCCCTCTTTCGAATCTTCTTACCTGAACCTAATAATAACACTTATCTCATAGGTATTTATGATCCCTTCCACCTTCAATCAGATTGCATGCATCTTGTGAGCAGGGTGTGTGAGTTCAGCACTAGCCCAGTCTCTTTAACTTAGCAGAAGCTTAATACTAGTCTGAAGGACGAACTGAATGAAGATCTGAGGGAATCAGGAAAGTGTAAAAAGGAGTCTAGGAAAGTAGACTAGAAAGTGTGGAGGAGGTGTACAGAGGGCCAGGGGTGGGTGGGGTAGAAGGCTGGAAAGTTAGGCAGTGCAGAACAAAGGCCACAGAAAGGGGAAGAGTTAGGAGTTAAAGGAATTGTGTGTGTTGTATGTCATGGCGTGGAGGAGGGAGTGAGAGGCTGGGACTCTATGGGAAAGTCACCTCTCTTGTCCACAGTATCTATGCAGAGCCTGAAAAAATTTGGCACAGTACTCCCTTCTCTCTTGCACAGAGACTCCAAGTGGCAGCCAAACACCTGGTCTGGGAGGGGCAGGAATAAAGAGATTCCTATTAGCCTGGTCAATTTATGCTAAACATAAATTCCCTCTCCTCCTTACCCCGCCCCCCCCCAACTTGAAGTGAGCAACCCCTCCAAATCTTGGAAAAGTCTTTAACCAACAAAACTCAGATTCATTATCCCTTTTCTCCCACCCTCTACCTCGAAGGAGTCCCCGCTCCTGTAGACTCTGCAAGGGAGGTCTCTTTGCTATCAGCCTTTTCAGCTTATTCTTCACTCGATTTTGCTCTTCAGGGCCCCGACCTGAGGAAGTAAGTGTAGGGTTAGGGTAGAAAGCTGGGAAGGGGAACTGAGAAAGGCCCCAGACCTGCTTGAGCATCTTGGGATGCATCCCCTAAGTGAGGATTAGTCACAGTGGTTTTGGCCCAACTCATTCCCTGACATCTGGCCTTGTTCTGCCTCCTAGCTCAGGCTGTTCCACTAAATCCAGTTTCTTACAAGAGACCCTGTAGCTTCCTCCTCGACGTCCTAGCAGGGGCTTTGGTTCTGGCTCCTCATCTTCTTCACCCTGGCTCAGCTCCTCAAGCTCTCCTGGCCCAGAACCAGATAGTCGAAGTTCCAGAGGGTTCTCACGCTCCTGGAATCAGACAGAGCTTGGTATTGGGATGTCTACCATGGACCAGAGCTGCCTCTCTTAAGTACACTCTGCTCTCTGGTCAACTGCCAACTGCCAACTGGATCCTGCATGAGGGTAGGGTCAGGACAGAAAATTGAGGCCGTTACTGCCTCCCTCTCAGGGTCCCTAACTCATTGGAGTGTCAATCCTCACCTAATAGTGTGGAAAGGGTGAAATAGTGGGGTCCACGCACTACTGCTTGGGGGGAAAGAGTGATGAGTTAGGGAGAGACTGTTGTCCCCAACCCTGGGAGATTTCTGGAATCTTTGTGTGTTCGAATTTAACCCTTAGCCCCAATGTTAATCTCATACCTTCTCCCAGACCCCCACTCCTCAAGTCCTGTTTGTTTGACCAAAACCCTCTGCGCAACCTTATCCCTGGATTTCCCTCCCAGACCCTACACCCTGGGCTCTTGGCCCCCTGACCAGGCGGTCGATGACCTCCCGAAGTGCCCGGTGCCAGGCTCGGAATTCTGTCTCATCATCAGACTGCAGCAGGAACTCATGTCCAGGAACAGTACGCACCTGAAAGTCAGGTCCAGGGGAAAGGTCTAGTGGTAGAAGGATGAGACTTGGGGGAAGACAGATATTTGGGAAATATGTGGGATCTGGCTTCAGGAAGTAGAGAGATGATGGGCAGAGAGATATCAGACAGAAGACCAGGACAGTAATATATATTGTCAGAGAGGGGAGTGGGATGGACAGTCACTCACATGGAGGACATTCTGGCGGCTGGACAGATGTCTACCATGGGCCAGAGCTGCCCCTCTTAAGTCCACACTGCTCTCTGGCCGACTGCCAGCTGGACCCTGCATGAGGGTAGGGTCAGGAGAGAAAATTGAGGCCATTACTACCTCCCTCTCAGGGTTCCTAACTCATTGGGGTGTCAAACCTACCTAAGAGTGTGGGAAGGGTGAAATGGTGGTATGTTTCTCCCAACTCACTTATACTTGCTCCTGACCTCCTCACTATCCTCCTCACTATCTTCACCACTGCCACCTCTCAGTTCTCCAATCCAGTGGGCAAATAGGGGAGAAAACGTATTCACCACTTGCCATCCCTCTCCTCCCTTTCTCACTGTGTAGACCCTCTACTCTAATACCTCAACACCCTGTTGCCCAGCACACAGAACTCTCACCCATACAGCAGGAACTGAAGTTGGAGGAACTTTGTAGAACACCAAGCTATTTCCAGCCAACACCACCCAGGATGAGCCCCAGTTCTTCCTGCAGGGAGTATTTGGAAGATCATCATACCCCAGGGAGATAACTCCCCCTATCAACACCTTCCTTACCTCCCAGATCAGGGTATTCATATGGAGAGATATGGGGAGTCCATGAACTTGGATGGGAAAAACATTCTATCTTTATTTTCACTAGCCTTCAGTTCCTTTTGTGATTTATGTATTTTATGTTAAGCTTTTAAAAACATTATTGTGAGCAGGGGTTCATAGGCTTCATCAAGCGGGTCCAGGACCCAAAAGAAGGTCTCTGATCTGCACTCATCTTTCAGTTACCATCCCCCATGACCAGCTCCCCAAGCTCCACCTGAGCTTCCTGCCTCCCTCAGCAATCTTTGTCTTGTTGAGCATGCCAGACTTTTCCACCTCCTGTGTGAGGAAAGACAAAAAAAAAATGATCATTAGACCCCACAGAGGTGTGTTCCA
>CM053581.1:380579893-380616696 GCA_028627135.1 Pseudochirops cupreus | reverse complement strand
ACAGAGAGAGGGAGAGAGAGACAGAGAGAGAGAGAGAGACAGAGAGAGAGAGAGAGAGAGAGAGAGAGAGAGAGAGAGAGAGAGAGAGAGAGAGAGATGTGGAGACCAGCAGATAGGACTGCGCGGGCTTCTACTAAGACAGAGAGGGAGTAGGTGAGGATGAAAAGTAGATAGACTGGTAAGTATCTCTCGAGGTCGGGAGGTCAAACAAAGTGCTCTATGAATATTCAAGAAGAGAGAAATCACTTTCTGCCCTGAAAGTGGAGGTAGAGATGGGGTTTTATAGAAACGTTTGGCCGGGATCCTAGAGACCCCGAGGACCCAGGACAGTTAAGGGGGAAAGAGAGACTTACATGAGGGTCATCCAGGAGCTGAGGCTGGCATCTGCGGAACAGGGAACCTCGGGAGTTGTCCGAAATGGAGGTCTGGGAGGAGGAGCCGGTGTGGTCGAGTGAGGACTGGGAGAAGAGATGGGAGCCGTGGGCGTAGAAGTGAAGCCTTCCCATCTCAACTCCGGAGTCCGGAGGAAGAGGGGAAGGAAAGAGTACCTAGGAGAAGGCGGGGGTGGGTGGGGAACAAAGGAAACCGCGAAGTAGAGAGGAAAGATCAACCCCGGGGCAGTCGGTGTGTGTGTGTGTGTGTGTGTGTGTGTGTGTGTGTGTGTGTGTGTGTGTGTGTGTGTGTGTGTGTGTGTGTGTGTGTGTGTGTGTGTGTGCGCGCGCGTGTGTGTGCGTGTGCGTGTGCGTGTGTGTGTGTGTGTGTGTGTGTGTGTGTTGGGGGAATGGGGGAACGGGGAGTTTGATGGGTGGGGCAGGTCCGAGACCAAAGGGAGGACTAAACACCTTCCCGGGTGTGCAGATGAGGGAGTCACAGATATCTCACTTGAGTGGGGAGCTTCTCCTTCTTTTCTGACACCTGGTTGTAGGGGCCCGCACCCTTCTCCTCAGCCTGCTGGGCTTGGCCGTCTCTTGCCAGGTGCGGGGTCCCTTCCATGGAGTCAGGAGTCTGGTCGTGTGGAGGGAAGGGGAACAACCGAAACTAAATGACTTTGCAAAACAGCCTCCCCGCTCTCTTCACCTGCACCCCAGGAACTTGTTTTTTTTAAATTTTGATAACTTTTTCCTGTATGATTTGTAATAATAATTATTATAATCTATAATAATTTTACCTATTTTATTTTATGCATTCGAAAACATGATTCTGGGAAGAGGTCCATAGGTTTCCCTAGACCGCTGAAGGGTACAATGACACAACAAATCTTAAGAACCCTTCTACTTTAAAAGGTCTTGCACAGCCCCCCAGATTCTGCATCCCACAATTGGGAGGGATGAGGAAATTCCGGCGAGAGAAAGTTTCACCTCGCGAAGGGGGAGGGGCGGAGATGAGTGAAGTGCCGGGAGCGAGAGAAGGGGTTCGGTACATTGCAAAGAGGAAGGCCTTTCTTTCTCACAGATGAAAAGTCTCACCTTTTCACGAGCTCTTCGGGGAGGCTTCCAGGACGCCTGTCCAGTCAGTGAATGGACGTAGAAACAGCGACCAGAGTCGAGGTCCAGATGCTGTTCCCAGAAGTCCAGCCGCTGTAGTGGGGGCCGAGTGGGGCCTGGGGGTGGTGTCTGGGAGCAGCGGCGCAGGTCCACCAGGTTACAGTACAGAGGGGCCTCGGACATGGGGGACCAGGGTCCCGACTTCTGGGGGAGGAGGGAGGAAGAGACAGTGATAGGATGCTAATCCAAACTCCCCCTTAATTTTCTTTCCTCTTCTCCACAATCCAATAGCCCTTTCTTCCTTGCCCCGGACCATTCAGATGGTTTCCCAACTCAATCCCCTCCTCCCTATATTCTTACCACCGGCTCCTGACTGGAGTGTCCCAGGTGCTGGTAGAGTTGTCCTCCTCCGTTTCTAATCCTTTTACTCCCCTCCCCTTAACTTTACTCCTACTGGCTTCCTGTTGCCAACTTCCCCCCAACACAAAACTCTAACCCCAAGGCTGAAGGAAAGGGGAACACGCTTGGGGGGTGGGGTGGGGCAAGGAGGAACTTAGGGCTCCACCCACCCATACCGCCTGCTCTGGCAGAAGAGACTGCTTAAACCGAGTCCCCTACCTTCGGGATCTGAAGAGGGGTTATTCTCCGTTCCCAAGGAGGACAGAGTGAGTGCGGAGTGACTGAGACTATAAAGGGAGGTGAGAAGTTTAGGCCTCAGAGGAGAGGGGCTATTCCGATAACCTGAGGTTTTGGGGTGGGTGGACGTTGCAAGGGAATCAGGCTATTCGTTCATTTCAGAAGTGCACAGAAAAGGCCAGGAGCCATCGGGACTAAGGACTCAGAATTAATTGGAATGATTTGAGGGGAAAAGGGGAATTTCTCACTCTGTTGGTATTGGTTGTAGTTCTCAAATCTTCTTGAGAGTGCAAATGCCCAGTCAGTCCATCTGAGAGGGATTGCAGTGGGCTGGGGCTCAGTCCAGTTGCACTAAGACTTCTTCGCATTCTTGGAGAAAGAGAAGGCTGCCAGGACCGGCTGGGGGATTTACCCTGGGATGACTGAGGCACCCACAATTTTCCCAGGGAAGAGTGAAACCGATTTGGTTCTGGTGACAGAGAACGGGGGGAGAGAAAATAGATAGATGCATAACCTTCCAAATTTCGGTGGCCTCATTTTGTGGGGGTCCTATTAACTTGGGATGGGCATTAGAAAGAAGACAGAGGGAATGTAGTGGGAAAGTGAAATGACAATAGATGGGACTTGAAATTCTAGAGGCTTGGGGAGGGAGAGATTGATGGTAAAAGTTGGAGCTGCTTATTAGAGGTATGGAGATCATTTGGAGGAGGGTATTGCTAAAAACCCATGAAAAGCCAATTAAAGTAAGAATCACTCATTAATAATTAGGGGCATAATAAGAAACAAGGGGACATATTGAAGGGTGGTAGGACTGGGTGAGAAGAGGAGGGTTTCACTTACTAGGGGCATAGAGGACTTGGCTAGTGGCAGAGGCCCTCCGAGTGGGCGTGGACTCTTCAGCCACATATGCAGCAGGGACAAAAAGGGGTCGGGTGTTTCGAGGTGCTCCCAAAGGCCTCACCAACCACCAGTCTGGGTTGGTCTTTCGAAGCAGGAGGAATCGGTCTCCTTCAGCCAGAGACACCTGCTGGCCATCTGCTCCCATGTAGGTGAAGCCATATAAAATGTAGAGGCGGGCTCCCCGGGATGGGCCATGGGTCCCCACCCCAAAGGTGTCCCTAGTTCCTGGCCACCATTTTCCAGAGAACATGGCAATTAGAAACCCCTGGTCACCTGCAGAGGGGAGGCAGCATCAAACACCCAGAGTGAGGTAGGGATCAAGAACAGTTAAGGCAGAAGGTGAGGGAATCAGGGTAAAGAGATATTATGTTCTCAATACTGGAGTCAAAGTATGTAGTTCTTAGAGTACAAAAAGATGATGGGATTTAGTGAGAGGTTCTTGGAAGAGAACATCTAAGCCCAAGACCAGGTGGATGGTGCGCATGTCAGAGAAACATATGCCTGAGAGGATGTGGTCAGGGGGCTGGGTCAGTGACTGAGTGACTGACAGGGACAGGAAATCAGAGGAGCAACCTTAGCTGTTATTTCTTCCCTTATATGTACGTCTTTCAGGGCCCATTGTATCCAGTATTGAAGAGTCATTGATCCTGGTTCCAACAGCCTGGGCTGGGGAGAGAAGAAGAAAAGATCTGGATAAGGCCAGAGGTCAAACACAGGGAGAGATAAAAGCCGACACTCAGAGACAAAGAGAAAATGACTGAGCTAAAGACATACAGACATTGAAGTTTTTTTCACTATCATTTCAGACTTAAGGCTGCCTGTTTCCTGTGCTGCCTTTGACTTTTAGAGACAAAAAGGTAGACAAAAAAAAAAAAACAAACCAAAACGTTAGAGAGACTGAGCTAGGACTACAGAAACCTATGGAGACAGAGGGTCCAGATTCTCTCAGAATATCATTTTTTACAGTGAGGAGTCTTTCTACAACTCTCAGTCCCCACTAGCTTATGAGGGAGCCAGTATCTGACTTATGGAAAGTAAAAGAGAATATTCCTCAACTTCCTGCAAAAGAGAAGGGTAGCTTTCTCTCTGGCATGACCAGCACTTTTGATAATGCTCTAACCCAAATCTAGAATCTACTTTTTCTTCCCCCTCCTTACCTGGCCTACTCCTTTTTCCCCTTTTTTTGTCTCAGCTTCCTCTACACCGTCTTAGGTTCACAGCCTGGTTGTGTGAGGAGGTGACCAAGGGCCCCACCGGCTGTGACATCAGATAATCCACTCCCTTCCCCCAACATGTGACAAGAGGGCTGGGCTAGGTCTCCAGGGTTCGACCTCAGCTGGCTGAATCATGATTGACCCTTCCTTATTTCCACTTACAAAATAGAGGCAACCTTTCATCTCAAACCTCTATGTTTCATTTACTAATCTGCTTGGGATCCAAAGGAGAAGAGATTATTTGCATAATACTCATTTAATTCCCAACTCCTTCCCTTCTCAATGTCCCTCATCTCTGTTTCTCATTTTTCTCTACTTCCCTCCCTACCTTCATTTACTTAAGCTGTTCCAGCCTAGAGAAATAACTTGTTACTAAATGAAATAAGATCTCTTTCTCCCTCCACCCGCATTCTAGTATGAGATTAATGTTCTATTAACTAATTAAACTCTTTTAATTAATCAGATTAAATTAATTGCTTTAGTTACCTTCAGTCTGGTACTACTTCTGACTATACCTAATTTCTAACTGCATTTTTTTGTAGTGATAGAAAGCACACTAGATTTTGCCTTTAGTTGGAATCCTGGCCATGCTTCTAACAAACTGTGACTTGGGGTCTCTTTTATGGGATCATAGAATACAGAGCCAAAAGGGACGTTAGATTTCACCCTTCACAAATGAGATGAGGAAGCTGAGGCATATTTGTGATCTGCTGCAATGATATGACAGTCTATCGCTCCCCATCACCATCTCTTAAATTCTAGGCAAACTGTTAATTGTTCAAATGTATACTATTCCATGTCCATTATGCCTTTGTACAAGCTGTCCACTATGCCAGGAATGCTTTCCCTTCTTGGTTCTGTCTCTTAGAATCTCTAGCTTCCTTCAAGGCTCATCTCAGAAGCCAACAAATTACAGGAAGCTTTTCCTGATCCTTTCTCAAATTTAGAATGGTCACCTATCTGTCTACTACTTGACTTCTTATTGTCATTCATACTTATCCAGAGTTATAGGATAATCCAGGGGTATAATTGAATATTTCCTTATTAATGACTAAAATAGTAATATTTCATTAATTAATTAACCATATATACTCCTGGATTCTACTAGATCTATGGTTTATGAGAATATGTGACATATTGAATGGCAAGCTGATGGATTTATAAAGTGAAATGAGCATACACAAAGAACTAGAAGGGCAGCTAGGTGGCGCAGTGAATAGAGCACTGGCCCTGGAGTCAGGAGGACCTGAGTTCAAATCTAGCCTCAGGCACTTGACACACTTACTAGCCATGTGACTTTGGGCAAGTCACTTAACCCCAATTGCCCTCCAAAAAGCAAAAAAAAAAAGAACTGGACACTAAAAGAGTGTCCATCAATTGGAGAATGGTTGAACAAATTCATGGGATAGGAATATAATAGAGTACTATTGTGCTGTACAAAATGATGAAGGGATCAGTTTCAGAGAAATCTGGGAAGATTTGGATAAACTGATACAGAGTGAAGTGAGCAGAACCAGGAGAACAAGTCATACTATATTGTTGTTTGTCCTCCATGCTTGAAGAGGACCAAAATGACATCATGATGTCAGGGTCAACATACAGTATGTCCAACTGTGACTGATCAGACTAATGTGAGTTCATCAGGCACAAATAATTCATATGACCATTTGGAATAGAGATGTCTCTACATTTGTGCATCTCAGGTTTCTTTTGCGTTACTGAAATTCTACTATGCTCATTGCACATCACCTTCTTTGATGTGGGCATGCCATGCTAGACAATCTTGTGCTGGTATCTCCCATGTCTCATGATTAATTCCAAAGTTCTTCAGAGTGACCTTGAGAGTGTCCTTGTATCAATTTTTCTGACCACCATGCAAGTGCTTGCCTTGTGTGAGTTCTTTATAAAAATAATCTTTTAGGCAAACATAGGTTTGACATTTGAAAACTAGGCCAGCCCGTCAGAACTGAGCTCTTTGCAGTAGAGTTTTAATGCTTGGCAGTTCAGCTTGAGAATATCTTGCCACGTGATCTTTAGAATCTTCCTAATTCATATGGAAGTAGTTCAATTTCCTGGTATGGCACTGGTAGACTGTCCAGGTTTCACAGGCATACAACAATGAGGTCAGCACAACAGCTCTGTATGTCTTGAGTTTGGTAGTCAGTCTAATACCTCTTCTTTCCCACACTCTCCTTTGGAGCCTCCCAAACACTGAGCTAGCTCTGGCAATGCTTGTGTCATCCTCTTCATCTATGTGTATAGCCCTGGAAGGTATATTTCCAAGGTAGGTGAACTTATCCACAACATTCAGTATTTCTCTATTTGCTATAACTGATGGTTACAGGTCTGGATGGTATGGTGTTGGCTGGTAGAGAATCTCTGTTTTCTTGGTGTTAATTGTGGGGCCAAAATTAGCACAAGTGGCCAAGATTTAATCTATATTTTATTGCATCTCAGCCTCAGAGGCTGCAATGAATACATAATCATCTGTGAACAAAAAGTCAATTTGTACGTAATAACCTTAAACAACTTTTAAATGCCCTAAGCACTCTGATCCATGCAATGACCAACCATGATTCCAGAGGACCCATGAAGAAACATACTACTTACCTCCTGCCAGAGAAAGAAGAAACTCAGGGTACAATTTGAGACAAATATTTTTGAAAATAGTTACTGCAGGATTTTTTTTGTTTGACTAGATACATTTGACTATGCGAAATGGGTTTTACTCTTCTTTCATTTTCCGGGTGTATGGGAAAGTGGTAGTGAGAGATGGTGGATTTTTGTTAATGGAAAACATTAAATAAAAAAATTTGAAAAAATAAACATCATCCTAATGTCTGAAGACTTCTGAATTTTTTCCTTTCTTTCCTATAGGTATTTTCTCATAGATTCATAAATATGAAGAGTTGAACAGTATTCCTGATGATTAAGAACATTAGCCTGCATACTTTTCTGTTTCATTGATAGATATTAATTTTTGTACAATGGTTTCATTATTTATAAACTGTATGCATCAAGATCAGTTTAATATTACAACATTGATTTTCTAAATATAAATTTCATATTATCATGACTTTAAAACTGGAAATGTTATGTTTTATATGCATGGTGAAGTTTTTGGACTAGAAATTCATTTGTTGTTGTTTCACTTGTGTTTGACTCTTTGTGACCCCATTTGGGATTTTCTTGGCAGGTATTGGAGTGGTTTGACATTTCTTTCTCCAGCTCATTTTACAGATGAGGAAACTGAGGCAAACAGTGCTAAGTGACTTGTCTGGAGTCACATAGCTTATAAATATCAGAGGCTGGATTTGAACTCAAGTCTTCTTGACTTCAGACCTGGTGCTCTAACCACTGTGCTAACTAGCTTCCATGAAAATTCACGAGTCTGCTAATTTCTGGAGATATCCAGAGAATAAAAACAAAGACAAGGTCAAAGGACTGGGAGATTGCAAGGCAATGTTTAGTAAAATTGATCTACTTCTTTAGCACTTTGTACCTTTCTGAAGCTGTTGGCTCATTTAATAATACCAGATTCACTGACAGTAGGGAGCTGTTTTACACACCTCCTTTTAAGTAAAAGGAGGCATTTGTCAAGAAAATAGAGGCCTTGCTGAGAAAAGAAGTCCCAATAGCAAAGGAAGCTGAAAAAAGACATGAGTCAGAAATGGACAGATCATTTACTTGGGGGTGAGGCAAGAGCTAGATCATCAGAGTAGGACAGAAAAGTACTACTTGTGGAGAAAACTAAGTATAGGTTTATCCCTGAAAAGAAAGATTACCAATAGGGAGATCCTTCTAGAGCTGAGGTTATGTTTGTGTCTTAGATGCCTTTGTCAGCCTGGTAAAACCTACAGACTCCTTCTCAGACCAATGTTTTAAATGCATAAAATAAAATGCACAGGGATTACAGGTGAAACCAATCATATTGAAATAATGATATTTTTTCTGATCCATTTCAGGGTGTCTATGGACTCTAGGTTAGAAACCCCAACTCTAGAGCATCTTCTATAAATCAGTCATTCAAAAAAGCATTTACCAAGTGTTCATCATCTGCCAGGCACTGTGCTAAGTGCCAAAGATACAAAGAAAGTGGAAAAAAATCCCACCAAGTTCCCTTCCCTCAAAGTACTCCTATTCTAATGGGGGAGACAACATGAAAATAACCATGTACCTACGAGACAGCTACAAATGTAAATGGAAGGTAAAGGCTCTAGCCGGGAGGGGAAGATGGATGATGAAGAGGGAGAAAGCAAGTAAAAGGTCTGCTGCAGAAGGTGGTATTTAAGCTGGAGTCTTGAAGAAAGCCAGGGAAGCCAGGAGGTGAGCAAGGAGAGCATTCTAGCCAGTCCAAAGAAATGCACAGAGGTGGGATATGTCAACAGCAATATGTCAATATGTCAATAGTTCAAGCTCTCTAGATGGTGGAATGTGTGGAGAGCTGAACAGCAAGAATCACACCAATAATGCAGATTGCAAGATAAAAGTTCACAAAGAATCTATGGAAAGGTGGAACGAGAAACGAAATGCTTCTATTTGTGAAAAATGAAAAACCAAAAGAACAAAGGTAATGATGGTTTGGGGCGAGCCCTAGTATGGCACAAGTGAAGAAGAATTGTTTCCTTTTTTTCAAAGATGAGTTTTCATGGATATTTTTTGTTTCTTACATCACCATAGTGTCCTATGTATCCCTACACTTTCTTCTCCCAGGGAGCCATCCCATATGATAAACAGTATTTTTTTTTTTCAGAGAAGGGGAAAAAGTCAGCACAACTGACGGATGCATTGAAAAAGTCTGAACACTGTGCAATTCTCATTTCCTCAAAGAGGTGCTTTGGGGATGTCTTCTCATCCCTCTGTATTTGAGTCCTACTTGAGTTTTATCAATTTATTACATTTACTTTTGATTTTTTGGTGTGTTGTTGTTCTTTCCATTTATGTTGTGGTTACTGTGTATGTTGCGCTGCTTACTTCGCTCTTCATCAGTTCATATATATCTTTCCATGCTTCTCTGTATTTATCCTGTATATAATTTCTTACAGCATAGTAACTTGTTCAGCCATTCCCCAATTGATAGGCGTCTACTTTGTTTCCAATTCTTTGTTGTTGCTTAGTTGTGTCCAACTCTTAATGACCCCATTTGGAATTTTCTTGACAAAAATGCTACAGTGGTTTGCAATTTTCTTCTCCAGCTCATTTTATAGATGAGGAAATGGAGGCAAAGTTAAGTGACTTGCCCAGGGTCACTTAGCTAGTAAATGTCTGAGGTCAGATTTGAACTCAGGAAGATGAGTCTTCCTGATTCCAGGCTTGATACTGTATTCACTGCACCACATAGCTGCCCTTCAAATTCTTAGCTATCACAAAGTACATCTCTGCAACATGTTTTGTGATAGCTCCAATTTCTGGCTATCACAAAAAGTGTGTTATAAATATTTTGGTGTATATGGGGACTTTTTCTTGTCAGGGTCTTCCTTGGGGGTATAAGGCTAATAAAGGAATCTTTGGTTCAGAGTATAGACATTTTAGTCACTTTTTATCTGGATAATTCCTAATTGCTTTCTAAAATGTAACATTTCACCCCCTACAATGCGTTAGTGTGCCTCTTTCCGTAACCCCTCCTACATTGACTGTTGCCATCTCTTTGTCCTTTTTTGTCATTTTGCAGGATATGAGGACAAACCTCAGGATTGTTTTGATTGGCATTTCTCTTGTTTATTTGGAGCATTTTTTATGTGGTTGTCAGAATTATTTTCTAATGCAACTGTGATCTGGATGAACATATATGTGATAAATGCACTCAAAAGAGGAATAACAAGTTGGTGTGTGAGAAACCAAATTCCAAAGAATCATATTGAGAAAACAGTGATGCAGCCAGACATGGAAATTGTCTTGCATCCCCAAAATATTAAGAATGATCTGTTATTGTGGCTTCTGCCAATTTGATTCAAGAATACCATCATCATCATGCAACCAGAGAAGTGGAACTCTTTTCCATTGTAATTAACTGCATAGCCATAAATATGTCGAGTACATTTGAGAAGAGAATTTTCATTTTGTTCAGAGAAAACTGATGTCCAAAGGACCAGTATTAAGAAACAAATGATGGGTCAAAAATGAGTACATGATTTAGACATAAAGGGTGATACTGTAAGTAAATCAGAAGAGCAAGAAATAGTTTACCTGTCAGATCTGTGGAGAAGGGAAGAATTTATGATCAAATGAGAGACAGAGAACATTATGAAATGCAAAGTAGGTAAGTTTGATTACCTTAAATTAAAAAGGTTTTGCACAAACAAAGTCAATGCAACCAGGATTAGATGGAAAGCAGAAAGCTGGGAAACAATTTTTATAGTTAGTGTTTCTAGTAGAGGCCTCATTTCTCAAATATATGGAGAGCTGAGTCAAATTTATAAGAATACAAGTTATTCCCCAATTGACAAATGGTCAAAGGATATGAAGAGGCAATTTTCAGATGAAGAAATTAAAGCTATCTATAGTCACATAAAAATGTTCTAAATCACTATTGATTAAAGAAATGCAAATTAAAACAACTCTGAGGTATCACCTCATACTTATTGGATTGGTTAATATAACAGAAAAGGAAAATGACAAATGTTAGAAGGGATGTGGGAAAATTGGGACATGCATTATTGCATGCATCAATGCATCATTGGTGGAGTTGTGAATGATCCCACCATTCTGGAGATCAGTTTGGAACTATGCCCAAAGGGCTATAAACTGTGCATACCCTTTGATTTAGCAATTCCACTACTAGGTCTATATTCTAAAGAAATCATAAAAATGGAAAAAGGACCCACATGTACAAAAATATTTATAGCAGCTCTTTTTGTGGTGGTAAAGACTTGGAAATTGAGGGGATTTCCATCAATTGGGCAATGGCTGAACAAGTTGTGGCATGTAAATGTAATGGAATACTCTTGTGCTATAAGAAATGATGAGCAGGTGGACTTCAGAAAAACCTGGAAAGTCTTATATGAACTAATGCTGAGTGAAATGAGCAGAACCAAGAGAACACTGTGCACAGCCACACTGTGTGATGACTGACTTTGATAAACTTAGCCCTTCTCAGCAATGTAAGGATCTAAGACATTCAGAGAAAGAACTATGGAGTCTAAATGCAGACGAAAACATACTATTTGCTCTCCTTCTCTTTTGTTGTTTTGTTTCTTCTTCCTCAGGGTTCCTTCCATTAGTTCTAATTCTTCTTTACATCATGACTAATGTGAAAATATGTTTAATATGAATGTATAAGTAGAGCCTCTATCAGATTGCATGCCATCTTGGAAAGGGGGGGAGGAGAGAAGGAGAGAACATTTAAAACTCAAAATCTTATGAACATTGAAAACTAAAAATAAATAAACGAATTATAAAAACAGGTGGGGGAAACCTATATGCAGTTCTTTTCTTGGTCACAAAAAATTGGAAATTGAGGGCATGCCCATCAATTGGGGAATGGCTGAACAAGTTGGGGTAGATGAATGTAATGGAATATTGTTGTACTATAATAAATTACGAGCGGATGGATTTCAGAAAAACCTGAAAAGACTTACATGAACTGATGCTGAGTGAAGGGAACAGAACCAGGAGAACATTGTACACAGTAACAGCAACGTTGTTCAATGATCAACTATGAGAGACAGCTCTTCTCAGCAACACAATAATTCAAGACAATTCCATAAGACTCATATTGGAAAATGCTATCTACATCTGAGGAAAGAACTATGGAGTCTAAATGCTGATGGAAACATACTATTTTCACTTTTTTTTTGTTTTTTCTTTCTTGTGGTTCCCGCCCCCCCTTTGTTCTGATTTTTCTTTCACAACATGACTAATGTGGGAAAATGTTTAACATGATTGTGCATGTATAACCTATATCAGATTGCTTGCTGTTTTCAGAAGGGGTGAGGGAAGGAAGGGAGGGAGAAAAATTTGGAACTCAAAATCTTATAAAAAGTAAATGTTTAAAACTATCTTTATAAGCAATTGGAAAAGATAAAATACTGTTTTTAAAAAAGAAACAAATGATGGTGTGAGGTTGGAGGCCTGAGTTTGTTATCAAGAACAGAAGCAAGATGACAAAATTTAGTTTAAAGACTTGCGAGTGGCTAGGTGGCTAAGTGAATAGAGCACTGGCCCTGGAGGCAGGAGGACTTGTGTTCAAATCCGACCTTAGACAATTAACACAAAAAATTAGCCGTATGACCTTGGGCAAGCCACTTAACTCCAATTGCCCTATCTTCTCCCTCCAAAAAACCAAAAAAAAAAAAATACTTTGATATACAGAGAATATTGAAGAGATTTGAAACAGATATTCAACAAATTTGATAATCAGATAGAAAAGCTTGAATGTAAGATAGCTCAGCTGAAGAAGGAATTGGGAAAGTGAGAGAGATCAAAGACCTACAATTTATAAGAAAAAAAACAATATATCAGTGTTTTTTGTTGTTGGTTTTTTTTTTAAACAAAATTACTACTCAAAGATATTCAAAAGGAAACTGATACATTGAAACTAATTCAAGCTCAGCTTGCTTCCCAGTCCCCTCTGGGACAAAGACAAGCCATGCAGTTTAGAATACTGATAGTGAGCCTATGCCATCAACCAATTTTGGTACATAGATGGAAGGATACATAGGTACTGTGCTAGGTGTTAGGGATACAAAAACAAAGGTGAAACATTCTCTTTATTCAGTTTACTATCTACGGAAGACACAAACATATAATAGGCAAGAGTGTGCTGGAACCAGATCAAACTAGTTCACGAGAACTGATAGTTAAATTTTGGATGTGATAAGTTACACTTTGGAAATCAGCAAACCTGCAGATCAGGGCTTGGTTTTTTTGTTTTGACGATTGTCTAGACTCAAAAAGTGATGGGAAAATTATGTTTATGCAAATTAAACTTAAAAGTGTATCTAGTATTTCCTCCCCTCCCCTTCAACTTGTTCTTCAGCATTTACCAACACAAGGCAGTACGTAACAGTAAGGAGGACATTGAGTCTGTCTCTCAGTTACCCCACCCCTCATGGAGCAGCTAGGTGGTACAGTGAATAGAGCACCAGTCTTAAAGTCAGGAGGACCCGAGTTCAACTGTGACCCCAGACACTTGACACTTACTAGCTGTGTTACCCGGGGCAAGTCACAATCTCAATTGCCTCCAAAAATATAATTTGATTAGTCACCCCATTTTAATAAGTGGGAAGATGTAGACCCTGTTACCTTAAATGATGCCTCACTTTGAGTAAGTGACAAGATACCTTCACTAGGTGGAAACACATCTACTCAAAGACTACACTAAGTACAAAAGGTTTCTGAAAACCACTAGAGGAACTAGAGTGGTGTTGCTTAAGGAAGTGTGTTCCAGTTGGTTGAAGAAACTTGGTCACGCTTTTTTGGACCGTCTATAAAATAGCATGACTTTCTGGGCTGGAGATTTAAACATATAGAAGCTTAGAATAGAACCTTTCCAGCAAGACCCAGAGGAGGAATCTGTGGGAGGAGGGAAGAGGAAAGTTTGGCCTCAGCTTCTGCCTGCTCCCTCCCCTCACCCCCACCTTTGCCAGAGGAGGATGTGTGAACTTCAAATGTGGACTTGCCATCTTCACATCAGAGACAGTATTGTCCACAGAACAGCAGAGGAGGTTCAAGTGTCTGTGTTGGGAGCTGAGAACTGACTGGACATGATAAGGAAAGGCCGATTCAAGGTTTAGCCAGCAGCCCAGGAAAAAAGTCACTCCATTTCCAGTAAAGTAGCTTTGCCACCTCCTCTAAGCTTCAACCTACTTTCTTCTGGTCTCTTTATGTATTTGTGGGAGAGTTATGTCACAGGCCTTTGGGAGATGTTGGTATCAAGTATTTTTATTATATGACCTTAATAAAGAATCCTTCCTAAAAGGTAATTAAGTCTGGATGACTAATTGATATTGGCTAGTGATCAATGAGGAATCAAATCAGAGGGGTCTTGTGAATTATAGCATTAGAAATACATTCCCTCCCCAGCCCCTTAGAGTTATCTCCTGACCTAGACTCTGAGAGGACCAGCTGTAACTAAACTCTGGTCACCTGTTCTGCCAGTGAGACTGTAAGTATGAGAGGTGAACTCCTGAGCTTATAGATGCTACCATACATACAAGATGATTTTGGGGGACAGGCAGTAGTAGTTACAGGGAATCAGGAAAGGTTTCTTCTAGAAGATAGAATTTGACATCAGCCTGTAAGGAAATTAAGGATTGTGGGAGGGAGATGTGAGAAAATAGTTAATTCCAACCATGGGAGACAGCTAATTCAAAGGCATGGAAATGGAAGATGGAGTTTCACATATGAGTTTGGACCATAGTGTATGTGAGAGAGAATAATGTGTAAAAACTCTGGAAAGCTAAATTGGGACCAAATTGTGAAGGATTTTAAATGACAGAAATTTTATATTTGATCTTTGAAGTAATGGGGAGCCACTGGAGTTTATTGCTCAGAGGAACGACATGGTTAGACCTATACTTTAGGAAAATTGCTTTCAAAGCTGGGAGGAGGATGAATTGAAATAAAGAGAATTTTGGGACAGGGAGCCTAATTGTAATAATCCACTGGAGGTGATGAGGACCTGATTTGGAGTGTCTCTGTGCCCAGAGAGAAGGGGATAGATGAGGGAAGTCAGCACTACTAAAGAGGCAAAAATGACAAGATTTGGTGACTGATTAATATATGGAGGTTGAGTAAGGAGTTGAAGATGACAGTGAGGTGGGAAGGATGGTGGTTATCTCCACAGAAAAAGATAAGTTAAGAAAAAGAGTTGGTTTTAAGGGAAAGATAAATTTTGTTTTGGATGTGATGAATTGGAGATGCCAAAGAGACATCTTTGTGGGAAATGTATGATAGGGCAGTTGATGATTTGGGACTGGAGGTTAGGAAAGAGACTAGGGTTGGACAGCTAGATCTGGGAGTCATCAGCATAGAGATGATAATTGAACCCATGGAGTTTGATTGGGAGTGGGGAAGAGAGAGAGACACAGAGAGAGAGAGAAAGAGGGAGAGAGAGACAGAGGGAGAGAGAGAGAAAAAGAGAGAGAGACAGAGAGACAGAGAGAAAAAGAGAGAAAGACAGACAGACAGACGGACAGACAGAAGAGAAGACTGTCTAGGACACTGCTTTAGGTCTTTATAACATAATATAATTGCTTGAATTCAATAGTTGGAGCACTTGTACATATTATGTTGTATGCGCTGTACGTCACTGACGACATTACTTTGTACACATCTCCCATCTTTTTAGAATTCTTCATATTCCTTACTTGTTATTATATGATATTATTCTATCACATTCACATAAGCATGGTTTGTTCAGTCATTATGCAATGACTCCCGACCACTAAGGAGGCAGAAACAACAAGATTCAGTAACTTATTAATGTATGGATCAGTATATTCCCTTCCCTGGAGGTCGTATTTTTATTAATATTTTTGTTTTAAGGTATCATACAAGTCCCTGTTACACTTCTAAATGAATTCTCCAAAATGCACATTTCCTGAAAATAAGTTGTGCATACACACATACATTGTTGGGTACATCATTTGTTTCCTGGGTTTTGTGGATTTTTTTGTTTTGTTCTTACAAATAGTGTTGGTACGAATATTTGTATTTTTCCTTACTGTCCATAACATCCCTAAGGCTTAAACTCTACAGCAGTTTAGCATTCCCTTTGGGAAGACTTTCCCAGTCTCCACTCAACAGTGGCAGATTAAATCTCCAGATGACAGCTGACTATTCTTTCATTCAGAATTCTAGGGATATTGCTGAAAGGTCACAGTTCCTAATGCTATCCCTCACAAGCCACTATCCAGGGTGTTCCCCAATATTGATTAGCCAGCAGACTCCAATCAGTTCTTACAGAGGGATAATTACTGAAAAGGTATAACAAGGATACTATCCCCCCCCCCCCCACACACACCAAGAAGCCCACTCTCTTCTTACACAGGTAGAGAGGTCTAATGTGAGCTGAGGGCTGTTCCCCAATCTCCTTTCATCCCATCTGTCCCAACCTGTAGCACGGGAGTATCATAGTGTGACTTAAAGTGGATGTAAAATAGATACTCCTGGTTTTTTCTCTATCCACCCTTCTCCAAAGTGAGATTTTATCCAGTTAATTAATTAGATTAACTCTCAGAAAGAAAGGCAGAAAGTTGGGGTTAGAGGCCATTCTGCTGTCTTCAGAAAGAGAGGGTATCAAACTAGAATTATATCTATCTACTCCCTTAAATATTATTAGTCTGGTGATGTGACCAGGTTCAATATAAGTTATGATTGCTGTTTTTTTCATTATTGGGGGGAAGGAGAACTCCAAACTCTATATCCAAGGCTTACTTACCTCTTTCCCACCTAATACCAGTTCCACAAAGAATGCACATAGAAAATAACAAAGAAACCCATTAATCCAAACTGTAGCAAAACCAATTATAAAAAGTATACATAGGAGAATATATACCAGACAGTACAGAGTGAAGGAACTATGCTATTGGGATCAAGATAACTCAGTCCAATCAACAGAAAGTCCTAAGTCTCACCCAAGGGAAATACCCTTAAGTTTCTAGTGTAGAAGTTTCTAGGGATATGATGGAGACTGCCAGCTCCTCTCAGATCTTCCCAGATTTTTTCCTTCAGCAACCTGAGAGGGGCTGACTTCCTCCATCTTCCCCCTCTAAGCTGGAAGCCAGAATCAACTCAAAGCTTGGAGTCCCAAAGAAGAAGGAAAAAGGCTGGAGCCTTCCTGCTCCCTGCAACTACCTCATCTCGAATATGAAGAGCAGGGAACTCATCTCCACCAATCAGGAGTGAGAACCATACTAATGGACTTTTACACACACACACAGTCACACACACACACACACACACACACACACACACAGTCACACACACACACACACACACACACCACACACACACACAGTCACACACACACACACACACAGTCACACACACACACACACACACACAGTCCCAAGATAGAGGGGACTCATAGTTAAAGTACAAATGCTGAGGGGTACCTCACAACTCTTGGCTCTGGGGGTTCTCATCTTCTTTTTTGGAGTCTCTACCAAGTTTGCTTCAGGGTGATATCAGCTATGGATAAGTTACTCCATTGCTCAACTGGGTTGCCTTCTTTTGAGCAAAGTGTCAGTCCCCTGCTGGGCTGGGTCAAGAAGTACCATTGACTTGTGGCCCTTGTTTCTTGCCAGGGGAGTTTATTTGTCAGTGCTACTAGGTCTGTTAATGACTCTGGTTGCTGAGGGAACTCCTCATGACGCCTCTGATCTTTTGAAGCCCTGGGAAGGAAAAGCAAAAGTGAAGACGCTGGGCCATATAAATCCTGTTATAACCAAATTCTTATAGACAAACTTCCGGTTATGCTGACTGAGTCCTTCTGGCTCCAAAACCAATCAGATGTTTTTGTTTTTGTTTTTTAAATCACCACACAGTACAGATTCCTAAGTTATTCAAAAGAGACTTCCCAAGCAAGGATTTGATGTACACTCCCAGGTGATTTTCAGGGAATCAAAATATTTTGGCCTCAGGAAGAAATGTAACAGCTGTTTTAAAAGACTTTGCTGTAAAGACTATCTTTACTGTTACTGTCTTTTTAATTGGTAAGGAAGTTTGGAAAGTAATAGTTTTAAACTGTTATCCTAGGTGAATTTTGTTTTGGTAGGTTTTTGGGGAGACTGAGAAAAGAGATCTAAGGGAGGTGGTTTCAATGAAACTGGAAAAGACCGAGAGATATGAAAAATAGGGGAAAAGAATCCCTGAGAAAAGATTTTGCTTGGTATCCTGAGTGAACTATTATGGTGAAACTGTGTTCTCAGAAGTCAACTTCAGTTTCACTCATGGTTAAAGGTGATTGTTCTTTTTCGTAGCTAAAATGCGGTAAATAGTTAATTATTTTCGTGTTGTTATTATTGATTACATAAAGTATATGGTATAAAGTATAAATATATGAAGTATAAATAAAGTATAGTCGGTAACTTTTTTTTAAAGGAAGTTAGAGGTTTTGGTATATAGAGATAGGAGCCACTGCTTATTGAGAAAGAGGTTTCTCCAAGTTAGTAAAAAGCGAATAAACGCCGGGACGGGAGGCTCCAAGTTAATGGATTAATCAATGAGAAAAAACTGCAATTTTAACTGATTAATGAGAAAAATATCCAAACATTGGATACTGGGTTGCTTTAGAACTCAGGATGATAAAAATTAATAAGATGAGGAGTCAAGTAACAGTCTACGTGAAATGGGGCTTCCATAAAGACGCTGTTACAAACGCTTGTGGTGTGGAGTTAAGCGCCTGCAATGGCGCGCCTCCCAAGCATACAAAGACGCAGGCTTAGGTGGTTGACAGTAGAGGCTTAAAGGTAGGAAAAACAGGCCAACTACGGAAAGAAACGGACGGCTCTAGCATCAGCCCTTGTCTCTATGCTTTAGGACTAGTCTCTTCCGCTTCCCTTGCGATACATTGTGGGAGATGGAGTCTGCGCTTAGCTGGACAACCCGAGGCGCCGACGGATCAGAGACTTCACTTCCCAGCGTCCAGCGCGGCGGTTGACTAGCCGGTCTGTAGCGGCAGGAGTGTGAAGGGCTGGCAAGCCGGTTCCTGTTGCATCAGCGGCTGCGCGGAGATAGAATGCGGCTTTTCGTGAGCGACGGCGCCCCGGGGAACCTGCCTGTCCTGGCCGCGGCCTGGCGGGCAGGGGCCAGGGACAAACTGACCATCAGCACCGTGGGCCCCGAAGGTACCGAGGACGAGGCGCAAGAGTCCAGATCCTCCCCTCCCCGCCCCCGGTCCCCGCCCTTCACCCCGGCTCGCCTTATTTCCCCACCGCCCCCTTCCCCATTTCCCCCAAATCCTCTCGTCAGCCCACCACTGGATCCCCCCCCACCTTAATCCCTCAGCCCCCAGCCTCCCATCCCTTCCTCCTGCTAGCCGACCACTGCTCCCACTCCCTTCGATAGTGCTGATAATTTTCTCCTGATCCTCCCTCCCACGGACTATTTAAAAAAAAAAAAAGAGAAAGTTTTATTGGTGTTGAAAACTAATAAACAGACCCAAAGCATTATTGCCGCGTCTCTCTTCCTCCCCTCTCCCTCCCTCCCTCTCGAGCCCACCACCTCCTCTTTGTACCTCCCCCTCCCAGGCAGCCAGGTGATGCAGAGGCAGGAAGATCTGAATTTGAATCCTGCCGTAGACATTTCCCAGCCCGGGGACTTTGGGCAGAGTCCCTTTACCTCTCCGCCACAGTGTCCTTATCTTTAAAATGAGAGAGTTGGGTTGGATGGGGCCCGGAAGTACCTTCCAGCATGTACCTTCCTTATGATTCCTGGCAGTCATTCCTTTTGGTTATACCTGATATACCCCCTTATGTCTCTCAGTGGTCTCCAGTCGCCTGTAGTCTTTTCCAGTCGCTGACAGTAGCCCGTAGCACTCCTTATTCTTCCAGGAGTACTGCTCATTATTCCACAAGCATTAAAGTTTTACTCCGTTCTTTGCTAGGAGCTGGGGGAGGTACAAAGTACAAAATTTGTGGCAAATTCCTACCCTCCTGGAATGGGCAAGGGGATGATAAATGCAAAGGCAGATCACCAAAATAGAACATGAGAAAGATTATAGTTGTAAAACAGTGTGCTGTGTGAGCTCTGGGAGTGGAGATCATTCGTGAGATCACTAGTGTTCTGAGAAGTTCCTTCTCGGTTGGTCCCCTTTCTCTTGCTAAATGTTACTTAGAGTCAGTCTGAAATCCATTTTTGGTCACTGCCAATTACCTTTACCCTGCCTTGGAAGTTCCCAGCTGAACTTGTTCTCTACCCTTCTTTCCCCTAGGGTTTGTGTGCTTTAAATGATTCTACATTGTTAAGGTTCAGTGCTTCTCTTCTTCTTCCTGTCTGTTTCCCTGTTCCCTCTTACCAGAATGTGTGGTCCCATTCTTGACTCGGCCTAAACTTCCAGCCCTGAAACTAGACAGTGGTCACTACCTCTTTTCTACTAGTGCAATTTGCAGGTCAGTTTTGGTTGGTGTAGGGAGAGGGGAGGGAAGGGGGAGGAGAGAGGAGGAGACTGGATGAAAAATTAAGTAATCAAGCCTTATGGCTTCTGTTTTCCAGCCTTGGTGTTCTCTGGGCCATTGTGGGCAGAAAGAGGATGGGTCCATCATTGGCACAGACTGATGGGACCTTCCCTGAATTCATAGTCCATCTCTTTCTTTTCTGACAGATACTTCTTTTTGTTATCTGGTTGGGAACAAGATGACCTCACTAACCAGTGGCTGGAATGGGAGACAACAGAGCTACAGGTAGGGACTGTGGCCTGACAGGTGAGGAGGGCTACAAGCCTTTTTATTCATAGTAACTTCATGTTCTTCCTCATCCTTCTGTAGCCTGTTCTTTTTCTTGCCCTCTACAACTTGGTGGTCCATGGAAAGAAGGGAGAGGACGTTCTTTCTCCTGTCCGGAGGGCATTGGTCCACATTGACCATAGCCTGAGTCGACGAAGCTGCCCTTTCCTGGCTGGGGTGAGTGGGGCCTGGGGGTATGGGGAGGAAGGGATTTTCTATGAAGAGCTAAGTTGGCAAACTTGTTCTTCTTTCTCTTCTTGCTAAAGGATTCAGAGTCTTTGGCTGATATTGTTCTCTGGGGAGCACTTTATCCTTTACTCCAGGATCCAACTTACCTTCCTGGTGAGAACTGTATTTTTTACTCAATCCTGCAGCCTCTGGAGGCCAGGGGTGAGGGATTTGATTATGGGAGGTAGAATGCCTACCCGGGGTGGAGTTTTGTTGGAGGATCTCGAAAGGAGGATGGGGGTGTGGGGTAGGTTCCTGGGGTGGAGAAAAGGGAGCATGTAGCTCAGAATAAAAACCAAAACGAAAAAAAAAATCCTTTTTGTCCATTCTAAGTTTTTGACTTTTTTCCTCCTTTCTCTCCTACCCTGGTGCCCAGATGAACTTGCTGCCTTGCAGACCTGGTTCCGGACCCTGAGTGTCCAGGAACCATGCCAGCAGGCAGCTGAAGCTGTGCTGAAAAAGCAGGGGGCCTTGGCTCTCCGGGTATATTTACAAAAACAGCCACAACCCAGTGTTCCCTTAGAGAGACCTGTCAGTAATGAGCCTGAGGTATGAGGTGGGAAGGAAGGAGACTTGTGGGGGATCCCCATATTTGATTGGGGATTCAGAGGTATATGGGGGTGGTTAGGAGATGGACTTTGCTAATGTTACTTACTTGGGGACATTGCTGAGAGGAAAGAGGAAGGTTTCCCTTATCCTGGCAATTGCTCTTACCTGGTAAGGCATGGGTGGTTTTCTCTGTCCACAGGAGGATGAGCTATCTGCTCACACACTTTCTGAGGAGGAGATTGCCATGGCTGTAACAGCTTGGGAGCAAGGACTGGATGCTCTGCCTGTAGTTAGACCACGGCAGAACCCAGTGTGAGTAGGAACATGTATATCCTTTGTTCCTTCTACCAGTTTTAGAGGGACTTTTGGGTGGATTAGTCACGTAATCCCAATTGCCTCCAAAAAACCAAAGCAAAACAAAAAACTGCACTAAGGCTTTTGGGACACCTTATATAGCCTCGTAAGGAAGGTAGAAAGCACACTCAGGAAAAAAAAATACACGATTATAAATATTCTTAGTGTTTGTAAAGCAACGAATAAGTCAGAACTAATATACTACCGTCTGAGTACCTCAGTGCTCTGTCTTTTCTCCTGACCTTTAGTCCCTTTGTCTTGAATCTAATCTTCTAAACTTCCAGGTTGTCACCCTGACCTTTTTTATTCCCCTTCTCGCTAGGTTACCTGTGGCTGGAGAAAGGAATGTGCTCATCACCAGTGCCCTTCCCTATGTCAACAATGTCCCACATCTTGGCAACATCATTGGTTGCGTCCTTAGTGCTGATGTCTTTGCCAGGTGGATTGGGGCTGGGGAAAAGACTGGAGTAGGGAAGCTCCTCGGGGGCTGAAAGGGAATTCCTAGGGAATGAAGAGGGATTGCTGGAGGGAGGGGTGGGCTCTGAAGAAAAACCATATGTCCTGTGGATGAGAGTCGGGGAAGGGCCTCATGAATGACAGGTTGGAAGGCAAAGTCCACCCTTAAGGTACAGGGATATAGGGGGAAAAAAGCCTTCTAAAAGGATGGAGAACATATGTTTCTGAGGACTTTTATGATTGTATTCCCAATCTCTAGAGCTATTCTTTGTATACAGAGGGTTCTTAATAAATGTGCTTTTTTTTTTGAACTGGAGCAAATGGGGGCCAGGATTGGTGTAGGCATAGATTGTCCCTTTTGACCATCCTGTTGCCCTCAAGGTACTCTCGACTACGCCAGTGGAATACGTTGTACTTGTCTGGGACGGATGAGTATGGGACAGCAACAGAAACCAAAGCCATGGAGGAGGGCCTGACTCCCCAGGAGATCTGTGACAAATACCATGCCATCCACACCGACATCTATCGCTGGTTTAACATTTCCTTTGACTTCTTTGGTCGGACCACCACCCCGCTTCAGACCAAGTAGGCTCATGTGGTAGGGGGCTTGGAGTGGGTGGGGTGACCGAGAAAATGAAAGTGTGACTGTTGATGGAGCTAAGGCCGGGGGTCAGGCACACTGCTGGAAACTTAAGCAAGTTGAGTAGTGGCATGTTGCTTTCTTTTTTTTTTTCAAATATGTTTTTATTTATTTCATTAAGTATGTAAAACATTTTTAACATTCCTTTTAAAAAATTTTTGAGTTCCACATTCCTTCCCTGAATCTCTGAGAAGGCAAGCCCCTATGATATGGATTCTCCATGTGAAGTCATGAAACATTTCCATATTAGCCGTGTTGCAAAAGAAAACACAGAATAAAGTCCAAAAGTATAGTCTGTACTTTTCTATATGTAGGAGTCTCTATTAATGATAGGGGAGATGAAGAGAAAAGGAAAAAAAACATGACTTGCTGTAGTGGGCTTTTCCTTCTTGCCTCCATTATTCTTCTCGCCTTTGCTCATGAGGTGCCGAAATTATCCTTTCATCCTTCTCAGGATATAAATTTCTGGATGTAATTCTATCCTAGATATGTAGACTCATATTAAAACACTGATATTTTCCCTGATCTCATGGAGCTTTCCCTCTAGTACTTAAGAGTTCAGATCCTAGGCTTTGGTAGTTACTAGCTATGTGGCCTTAGTCAAGTCACTGGGCCTCAGTTTCATCATCTATAAAATGGATTTGGGCTAGATGATCTCTAATGCCCCTTCTAGGTCTAAATCTATGATCCTGTACTAGACAAAATAGTAATGTGTTGTTAACAGAAGTATAGACTCTAAAGTTTATGGAAGGAAAAGGTTATCATCAAAGATTATGATGGCATTTTGGGGAGTGACCTGAAATGGGCTGACATCTTTCAAGGCTACTTGGAAGAAGTGAACAGAAATTAAGCCAAAGCCTTTCTGGGCCCACTGGCTTTTTTTGTTTGTTTGTTTAAGAGCCTGAGCAGGCTCTATGCTGATTTTGCCTTGGTTCCTCTGATTTTCCCTGTATTTCCGTTCTTCCCTGTGTACCCTGCCAGAATCACCCAAGACATCTTTCAGAGGCTGCTGTCTCGGGGCTTCTTGCTCAAGGATACAGTGGATCAGCTTCGGTGTGAACGATGCTCTCGATTCCTTGCTGACCGATTTGTGGAGGGCATATGCCCTTTCTGTGGTTATGAGGAGGCCCGTGGTGACCAGTGTGACAAATGTGGCAAGCTCATCAATGCCGTGGAGTTAAAGGTCAGAAAAAGCCCAAGACATACTTGGGGGAGTCCTTGTTCTCGCTGAGCTCCTTCTCTCATAACTTTCCTTGTTTTCACTCTCTAGCTAGAACTCAGAGCCTCTCTCTCTTTCCATCTCCTCGGCCACATTCTTGTTATTTGCTTGCTAAACCTTCCTGCTAAAGACCTCTCTGCTTGTACTTTCAAGGGTTACTCTGCATGGCCCACCTCGGGTGGAGCCCATAATGGTTTTCTCTGTCCTTTCTCTCCTTACAGAAGCCTAAGTGTAAGATCTGTCGGGAATCCCCTGTGGTGAAATCTTCCCAGCACTTGTTCCTGGACCTGCCCAAGGTAAATTCTCCTGTTACCCCATTGATTTGTATGCTCTCTGTTCTGCTGATTCTGATTTCTTCTTCATTCCTTCTTCTCCAGCTGGAGAATCGTCTGGAGGAGTGGTTGGGCAGGACTCTAGCTGGCAGTGACTGGACACCTAATGCTCGGTTCATAACCCGTTCGTGGATCCGGGATGGGCTCAAACCTCGATGTATAACTCGTGACCTCAAATGGGGCACCCCTGTGCCCTTAGAGGGCTTCCAGGACAAGGTCAAAAGCTTGACAAAATTTCTTGCTCCCCCTAAGAGGCTCTGAAGTCTCTGTGCCCTGGGATTGACTCTGACCCAACAGGATTGAATTTGTTGGAGATGACGTTGTTTCAGTAGTGGAGGCCTGGTCTTGACCTTTTGTCACTTACCTTTCTTATCCTCTTGGTTCCCTCTTCACCTTGTTCCACTCAGTCCTCATCCTAACATATGTCCCCTCTTTTGATTCTCCAGGTGTTTTATGTTTGGTTTGATGCCACAATTGGCTATCTGTCCATCACAGCTAACTATACTGACCAATGGGAACAGTGGTGGAAGAATCCAGAACAGGTAAACTGTACTTGAGCCTAATGTTTTGGGGGTGGATGTTTGGAGAAAGAGAATATACAGAGAGAGAGAGGGAGGGATGAAAGGATGGGGGGGAGGGAGGGAGAGAGAGAAAGAGAGAGAGAGAGAGAGAGAGAGAGAGAGAGAGAGTGTGTGTGTGGGGGGTGTGGGTGTGGGTGTGTGTGTTTGGGGGGAAGGGCTGTCAGCCTTCCTCCTGAATATCTGATCTCATTGAGATTTCTCTCCTTTCTCAAACTTCCAGGTGGAGCTTTACCAGTTCATGGCCAAAGACAACGTCCCTTTCCACAGTGTTGTCTTCCCCTGCTCAGCCCTTGGAGCTGAAGACAACTATACCCTGGTCAGCCACCTCATTGCCACAGGTGCCCTGAGTGATGGGGTAGGGTAGGAGTAAGTGTGGGATTTTGAAAGACAAGAGGAGGATGAAGTCAGTGACCATGCCCCCTGTAGGTGATGTTTCTGGAAAGGGGGTTGAAGTAAAACCTGTGCCGAGGAGAAAAGAAATAAGAAATTCCAGAGAATTGAAGGAGATGGGCTGGGGCAGGGGCAAGTAGAAGAGCAAAGGTATCCTTTTCCTAATGGAAAGGTCTGGTCAGCAGAAGCCGGGCAGGTTTTGCCTGACTTGCTTAGTTGGTTGTGGTGTTGTGTGAAGAATTATCCTTTTTCTTACCATGGTTAGAAGATGTATATAGAAAAGCTTATTTTAAAAATGTTTTTCTAAAAAGTTATTTTTTTGCTTTAAAAATTAAATTGCTCTCCCCAAAACCATATATTTTAAAAATTAATCTGTCTTCTACTATCCTTACTCCTCTCCACAAGTTTTTTTTTCCAAACCCACATTAAATCCTTCAGCCCATATTTACAATACATATTTACATACATGTCTGAAAATCTGTGTCTCTTCTCTCTGTCAGGAGATGTGGAGTTTTAATTTTCATTCTTTTGTCTGCCTTTTGTTGTGTTCCTCATCCTTCTAAAGTTGTTTTCAAAGTTGCTTTTCCTCTCCTCGAAGTAAAGTTGATCAGTTCATAAATTTCATCAGTTCACTTGGAGGTCTTTTCAGTTTTCTATCTATTTCACCTTTTATGATTGTTGATAACTTAGATTTCTTCCTTTGAAAACTGCCTGTTCATATTCTTTGATCATTTATTTATTGGTGTTCTTAGTTTTATAAATTTGAATGAGTTCCATATATATATATTTATATGTATGTGTGTCTTGGAAATGAGACCTATAATTAGAGAAAATCATTGGAGAGATTTTTTTTCCTGATTACCCATTCTCCTCCCCCCCCAATTTTTATATTAGATTTGTTTGTGCAAAAAAGTTTTAAATTACATGTCCAGTTAATCAAAATTGTACATTTTATTTTGTGTGATTGATCTATCCCCCACTGGTTTGGTCATGAACTCTTACCCATTCATAGACTTCTTACCTGCTCCTCCAATTTTTTTTTTTTGCATTTTTGGAGGTGGGGAAGGTAGGGCAGTTGGGGTTAAGTGACTTGCCCAAGATCATATGGCTAGTTTGGTGTTGAGTTTGAGGCTGGATTTGAACTCGGGTCCTCCTGACTCCAGGGTGCTCTATTCACTTCGCTGCCTAGTCGCCCTAAATGTTTTGTTTTTGTGTTTTGCCTTTTTGAAGGGGGGAAGGCAGGGCAGTTGGGGTTAAGTGACTTGCCCAAGGTCACACAGCAAGTAAGTTTTAAGTGTCTGAGGCTAGATTTGAACTCAGGTCTGCCTGACTTCAGGGCCAGTACTCTCTTTACTGTACCACCTAGCTGCCCCACTCCTCCAATTTGATTATGATGTGACTTTAAGTCATGTATTCCTTTGGAAAATCTCTTGGTATATGGTATGAGGTGTGTCATACTGCTTTCGAGTTTTCCTAGTACTTTTTGTCAGAGTGAGTCCTTCCCCCAGTAACTGAAGTCTTGGGTTTATCAAACACTATGCTACTGCATCTCTTTTCTTCTCTATGTTGTATACCTGATCTGTTCCAGCGACCAGTGTCTTTTTGGTTTCAACCAGTACCAAATCATTTAAATGTTTACTGCTTTATAGTACTGTTTGAGATCTGGTACTAATGAACTACCTTCCTTTACAATTTTTTATTTCCATTATTACCCTTGAGATTCTTAGCCTTTCATTCCTCCATTTGAATTTTGTTATTCTTCTAACTTCATAGACTATTCTTTTAGGAGTTTGGTATAGCACTGAATAAAATAAATTAATATAGGTCATACTATCATTTTTGTTATATTGGCTTGACCAACCCATGAGAAATTTATGTTTCTCCAACTTCTTAGGTCTGACTTTATCTGCAAAGAATGTTTTATAGTTAGATTCTTATAGTCCCTGGGTGAATCTCGGAAGACAAGATGTATATATTATGTATGTGTGTTATGGATAATCAGTTAGATTTCCCTGGTATGGGAGAGGGGGGAACTGATGTCTAGTATGATGGGGAAATGGGTAGAATTTTGCTAATGTGGGAATACCATGATTGGTGGATGTGATGGGGTTCTGAGCATGTGTGGGAAAGAGGGAGGAAGAGACTCATCCTGATCTTTCCCTCCTGTCTAGAATACCTGAACTATGAGGATGGGAAGTTCTCTAAGAGCCGAGGTGTGGGAGTGTTTGGGGACATGGCCCAAAACACAGGCATTCCTTCCGACATCTGGCGCTTCTACCTGCTTTATGTTCGGCCTGAAAGCCAGGACAGTTCTTTCTCCTGGGGTGACCTGATGCTCAAGAATAATTCTGAATTGCTTAACAACCTGGGCAACTTTGTCAACAGGTGAGACTTCATGTGGGAAAATATAGTCTGGCGGGTAGTTGGGGGCAGAACTTTGTTTTGTGGCTTCCTTGTGTCCTGGAGTTGGTGGGACGAGGAGTGCGATGGGAGAAATTTAGCCTCCTTCTTTTGGGAAGGGTTGGAAGCTAAGGAAAACTTAGAGGGAGACCAGAGACCGCGGGAAGCAGTTGAAAGAGCTGGGTAGGAATATGTAGATTTGGGGGTGTGGTTAGTAAGTTGTATGTGGCTAGAAGGTGGGCATATGACAGGAAGGAGAGAGGTGTCAAGCTCCCACCTTTCAGTGAATGGATGTATAAATTAAAAGTTGGTTGAAAATGGACTTGTGTAAAAGAAATCTTCTATTGATTATATGAAACTGTAAATATCTACAAATATCTTCCTCCACAGAGAAAAAAATATAGTAGAGGTTACTTCCTCCCTTCCTCCCAGAAAGTTTTAAGAATGGTAACTGTGAAGGGCAGCTAGGTGGCGCAGTGAATAGAGTACTGGCCCTGGAGCCAGGAGGACCTGAGTTCAAATCCTGCCTCAGACACTTAACACTTACTAGCTGTGTGACCTTGGGCAAGTCACTTAACCCAAATTGCCCTGCCCTCCAAAAAGCAAAAGAAAAAAAAAAAGAATGGTGACTGTGATAGACAGGAGTGTGCTTCTGTAAAACTTTAATCACTTTGTAGCAATTTTGGTACCTTGTGATCTCTTCCTCATCCTGTGCCCAGGCCATAGGAATGTCTCCCATGAATGAGAATCCCCTTAACTGCTTGGGTAATTAACTAGGAGACTAGTAGACTTGGATAGGAAAGAAGGTCTATCCCCTGCTCCTTTTTTTCCTGTTTCTTCAGTGTTTGATAGTGATATAGGTTATAATATCATCAGTTGATAATTCTGAACTTGATAGTGTGTATAAAATTAACATATAATCTACTTTTTCAGTTATTTAAGTGAGAAAATTTTGTAAAGATAAATAAAATGGGGGCAGCTAGGTGGAGCAGTGAATAGAGCACTGGCCCTGGAGTCAGGAGGACCTGAGTTCAAATTCAGCCTCAGACACTTAACACAAAACTAGCTGTATGACCTTGGGCAAGTCACTTAACCTCAATTGCCCTACCCTCCCCCCTCCAAAAAGCAAAAAAAAAAAAAAAAGATAAAATGACATGTACATTGAATGCCCATTGTGTGTAGCAGAAGCTTACCGGGGGAGATAAAAAGAAAAGCCTAGCCTCTGCTTTGGGGAGCTGTGTCTCCCAGAGGGATGAAAGAAAAATAGAAGAAATGCATTAAGACACATACCTGGAGTACCCAGTTGGACTCGATAAACTAAGATTCCATGATGCAGACCTTACTTCATCAGTTATATGAATGCTGAGGGAATCTGGGGTCATGGAAGTGGGGAAGATGTCAGGGCTGGGGCGTTTCTGTTGGCTGAATGTTGGCAGGTAGGTCTGGACTCAACTTGCTTCCCCCTTTTCCTTTTCCCTCCAGAGCTGGGGTGTTTGTGTGCAAATTTTTTGGGGGTTGTGTGCCTAAGATGACGTTAACTCCGGATGACCAGCGACTACTTGCCCATGTCACATTGGAGCTACGACAGTACCACCAACTGCTGGAGAAGGTCCGGTGAGTACTCTTAATTTCACCTTCCCTCCAAAGATTTTCTGGAATGGGGAAGCCCTTTTCCTCATTTCTCCATGGTCTAACCTTTGGCTATTCCCTCATAGGATCAGAGATGCCCTTCGCTGTATCCTTACCATCTCACGGCATGGCAACCAGTACATTCAAGTGAATGAGCCCTGGAAACGGATCAAGGGCAATGAAGCCGATAGGTAATGAGGTGTGGGTGGATCTTCATGTTCAGAGGGGGCTCTAGATGCCTATGGGCCCGGGAGTAACATCTTCTCCACCCTCCCCAGGCTCCGTGCTGGCACAGTGACAGGTGTGGCCGTGAATATGGCGGCCCTGCTCTCCGTCATGATGCAGCCGTACATGCCTGCAGTCAGCACAACCATCCAGGCCCAGCTGCAGCTCCCACCTGCAGCCTGTGCTTTCCTGCCTACCAACTTCCTGTGTTTCCTGCCTGCCGGGCACCAGATTGGCATAGTAGGTTGTCTTCCAGTTATACAAACCATTTCAGAAATCCTCTGTTCTCCTTGAAGCTTTGCTGAGAAGGAAGAGCCGATGCTGCCCTTTCTCTCCCCCCAAGCTCTGCTTTTAGGTAGGGAGTCCCCAAGGCTTCTCATTTTCGTTCTCAGTTTTGCATTTCAGGTCGATGGTTGATGTGTTTCATTCTGCCACCTATCTATCTTATCTTTCACTGTGGCATCCTTAAAATGTAACATAAAGAATGCTGTTTATTAGATTCACCTAAGCCTGAGTCAGCCTGGCCGTTAGCCCTATCATGTTTGTTATCTGAGAGATCCTGGGAGTTGTTCTGTATGGGATCATTAGTATGCCAGCACCATCTCCTGCTTCCCTTACTCTGAAGCCTATTTATACTTTGGCCTCTATGGTTTCTTAGCCTAGAATTCTATGTATCATCTTCTCTAAAAGGTATCAGTCTTTATTCCCTACTTGAGTTTATTTCTTCTAAAACTCCTTCAGAGCTTCCTTTCAAGGACAGCAGGTATCAGAGCAGTCTTTCCTTTCATGCAGCCAGGCTTAACCTTTCTCTTTCCTCACAGGTTAGTCCCTTGTTCCAGAAGTTAGAAAATGACCAAATTGAAAGCCTGAGAAAGTGCTTTGGAGGGGGCCAGGTAAGGAGGAGGGAGGGTTTCTGCTTATTTTCCCCCAGTAGTTAAGGAGCCCTTGTCATGACTTCCTACCATTCCGTCTCCAGACAGCCTTCCTTCTTTTCCTCCCTTTGTTTCTTTTTATCTTATTACTACCTTACCTGTAGCTTCTCTTTCTCCTGTCTTAGCTAGACGATTCCTTGGAGTTAAAGGTAATCACTCTCCCTATTGAGCTATTAAAGGGATAATTGCAAGCATGTTTCTGTGTGGGGAGGGAGAATTGAGGCAGGGGGCAAAAATGATCCCCTTATTCCTTCTGAGGCCAAAGTTTCCAAGGCAGAAGCCCCCACAGAACTAGCAAATGCTGAGCAGATCAAGCTGCTGACAGATGCAGTGACGAAACAGGTGGGTTCAGGGAAGAGGGAGGGGGCCAGCACTGGGGCCATACCCACTCCTCATCATTGTCCCTTTCCATAACCTCTCAGGGCAACGTTGTCCGAGAGTTAAAGGCTCAGAAGGCAGACAAAGCCCAGGTGGCTGCTGAGGTGGCCAAACTTCTGGAACTAAAAGGACAGCTGACCCTGGCTGAAGGGAAGCCTCCTGAACCTCCAAAGGGCAAGAAGAAGAAATGAAAAGGAAAGCCCGAGACACCGGCTGAGTGTGATTGAGTAAAAACCATTTTAATGCAGGGGGTCAGGATAATAAATATAACATCTATATACATGGTGTGGGACCTTCCCTTCGGAGCTCATATGCTTGCTGCCTGGCACCTGGGAAAGGGGACACACTGGTGAGCAGAGTTAAAAGGCCTCCATGTCCCAGCCAATCACGACCGGGGCAGGCTGACCATGCGGTCAATGAGGGCCTGGCGTGTCACGTCTACCTCCTTGGTCAGCCGTTCGATCTCGCACTTCAGCCGCTCATTTTCTGCAGCCAGATGGGCCACCTTTCGTTCATTCTCCTGCTCCTTTTCTTTCACACTTCGCTTCTGACCTCGAGCAGGGGACTGCTCACTGTGCCTCCGTTTCCTATTTCTTCCTCGTTCCCCCTGCTCCTCCTCTTCTTCCTGGGCCAGGGAGCTCTGGCTGGACTCCGGAGAGCAAGGGCTCTGGCCCTTGCTCGTGATTCCCCCTGGCCCAGGCTCCTCAGCTAGCCAGACCAGGGAGGCTGGGTCAAGAGTAGTAAAGCTTTTCAGTTCTTCCTACAAGGAAACAAAAGATGCTGTAACACCAGAGAGAACTCACCTTCAGCTGCAGTGCCTAGCATTTTTGTGACTTGGGGCTAGTCATTCTCCTCATGTGTAATATGGGAATAACAGGTGTACTCCCTACCTTGGGGTTTTAGCAGGGACATTACTTCTGTTGATCTTACCTGTTCTGTTTCATGGGGCTGGGCATATGTTCCTCCGTTCTCTTCGGAGGACAGCACCTCTTGCAGGTCCTCATACCAGGCCTCTAGCTCCCAGCTAGATAGTGTCCCAAAGGAGAAGGGCAGTGGTTCAGCTGCCATCTCTGCGTAGATCAGACTCTGGGGAAAGAGTGTTGGCAGTGAGGATGCTTCACAAAACAAGCTAGAAGATTCTCATTCCTGATAATACCTTGCCATTTGTATAGAGTTTATGGGGGAATATAAGTTTACATTTCAGGGTAACTTGTCATTTATGCTATGCTTACCCTAATTAAGCTGCCCCCCAAATAAACGCCAGCAAAGAGTCATCAAAAAGAATAGTGAATGAGACAACTTATGAGGACTGGGCCAGGGGAAATGAACCTATTACTGAATCATGAATATTCTCAAAGACTGGGGGAAAGGCCTGGTCACATTTACCTGCTCTCAGGTATGGTGATGTATGAAGATACACTTTCTTCTGGAACACTGTAAAGAGAGAAAAAGAGATAGTAAGTTCATTGGAAATTGTTCCTGTACTTTCTCCCCTCAGTGTGGAAGTTGTCTGAGAGCTATGCTGATCAGTTAAGCATCCATACATCCTTCTGCAATGTGTCTGTGTGGGTACTGATCAAAGAACCCAATTCTCTTTATTTTTAGTTGCTGACATTTGTTATCCTGATTGCATAATGGAAAACATTCCAGGCCAACCATAGCCTTCTTAACATTCAAATTAGGCCACAGTTAATTGCTGGAAAAGGGACTAGACTGGCACTTTCCTGATTCTGTGTCCCCTTGATAGGGTAGGGACAGCTGCAGCCCAGAGGTGGCAAGCAGTAGCTTCAGGAATCCCAGGAGGCTGGAGATGCAATACTGCCCCCAGTATTTCTCTACTGGGCTGTCAATCCCCCATGGGACTCTGCCTTGCCTTCTTGCATACAGGACAGGGCTTTCATCAGGCATCAGCAGTGAGGCCCGAGGCCAAGGGCTCCAGAGTCAGGAAAGGGGCTGGTCTGATGCAATGGTTACATAGGGCTGTTTGGAAAGGGACACAGGATAGGGGGATGCAAGAAAAAAATCCAGTCTGCTGGAAATGCAGCATGCCAATTATTACACTGCGGGTGTCCCAAACTGGAGAGATATCTGTGCTACATTAAGCTTCCAGGCTAGGGTAAGAGGAAATCACTCTCCTCTTGGACTTCCGCTATCCTTACTGTTTTTCTAAGTGTCCCTTATTTCTAAAATTCCCTGCTGAAAGGAGATGTTAAGCACAGGGCCCAGGAGCACGAATCCACAGGATAGAGTGAGCCCAGATTCTTGCTATCAGACCAGGAAGGCGGGAGGGGGTGAGCTAAGCTGCACAGCCCGAATCCTAAGTTATAGAGTCTTGGGCAACAGCTGGAGGGAGGGAGGGCTCCAGACACCTCTCGCTGCGATTGGGTGGGTGGTGACAACGCTCCCCTCGGAGGTCAGTCTCCTCCCCTCTGACAGGCCAAGCTCCCCTTCCTCCCCGCGCGAGCCATCACCCCGGTACCTGCAGGGAACATCCCACACTCTCAGTTATCCGAGTCACACCGGGAGGAGGGCGGGGCTGTCCTTCCACGGAAGGGGGAGGGGCAGAAAGCTTTCCTACTTCGGACTAGAGGAGCCCACAGCTTTTTTGGGGCGAGGAGGTGGTGAGCTCCATAGGAGCTGAATTTATTACGATCTTAGGCTTTTAAAGTTAGAAAAGCCGCTGGAAGGGAAGTTCACGTTTTGGGGACGCAGCCCCTGCAGTAGGGGTGGGGTCTCTAATTTTGGGAGGGCAGTAGGTGACACGAAAGGGGAGAAGATAGGGACTGACACTCGCCTCTCTCCTCGGGTCCCGGCTCTGGTTCTGGCTTTGCTGCTTCCACCAGGTCATCTTCATCATCATCTATCCTTTGTCTTGTACTCTAGCGTCTGACCTCGGCGAGGCCTTGGGTCCGTGCCTTTTAAAGCAGCCCTGCCCTCCTTCCCGGGGAGGGGCGGGGCGTCGAGGCATCACCCAATAGGCGAGGGGCACGCCAGCTTCGGCCCCGCCCCGCCCCCTGGCCTCCACCACTCAGGAGTTTCCAGGGCCCCCCTCCCTAGCCCCACTCTGTTCGGGGGTAGAAGTCGCGTTGTACCCGGAAGTGGCTTCGGGTCACGAGGCTCTGGGGAGATGGGTGAGTCATGCGAGGGCGCGCGCGAGGACGCGCGCGAGCGGGAGCGGGGAGGACAGGAGGGGAGCGGAGGGAAAGGGAGGAGGGGTGTGGGGCCGGGAGAGGGAGGGAGATGGAGTAAGCGAGGAAAGGAGGGCGGAGATGATGCAATGTTTGGCAACCGGTGTCTGCGCGCGCGCACGCGCACGAGCTGCGGAGGGCGGTAGGGGGCGGGGGCCGGGCGGCCTGGAGCCGCGGGCGCCCAACTGCCAGGAGCGGCCGGTGGCCCCACCCTGGGCCCTGTGAATGCCCCGGCGGGGCTGGGGGCCTTCCCGGCCTCCGCCGCCTCTCCCAGCCGGGGCCACTTGGGGGCAGCCCCAAATCGATGTGCTCTCTCCTTTCCCTTCCCTTGGCCTCCTTTTTGCTCATCTGTAAAATGGGTTGGGGGGGCGGGGCAGGGAGAGAGCTGGCCAGGTGATGTGAAAAAATCCCAGCTCGGATCCCCAGGGCTGTCACGGGTTTCCATCTGTCACCACTGAAGGTGACCTAGCCCTTCCATTGCACACTCCCTCCTCCACCCCCAACAAAAGCAGAGGGTCTTTAACTTTAGATCTCGGGGTCATGCAAGCTTCCTCCAAGAAGGCCCCGCTGAAGAGGCAGCACCCCAAGACTTCTGCCTTTAACGCGGAGGACTCGGAGCGTCGCTGTTCGTTTGGACTTTCCTCCTTGCGGAGCATTGGGGCTCGGTACAGGGTGTGATGGAAAACCCTTCAGCAGATTAGCCATTAAACGTGCTTATGGAGGAGAGAAAGACAAATAAGCAGTTTATAATCCAGTAACAAGTAACGACTCCGGGAAGTGGTAGGGCCAGGTGATTTTTGCACACCAGTAGGTTGAGCGCCTATAATAAATGCTTATTGAAATCAGTTTGTAAAGTGCTTTAATTCAGCATAACACTGAATGCTTGCTGGGTACAAAGGACTCCTAGGCTCTTGGGGAGGGGAGGTAAGACACGGTCCCTTTGCTCACAGAGCTTACAGTCTATGAAGAGGATGAGCTATAAACACAGATACAAAAATAATGCACCCTGTTCTATATGAGAAATAAAAAAAAATACACGATAAATTCCTGAAGCTCATTCCTCCATGAGGAAGAGTGCTAAAAATCAGAGAAGCCTTCCTGCAGTTCGGACTTTAAAAGACGTGTTGGGGATCCAGCAAGTGAACAGAAGGAATGAATTTCAGGAACGTTACAAGCCCTCTACTTTGGATTATGTGGAGGGGAGCAGTTAATTATCCTGACTGATACCCCTTGAAGGGATGATGTCAGATTGTGGAGTGTCTTTAATGCCAATACCTTTTTTCAGGAACGAGGATATTTGATAAAATAAGTGACGCTGCCGATCCTGTGCACGAGGGAGCTTAGTTTGGCCAGGGTCTATGTGAAGATGGACTGGGGGTGAGCACTGCCATTCGCCGGCCACATCGGCTCGGGGTCATCTGCAAGAGGAGGAAAGTGAGCATGTCGTCAGCCCAAAGGCGCTGCTGGAGGACTAGACAAAGATGGGAGGTTTGACCCGTGCCCTTCTTAAAGCGGAGGCCGCGTGTTCCCGAACTGATCCGGCCGAAGCTGTCAGAAGGGCAAATGACAGGTGTGCTGTGAGAAGCTTCTCGGGCAGCCCAGGGTCTGGCCTTAGGTGACATCCCTCCAGAGGCCGTTCACCCTGGGTCGGGGACAGGCGGAGGGAGGTCTGGGGGATTAAGAGCTGCCCAACTCCCTCCTTTTAGGGATCAGGAAAGGGAGGATCAGAGAGGTTGCGTGACTGGCTCTATGTCGCTCTGGTGAAGAAAGCAGCCAAGCTGAGATTCGCACTCAGATCCTCAGACTCCCCGCCTAGCCTGTACCGCACCGCCTCTTTGGGGAGGCTGGGGGGCGGGGAGGAGAAGGGTCCTGTACTTCCCCTCTGCTCGGCTGTCCGGGGCTCGGTCTTGGGGCGGGCCGGGAGAGGTCATTGGTGGACCGGGAATTAGCTCAGATCCCCGCAGGGAGGAGGGACGGGTTTGTTCCCTGGGGGATTGATGGGGGGGGGAGGGCGGTTGCGGGCGCGTGTCCGCATGCGCACTGCGATCCCTCCCGTTGGTTCGTCTTGGTCCGCGGGGTGGGGGGCCTGACCCCGCCCCTCTCCCGTCCGGGCGGCGGCGGCGGCGGCGGCGGCGGCGGCGGCGGAGCGGCGACCCGCGCGGGGCCTTCTGGGAACGGAATCCCCAGGGCTGCCCCTGGCCCCTATGGCGCATGCGCGGGAGGCCGCTCGGTGATCCGCGGCAGCGGCGGTGCTTCCTGCTAGGACTGGCCGGAGGCTCGGGCTACACCGACCCCCTACCCCCACCCCCTCACACTCACCCACCGGGCCGCGACTGCGCAGGGCGGGGCCGGCCGGCACTATGGGCCGCGGTGAGTGCGGGGGCCCGGCCCCCCGCCCCTCCCCCTCCCGTCCTGCCCCCTCCCTCCTCGGCTTCTTCCTTCCCCCCCTCCCCCCGCTTTGCCCTCCCTCTCTCCGTCTCTGCTCCCTCCCCGCTCCCCCTTTCTCCCCTTCACCTTCCCTCAGTCCCCATCCCCGCGCCGCTTCCTCTCACCTGCTCCCTCCCTCTCGCTCCCTCCTTCCTCCCCCCCCCCGCCCTCCCCTCCCCCTCCCCCTCCCCCGCCACCTACCTCTGGGTCTGTCTCCTGCCTCCTGCGCCGCCTCCTTCCTCCTCCTCCCGAC
>CM053581.1:380473605-380579393 GCA_028627135.1 Pseudochirops cupreus | reverse complement strand
CCTTCCTACTCGCCAACCTCGCGTCCCCAGGCCGAGGCGGGCCGGCGGCGCGGGGTGACAAGGGTGCCGGGGGGCTGCGAGGGAGGCCCTCCTCGCCCGCGCTGCCCTCCGCCGACACTCAGGGTGGGGGCAATGCAGGACCCTTCAGGGCGCCGCCGCCGGGGAGGGGGATGGAGAGGCGCCCGCACTCCGGGGGCTCGATGAGCGCGGAATGTGTTGGGGGAAGCGTCGGGTGGCAGCGGGGACACGAAGGGAGGTCACCCCGGAGGCTCCAATCCTGGCGATCCGTGGGGCGAACCTCGGCAGAGGAGACCTAGTGGGTGCTGGCGCCTGCTTTGTGGTGGTCTTCCGAGCCTCGGGGAGGAGGGCCGCGATCTTCTGACCCCAGATGGGGGGGCCGCGGTTGGGATCCCTGCCCCGTCCCAGGTCTTCTGCGGCGGCCGGGGCGAGCGTCGGCGCTGTCATCCCGCTGACAGGCCCCCTCCCCTGTGTTGCAGGTGTGGGCTAAGCCGGAGGCCCCGGCTTGGACTGGACACCACCATGTTTGCAGAGATGTTCAGGTAGCCGCGCGCCGCGGGCATCCCCTGCTCTCCTGCCCCTCGCCGCCCCGGGGCTCTTCCTAGGGGCTGCCCAGGCCCCCGTAGGCATGCGACTCCCGCTGCTTTCTCCCCCTTGTAGCCGAGCCTTCCCTCATGCCCTGTCCTGTGTCCCTCCCTGCCCTTCTGCCAGTGCCCACCAGAGTGTCTGTGTTGTCAGGCGGATGGGAGCTGAGCGCACACAATGAATGGGGGCAATGAGAGCAGCGAAGCAGACAGAGCTGGGGGCCCTGGGGCCTCCCCTGTCCCTATTGGCTGGCAGCGCTGTGTGCGGGAGGGTGCCGTGCTCTATGTCAGGTATGGACCTTTCCCACATTCCCCCTGCCTTGCCCATTCCCCCAGAGCCCAGGCTTCGTGCACCCCAGCCGCCCCCCTCCGAGCGGGGCTCCCACATCCATGGAAGGTTTCCCCTGGCCCCCTCCCCCACTCAGCTCACTCTTAGATTATGCTGCCCCACCCAGGAGGATCCTGGAATTGGCTTAAGTAGCTGTGCCCCTTGGGAGCATTCGCTGACCTTGTTCCCCCTAATCCCATCCTTCCTGACCCTGTTCCTCCCCAGTCCAAGTGGCACAGAGCTGTCTTCCCTGGAGCAAACCCGGAGCTACCTCCTCAGTGATGGGACCTGCAAGTGTGGCCTGGAGTGTCCACTCAATGTCCCAAAGGTCAGCATCATGAGAGTCGTCCAAGGTGGGGGGAGCGGGGAGCAAGCCCACAACCTCCCTGGGAGACCTAGCTTTCGGCATCCCTCCCACCATTTCTGCTTCCTCACCCTGGCCATACCCTCTGCCATATAGGTTTTCAACTTTGACCCCTTGGCCCTGGTGACCCCGGGCGGGGCAGGGGTGGGGCCGGCAGCTGAGGAGGACATGACCAAGCTGTGCAACCACAGGCGGAAAGCTGTCGCCATGGCAACGCTATACAGAAGCATGGAGACCACCTGTTCACACCCCTCCCCTGGTGAGAGAAAGAGAGGGATTAGAGGGAACCTAGGAACCTGGGTGAGGGAGCCAGGGGAGGGGTGCTTCCGAATCTGGGAGGGCTGAGCAGAGAAGATATGGGGGAGACAGGCCTGAATGGGGCAGGGCTGCTGTGGAGTGGGGGGGCTGGAGTAGGAGGTAGGGGTCAGGCAAGTGGGGACACCTGATAGAGGTAGAACTGAGGAATGAGGAGTTCTTGGACACAGAGGTTCCTGGTTTTGACCCTCTTATTTTTGATCTGTTGCAGGAGGGGGAGCAAGCCCCCAACTGTTCCACACTGTGTCCCCAGGTCCCCCGACTGCCCATCCCCCTTGCCGAGCCCCTCCCATGGCCCCACTTAATGGGGGACCCTGTACTCTACCCCCAGAGCCACTCTCTGCATCTCCTCAGCCCTTTCCCCCCTTATCAGGCCCTGGGGGTGTCTTTCCACCCCCAAGGCCCCCTGACCCAGGTACCCCAGGGGGCAACAACAGCCCTTGCTTCCTCCCCAGGGGCAATGCCCCCTCCCCAGCTCCACCCCCACCCCCTGCTGTCAGTCTCAATGCCTCCCCATACATCTGGGGGACTCCCCTCAGACCCAGCCTGGTCCCTCCAGACCTAGGTTCTCCTCCTGCACCCCTTATTTCTTCTTCACCACCCACGGGGAGTGGCGAGCACCCTCTGGATCCCCCTTTCCACTGCAGTGATGCCTTAACGCCCTCTCCCCTGCCTCCAAGCAATAATCTCCCTGGCTCTTGTGGACCCCCCACTCAGCCACCAGTGTCTTCAGCCTCTATGCACCTGCCCTTGCCCCTGGTCCTGGGGCCTCTGGGAGGGGGTCCCATGGTAGAGGGGACTGGGGCACCCCCATTCCTCGCCAGCAGCCTACTCTCTGCAGCAGCCAAGGCACAGTGCCCCTCACTGCCTCCCCCCAGCACTTTACAGGGCCGAAGGCTTCGAGCCCAGGCACCTCCTCCTCCCCATCAGCCCTCACCCCGTTCCCGACGCCCCCGCAGGCCTCCAACTGTTCTCCGGTTGTTAGAAGGGGGAGGGCCTTTGATACCCCGGCGGACCCGCCCTCGAGCCCCTGCCCCCCCATCTTTCCCTCACTCTGAACCATCTAACCCAATCCTCCCGTCTGTGCTATCCCTGCTGGGGCTCTCTACCCCTCCCCACTCCGATGGAAGCTTTAACCTTTCTGGGTCCGATGTGCCCCTTCCCCCACCCCTTCCCCTCTCCTCAGGGAGCCCCCCCCAACCCATGCACCCCATCCAGCCCTCCTTACCTGGGACTAGCAGTGGCAGCCTCAGCAGCATGCCAGGTACTTGGATATTATGAAGCAGCAACCTCTCCCCATGAGTGACTGGGTTGGGATAAATGTCATCCCAGGTGTTTGGGTTGAAGGTTAGAGGGGAACTCGTCCCAAATTGTTTGGGTTGACACTGGACAGAGAGGTTGGTCTCCCTGGGTAATAGGGTGGGGTTTTCTTTTCCCTTTTCTGACTCTTTCCGCTTTTTTTTTTCCAGGTGCCCCTGCCCCTCCAGCCGCCACCAAAGCCCCCCCGGTCCCCAGCCCTGTCCTTCGAAGCACCCCTGAAGGGATGGGTCCAACCTGCCCTCTTCCCTCCCTTAGTGGGGGGGAGGCCTTCCCCTTTCCCAGCCCAGAGCAGGGCTTGGCATTGGGTGGGGCAGGCTTTCCAGGACTGCTTGGGGCCCTGCCTCTTCCTTTGAGTTTGGGGCAGCCTCCTCCCCCTCCATTGCTTAGCCACAGTCTATTGGGTGTGTTGGCTGGAGGCGGCGGGCAACCTCCCCCTGAGCCCTTCCTGCCTCCTCCTGGGGGTCCAGGGCCCCCCCTGGCCCCAGGTGATCCAGAGGGACCATCACTCTTGGTGGCTTCCCTGCTTCCGCCACCCTCCTCGGACCTACTCCCACCCGCTCCAGCCCCTCCCAGCAACCTTCTTGCCTCACTTCTACCCCTACTGGCTTTGGGTCCCCCATCGGGAGATGGGGAAGGACCTGGGGAGGTGGCTGGGGGTCCAAGTGGGGAGTCATTTCCAGGTTTGGGAGACCTGCCCCCCCTCCTGTTTCCCCCCCTCTCAGCCCCACCTGCCCTCATAGCTTTAAATTCTGCGCTGCTGGCTGCCAGCCTGGACCCCCCTGCAGGGAACCCCTCCCAGGTGAGGATGGGGACAGAAAAGCAGTAGATGCTGTTACGAAAAGACCAGGGAAAGGTGTGCTGGGGAGGAAGGAGGTGTTCACCTTCCTAGATAAATTCTTCCCCAGGGGAAGGTAGAGGTTTGAGTCACTGGCTGGGGGTGGAAGTTGGTCGGGGCTGCGCTGCTGCTAGAACATGGGATCTTGACCATTCGTGACCTGTTTCTTTTGACTCAGCCCTGTGTTCTGAGCACCCCCCAACCTGGACCACCTACCTCCAGCGTCACCACGGCAACTACTGACCCTGGGGCCTCCTCTCTGGGCAAGGCCCCGTCCACCTCAGGGAGAACCCCCCCACTCCTCAGCCCTCTGCTGAGTGCCAGCCTGCTGGGTAAGTCCAAGGAGGAGAGATTTCAAAAGTGGTGGCAAGGGTAGGGGGCTGCAGAATGATCACTGGGGAGACTGCCTTAAAAAGTTGAGGGTTAGTGGCTCAGGCCCCCTGAATGCTCACGGGATGGTCTGGGTTTGCTTCGTTTGCATAGGGGACCTCCTAACTTCCTTGCCTCATTTTCAGGTGACTTGTCTTCAATGACCAGCAGCCCTGGGACCCTTCCCAGTCTGCTGACCCCCCCAGGCCCTCTTTTCCCTGGCCAGCTTGGGCTCCAGCTCCTCCCTGGGGGAGGCGCCCCCCCACCTCTCTCTGGGGCTTCCAGCCCCCTGACCTGCTTGCTGCAGAGTCTCCAGGTGAGTTTTGGACATTTGCTGCTCTTTTCTTCTCTGGAGGAAGCAGGGAAAGCACTTGGTTTCCTGGGGTATTGTGGGTTGTATCAGGAAGGAATGTTGGTGTTGTGGTCTGGGCTCACTGGACTTTTTCTTTTGCTTTGCAGCTCCCTACTGAGCAACCAGAAGCTCCCTGCCTGCCCCCTGAAAGTCCCAGCCCAACTGTTGAACCGGAGCCTGCCCGACCCCCCCTCAGTGCCTTAGCCCCACCCCAGGGTTTCCCTGACCCCCCAGCTCCTGAGTTGTTGACTGGGAGGGGGTCAGGAAAGCGGGGACGGCGGGGAGGTGGGGGATCAAGGGGCATTAATGGGGAAACTAGACCAGGCCGGGGCCGAAAGCCTGGTAGCCGGAGAGAGCCAAGTCGACTGGCCCTTAGGTGGGGAGGACGAGGTGGTTTCAATGGACAGATGGAACGGTCCCCCCGAGGTCCCCACTGGCAGCATAATGGGGAGTTGGCTGAAGGGGGGACTGAGCCCAAAGACCTACCCACTCCCATGCCCCAGCCAGATGAGCTCAAGGTGAGTATAGAGGAAGGAGTTTAATTTCAAGGTATTTCAGAAGGGATGGTGGAAGTATCCCCTTTCCTAATTCCATCTCAATTGTTTCAGGTGCCTCCTGGGGGAGTCAGAAAGTCGAGAAGGGGCAGGAGGAGAAAGAGCAAGTAAGTGCTTGACCCCCAACAGTGACTTTTGCATCCAAGCCTTTGCCTATTTGCATTTGTTTGGAGTTTCATAGCTGTTGTCTTCAAAATGAACAGATGTTCACTTGAATGTCTCAGGAGTCTAAGGCCCCAGTACAGACAGGTTCCCCTGCCCCATTGTCCCAGTTCACCAGCCTCACCTCTTTTGCTGGGACACTGACCTTATCTCCTTATTGTCCTTGTTGCAGCCCCTCCCGAACCAGCAGCAGCTCCCGACAGATTACCCTGGAGCCTAGCCACATGGCCGGGGTGAGCAGGGGGGTTGGGGGCAGTGGAGGAAGGAGGAGAAAAAACAGCGGCTGGGGGATTGATGGAGGAAGAGAAATTGCCTCGTTAGCAGCTGCTAGTGACCTTTTTGTACTTGTCCAGGTGGCCGTTCCCTTGCCCCCCCGGCCCCGTCCTGGTCGTCCTGCCAAGAACAAGAGGAGGAAATTGGCCCCATAGCAGCCATACCTGGAGCTGGACCTGATCCCCACTCTGGGGGGAGTTGAGCCTTGGGAGTCCCTGCCAACCATCTGTACCTGTGGACAGAAGTGGGTAGGGGGCTGTGTATCCCCCCCCCCCCAGCCCCCAAGCACAAATGCATTGCCCTCCCCCCATAATCTTGTCCTGAGCCATTCCAGGGGATAGAGAAGCTCACCTCACCCCAAAGCCATGTCACTGATAAGGTCTGGGGGGGTATTTGGCACCTCCCCCCCAGGTACTAAGGGGAGCATACCCTTCTCCAGGTCTTATTTGCTTAAGTTATTTTTGCACAAATGACTCTTTATATTTAATTCGACTTCATTGCCCCTCTTCCCCAAGCCAGCAGGCTCAGTTTACAAACCTGTGAGCCACTGTTGGCTGCTGCCCTCCTTCACAGCGAAAGGCACAAAGCAATAAGCATCACTCCTTCCACCCCTAGCCCCCTTCCCTCTGGCTCAGGTGCCTCAAAGCACAGACCCCACCCTGCCCCACCCCCACCCCCACTGTTTGAAACACATGGAAGCCTCATTTCAGGGTGTAAGCCAGGTTCCTTCCCCCTTTCCTCTGGGGTAAGGGGGGAAAGAGGCCTCCCTTCCCACACACACTACAGCGCCCCCTTTCCCCCCATCAAAAATGCTCAGAGACGTTGTCATGACGCTGACGCAAGGATTATGCAACGCAGTCCAACCGGAGTGGCCAGCATGCCCAGCCGTCCAGGGGCTGCCTCATGCCTTTTCTTTTGTAAAGACAAGACCCTTCGGGAGTTTTAATTCTGTTTTGTACTTGCCCTGTGGGGCCTCCACCGCTTTTCTATGGGAGACACTCTTAATTTAACAGATAAGAATATTTTGAAACTCTGGCTTGGGTCCATGCTCATTTCTTTTGTGGGAACAGCTTATATTCAAAATCCTTCCTTCTCTTATTTTGTTCTGGGAAAGATATCCAAGAATTCTTGCCATCCAGCTTGGTCTTCCTGGACAGGGGTAGACGTGGCTAACCCCTGGTGAGGTTCCCTTGCCAGCAAACAGCACAGGCTCCGTACAGCACAACAGCATTTAATGGTCAGGAGGTTGTACAGTTAGCCACAGAACAGCTGGGCCCCTACTCCCACATCACAGAAAGCAGTGTTATACATGGGTTAGGAAGATGACTTTCTGTGCCCCACTTCTCCAGGGGCTAACAGGAGATGCTTCCCCTTGGGGGTCTACACTCCACATGCAGCAGGTCCTCTCCTTGGAAGGGAGGGGGGGACCTGGAATTTGTATAATTAAGGAAAGAGGGAGCAGAGCCAGACTCAATTGATAAGTACAGAACACATACAACGGCTCAGAGACCGCCCCTCCACTTCTGCTCACTTTCCTAGTTTCTTCATTCGTGTGTTGATGCTGGCAAAGTTTCCCTCCACCGTGACCAGGTTCTCCTGCATGGTGGCCTGCACCTAGAAATGGATGACAGGGGCTCAGGAACTTATGGCCATAGCCTTCAAGAAAGTACCTTAAGGAGCTGGAAATAGCTGACTGGAGAAGGCCAATAAGAGATGGAATGGAACCTGCCACATAATTCTGGAATTGGAAGAGACCTTAAGAGACCATCTGGTTTAACCTCACTTTACAGGTGATGAAACTAACCCAAAGAAACGAAGGAACTTCCTCAAAGTCATGGAGCCAAAGACAGACACAGGACTAATACCATGGTCTCCTCACTCCCCACTATGCTTTGGAAAATGGAGTCGGCTACAACTTGTCCAAACCCACTGAGCACAGTTATGACATGAAGAGCAGAGGGATAGAAGTGCAAAGGGCCTTTCAGCCTTGGGCCTTTCCTTGAAGGATGGACAAAAGAATCTCATCTATATGTGTTCAGGTAGGGGGAGCACAGGGCCAGGCTTTGTTAGAAGACACACACCTGAGCCAGTAGGGCAGCATTGTCTTTGAGAGAACCAGCGATCATCTGCTGGGTGGTATCCAGATGTGTCAGGAGCTGACCAAACTGCATAGCTGCAATGAGTGAAGGCGGGTATTGGGAGTTGACAGCCCCTTGGGAGCAGACCAAAGGCTCTACTGCTCACCTCCCAAGTCCCTCCCAGGCCAGGCTCCCACCTTGCTCATGCAGCTGCTTGATCGTGACAAGTCGCTGTACTAGCTCAGGAAGTGTAGCAGCAATGGGACTCCAGCGCTGAACTGTCTCATACAACTGATGTACCTGGGAAACGAGAGAGCAGAGAGAAGGGATCCTGAGAGCACACACTGCCAGAGGCGGCACTACCCCAGGAACTGCTGATCAGACCAGCAGTGGTGGTGTACTGCCTCATGCAGGGGGACCTGATTTGGCTCATGACGGCTGATGGTGGAGGGCAGACGGGTGGGGTGTGTGTGCTCCCTATGTCCACAGAGGGATACTGGAGGGAAATGACGTGGGGCAGGGAATGGCTCTGACCTTGCTTTGGGTGTCTGCATCCTCCACGGCAGCCTTGTGCTTAGCGATCTCATTCACCTTCCCCAGGACACTCTGGAAGCACAAATAATGAGACAGGCAATGAAGGCATAAAGGACTCTTAGCCCAGTGCTTAGATCTCTGCCACCTCTCCCAATGAGTACCTGTAGCCGTGCTTCCACCTGATCCAAAGCAGCAAGGTCCAGGGTGCTCACCTTTGCCTGCAACAGCTCCACTGTTTCCTGGGGGAGTGAGGGCAGGGCCACAGTTTACAAATACACACGGGGGCCAGAACTAGGATAAACTAGCTTGCAGCCAATGTACAAACTGACTAGCCAATCCTCGAAGAAAGCTCAACTCTAACATCTCTAAAATCCTGATGTTGCACATAGCTCCCTCCCTGCTTACCATCAGGCAGGATCCCTGCAGACCCGCAGACAAGGGATTCTAGAGGGAAAGATGGGAAGAATGAGTGATGCCCCTGTTCTTAGCATCACCACCACCTTCCATTTTTGCACCCCCAGCTTTGCTTGACTTTGAGAAACAGGTTATCCCCTTAGAGGCAGCTGGTGGTACGGTAGATAAAGAGTACTGGGTCTAGGGTTAGGAAGACCTGAATTCAAACAGCCTCAGATGCTTACCAGCTGTGTGATTGGGCAAGTCACGTAACCTCTGCTGGCCTGTTTCCTCAACTGTAAAACGGGGTTAATAGCAGCACCTACCTCCCAGGGTTGTTGGGAGGACTGTTTGCAGAAAGTGCTTTAGCACAGTGCCTGACACCGGGGCATTATATTCCCTCCCCTTCTCCCCTCCGTTCTTAGTTCCAAGATTATAGACTCCTGATCTTCCTGTACTGGTTGTGAGAAACAAGCAAAGGCTCTGGCAGGGCGTGAGAGGATCTGACCTGAGGGTCCTGGTCACAGCGCACTGTTGCCTCCAGCTCTGACAGCCGTTTCTCAAGCTCTGCAACCTGTAGTGAAAGCAAGGGTAAGAGACTCCCCTAAACTAGAGGAAGGGGTGGCCCCTTTGTTATTGTAAAACAGGAGCAATGGGACACTTCTCCCCACCACTGGCTGAATCTTACAATCCAACCCTGAGGTAATTCCAGAGAGAGCCCCCAGAGACAACTTCTGCCCCACCCCAATACAGTTTATACATCCCTGGTCAGTCAGATCCTGCCAAACTCATCAGTCCAAAGTGCTAAACACTGGGAAACACACAGGCAAAAATTTAGTTTAGTCAGAGGACTGCCAGGGAGCAGGATACTAATACTGCTCATGAGTGACTACTCCAGCCACTCACCTTGGCGGCCTGTGAGAACTTGTCTTGCTCAGGCCGAGAATGAAGTTCATAAGTGACCAGGCTGCTGTTGGGGGGTGGCCCGGCAGCGTCCTTGCCCCCTGCCCCAACCCCTTTGCTGCTCTTTGCTGCTTCCAGCTGCACCAGTAGACGGCTAGGCCAAGGAGAGATCAACAAGAAGTCACCTAACATGCCAGGCAGGGGCACAAGTGTGACTTCCTTTCAGCACCCTGGTCCCCTCCCCAGCTGTGGTGTGGCTTTGCACAGCTTCTCGGGCCCAGGGTACCCACTTGGCCAGGGCTCCGTCAGGGTCAGTGAGATTGATTGCAGCATCAGGTCCCAGCAGCTTCTCTAGGTGGGAGGCAACAAGCTGCTGCTTCAGGACAGCCAGCTGCTTGGCCAGCATCACAGGGGTCAGCTTCTCCTCGGCAGCTGACTCTTTCACTGTTGCCTGGGAAGGGAAGAGGTAAGGAAACCATGAGGAACTTCAAGAATTAGGCCAGACCAGAGCTGAGTGCCAGTCACTGGGAGCTGACTGGAGGATCAGTCCTAGAAAGAAAATTGGTCAGCTTCTATTCTCAGTCTTGAATATGATTCCAAGCACTTTCCCCCTTGCTCCCAAGGTCAAAGGGACAAGGACTGGGGTGGGGGAGGAAGCAGAGCTCCTGGTTACCTTTATCTTGTCCACCTCGGTCATTAATTCTTGAACCTCATGCAAAAGTCGCTGGTATTTCTGTTGGGGTGTCTCCTTCAGCCCTAGTCCCTCTCCGAGCTGGAGGTCAAGGATAAAAGAGGGGGTCACATCCCTCAGGATAAGGAGCTGCCCAAATCCCAGAATCCAATCAAAGTATATTATGCCCAGTCCAGTATGTCCACTACATTCCCAAGACTGATGACTCAGAACAACAGCCAGGTTAAGTGACAATGCCAGCTTAGGGATGTCCTTTTTTATAAGCAGCAGGGTCCCTCAGCCCCAATAACCAGAGGAATACCCCAAATTTTCTCTTTTAATTGCCTTCCTAGATGAGAAATTCCCCCTCATAACGAACCATTTCAAATTCTCCAGATTCATATCCTGTCCTTTTGGTTTTCCCAATACGATCTGAAAAGTCTGCATGGAAAGAGAAGAGAAAAAGAATGGAGAAGTTGCTCCCCTCTCCCCCCACTTTGTCACTGTTTCTAAATCTCAGGCAAGGGAGGGGATTTACAGAGAGTTACTTGTTTCCACCAGAAAGTCCTTCCCCAGGAGTAAGTCCACTACACAAAAGTCCTGAGTTCAGGAGGCCACTTCTAGGCCTTGGCTCCTCCTCCTCCTCACTCACTCATTTCATTCTTAGTTTTACCCTTATCAACCCTTCTGCCTGATCCCACACCCAACTCTGGCCTCACCAAGTCCCTTGGTTCCCACTCTTTTGTCTTTGAATTTGTCATAAGCAGCATTTGGGTTGACAATGATGTGCTCCACACTTGTACTTGTCAGCTCTTCCTGTAAAGACACATATTTTAGACCAAGAGAAGACTTTCCAAGCCCACCACCCAAAGTCTTCCCCACACCCAAACCATCACTGAATGTCCCTCCTGTGTTTTAATTTTACTTCAGGGGGAAAGGGGAAAAACAAGGTCTTCACTTCGATGCTCCTGCTAGCTCAGTCCATAGAGAGGAAATGAATTTTCCTTTCCTGTCACAGTCTAAGATTTATAAGGAAACAAGGGATCCAGTACCAAAGCTACAGCCTTGGCTCTCTGTAAACATCAACCCCTTGCTTCAGCTGGGGACTCATGACAACAGCGAGTATCTCCTCTACTTTCAACAACAAATTCCAGGAGCTGGCAAGGTTACCCAAGCCATCCCATGTACTCTAGAAGTGTAAATACTGTACGCCCTTCATTCCAGATCTGCTGAGACCACTCTCTTTTAGTTTCACTCCAAACCTGCTTGTCACAAGGGGCAAGAAGAAAGGGACAATGAGTTACCAGGCTCCTAACTGTTGGAATACGTATCAGAACACTGCTGGTATGGCCCAACATAACTTGGAACAAGGGTCCTTGGGATTTGGGGAGTCAGAGACCATTCCCTAGACCTGTCAGACTGAGGCTGAGAAAGATGGAACTGTCTTCTGAAGGACAACACAGAAACAGAAACCCATGCAGTTAACATGAACTGAGACAGGAATTATACGCCTGTCCTATAGAAGAGACACCTCAGGTTCAATCCAGAGAAGAGCTACAGCAACTGTCCTGCCTTGCCAGCTTCCACTGGCACAGATCGTGGACTGAAGCCAGTTCTAGAATAGCCTCACTACACAGGCAGGCTTTTCCAGGAAAGGGGACTTTGGTGGGGACAGACTGTGGAACAAGGAAAGGGACTCAGTCTGAACCCCAGAAATGGAAGAAGCAGTTACCTCACTGTAATACAAACATCTACATTCTCCATCTCTATCCCCAGATTCTAAGGCTATCTCATAGGACAGTGTTCTCTCCCCAAATACTTAGAGGTCTGACATCTATCCCTATAGCACAGCAGACTTCAGCCAGGATTAGGATACTAGTCTTACTGTGGGAGAGAGGTTTTTTCCCTCTCTCCCAGCCTGGACCTGGGGTGCAGAGACGAGGGCAAGGGGTGGGAGAAAGGAGCCCTAATCTTTAGAGCTCTATCCTTGACCATATACCCTATCATACCTAAGGGTTAGTCAGAGGAGGAACCAGAATATTAGCGGCAGTTTTGGGGGGAGAGGGGAGAGGGAGTACATTATTAAGGGAGAGAAAACTTAACCTTTTGTCTTTACCTCTTCTCCAGGGGAAGTCATGGGCAGTTACGATGGACAGAGAACAGAGGGTCAAGAGCCCAGGACCAGAAGAAAAGCAAAGGAGCTTTTGAGATCAAAAGCATCCTTTTTCTAGTTCTCTCTGGGGTGCTATGCCCAAAGTACCACATATCATAGGTATCCAATCAGTGAGTATCTTGGTCTCTGATCTCTACCTGACATGTGACTGGGAAAGAACTTAAATTAAGGGAATAAAAGTCCCCGAAACATCTAAGAGAAAGTTATGCATGGAGGTAACTACCTTTTCTCTCCAGTCCACCCTTGAATCCCCTCCTCTTTTCCCTTGCCAGGACCCTGACCAGCAAGGATACTAAGATTAAAAACTCTTCCTAAAAACTTTAAATTTGAAGGGTGACAATCCTTCAGTCCAAGGGGAGACAATTATATGGGCAGTGGAGGGATTGTTAAAAAAAAAAGCCATCCTCAATCTTAGGACATCTGAATAGAGATGAGCATCAACCTGTTACAGGCCTGGGACCTGACTGTGAGATAGTACAAGACAGAAAATTCACCTGTAATCTTGAGTTGTAGGTCCCTGTCCCTCACCTAGTAGCACTCACAATAAGCCTAGAACATTAGGTGACTTTAGCATCAAGAGCTTCTCTACATAGGTGTTACCCTTGGAAGGGGCCGGAGAACAGTGTTGAGGGACAATACTATTTTACATTCTAGGGTCTGTCTTAGACCAGTGTCCAAAAGGTATATGATGGTGGGAGAATGACTGGGGTTGAGGTCAAGCCAGCTATGTGGGCAGGAAGTGGAAGGATGAGAAGTTTGGTAGACACAAAAGGGCAGAAGAACACCCATCCTATGACAGCACACCCGTTAAAAAAGCAGACAAAAGGTCAGGCTTCTTACCAGCTCCTTGCGGTTTCCCCAGAGGTGAGAAAGTCAAAAGAGGTTAAGAGGAAAAGAAGTGGGAAATTGGGGGGAAAAAAAGACAAAATTGTTATTAGCACATTGTCACATGCACTACATGATACTCTTAAAACATATTGTACCACAGGGCCCCAGGGGAGCTTTGCAAAACCTTGGTAACAGTTAATTACTGATGAGATCCCCACATATTCAAAAAAGGTGGGAAAGAGTAAGACCCAACTCTCCCCCTAGGTAACAAAGCTACACAGGAGTTTAGGTAAAAGAGTAATTACTAAAAAAATAGCAGAACCCCAGTAGTTAGAGGTGATCAGCCAGTGACATGGGTTAGAGAAATGTAGATGAGAAAGAAAAGAGGAACCGAAGCATTTCAGAGCTAAAGGGGCTTCTCCTCGCTTATCAGGGAGGAGAGAGTGGCCCAGAAGGGATGGCAGGGTATGAGGGAGATGCTGTGGTGATTCCAAAGGCCTCTAGTGGGGTGGTTAGTCCCTGGCATTAGTTTCCTACTACCCTGGTTTCTGAGGCTTGGGGAGCACAAGGCAGTTAACATGGCAGAGTGAGCCCTAGAGAGGGAGGGTAAAAGCAAGCGTTCAGGTCAGGCAGGACAGCTAATGCTAGCTGCTGACAAAGGAAGCAGGAAGAGGCTGTCAAACACTTATTTTCTCTGCTGCTGCTACCACAGTAGGCGTAAAAATGGTCCCTAATTCCAACCCTTTTCTCATTCCCCTAGCCCTGTGAGCACCTAATTTTGGTTACTGCTAAATAACCTCCTTGTTCCCTGAATAAGCCAGCTCAATTTTACTATGATGGGCTAGCAGAGGGGAGACCAAAGTTCAAAGAACTTCAGTATCCAGCTCTCAAACCCATGTGGGGAATCTGATTTTTTAATTCCCTTATTACAACATCCATTGGGGGGTGAGGAAGAGGTTAACAAAGACAGTTTCTGTAAACCCAGGCCACCACAGATGGTGCCTATCCCCAGTCAGTGCTGAATTACGAATCTCCAGGAGGGGAAAATCCCAAAAGATGCTCCAAATGAAGGGCATGAGTAAGGGGGTATACATTAGGGATGGAGTATCGAGGGTCTCAATCTCTTCACGTAGTCCAGGCATAGCTGTATCTTGATTCTTCCCAACCTCTTCATTCTACATCCCACAGTTACTTCCTCTAATGCCTGTTTCTGGCCCAGGCAAGGTTCCTCCTTTAGAATGAACTGGAATTCATTTTCAGTTTTTCTGTCTAAGCTGGAGGGGGTAAGGGGAGGTTTCAGTAGTAAAGCCTGGATGGAAAGCCTGCCTGGTTGCTCACATGCAAACTCAGAGACCATGCCTTTCTCATCTTTGTCCCAGTGAGACAGAACTGACTCAGGGAGAGAAGCAAATGGTCATCAGGGAGTAGACTCCCAAGTTCAAATCCAAACCATAAAGAATGAACAGCAAGGGGTACAAAAAAACTTGCCATCCACAAAGTGATGGATTAGTTTTCAGATCATGGTCTCCAGGATGTGCCAGAGAGAAAATGAAGTCCATTACCTGGAGTTGCATTGATCACCAAAGAAACACAAAATACCACAGTCACCCTGACTGAAAAGTCTCACATGTCCTAATCATGGGTGCCAGCAAAGACAGCTGATGTAGCATTTTCATATGACTGTTCCTCACTCATTCTATTCAATTTCTAAACTCATCAAGAGTATTTGACTAAATGACTACACAAATCCTGGGGGGCTCGAGGGTGGAGTGGATATGAGGCAGTGAATCAAGGGAGGAGGCCAAAAGTTCTTACTTTGCTCTGACTTAGGTACAAAATAAGAGAGACAGAGAAACTATAGATATGCATGGTGCTTATAGAGCTGGATAATGTAATCTAGAATTTACTCATATAAAATCAAAGCAAACTATCATTCTTAAGGAGGGGTACAAAAGAATAGTTAGTTCTAAATCACTGTTTATTTGAAACACTAGAGAACAAAGTTGAGGCTATTTTTGGAATTGGTAATATATGAAGATGTGTCATGGATAATAAAAAAGACAGTTATACTCTGTTTTAGAATATATATGATTCTCTTTCACCTTTATCCTCCAACACCAAAGATTTAACTTCCTGTTTTGCTTAAATTGATATTAAAATTGGTTTGCAATTCTAAGCACAAACCAATTGTTCCTCCATTCAGAGGTAGTCCAAAAAATGTGCTGATCAACTAGAAAAAGTCAGAAATGAAAATTTCCATGGATTTTACACACACACACACACACACACACACACACACACACACACACACACACACACTCACTTTTTAAAATTCCTGATAGCTATTCCCCAGAGATGTTCCTTTGATGCAAGAAGAGGCACTGGCCTCTTGCTATACAGTCACCTGAAGTGATATGACCTTGGTCCAACATAGTTCAAAGCTATTCTTCTCTTTCTATTGGTCTTATTCCAGGCTGGGAAAAAGAGGTTATTCTCCCATTTTCTTTCCCTCAAATCAATGGTACCCTCATGCCCAAATGCCTTTATAGTCTTTATCTCCTTGTACTACCTTCTACCTGACAATTTGAGTCTAAGATGCTCACGTAGGAAAGGGCCACAGTAATCCAATTAAGAGTTCTATATCCAAAACTTGACTAACCATCTTTAAACAGGAGGCCGGCAGGCATCAAAGTCACCCAATCAGGTGTTTATTGGCTTTTGAAATGATTAGTGACAATGAAAGGACAAGGGGCAGTTCACTGGCATGCAAGATGGAAAACAAGAAAACATGCAAAGTAGAAGCACTGAATGGTCTTACTTGTGCAAACTAGTGTCCAGGCAAGGTGGTGAGGAGGGAGGGGGAAAGCATTAGGAAAAACTCAGATAAGTTCATGTGCATTAACAGTTAATAAACACATTTAAGCATATTCTATGATATCCCCAAACCAAAGAGAGGTAAACAACCTGCTGTTTCTTTTTTGGTGGCTTAAGAACAGTCAGTCCTGCCTGCCCTTCTCAGAAGCTGAACTAACTGCATAAGCAGCCAGCAGATTGCCTCTCAGGGCACCAGAGTTTGCAAAGGGGCAGCAAGTTTTCCCATTACCTGGCATTGAGGACTGTTATGACCCATGTGCTTCCTCAAGAATGTTCCTCTTGCTTCCCTACTCTAGCAGCTTCAAAAACCATGAATAGAACAATTCATAGACTAAAATTGAGTACTGACAAGTCAAGTATGGAAGATGAGGTTCACCTTTGGGAATTAACATTCCTCAAATTTTTAAAATACTATTTTAAAAAACCAGTCCATGTCTCAATTCTCCTGGAACTTGGCCTGGGCAAATCAAATCTGTGTATGGAGAGCTGTGAAGGATAACTTGTTGTATGAGAGGGGTCATATGGCTTGGTCAGGTAGGCCCTTTAGTTGGTCTATCACCTTGGACTCACTCCCATTTTGGAATATCGTTTCTTGATGAAGTTGCTTTAATGCACAGTAAGGAATAAACAAACCTTTCCCCTACCAGCCTTCTGAGGATAGCAACATTTCCAAGTATACTATGAAGTAGCAATTATACAATTCGGGATACATTTTATTTTTTTAAGCCACCATCTCCATCTGTGGCTTAATTTAAGATTACTGAGTCGAGACAAGATTTCTTACAATGAAGAAATAACAGAGGTTACCACATTGGTGTTACACATGCTAAAGCTACTTCACTATTCCTTTAATCAAAAGTCTAGAGATCAAATTAGAGAATGCCATTACTGGGGGTAGTGGAATGGCAACTTTGTATGAATTTGTGTGAGAGACTTAAGATTGAACAGTGATAGTGCTATGTGCCTTTCTCCCATGCTATATCTTCAGGAAGGTAGGCATTCTGGGAAAAGTATGGATATCAAAGAAACCAAGATTGCTGAAGTTTTAATTCATATACATCTCAAGTTACAAATTGAAATCTGAATTAAAAACAGCAACAGAGCTATTACTCAGCTTCCTTCTCAAACTGTCTCTCTCTAAGGCCCAAAGGGACAAGCTACAGCCAGATGCATTAGCTTTATGACAGAAAACATCCAAAGCCATGATTATTCCTAAAACAGCTGAAAGCATCCTCCTTTCCCAAATTCTAGTGCTGAAAAGTCACTAAAAGAAATGTTGAGGGAAAGCAACTAAACTTATGTCATCATTTCTCCAGTTTCCTTGCACTGTTACTTGTAGATACTGAACAAAGATTCCAGGGAAATCAAGTATCTTTCCCATTTGCCATGAGAGATTACTGAAATCTGGGTAAAAATCACTCTTGCTTAGGAATAAATCAGATACCTGTTTTGGTTCTATCTGAGGGAGAAGCAGCTGACCTGGAATGGACATTCTTTTTGGCTTTCCTCTCCTATTAAGCCTATTTCATGGCTGGTGAGGCTTAGCCAGGGATATTACCCTTAGTTCAATGGCTCTGTTCATTAAGCAGAACCTCCCTTGGATACCAGGAATACGTAAAAAGAAAAATCACAATTTGTTTTTCATGTGGGTAGGGTTCCTCTGAAATTAATTCCTGTCCCTGCATTTGAGACTGGTCAGCAGTAGGGTCCCTATGAAAGGCTGAAACTGAGCAGAATTCCTGAATTGTGGCTTTATGGTAATGTGCTCAGCACCTCCCTTTAAAGAGGAGAGAGATGACTAATCTGAAGGACCTTTAAGAATAGCTCTTATAGTGACAGGTAAGAATAGCTCATGAGCAATAAAAGATGCCTCAGCCACACTCACACATTATTCTTTGGACAACTGCACCACACTACATCCATCTCCATACGACTGCAACTTTGGGACATGACATGCGAGCAGCTAGAGAGAGATGCCACAAGAGACGCACACCACAGAAAGTGGGGTGGGATAGAAGATAGGTCTGTTTGCAAATCAGGGGCTATTGCCATGTGGGAGAGCCAAACAAGGAAAAAGTGGGTATGCCAAGCCACACATTATCAGCCAGCATCCAGCACCCCCCAACTGACCAGAAAATTCCCAGACACAGCCAAAAGACTCAGACATGTATATATGGAGCCCGCCTCCTGAGGATGGTCAGCCATGCTGTCTTTGTTCAGACAAAGCCCAGGCCATCATGGGAATACCAGAAACATAAAATAAATGTGTTAATAAACATAATTAAGTATATTCTATGATATACCCAAACCAAAGGAAGGGAAACAACCTGCTGTTTCTTGTTCAGGGATAGAGAACAGTAACTGCCCTTCTCCGAGGCTCTCACTACCTCACTCACAGCTTGTACCATTTAATTTGCACTTCTCTAATATGTCTTATATACTCTTTGGGTGTAACTTACTTCTACTAGCTTGGGGGTTGAGGCTGGGTTCTTTGAAGGGAAGGACTATATCTCTATCTATCCATCTATAGCTTCCTTCTTCTATACTCTACAAAGCTCTCTATACAAGGGAGACCTGACTAGATTATGTGCTAAGTGTTCTCTTCCTTGTGTGGGACAGTATCCACAGTTTTCTACATACCACCTCTCTCCTCTGGACATCTTTCTACATCTAAAAGTCCCTCAAAGTACCTTTTCTTTGCTAAGAAAGTGAATCAATTCCTCCACAATCTTTCTTTGCCATGGCCTTTCCCAAATCTCTGTAAAAAGCTCCAAACCACAACCTTTCTCTGCCCCATGAAACTCTGCACTAGATAAGTCACCAGTTCACAGTAAATAGGAATATTGACTGAAATACTGTCTGAAGAAGTCATGACTCAACCTCAGGGAGTTTACAGCATCTCAGGTTTCATATTTGTTTTTAAACACTAACTAGGTCCTAGGAGTCTTGAGTTTTTCCTAACCTCAGTTATTTTGCTCAGATTTTACAAGCTAAACTCAAGATCAGAGCTTTATAGATCTGAACCATCTTGGCATTTCTCCTTCACGCTCCAAGTTCAATGTTGAGTATAAATCCTTTGTATGAGCAACAACTCAAAATACCCTGGAAGTGAGGCTGGCACATCAGCTCTTTGTGGTGGCTTATTAGGGAAAGGGATGAGACAGGCCAGGGGAAGGGCACCAAAGGACTGTTGTGGGGCAGTATGTGGTCTTACCGAATCAAATTCTGCTTGGTCGTCCTCAGGGAGGTCGCTGGTTTCATAAACATCCGGCTCATTTCTGGCCTGCAGGTAGAAGTAACCAACCCACTTCATGACAAAAGTACCCACCAACTCCCTTCCCCACTCTATTTATCATGGCTAACAGAGAAGACAGGGTGATTCCCAGATCACCTGCCTGCTCACCTGTCCCTGCTTCACCTAGCCCAGGGAACCATCACAGGGCTGGTGGTTGAAGCAACTGAAACCTGATGGTAGAAGCTGAATGTGAGATATGACAAAGACACTGCATTCATCTGAGGGTTAGGCACTGTACTTTTTACTAATCTGAGACAGGGTTGAGAGAGACAGGGACCTTAAGTCTTTTCACTTCACTAGTGTTAAAGGGGAGAATGGTAAACGTTGTATAATTAGGGGATACATCAAATGTATCTATATGAGATGGAAGCTTTTAGAGCTTTAGACAAAAAATTCTAAACCTAATCTGAGAACGATTCTGTTGCTCCAACCTCATGTTCACCATTAGCCAACCCTAAGTCTGGCAAAAGTGAAATAGGAAACAAAGGACACAGGCCATGGTTAGTATGGGAGTGTCAAAGGTCATACAGTCAGTATTTGTTTTATTTTGGTAAAATACAAGGTAGAGGAGGCCTGGGAGGCATCAGTTGGAGGTAGAGAGGAAGTATGAAATAGTAGAGATAGTCTAGGAAAGGTAGAATGCAATGGAAATGAGTGGGAAGATAAGATAGGGAAAGGAGAAAACATTCTTGGATGCTCATAAGACTCAAGGGGAAGGGGTCAAATCTTGCATTGTGAGAGGAGATAGGCTGGGGGTGGGTGAAATGTTGGATTGTGGGGATAGTCTAAGAAGGCTACAGTGTAATGGAACTGGTGGCAGTCTGGAAGAACACACTACAGAAAATGAGAAAACAAAAAAAAGGTTGTAAAAGTTTTCACAGAGGAGGTAGAGAACAATTTACACATGTTTGTAACAGTCACATTGGAAAGACAAGCCATCTTGAAAGATTTAACAACTCTGATTAGTGCAATGATCAGCCAGGATTCCAGGGGGTATATTCCACACCACCCATATCCTGAAAGAGAGGTGGTGGACCCAGGATGAAAAATAGGACACATGCTTTTTTAGAGGGGGGCTACTGTGGGAATTTGTTTACTCATATTTTTTTTCTGTTCCATTTAAAATATTAAAATATAAAGATAGCAAGCATCTGTTTTCTCTCCTTCCAGGCTCTCCTAACCACCTGCCAATGAAAAAGAAAAAAAAAACACTTGTAACAAATAAGAACTATGAATATTTGTTATAAGGGTTTTATCTTTTTTTTTTCTTCCAATAGGAAAGAAATAAAAAAATGCTTGTTAATTGAAAAAATAAAAAAGAGGAGGTGGAAGGAAAGGAGCTCAGGGATGGAAGACAGGTCCTAGGTGGTCAGAACACTCTCAAGTGGGCTACAATGCAACGGGGGTGGGTGGAGACAGACTAGAAGAGAAAAGCCTGGAGCAAAGATCTGACAGCAGAAGAGGGAAACAAATCCTTAGACGGGTCAGACAGTTTCTTAATCTTTTTTGAGAGCACAAACAACTCTGACAGTCTGGTGAAACCTATGAATGCATTCTCAGACTGTCTTTAAATGCACAAAATAAATACCTAGGATGACAAAGGAAATCAATTCTACGAAAATTCGATTATCAAACGACTGAAAGAAAAGAGCTCGTGGAACCGGCGGCTGAGGAGGAGGAGGCGGCCGAGGCAAAGCTCCAGAGGAGGGGACGGGAGCCTCTGGGGAGGGGCACAAGCACGGACTTTAAGCTGACGGGGGCCTGGGCAAGGCCGGCAGCCGTGCAAGCCCTTCTCTTGCCGCGGCAGGACCGGCGGCCCACAGAGGCTGCACGGGCAGTCAAAGACAGAAGGGGCTCGGACTCGGCGCTGGCTCCACCTTCAGCGCTCTCGGCCGGCCGCACCCCGGGACCAGGGTGGGGGTGGGGGGCTGGGACCCAGGCGAGGGTCCCCGAGCAGGGAGGGGGCAGCCCACCGGGCGGCGGGGAGGCGCCGGGGCCCACGCGCGAGCCGGCGCCCGCCGAAGCAGCGCGGCCAGGGAGGGACCGTGCCGGGCCGCGGGGCGGGGGCTGTCCGGGCCCTCTACTCACAATGCCGGGGAGGTCGGCGTATTTGGGGTCCGCCATGACAGTGGCAGAGGAGGGCAGGGAAGACAGGGCAGGGGGGGTCCGGGGCCTCGGCGGGGCCGGAGCCGAAGCTCGAGCTCTGCCTGCGGAAGAAGCTGGTCGGGGTCCCGGTCCACGGCTTAGTTGGAAGCGGCGGCAGGGTTGGCTGAGAGGCACGAAGTCTCGCGAAAAGACGGCCGGGAGTCGGCCGAGCCGAGAGAGGGAGAAGTCGACCTCGCGAGAACTGAGGGCTCTTGGCCGCTCCCCCCCCCCCCACCAGCCGTGAGGTAGAGGCGGGCGAAAACGAGGCAGAGAGATGAGGTAATGGGAAAAGAAGGCCAACTAGGATTGTGGGATGTGTAGTTAAAGTATAGCCTCCCTTGAAGACATTGAAAGAGGGTGTGTTGTTAGGAAATCATGGATATAAAACGAGAAGGGACCGTGGAGATCATCTAATCCAGGGGTTCTTAACCAAAAACCTGCCTCCTTTTCCGGCCGTGTGAGCGAGTCAAGAGGCATTTATTTTGCTGCCCACATGGGCAGCTAGATAGATCAGTGGATAAAGCACTGAGCCTGTAGTCAAAAAGACCTGAGTTCAAATGTGACCTCAGACTTTTACTGCAGTGTGACCCTGGGCAAGTCATTTAACCCTGTTTGTCTCCGTTTCACCATCTATAAAATGAACTGAGGAAGGAAATGGCAAACCATTCCAGCACCTCTGCTCAGAAAACCCCAAATGGAGTTACAAAGAATCAGACGCCACTGAACAAGAAGGTGTGCCCACAGCTTTGGACATACAAAGGCAAAAACAGTCTTTCCTTTCCAGTAGCTCACAATCAACGTAGGAGACAATATCAGACAACTATGCATAAACAAGATATATATAGGATGAAGAAAAAATAGTCCGAGAGGGAAAGCACTAAAATCAGATGAAGCCTATGGGGCTTTCCTCAGAATAATGATTTTAAATGAATAAAACAAATGCATACGATTAAAAAGGAATTCCATTATAATGAAATTATTTTTGTTCTAAAAAAGGCTTCCTCAGATTTAAAATTGTTGAGCTAGTAAAAAATGCTACCAAACTTCCTGACAGAGAGGTGATAGTCTCAGAGCGCAGATGGAGCCTTTTTTTTTTTCAGACATACCCAATGCTGGAATTTGTTTCACTCGACTTTATATGTTTGGTTTTTTTTTTGGAGGGGGGATGGTAGGACAATTGGGGTTAAGGGACTTGCCCAAGGTCACAGGCTAGTTTTTTGTGTGTCAAGTGTCTGAGGCAGGATTTGAACTCAGGTGTTACTGACTCCAGGGCTGTACTCTATTCACTGCGCCACCTAGCGGCCCCGACTGTACATATTTGTTATGAGGGTTTTGTCTGAAGTTTAGACTCTAAAGGGTTTAGAGTCTAAACCTTTTCTATTACACAGGAAGAAACTGACCTAGATAGGTTAAGTGAATTACCCAATGACACACATAGGTATTAAGTGGTTGGGTTTTTTGTTATTGTTGTTGGTTTTTGTTTGGTTTTTTTTGGTGGCAGAGAACTGAAAACTAAGGAGGTATCTGTTATTTGGGAAATGGTTGAACAAATTGTGGGATTCAAATATGACAAAACTATTGTGCTGAAAGAAATGATGAGAGGGGTTTCCAGAGAAATCTGGGAAGATGTGTATGAACTATTGCAGAGTAAAGAGAGCAGAACCAGAAGAACAATTTCTGCAGCAACAATATTCTAAGGACAAACGCCTCAGAAAGACTTATAAATTCTAATCAGTGAAATGACCAATCATGATTCCAGAGGAATATTCCACCTGCCTCCTAACAGAAAGATGATAGTTACAGAATGCAGATTGACACACAAAGTGTGTGTGTGTGTGTGTGTGTGTGTGTGTGTGTGTGTTTGACATACTCAATGCTAGAGTTTGTTTCCCTAGACTATACATGTTATAGGGGTTTTGTTTTCTTTTTAACTGTATCTATGTTTGGGAAGTGGGTACGAGAGGGAGAAAAGGTGGATTCTCTTTTGTTTTTTTTAAACAACTATGAAAGTCTTAAGAACTCTTATCAGCACTATGACCAACCATGATTTCAGAGTACAGCTGAAGAAGCATCTCACCTACCTCCTGACAGAGAGGTAACTTATACATTTTTGGGTATGGCTAATATAGGAATTTGTTTTGCTTGACTATGTGATAGTTATTACAAAGAGTTTCCCTTCCCTTCCTAGTAAGGGGAGAAGTAGGTGGGAGAAAAAATGCATGCTTAATTGAAAAGAATTAATTTTAAAAATAAATTTTTAAAAAAGTGGTAGAGCTGAGATTTGAACTGGTTAGTCCTCTGGCTCCATAACCAGCACCCTTTACACTGTACTCTGTGGACAGCAAATAATATGATAGCAGATCAAATGGGGCCCAGGTGGTTTCCTCACACCAGTTCTATGATCTACTGGAAACTTTCTCTGACTGCTCTTAATTCCAGTGCCTTCCCTTGGTTGATTACTTCCCATTTATCCTGTATGTAGCTTGCTTTGTAAATATTTGTCTGTGTGTTGTCTCCTCCATTAGATTTTAAGCTTCTTGAAGGCAAGGACTGTCTTTTGCCTCTTTTTTGCATTTTCAAGCTTAGCACAGTGCTTGGCACATAGCAGGTGACTAATGTTTATTGACTGATGATGCAGATAGGTAATTTATGCATTATTAATCCTCATTTAACAGACCAGCAAGGCTGGAGGTTCATTATTTTATCATGTTGAAACCTTAAGAAAATGTGCCACAACTATTGACTGCACAGATGAAAATACATGATATGGTAGAAAGACAATTGGATTTGGAATGAGTTTGGAATGGGTTTTTTTGAGTCCCAGGTACACTTACTAGTTGGGTGACCAGTGGGTAAGTCCCTTTACTTTTTTCAGTATAATAAAGACAATAATGCTCATGTCACCTACCTCACAGGATTAGAATGGGTATAGCAAGTATAATTGTGAGTTGTTCATTACAATTCATCTTCCTATATGGCTCCCATTTCTTTTTCATCTCTTTATCCCCTTATCCTTTGCCCCTTGCCATTCAGTCTTCTAACCCTAGATTGGGTGGGATGGTGTTGATGCTCAACCTGAAAAAATTCTTAGTTGTGCTCAGCTTGAGTACCACTAGTCTGGCTTCTCACCTTGGTGCACAGGATCATCACGGACTAAGAGGTTCAACCACTCCTCTCCCCCTAGAGAATTTCAGAGTGTCCAGATAGCCCTTTCCAGCTTCTGCAGTCTGACTCTGCTTCCCAACTGCCTCTCCTGCCTGCCAAGGCTAATGACGTCTAGTAAAATCAATCTGACTTGCCTCTTTATAGCTCTGCTCAGGGGCTGCAGCAGGAGTCAGACCTGGGGGAGGGGATTGGAGAGATGATGATTCTCTTTTTGAGGGTCTCAGAAAGGAAGGGATGACTGAGTAGGAAAATTTAGGACATTGAACAACACATATACTGATCATTTCACAAATGATCACTGTATTAGGCTCTCTCTCCCCCAGCTTTCCTTCTGCCCTGCCTGCCATTTGCATTTCAGTGCTTCCCCAGCCCAGAGAGCAGAAATAAGAACATCAAAGAATCAGACAGTATAGTGGACCTTCTAGATAATCTGGTCCAACGCCTTCATTTTACAAAGGAGGAAAGGAAAGCTCAGACAAGGAGTAATGATTTGCCCAAGGTCACACAGCTCAGAGCCATAGGTAGGAATTCTTGCAGCTGGGGCAAATTCAGCTAGGGGGAAGAGGGTAGCTGGAATGGACAGTCTGAGTTTTCTCAAGGAGATGGGGAGAGCAATACCCCCAGGGAGTTCAGCCCTCATCCTGGGGAAGTTGGGTCTAGTCACAGGGACTGGACGGGCCTGGGGATGGTTTCACCAATATAATGGCTCGGACGGGTCAAGGACCATAAAACCAAGCTCGGAGGACTGTGGTTGCCAGAGGATGGCAGTTGTATTTGCAAGAGGACGCCGGTTGCACGGGAATTGCGGTTGCTGTAGGGAGGAAGCAAGATCCTCGACCACCATGTTGATGCCGTTGAACAAAACCCCAATCGCTCTAGTTACGGCGCTAAGTGGCTGAACTGGGTTTGAAACCCAAGTCTTTTGACTTCAATAACTCTCTCTCTTAAGGAGGAAGAATCAGAACCTGAACAATCCTTTCTTCAGGACTTTATTTACACACACACACACACACACACACACACACACACACACACACGCCGCGCGCATTGGAGCTTAGAATGTTTTCTCTCCTGTGAAACCTTCCCCCCCACCCCCCCATGTTTGCCCTTCCAGATAAAAGTCTATGTTAGCGGAAGGGAGAACATCCCGACAACTCATACTTTCTCTCTTTGCCCCAACCTCCTCCTATGAATGGGGTCTTGGAATGCACCTGCTAGGGGAAGGGCTGTTTGGTCTCTTTCAAGGACTACTCAGCTGGGAAGGGCCTTCACCACCCCCCACCAGCTTACACTGGGGAGGAGGGGCAGTTGTCTGGGAAGGAAGAGGTCTTGCATCTTGATCATTACGCCTTCCTCCATTGGGATGGAGAGCTGTATTTCCCTGCTCCCCTCCTCCACTCCTAGAGGGTGGAGCTCGGGTGGGGGGGCGGGGATGTTGTTCTTCTGCAGCCACTTTTTAGCCAACACTGTCAAACTGATTATCCGAGGGTTCAAGGGTATCCAGAATTCAGTAATTATACGGGAAATGGGGAAATTGGGGGGAAAGTCCAGGTTCCCTCTGGTGGGAACAGGCGGGAAGGGATGATTAGTTTATCTAGTAAATTCAAAAAGGGGGGGCTCGAATCCCTTCCCATCAACAGCCCAACCCCTTCCACCTTAAGAGAAGCCCCGCCTCCAGCTCTCTTCCAGAACCCCCCCCAACTCCAGCAACCCCGCAGAGTAGAGCTGCAGCGGGAGGGGCTGAGGCAGAGAGGAAAGAGAGAACAGCAGGCGAAGCTGAGGGGGTTTTCTCTAAAAATCTCCAGAGCTACCAGAGAGAGCTCCTCTCCTTTTCTCAGCTCCTCTCCCTTCATCAACCTTCCTTTTCCTTCTCCATATAGCATCGGTCCAAGAGATTTAGTCACTTCTGTTCCTCTCTCGTCTCTGCTGAGCCCCCCCAGCCTTTCTCCAAAGCGCCCCCACACCGCCACCACCACCGCCACCACCACCGGTCATCACCATGACGGAGACCAACAATGAATGCAGCATCAAGGTGCTCTGTCGATTCAGACCCCTGAACCAGTCGGAGATTCTGCGGGGTGACAAATTTATCCCCCTTTTTCAAGGGGACGACAGCGTCATTATTGGGGTGAGTGCCCACCAGATGAGGTGGATGGGGTGAAGGGATGGGCATCCCCATAAGATACGTCCCAGATGCCAGAGTTAATGCTTGTTTTGTTCTCCTACCCATCCAACTCCTCATTCCATCTCCCTTCACTCTCCATTCCCCTTCCTCCATCATCCTTCCATTCCTCCCCTTCTTTCTCCATCCCCCCCACTTCCGCAGCCCCTCCCTCCCCACTCAATCCTTAGCTCAGGCCTTAGATGGGTGTGGCCTGGGTTAGGATCTGAACTCTTGGTCCTCTGCAGAGATGAAGCAGGTTCATTTAGTATCTCCCCTTTAACCCACACCCCAATCCAATCAATGATTTAGAATTCCCCTCTTCTGCAGTGTGCTAACCTGTTATACACTTATTCTTCCATTTTCTACTTCAGAGGATTTTATAATTCAGAAGATTTCATTCCTAATCTCATCCCTACTCCCCGTTTTCACCTGCTGCCCTCCAAGATGTGAGTATAGGGTAGAAGCCTTGTATCCCAACCACACCCCAGATGAGACTCTTGATCTGCTAGGAAAAGAATCCTGGGTCTCTTTTGTTGTGCTTAGTCTTTCTGCTCACCCCAGGAAGCCTAGGGTGTGGGGCCAAAGGATACCATTCTTTGGCTCTGGGGACTTATAGACTGGAGGGCTATTTCCAGCTCTAAACAGTACTACTGTCACCTTAACTTGTCCCAATCATGGTTCTGGAGGTCACTGCTGTGTACCCTCCCACCCCAATTTGGGTTGACAGGAAAAAAAAAAGCCTCTGAGGTAAAAAGGGAAAAAAAAAATCAAACTATTTGCAACCCCTTAGGCCAGAACTTAGTAGGGAAAGGGATTCAGGATAGGGCTTATTTAAGGCCTAGGTCCCTTCATCTCCTCAAAAAAATAGCCAGCACGTTCAGTATTCCTACCTAACCACCTCTTTTCATAGTAACCAGTTTGGTCACAACAGTCCCCACCCATGGAGGAGGAGGAAGAGATCAAGAGTGCATGTCATTCCCCTGCATCATGGCCTAGGCCTGATTCCTAGGCCCAGGCTCCAGTACAAGCCTCTGGTAGTATCCTAAAGACTCCCCAAACCTTCATAATTCATGTCTATAACAACTGGGATAACAAGGACTATGTAGCTGTGGGGTCCAGGTAACACTTGAAGTTGGAGCAGAATGTAAAGGTGGTGGAGCCTGAGAGCTGAAAAGTCTGAAGTGGGGGTTTGGGTGGGGGAAATATTAGAGTACAGATATATTTGGGGGAGAGGTGGAGCAAAGATTGTCAGGATGAGCTAAAGACAGGGAAATTGAAATTTTAGATGAAAGAGGAATGGAGAGGGAGAGAAGGAGAGAGACAGAGACACAGAAAGAGAGAGAGGAGGGTGGAGAGAGAGAGAGAGAGAGAGGGAGAGGGAGAGGGAGAGGGAGAGGGAGAGAGTCATTCCTTCCTACCTCAGTCCTCAAGGACAACCAACTGCACTCTGTCCTCCCTCCAACTGGAGCCCTAACTGTTGACTCAAAAAGATGGATGCTTATTTGCCTATCAGTTTAATGTGTTTATTTTGTGCTATGAAGATAAAGTCTGCTTTTCTTTCCTCATTTCCCACCCTCTCCTTCGCTTCCTCTAATCTTTACTGAACGCATCCTAAAAAAAAAAAATAATTAAATCCCTGCTCAGCATCTGGAGATGCTTTTCTCTCTTTCAGCAGCCATTGGTATAGCAGGAAGAACACTAGATTTGGAGTCTAAGGAACTGGGTATGAATCCCAAGTCTACCACTTATTACCTGTATGACTCAAATTTAACAGGCTTCAATTTCCTCTTCTCTAAAATGGAGGTTTAAATGAGGTGATCTTCAAGAGGAGGCTGAATGACCACTTCCTGATAAGATTCTTGTACAGTGAGATTTAAGTTAGATGACCTCTGGGCTTCCCTCCTGTGACCTTTAGGGTCTGCTCAAATTCTAGATCCTAGGATTCAATGAAACGGTGATTAACTATGGGCCTGAAGACATCAGGGAAAGTGAGGCTGAAGGAATATGAGTGGTTAGTGAGAATGAGCACATTAGGTAGACTTTAGATACTCTAATCACCCTACCCCTGTGTTCAGTTGTTGCAGATGGATTTTTCAGATAATGTTGAGCTAAACTTCTCTCTATTTCTTTCATAATACTTCTGTGCTATGCTTCTATTTAATTAAAAGGTAAGGGATGGGTCACATGTCCCTGCTTTCCCCAGTTAAGGGAGTAGATAATATATATGCAAGGAGGAGAAGAAGACGTACTTTACTGAGACCACCTCCATCTTTTCCCTCATTTTTGTGGCTTCAAATTTTTCCCCTCTCTCCTTGTCTATTCCATTCTACAAGGTTGGACAGAGGGGCCATTTTGTCTCAGAATCCTGGTAGTTCTGTCTCCCTATTTTATATCTATGTCTCTTTGCACTAAGGTCATGAGACCTGAGAAAAGAGGCATTTCTGGGGCTATTAGGTATTTTGAGGGTGATTCCTAGCTTTGCCAGTAGGGAAGAGGGAATCTTTGTCTTTCTATTCTGGAAAAGGTTGAGAGATTAATGTGGAAATATGTTTAACATGATTGCACACGTATAACTATATCAGATTTCTTGCCATCTTGGGGAGGGGAGGGAGAAGAAAGAAGGGAGGAAGAAAATCATGGAACTAAAAATCTTATAAAAAATGAATATTGAAAAAATATAAAAAAGGAAAGATTGAGAGGAGTGAATTAGGGGATGGAATTGAAGTTTAAGGGAAGATCATAGAAGGTATGTTTGTGGGGAAAAGAAAAGAATAACCTCCCTTGGCCCTTGTAATCTTTTCTCTTTGTAGCCAGCATTACCTGGTCTCTGTAGACCTTTTGTTAAAAAAAAAAGGCAACCTTGTTAGATGATTAAGTTTTGGGTTAGGGGACAACACTGTAAACTCTCTTTTTCTGCCACAGCCCCATAACTCTTCCCATGAATCTGGGGGAAGGGTCATGGACAATATTCACAGCTTGTTTGATTTTAAAATGGTGTCAGAGTTACTGTATGGTGTAAACTCACTCTCTGTCATTCATTGTTTCTCTGTGTGCATGGATCTCTCTGACAGCTCTGGTGGAGAAAGGCCTGGTGTCTGGGGCGCCAGGCTGTCTAGGATGCATCTCTACCAGGATAGAGGTGGAGCAAACACAGAAGGAATGATAATTAGTCCCACATTCTAACCTCCCTCCACACATATGTTTCTTTATTCTGATGCCTACTAGCTGCTTCTTTCATAGCTCTGGAAACTATCCACTCCTCTTTCCAAGAGTCTGTGAGGTATTTAAGATTAGTTGGATGGAAAAAGGAAGGAACACCTCTGAAAAATTTGGCTTGGGACTTGATTTTTGAGACTTGTTTGCAGGATTACCAGAGACAGAAATGATGGTAGAAAACAACTTGAGGGCCAACCTGAATTACTTCGGCATTTTCAGGGTGGGTCCTACTATTCTTTTCAGTTTGGGATAGCCAGAGAACCAAGATCCAATCAGAGAAAAGACAAGGAAGTAAAGACTCTGTGTCTCTGGCATTGCTATGGTGACAATCCCTAAGAGCATCACCATGGAGACAAGGCTCGGTGTTCTCAGTTCAGACATTGCTAGGTGTCTTAGACTAAGGCTCCTGAAAGGGACTGTCTTACCCCGTATCTCCTATAACATGGAGACTCCATGGAGAATGGTGGAAAGGAGCAAAAAGAGATATATGGCTTAGAAGGGGAATAAGGAGACAAGGCATAGAGAAAGAAAGATTTAGCTTGGTGTAGACAGGCTATGGACAGGACAGATCCCTAGGCTGGGATTTCTAGGATCTCAAAATGAGAACTCTCTAGTGTTTTTCCATTCTTCATTTCTAGAGAGGTTAGAGATTGCTGTGGGTAGAAGAGGTAAAATATTGGATATTAGAGGCTGACAAGGGGGGAATGTGTGTGAATTTCTGATTTAACCAGCTTCTTGACTTGCCTGATGTTTTAGCACCTATCCCCACTTCCAAGTTCAGTGAGACTGGAAGCTCACTGGAAGTGACTGCAATGCCTATGGAAGTAGGGGGCAAAAAGCAAAGGCGACATCTCTTTCATAGGGTCAGAAAATAGTACAGGGACTGCACAATTAATTCTATAAATGTGAGTTGGCATCCTGAAGCCCACTGTTCAACATTTTTTCCCTTAGTTCTACCAATTTGCTAAATACAAAATAATTTGTTGGAAGAAGACTGGGATTAAAGTTTGAGGCATTATTGGTATTTAGTTAACTGGCTAGTTTCCCTGATGACATTAGCCTGTCTGTACTATACCCTAGGCAAAATTGTGATGAACTTCAATTCTGCCTGCAGCCACCTGATTCCTTGGCCATTCCTCTCTTTGGTAGCACTTCCTCTTTACCCCCAATGTCCCCTTGATCTCCCCCTCCAATCAAAACTTCCTCTAGGAAAGACTTTGATAAGCTCATTCATGTTAAGTATAAGTAACTTTTTTAAAAAAGCATCGTTTCTCTAAAGAATATTTTGATTTTAACCAAAATCAAAGTTTTAAGTTCTAGCAATGGAATTTCAGGCATTGGCAGAATGGGGAGGTAAACATTCTTTTTAGCCTTCTCCAAATTTATTTTACATAGCACTTTAAAGTTTACAAAATACTTTCTGCACAGCAGTCCTGTGAGATGCATAGCATGAGTACCATTAACCCCATTTTACAAGTGATAGAACTAAGGTTCCAATTACACAATTACTAAATATTAGAACTGGTATTTGAACCCAGGTCTCCTTACCCCCATTAGTGCCTTTTCCATTACACCTCACTGTACTTAGTTAACCTAATATTTCTAGCCCATAAATATCTTACTACCACAGGTCTAAGAATCCTTCCTGGAATTATCTTGTATCTTCTTTGGTTTTCCCCTTTACTCCAATCCAGGAAAAAGAAAAGGGGCTGGGAAATTGGGGAGGGGGTGGCTGAAGTAGCTTAATGTTTCAGGACTTGGAGAGCTCCCCCCGTTCCAATGTAGCTATAGCGCCCTCTGGAGCCCTCAGAGTCCTTTTCTACTAAGGAGAGGGTGTCTGAGTATGACCATTTAACCATCTTTGCTGAGACTCAGGAAGAGGAATTGTGAGGACAAGATTGGCTCAGGGATTTGTGTGTGTAATCTCCACTGGCTGTATGCCTGGATTCATGAAACATGGATAGAGATTACAGCTGAGAGGAAGCTAGCAACACTGGCCAAAGAGCAGATGTGTTTTGGTTTTCTCTATTTCTCAGTCATCTAGAGACATGAAGACAGTGTTGGAGAAGGTTTGTATTTCAAAGGATTGAGATGGAATTTCAATATTAATGAATTGTTTGTTTATCTCTTTTTTCATTTTCTCTCCCTGGGAGGTTGGGATACAGACTTAAGTCACCATGTTCAAAGACACCACGTTCAAAGATGTTATCTTTTCCTATCTCTATGTCATCTCTCTTTTAAAATCCTTTTTGTCAGTTCTTTATCCCCATCCCTTCTTGCAAACAGACACAGTTCCATTGATTTCCCACTCCCCCCCCCCCCATCCCCGCCTCTGGCTCTTCTGCATTTGCTTACTCTGCAACTCTCCCCATATTGGACCTTAATTTATGGAGGGATAGGGGTAAGGGTGGAGTTTTGTCCCTTTTTTGGGGACGTGGAAAAAGGGACACCCTCCCCTCATCATTTCTGACACCATCTCTCTCTACTCCAGGGAAAGCCATATGTATTTGACCGAGTATTCCCTCCAAACACGACACAGGAACAAGTTTATCATGCATGTGCCATGCAAATTGTCAAAGGTAATTGGTATATTTGGGGCGAGGGGAAGGGACAGTTCCTACCTCTCAGTCCTTTCTTCTAAACCTTATTCTCTTTATCAACACCCCACTTTTCTTCCAGATGTTCTTGCTGGTTACAATGGCACTATTTTTGCTTATGGACAGACATCATCAGGAAAGACACACACTATGGAGGTGAGAATTCCAGCATCTTTGCAAGGAAGTTTTTTGGGGGTAGCCCCTTAAAATAGATTTTTGTCTTTGTGGAGAAGGACAAGATCTAGGTATATTGTGCAATACCCTGATTGAGCAGTAGATTAAAAGGAATCATCTATGAACCTTCTTAGGATACTTTGAATGAACAATATTTTATTTCCAGCCTGACTAAATTTCCTCCTTGCCACATCCTCCAGTTTTCCTCTTTTTGTCCTAGAAAAGCTACAACAAAAATCTATCCCTATGTCTTACCCTGGTAATTGACCAGGTGACTCCAATTTTTTGGTCTGTTCTTGAAACTCCCTATTTTCTTTCTACATCCCTTCTCCACTAATTGTTAGTGATACAATCAGATTCTCAAGACCTGAGATAACAAACATCTGATTGTAGAATGAGCCAGCCATTCTATTTACTTTATGAGTTTATATTTAATTTATATCACTTATGAGTCAACCTGTGTTACCTTTCTATATATTATGAATTCATACAATATGATGCAATTAGGTGTAAATAATCTGATTGTAGGGAGTACTTTAATCCCTACATCCCCATTCTTTCCATGACTCAATCTGACTTTGAGATGTTCCTGTTCATCCAGGGGAAGTTGCATGACCCTCAGCTGATGGGAATAATTCCTCGAATTGCCCGTGACATCTTCAATCACATTTATTCCATGGATGAGAATCTTGAGTTCCACATCAAGGTGAGTATGGCAGAATAGTTGGGTATCTTTGGCAAGTAGAAAGGATAGTGAAGTCATATATAATGAAACTAGAGAGAAATTTAGATTCTAAGTTTATATTTCTCTCCTCTGGTGAGCCTCAGCTCATTTGTCTTTCCAACAAGTTGTCTTCTCTTACTACCTCCCCTTCCAAACAATACACTATAATCTCCTTCTCCCAAATTCTCCTTATTATCTGAACAGGAAATTTAGCATAGCCAAGATCAAATCCCATTTAAAAAAAAATTAACTCTCGGGGCAGCTAGGTGGTGCAGTGAATAGAACTGGCCTTGGAGTCAGGAGGACTTAAGTTCAAATCTGGCCTCAGACACTTAACATTTACTAGCCTGTGACCTTGGGCAAGTCACTTAACCCAAAATGCCCTGCCTTCTCCCCTCCAAAAAATATAAAAAAAAAAAAGAAAATTAACTCTCTACTGCTAGACCTGGAGCTATGAGCTATAAAGGTGGTTGTCCCTTTTCTGTCTAATCCAGGGGTGGGAAACCTTTGGCGTTGAGGCCACATGTGGCCTTCTAGGTCCTTGGGTATGGCCTTTTGACTTGAGTCCAAGTTTCACAGAACAATTCTTTTACTAAGGGAATTTGTTCTGTGAAGTTGCTACTGGTCTTTTACTTGACCTCTAGAGATTCTCAATTATCTCCTACCTACTCCCTGCAAAACCCCCTATAATTTAAAAAAGAACTTTATTAGCAATTATGTGAAGAAATGTAAGCAAAATAGGCACTCAATACAGATTGATTAAGCTATAAAATATAGATTAACAGTTAACATTTAGATTAAACTATAAAATATAGATTAACTATTAATTAAGTTAACATCATGGGAATTTTATTCTAAAGTATCCTTATTCTAGCCATAAATACAAGCAGATCTCTAGAATAACTAGACCAGCTGCCATGCTGCTTTCAGAGAAGCCTATATCTCTAAGTGCCTTCAACCCAACTCCTGGTTGCTTTTCACTTCAGAGTTAGTTCAGAGATCCCTCACCATTTGCAAAGCTGACCAGAGAGAAAACAGCTGGATGTAGTTAAAAATACTTTATTTGTCCCAAGTTGCTGCAGCTCCATTTACTTCTCTAGGTTTGGAAAAATAGCTCTCTTCTTCCTACCCTTCCTCACCAAGGAAATGTTCACCCCAAAATATATGTAGATAGTGTGTGTAGCTCAAACATTCACCTCTGCTCCTCACTCCAGACTGTGGCCTCACAAAACCTGATACAATCCTGGCAGCTGATGATCCCATGAGGATCACATTCTCTCTTTGACTCATCGCTCCCAACTAGAGTTACTTGAGAAAAATCTAATATGAATAGCTTGTGCCTATAGTGTAGGTTCACCCCAAAATGTACAAAAGGGCATTCAAGAACAAGGAAGCTTATGGACTACAGTGCAGTAAAAGGGCATCAATGTAGAGCAACCTTTTTTTTCATTTCACAAAACATGGATAAGACACAAAGGATTCATAGAAGCACATAAGCGGAAAAAACCAAAACAAAACACATAAGGCATTCAAATAGCCCATCAGCTCCCTCTGCTGAACTTAAGATTCCTTACTGGGGTAACTCTGATGATCCCTAAGCAGAGTGATCGCACAATTTACCTTTCTAGTCAGAGAAGGGAGATTTCTTGAGTAGTACAGCTTTGGAGGTTATTTCATTCCCTTGTCCAGAGAATCTTACAGAGTCTCTCACAAGACTTAAAGTACTATTTTGTGATTTAGATTTCCCCTGAACATACTTTGGAGGACCACTGAATAAACATTTCACTTCCCATTGGACTTACGTTGTTTGGAGTAATATAAATAGAAAGAAATGGCAAGGTCTTAGATTACATCCCCAACACCGCTCCCCCTCCTCCCCCCAACTATCTTCTCAGAGTCCAAGAAAGAAAAATGAAGCTACTATTATGGTTTGATTTTATAGACCATGGGGGGGGGAGGTAATTCCTACAAGAATCCTCCAGAATCCATCCCCCTGTGTCTCAGTCAGCCAATTATTGGAATTCGGTATCTTCTCATGAAGGAACCCACAGTCTTTGGGAAGGGGCCCATCAGATGCCTCCAAACAAAATCTTACACCCTGGAATCTCATTAGGTTGACTGAGAAATTCGTCAAATTGTTATGATATTCCCTTGATCACAACTAGCATTCATAATATGGGTTAGAGTTAGAATGAGTCTTAGAGATCTTACAACCATTTTACATCATGATACATAAAGCTATCTTGATGTGCTAATTCACACTTCTAAAGTTCCAGAGTACTTTCTTTTACATTACGCCTGTGAGGGTAGGTAAGGCAAGTGTGATGACCCTCATTTTACAAATGAAGAAACTGAGGCCCAGAGAGATTCAGTGATGTGCCTAAACCACTTGCACATGCTAAAGTTGGATTTCAAACCTGTAAATCATTACTAGAAGTTCAGGATTTTTTTTATTGCACTGATCTGTCTCTCACACAAATAGTAAGAGAAGGGCCATTTAATCATAGGACCTTTTCTTGTATTCCCATCTCTTCCTCTATCCAGGTTTCTTACTTTGAGATTTATCTGGATAAAATTCGTGACCTGCTGGATGGTGAGTATTAGTCAATCTTTGCGAATTGACCAGAGGGGAAGGTGGGAGGATGATGAGAAGAAATTTTCCTACTATTATCCCATTTGAGCACAATTAGGAAAGAGATATAAAGTATAATTGCTTCCCCCTGTTCTATAACTTCTGTGAGCCTCTCGGTCTTTCTAAGAATTAAGAGGCTATAGAAGATAACAATAAGAATTTATCTTAAAAATAAAGGACTACAGTTTTGGGAGAGGCACTAAGGAGGTCCAACCTACAAAAAAAGGGGGAGGGGGTAAAGACACATATTCTTGGGCTAGAGTTCTAGGGGAGGGGCAAAGGCATTTAGACCTTCGGGGGCACTTCATGATAGCTAGAAAGATATGGAAATTTCTTTCCCTGTAAAGCACAAAAGAAAAAATACTTCTGTGTGGGTTGGGATTGGTAGGGAAATGGAAGAAGAGCAGGAACCTGGGATAACAGGTCTTATCTTTCTTCATCCCAATTCAGTGACCAAGACAAACCTCTCTGTGCATGAAGATAAGAATCGGGTGCCATTTGTCAAGGTGAGAGTGGGATTGGAGAAAAAGTGGTAGTTTGGAGGTTGGTATCTAAAAATTCAGAATATTAATGCACCATGTATTAGAAGGACAGATGTCGTGTGTGTGTGTGTGTGTGTGTGTGTGTGTGTGTGTGTGTTGGGGCGGGGGTGGGAGGAGTGTTATATACTGAAAAGGTCAAATGTCTAGATAGGTCAGAATTTGAAGAGTTGTTTTACAATGAACTGAATGATATAAAACCTTGGGATTGAAAAGTTATATTGACAACCTTCTACATATTTATGTCTATATTCACCCCGTAGGGTTGCACTGAGCGTTTTGTGTCTAGCCCAGAAGAAATTTTGGATGTTATCGATGAAGGGAAATCCAACCGTCACGTGGCAGTCACTAGTGAGTAGGAACCTAAGATGCGTGTGTGTGTGTGTGTGTCTGTCTGTCTGTCTGTCTGTCTGTCTGTCTGTCTGTCTGTTTCTGTCTCTGTGCCTCTCTGAGGTCAAAAAGCTAAGGAGCAGAAGGGAATCTGGGGCCTCTTTGTCCTTCAGGAAAGGAGAGTCCCTTGTCTATGTGGATCAGGGACACTGACCCAGAGGGAAGGATGGTTAAGACCTTTCTCTGTCTAGAGGATATGGAGGTATAGGGGGATATTTTGTTGGATGGGAAGTAGCCTAACATTTCTGACTATCACTCCACCTTTTTCTCCCTTCACCCCTTTCAGACATGAATGAGCACAGCTCCAGAAGTCACAGCATTTTCCTTATCAACATCAAACAAGAAAATGTGGAGACTGAGCAAAAGCTCAGTGGGAAACTCTATCTAGTGGACCTGGCAGGAAGTGAGAAGGTTAGAAGGAGGGGAAAGTTTGGGGGTGTGGAATCTCTGAGAGGCAACCTTTCTTATCAAAGTCTTTGAAGATCTGGCTAAAGGAAAAAGCCCTCTCTATTCCTGCCTAACTGCCTCTTTTAGACCCAATCTCTATCCCTCCCACCCCTAAAGAACTGAGAAACCCCACCTGGGGAGTGAAAGTTCAGCTTCTCATGACATATGCATCCTCTTCTCCCTGCACAGGTCAGCAAAACAGGGGCAGAGGGAGCGGTGTTGGATGAAGCAAAGAATATCAATAAGTCTTTGTCAGCACTGGGGAATGTGATCTCTGCCCTGGCTGAAGGCACAGTGAGTGTTCCTTGTAGTTCTCTCCTACCTTTACCTCATCCCATGATCTCTTGATTTCTTCCACAAACCTCTCAGTCTCCTCAGTTCTTCACTCCATAAATTTTCTGATCCCAATTCCTACCCTCTTGCCCTTCATACCAGATTTCTTTTCCTTACTCAGTCTCACTTCTCCCCAGAAAAGCTACGTTCCATATCGTGACAGCAAAATGACTAGGATCCTTCAGGACTCTTTGGGAGGGAACTGCCGGACAACCATGTTTATCTGCTGTTCACCATCCAGTTACAATGATGCTGAGACCAAATCTACTCTTATGTTTGGACAGAGGTCTGTGGCAAGCCTGTTCTTTCTTCAGCAATCCCCTCAGGTCTCTTCTAGCTCAGTTCATTCTTCCTACCCCATCTCTTTAGTCCCCAAGCCTTCTAATTTTCTTCTCCCCCTTCCTTCTCCAAGGGCAAAGACCATCAAGAACACTGCTTCAGTGAATCTGGAACTGACTGCTGAGCAATGGAAGAAGAAATATGAGAAAGAGAAGGAGAAGACAAAGGCACAAAAAGAAACAATTGCCAAGCTGGAAGCTGAGCTGAGCCGATGGCGAAATGGTTAGAGCAGAATAGGACCCTGAGGGAAAGAAAGCCCCTTGGGTTGGGGTAGTGGTGGTCAGAAAGGAATTTTCATTTGGGAGAGAGGAGGGAAGCACCTTGGAGCCAGAGCAGTCCTATTCCAGAGAGTGACATGCAAAGTCAGGGAGGCTTTGTTCTTGGAGAGGGAATACTAAGAGGAAACAGGATGATTTCTAGGTGAGAGGGAGGGTTTTTTGGTGAGGAAAAGGGGTCTTTCTCTCTAGGGCAAAAAATAGGTAAGTTTTTGACAGAAAGAAAAATATTGTGGCGGGAAATAAAGAGGTCTAAGCAGGGTATTTCTTTTTGGGAGGGAGGTCTCTGTAGATGTCCCCATCTTCTCCTTATGGAGTGGGTATCTCAGACTCACTTGTCTATCCCTAACCCCTTTTCCTGTACTGCCTCTTTAGGAGAGAATGTGCCAGAGACAGAGCGTCTGGGTGGGGAGGAATCAACCCCTGGAGGGGAGCTCTGTGAGGAGACACCTGTGAATGACAACTCATCCATTGTGGTTCGAATTGCACCTGAGGAAAGACAGAAATATGAAGAGGAGATAAGGCGTCTCTATAAGCAACTAGATGATAAGGTGACTAGGGAGGGAACTGGAAAGGTAGACATAAAGGGAATAGAAATGAGAGATTTGAGGAAAGAGGCACAGAGGAAAGATGCTAAAAAGGCTCCTTTTGGGGTGTGGGTGGGCAAGACTGTTCCTAATTAATTCAGATTTCCCTCAGGAGCCTTTCCTCACATGATGCCTCATTCTGCTTTTGGTAATTCTAAAGCAGACCCCCAACAGACTATTGAGAGAGAAACACTGAAATTTCATCCTCTATCTGTTTCTCCCCATTGCCTCTAACAGGATGATGAGATTAATCAGCAGAGTCAACTGATGGAAAAACTTAAGCAACAAATGTTGGACCAGGAAGAGGTAAGTATATTTGCAGCAGTAAGGATGGTGATTAGAATTCAGAGGATTTCCCAGTGGTCAGGAGGAGACAGAAGAGCAGGGGAGGTTGAGTGTTTCTTTTCTTGGAAAGCATGAGAAATCTTATTTGTATTAAGAAGGGAGAAAGGGCATTCTTTGCAGGAAGAATCACCCTGGGAACTTATTATATTATGGGGGCTTCTTTTATATATTGAAAAGTCCAAGAACCTCATCACTATTCACTTAACACGTCTAAGCTACATTTTTTCTAACCAGCAAAAAGCCTTCTTTTTCTTAGATTTTTTTTTGCTCTATTAGCAGTCTCAGAACCAGAACCAGACTGAGAATCATAAAATCTTGGACTGGGAAGGACCTCAGAGAGCATCTAGTCAAAATCAGAATCCTTCTAAAACGTATCTGAGTAGTCATCCAACTCTCACTATTTCCAAAGATAGGGAACTCACTGCCCCACAGCACAGCATATTCTACTTTAAGAAAAAATTGAATAAGACAAATTTAATAGGAATAAGTGGAAAGTCTTACATTTGGGTTCAAAGAGTTATCAGAAGCACAAGATGGAAGAGTCTGATTAGACAGCAGTTTGCATTAAAAAAACAAAGAACTGGATGTTTTAGTGCACTAAAAGTTCAATATTAATCAACGATCTGATAGGACAGCCGAAAAATAGATCTTTCAGGGCAGCTAGGTAGTGCAGTGAATAGAGTACCAGCCCTGGAGTCAAGAGAACCTGAGTTCAAATTCAACCTTAGACATTTAGTAGCTATGTGACCCTAGGCAAGTCACTTAACCCAGATTGACTAAAAAGGGAGGGGGAGAGGTCCTTCACCATCCTTGTGGACAATCTTGGGACAGTCTCAAAGTTATTGACAACCTTTCAAAAATGTGGCATTTGGAACTGAACACAAAACTTTAATTGTGGTCTAACTAGAATGAACTATAGAATCACCATCACCTTCCACATAGTAGATTCTCTTAATGGAGCCCAAGGTCTGTCTGCCTGTCTGCCTGCCTGTCTGCCTGCCTGCCTGTCTGTTTGTCTCTCTCCTCCTCTATAGTAAGATAACTAGAAGTTCACTACATTCTTGCATGTAGACCGACTTGCACCATACCACCCACTACCCCCTCAATGTTCTCTCTCCTTCCTGCAAGGACATTTCCATCCCTAAAAGTGCCATAAGGGAAGGGGTCTCCATCATACTGATTCAGGAACTCAGGATTATCCTCAACCTTCTTTCTTCTAGCTAAACAAAAATTCATTGTAGTTCTACAGAAAGAGTTTTACCTCTCCCATGTTGTTAGAAAGTAAGACACTGCAATAATACCACCATTTGGTTTTATAAGCCTTTTGTGGGAAGGAGTTATCTGAATCATACCAAGAAAAATGAAATCTAATTAAGATTTCCCTAGGGTGTATAGATTCTGAGGGGAAGGAGCCTTTAGGCCAGGGTGAGGAACCAGGATGGAATAAAGAAGGGCCAGAGAAGGTGAATCAGAACAACATCAAAAAGTCATCTTCATTAGGTAAATCTTGCTGGAGGTTAGATCCCAGAAACTTCCAAACCAGAGAACCCTCCCCCTTCCTAGGAGGGTGCTAATTCAGCAAAGGACAAAGCTTATCTGAAGTAGGACAACTAATCTCAATGGCATGATGACAAATCTGTTGTTTAGCAGGAACAAGCTTCTGGCCCTAAGATGGAAAAAGAGGGTCAATTGACCAATTGGGGCAAGTCAAGGACTGTGCATGGTAGGCTGGCATTCTGATTTGTACAAGGAGCTCCAATGAGCAGAGGTAGTTGCCTTGTTCTTAGTTAGAAGGATTATCTGGTCCCTTGCTCAGGACAACAAGGCATCACAGCCCCAGATTGGTAATGGATTAACTTCCCAACCTTTGCCTTTCTTATAATGGCATCAACTTGGTTTAGTTTAGGAGAGGGCATATGTCTCTCCAGTAAGTGCTGACATGCTCCACAAATAACTAGGTATCTGCCAAAGGTTGTCTAATCATTCTGCTCACAGAGACCTCTAAAAACATGGGCCACAAAGTGTCATGAGGCCCTATGAGGAGACTGGTGGATGGCCCACTTTAGGTCTTGCTATTCTGGGCCCCATTTGAAATGGACAAACTTTTGAGTGACCCTGGTAAGTGGAAGCTATCAGGATACCTAGGTGAAGAATGTGAGTTCTCCAAAATTTAGAGTGCAATAAGCCACTGGGCTTTCTTTTTAGATCTTAGAAAATCAAGGATGAGTAGCTTGTTCTGGAATATGCTTGGAATTGTTTGGGTTTCTACATCCACTGTACTCCCCAAAACATGGCTGAATGAGCTGGACCCTGGATTTTCTTAAAGATGATCTCTCACTCCTTGCCCCTTACATGGGCTTCCATCTGACCTAGAACCTTTGTCACTGTGGCCTCTTCCAGTCTAGTCAACATTATGTGATCAATATGGTAGCAATGCCTCAGAAGTGAGGACTTTTTCTGGTCTCTGTCCATCAGATTGTAGCAGTTTGCAGGAAGAGTTCAAGCAGCCTTGGGAATGGATTGTGAATATATACTAGACTCCTTCCCAGGGGAAGTTAGTTTTAGCCATAGTCCCAGGACTAGTTCTAGCCATAGGAATAGAGAAAAAGACATTTTCAATGTGAAAAACCCTGTCCTATTCACTAGTGGGAGACTGGCAAAGATGGTGGAATAGAGGAATCAGTAAAGCCGAGCTCCAACCTTTCCCACCCTCCACCCAAACAACTAATTCAATAAAGAACTAGAAAGAACTCTGGATTGAGTGATGATCAGAAAATAGAAGGAAAAACCACAGTGAGTCATTTTTCTAGCTCAAGTCAGTCGAAGGAGACAAAATATATCTGTTGGTACTAGGATAGGGATCTAGCCAGGAAGGAATTGCCCAGTTTTTAAGTGAAAGAACTGAGTTGGGCCTCATTGCTAGAGAAAGCAGTGATCTTAGATCCTGCCATGGTGCTATGCAGGAATCAGGAACAGGATTTAACTGCTAGCTCTGTCTAACTCCAGATCTAGGTCATAGTTATAGAATAGACAGGAGGAGACCTGTGACTAGGAGTGGTGGACCAGGGCATGGAGTGGTCTGGGGTTATGTACTAGGCAAACTACAGGAGCAGAAATGAGTAGCTGTGTGGTTCTGACTTCTAAATAAGGTCTATGATTAATTCCCTAGGCCAATCTGAGGCCTGCGGCTGAGTAGAGGTCAGAGAGCTCAAACCAAGAGGGCACTTCCAGTTTTATTGCTGTGAACTTGTAAATCTTCCAGTTAGCTAAAGGGCTGGGCCCAGCAGCAGTCTTCAACCAGGGGTAAGCCTATAGTTGTGTCACCCAGACCCAAATCAGAGAAGGAACTTGCAAAGTTTAGGCCATGATAGCAGTGATCAGAATTCATCCTAGATTGAACCACTCTGGACATATGGAAAGTTTACAGGTCCCTGGCCTGAGATGCTGACACGTTCCTTGAAGAACACAGAACTCAGTATTTGGAGAAAGCAGCATCAGGATCCTAGAGAATACAGATCAGGACCAAACAAGGCCCAGAGCATAGCCAGGCCATAGCAAAGTCTCAGTTCAGGAAGTAAGTCTGGAAGAATAAACAGAATTACAATGAAGAGCTATTATGGAGATAGATGTCCAAGACCCATACCTAGAAAAAGAGAATGATTCCAAAACATATACAAGCAAAACCTCAAAGCAAACGCTGTCAGCTTCAGCTACCTGACCAGTGACAGGTTAAGAAATGACCTCAGCAATTGGCATGATGACTTTGTTCAGCTCACTGTAGTTGTAGACCAAAAGTTGCCAGTGGCCATTTGTCTTCTTCATCAACCATCCAAGATAATTATAAAGGAAGCTGGTGAAGCAAAATACTTGGGCCTCCATCTCCATCATTAGGAAGGAAATAGCTTTCACCTCTTCATGGCTTGGGCATCTCCAAGGATTTCCATTTAACCCTACCCACCATTAAGTGGCATAGATGTTTGTAAGAGAGGGTCTATTTGCCTGGTAGTCATAAGATATGTCAGGCTATGGCAGATGGGCATAGCTCTAGTCTACCAAACCCATCTCTTTTAGGAATTTCACCTCCTTCCTTGCAGATCCCCATTGGGGAACTGCTTACAATAGAAATTCATCTTTATAGGGTCAGGTAAACACAACTCCCCTAAGCACAACTGTCCCTAAAAAGGGACAAAGGATGGTCTCCATCTAGGACCTCTAACTCATTCAATAGACTTCTATAAGCTTCCTAAGTGGATGGAACTCTGCTGCTGAGAGTATCTCCAAATTGGCTAGATTGAATTATGACCTCCACTATTATTGTGACTCATCAGGTTTTGTTGTTGCTTTAAAACCTCTCAAGCTCCTTGTTAGGAAAGCCCACTCTACTCTCTGCCCCTTCTGTGGAGATAACTCTAAGATGATAGATGGGGAATGGTACTAGGATAAAACTTTCTAACCATTTGTGACAGTTCCAATTCTTATCCTTGGTTCTGCTCTCATTCTCTTGTGATAGCCCTGTTCTTAAAAGGACTTAACACGCATTTTGGTCCTTATTTCCTTCAGCATTGCCCCTTTTACTTGTGCTGATATTAAATCCATCATGGTTCTTAAAAACCAAGAACCTGTCTATAGTTGTTGAAAGTACTGGGATAATTTCCTTTTATTTTCCATATGCTGCCATCTGACTGTTAACAGTAAGCAGTTCTTGATAGGGAATGTTCTTCCAGGTGCCATCTTTATTTTATACAACAACAACATTTAGCATCCATTGGGCTAATCTCTCCAGGCCAGTAGAAGCACCCACGTTGTCCCATGTGGAGGATTTGGCCATGACAGTCGTAGGGTGCCATATTACAGTATTAGAACATCTTTTTGCTCAAGGTTCTTCTTCTTCTGCATAGCTTTCTCTTTCCTCACTTTGACCACAAGATCATTCTGATGCAAATCCCATTGGCTACCACTAATTATTGTAGAACAGGTCTGACTCAGGCCAATGTGCATGGAAAGGATACTTATAAAAAACACCATACTGGTTTAGGTAGACCAAGCTCCCTTTGTCTCCATATGGAAACATCTCTGACACAACAGTAAAACATCCATCAGGTCTAAAGGGCATTTATGAGATGACTATTTTATGTCCCAGGTGACCAAGAAGGTTCATGCCTTAGTCCCCTGGGCCAATCAGTTCTCATGGACCGCTCCCCTGCCTTTCAGAGAAAAACTAACCCAGTCAATATCGCAAGGCCTTAGGAAAAACTAACCTCAACTACGTGGAAGGCCCTTAGTTGCTACTACTCAACCACACAAATGTAGGACTTTATATTTATCCCATTTCATCTAATGAATTTCATCTTATGAAGTATATAAATTTCATTTTATTTTTCATCTTATGAAATTTGACTTATTGCACTTGTTAAGACCTTTTTGATTTCTGGATCTGTCATTCAATGAGTTTTCAATTCCTTTAGGCCTTGTCATCTTTAAATCTTGCCACCATCTATACATTCATCCAAGTCATTGGTCATGTTGAACAAAACAAGGCCTGGGGTATTGCATTAGAGACCTTCCCTTCTGATTGATTCATTAATCATGTCTCTAAGTTTGTTCATGCAACCATATCCATTTAACTATACTATGTACCATTTAGACTGCAAATATCACTATTCTTTATTAAATGCCTTACTGAAATCTAAGTATACTCATCTATCTATAACATTCCCTTGATCTACCAGTTTAATAACCCTGAGAATTGGAGCTCCATCTTCTCAGGTCAGGAAGCCATGGCACTGGTAACTCAGAGTAGAAAACCACTAACACCTGGCTTCCCATTTTCTGAGCTGCTGGTGCTCATAGGAGGTGACAATGAGGTCATTCACTCTAATCTACTAATGCAATAACCCTGAGATTTGGACTTTGGCCTCCCCAGGCCAGGAATCTACAAGGCTAGGTACTCGAAGTAGATGACTACTAACACCTGACTTCCCATTCTCTTAGCTACTGGTGTCCACACGAGGTGACAATGAGAAAGTTCAGCAGGAGCTGAGTCATCTGCAGTCAGAGAATGATGCAGCCAAGGATGAGGTGAAAGAGGTGTTGCAGGCTTTAGAGGAATTGGCAGTCAACTATGATCAAAAATCACAGGAAGTTGAGGAAAAGAGTCAGCAGAACCAGCTGCTGATGGATGAACTGTCGCAAAAGGTGGTAAGTGACCAACTAGTGAGGAGGTCTGCCTGCCCCCAAACTAAAGTCCCTTTCCCTTGCCTCCAAAGGGATCACTGCATATTATTTGGTTTCATGCTTTCATAGGTGAACCAAAGAGCCCCTTGGTTACTGATCCTCACTTTCTCTAGCACTGCCTCTATTCCATGAATTTAAACTTACTATAGTTCCCTTCATTCATCTCTCTCTAATGCCAGTCATATCACAGGGTCTAACTCCATAAAGATGTGGGGAAGGAGAGGCTCTGTCCTGGGGAGGAAGTAGGGGATATTGGCAATGACTCTGAAGATGGTGGTGACTATTTTTAGGCTACCATGTTGTCCCTGGAGTCTGAGCTACAGAGGCTACAAGAAGTCAGTGGTCATCAGAGAAAGAGAATTGCTGAGGTCTTGAATGGACTAATGAAGGACTTGAGTGAATTCAGTGTCATTGTGGGCAATGGGGAGATCAAGCTGGTAAGTAGGGGTGGGGTCTCTCCTTTTCTAAGTTTCTGCTTAGATGGGTGAGAGGAATAGGGGAAATGGAGTACATCTATTAGATCCTTTGATCTGAATGCCTTTGGTAACAGACACTGGAGAAATGTAATTCTTATCTTTAAGGAAATGCTAGTCTAAAAGAAACAAATAGTACATACATCCAGGAAACAAAAATTGTTTAAAAAGCAGAGAGACAAATGCAAGGATAATTGTATACCAACTAAATAATTGCTTGGTGAAGGAATGAAGAATAAAGAAGTGTTCATGGTAGAGTAAAAAGAAGATTTCCTAATAAAGGTAAGCTTTGAGTCAGGTTTTGAAAGGTGACAGCAGAGACAAATGAAATAGCACATGCAGAGAGGGTGGTAAGGTTGGATCAAGTTGTTTGTAAGAAATATTAACACCATAGCAAAATGAAGTTTTGTTGAAAGATTAATATGGTAAATAGAGGGGTGGAGAGGCTGCAGAAGATCCTCAAAGGCTGAGTTGAAGAGTTTTGATTTCACATCCTACGTAGTAGGTAGCTACTATAAAAGACTAAATCTTGAACAAGGAAAAACAGAAGAACTGTTCTGCCACCTGAGCAAATGGCAGACACTACAGCAGAAGGGAGGGAGGTGTGGATTTAAGGAGAAAGCCACAGGTAAGACAGATGACAGTCTCTCTTTTCCTTCCTTGATCCATAGCCAGTGGAAATCAGTGGAGCAATTGAGGAGGAATTCACAGTGGCCCGACTCTACATCAGTAAGATCAAGTCAGAAGTCAAGTCTGTGGTTAAGCGGTGCAGACAACTGGAGAATCTCCAGGTTGAGTGTCACCGCAAAATGGAGGTGACTGGGCGAGAGCTCTCTTCCTGTCAACTGCTCATTTCCCAGGTGAGGTACCAAGAATTGAGGGTCTTTTGTAGGGGATATGGAATGTAGTGATAGGAAAATTCACTACTTCCTGCCAGAGGAACATTAACAGAGGGAAATGATAGGCATTCAGGGTGACAAGTTGAAAGTTCATAGGGTATGAACACCTAGGCTGGTGGCTTCTAAAGACCTTGTCTCCAGAACTATTTTCCCAGGAGAATACGTCACAAAATGCAAAGTACTAATGCTGTAGTAGGAAGATGGGGAAAAACTTTTTAACTCTCAGAATATGTCCCTGAATCTCTGCTTTTACTCTTGTTCTGTTTCTGATTCACTCCCTCTTCCCCTTCACCAGCATGAGGCCAAAATCCGATCCCTGACTGAGTACATGCAGAGTGTGGAACTGAAAAAGAGGCATCTTGAGGAGTCCTATGATTCCTTAAGTGATGAGCTTGCTAAATTACAGGCTCAAGGTGAGACTTTCCTTCTGTCTTCCTCAGTTCATCTTGGGACTTCAAGGGAGAGAGAGAGTGAGAGAGACAGAGAGAGAGAGAGAGAGACAGAAAGAGAGAGACAGAGAGAGAGAGACAGAGAGAGGGAGACAGAGAGACAGAGAGAGAGAGACAGAGAGACAGAGAATCTGCGATTTCTTTAAGGTAGGGAACACCCAGAGAGGAAACCCCTTCTACCATGCAGATCTAACTCTCTTTGGAAACTTACAGTCTTAAAGTTGCCTGATGCACTGAGAAGTTACATTATTGCCCAAGTAGCCAATACATTGCAAACTTAAAGCCAGGCATTCCAGACTCTGAGGCTAGCTCTCTATCCATTACATATATTATGTGTTCTCTTGTGTGAGGAGAGATAATTCTCAACAAGTTCCAAAACAAATAGCCCTGGGCTAGTCGTTCATGTTCTGGTCAGAAACTGAAGATGTTAATTTTCATGCTATTCAGGTATTTTATTTGCATGAGGTTTAATTTGTATCAATCTAAGACCTTCCCCAGCCCCTTCTGTATAAAGTCAGATTGTCCTAGATTAGAGAACCTATTTTGGGGTCTGTTGAATCACTATCCCCACCTTGACAGCAGCTCTTATCACAAAGAAATGAGTTATTTCCCTGGAAGAGGCATGTTCAGTGTTAATTCCTTCCCTATTCCTCCTCAGAAACTGTGAATGAAGTAGCCTTGAAGGACAAGGAACCAGACACACAGGATGCCGATGAGGTGAAGGTGAGGGAGAGGGGAGGGGGGAAAAGTTGGGGAAACTGCCAGGTTATGGCAGAGTGAAGGGCTGGTCTGGACTTCACAGAGATGAAGTGTGGGGGGTATCCTCTGTTCTTAAATGCAGAAGGCACTGGAACTGCAGATGGAGAACCATCGTGAGGCCCATCACCGTCAGCTAGCCCGGCTTCGGGATGAGATTAACGAGAAGCAGAAAATCATTGATGAGCTTAAGGAGTAAGGGAGCCCCACTATATAAGCCCTCTGGTCATCTTGTCTTCCTTTATTTCCTCCAAAGATTATTCTGAAGCCCTGGAATAAGTCCTTTAATTTTTTTCTCATTCATTCAACAAACATCTGTATGTGAGCACTATGCCAGGTGCTGTGGAGGAAACCAAGTATATATTTGAAACAACTTTCAATTTGTACCAGGGGACACTGAGCCCAATTAAACTCTGATAGCTAAAGGCAGATAGGTCAGTTCTGAACTGCTTCTTCTCCAAGGTGAAAAAGATAAAAATCTGCTTTTCTTTCTTTATTCCTGCTATATCTTTAATCTTTATAGCCTAAATCAGAAGCTCCAGCTAGAGCTAGAAAAACTGCAGGCTGACTATGAGAAGCTCAAGAGTGAGGAACATGAGAAGAGCATCAAACTGCAGGAGCTGACGTGAGTATGCCTGCAAACCTCTGGATGCATGAACACATGAACTGGCATCTAGGCCTTCCGTGCATGAATGTGCCCATATACAAGACAAACTTGTCCCCATTTATATGTCAAGACAGGATGATTTCATGGGGAGAAAAGAGGAGGGGAAAATGGGTCAGTGTCATAAACAAATTCTAACTACATTTTCCAAAAATCTCATGATGTTTATCTGGCTGAAGATTTCTCTATGAGCGGCAGGAGCAGTCCAAGCAGGACCTCAAGGGGCTGGAGGAGACTGTTGTGAGTAATATTGTACAAAGCTTTGGGAAATCAATATTACTTGATTTTTACTTGATCTTTATTACGATACCAATTCTTTTAAAATGGAGGGACTCTGGTCTTTGCCTTCAGACTCCTTCCTCAACCTAATTCTCCTGTCCCTTTTTCCTATTCTTTTCTTTCTTGTCTTTTTTCAAACTCTAGTGTTAAATGGATGTCTCTCATCAGAAGACATCAATTAAAGATCAGTGTCCCACTTTGGTCCACAGAAGTGATGTATCCTGTTGGTTTTTTTTTTAGCTCTTTTAGACATTTTTCTCCTTTATAGGCCCGGGAACTCCAGACCCTCCACAACCTTCGAAAGCTGTTCGTTCAAGACGTCACGACTCGAGTCAAGAAAGTGAGTTCCATTTGCAGTATCTTCCTGTTCCTTCTCTCTCTCTCTCCTCTGCTTTGTATTACCTAAGACTCCATTATGTCAAATTGGGCTGACAAACTTTTGATAAGTTTCTGTCTCCTGATCTGTCATGATACTATACTCCTTTCTTCCCAAGAGTGCAGAAATGGAACCCGAGGACAGTGGGGGGATTCACTCCCAGAAACAGAAGATTTCCTTTCTTGAGAACAACCTGGAACAGCTTACAAAGGTTCACAAACAGGTAAGGTTGGGGGAAAGAGGAGGATTGGGTTTCCTGATGACACTTTTCTGGATATTCATCCCCTTACCTGGGTGCTTATTGGACTGAAGAGAAACATAATTTGAATGCTTTCTTTTTCTGCTCCTGTCCCTAAAAATACTATCTTATATTTGGCTTTATTTTACTCTTTCTTCCATGACTGCTGTTTACCTTTCTAAACACTGCAATCCCCTTCCTACTAAGTATGGAGATGCCTAGTTCCATCTTGGGAAGAGGAGTTGGGGTGACCTGGAACAAAGAGAAATGGGTTGGAACTGCAGCAAGAATTTCAATTGGGCTTTAAGAAGAACATCCTAACAGATAGGAGACAGACAGAGAAACAAAAGAAGTTGTGTATCCTGCAGGGGCCTAGGCTTGAGGGAGGGAGTCAGGGGAATGGACAATATGACCCCTAGATGGCTCAACTAGCCTGAGGCAGGGAGCTAGTCCATGACTCTTATATGTTAAGTTGCTGCCTTTCTGTCCCCTCCCTTCTCTCTGCTGCGGCTTCTTAGCTGGAAGACTGGGTATCCAAGGTATGGGGGGGAGGGAGAGAAAAAGGGGATGGCCCGGAGGAATCAGGACAGGAAATGTTTGGTGTATTCAAAACATGGATACTCTCCTCTTATTTCCAAGATATTTCAGCCTTATTGGCAGGCTTCAGCAGTTGACTAATGGCATTTTTACCATTCCAAGCAATGTACTCCACCCTCTCCTGTAGTGTTGAAGGGAGATTTCATTCCTCACCACAGGCCAGTAGGCTGTTGTTGTAGGCTAGTGTTCATTAGTGTTAACCTATTCATTTACTTTGCACCCGGAAAAGGCTTTATTGTACTTTCTCTCTCCAGTCCCCCTATAGACGCATTTCCTGGAAGAGGATGTTTAATTCTCTTGCAGTTGTCACTGAATTCCTTCGTCATCCCTCTCTTGCCTAGATCAATATGAGGGTGTGTCCCAATCAAAAAAATAAAATCTACCTAGAATGGGTAGATTTGTGTCTACACAAACAAGATATTCCCTATGGGAAGAGGACAGGAAAAAGGAACTGGAAGCAATTCTCCAGGCTGTACTACAGCTGTCTTATACAATGTGCCCAAACTGACGAATCAGTGAGATGATGTTTCTTGTAATCTACACTTACTATGAAATCAAAACCACACAGAAATCTTTGCAGTTTCAATTCCTTTTCCACTTCTCCCTCCTCCCCCGCCAGAATCCCACTGATCCTACTCCTTTGTCTCCTTGTGCATTTCTTTCAGTTCTTGTGTGGAATGTGGCGAAAAATTAGGGGTGTCTTGTAGTCTGCAGGGGATGATTTTGTTTGTTCCAACTGTCCCCTTGCCTTATCCCCAAGGGGAGGGAAATCCCAGGAGACCCTCCAATATGGGGGCAAGGTTCACAAGGCTGTAAGAATTCAAACATTTTCTTTCCTCCTGTGGGGCTCTGTTTGTGTGAGTGTGTGTATGGAATGGGGTTGGGGATGTGTGCTCATGGCTTCTGCTCTGCATTGCATTTGACCTTCTGACACTTCTTGCCATTTGACAATTTGCCTCTTCACCTTATCATTCCCTCCCCCAACAGCTGCTGTGTTTTGCTGCCTCACCCTCCGCATGCCCACACTTTATCTCTGCTTGTGGGTATTTTACCTGTTATCCTCAATCCTGACGCACTGGATCCCCATTCCTGATTGTAGCTATGGAACTGGAGAGATAGGAGCTTGAGGGAAAGGGAGAAGACAATATAACTAAGGGGGATGTGACACTGTGTGACAGTCACCTTTTCTCCCTGACCTCCAGCTGACAACAGTGTTTGAGGAAGGAACTAGGGTCCTAGATTGGTTGAAATCCTGTGATATTATTTCTTCTCCATTTCTTGACGCCTGCTTTTCTAGCTTTCCATTTATTTCTGTCTCTTTCCCGGTTTCTTTTTGTCTCTTTCCCTCTCCTTTGCCCACACCCCAGCTGGTTCGTGACAATGCAGATTTGCGCTGTGAGCTTCCTAAGCTGGAGAAACGACTTAGGGCTACGGCTGAGAGAGTTAAGGCCCTGGAGGGCGCACTGAAGGAAGCAAAGGAAGGTGCCATGAAAGATAAGCGCAGATACCAACAAGAGGTAGACAGAATCAAGGAAGCCGTGCGCTACAAGAATGCTGGCAAGAGAAACCATTCTGCTCAGATTGGTGAGTGGTGGGGAGTGGGACAGGCCTGGTGTGGGAGATCCCTGTATCCTCAGGATTCACAGCAGCCTTCCTGACAGGACAGGGCCTTCCTCTTGAATAGCCCCAGCTCTTCAGAAACTAAGACAGCTCCTGCTGCTGTGTGGCATCCTGATGGCCTCATGTACCCCTTTCCCTATGAGGCCAGATAAATCCCCAGGATGTCAGGCTGCTAGTCACTTTACACAGTGAAAGGATGTTACTATTTTCCCTCAATAGAACAAATGGAAAGAAAAAACATTGGATTTCTTCAAAGGCCATCCAGGCCAACCTATGGAACAGAATAACTTCAAGAGGTAAAAAGGCTTAAGAGGCAGCATCTTTAGTATTTGGGTCCTGGTCTTCTCTTTGACTACAGCCAAACCAGTCCGGCCTGGCCACTATCCAGTGTCTTCACCCACCAATCCTTATGGCACCAGGAGCCCTGAATGCATCAGCTACACAAACAATCTCTTCCAGAACTACCAGAATTTGTACTTGCAGGCTGCACCTAGTGCTACTTCAGACATGTAGTGAGTAACCACAGTGGGCGTGAGGTCACTGTCCAATATTCAGGAGGCAAAGAGTCCCTACAAGACAATGATCAGGCAGAATCCCCAAGACTCATTTTATTTTGAGTAACTTTGTTATCAACCCTGTCTCTTGTTCTCTCCCCCCCACCACAACCATCCCAATAATAAATTGCACTAGGAATTGCTACCAACCCTCCCCGTTAAAGGTTAATTGTACCTGAATTCCTGCTATGACTTTATTTCTGGAGGTGGGGAAGATAGTGGTCTTAAAGCTTTGAGAGGAGTTAAGATGGCATCTGCTCTCCTCTACCTTTCTCATTCAGCTTTGGTAACTCCTTTGCCAGCGGTGGAACCCCCTCCTCCAGTGGTAATCTGGCTTCCTACCAGAAGCTAAACATGGATAATGGTAAGAAGGAGACGCCATTTGTTGTTCAAAATAACTAAAAATCAAGGATCCCATATTGGTGGGGAGGCAGTTGGGGAGAACCAGTAAGAACAAGTGTCCTTGGGGTCCCTATCTCTCTAATACCACCCCAAATCTCTTGTCATCTCTCTATTTTGGGGACTCTCCTATTTTGCTTCTTCCTTTACTATTCATCCTGACCCCCTTCTTCTCTTTGTGAGAGAACAGAACAGCCTCTTCCTTAGCAACTCCCCCTCCCAAGGAAATCTGGTGAAGGAGCTCAGTTATAATAGGAAGGTAGCTATATCTTAAAGTCCCCAAGGGCTTCTCAAAGGACAGAGGGGAAAGAAACTTAGGAAATTGTTACTTGATACCCTACCTCCTTGTTTGTTTACTTCCCCATGTCTCCTCTACTCGCCATGACTGATTTCTCCAGGAAATGCCACAGACATCAATGACAACAGGTACAGAGGTTTCCCTGTCTTAGGGTGTCTCATTGGTGGGCGAATCAGGGGTATGCTGGAGCTATCTCAAACCAAGCCAGTTTTAAAATGTTTAGTGTGAGCATTTAAATCTCAGAAAATTGGAAAATGCTACAACTCAGAGCTTGGTTTATTGTTTGTTGACTGTCTAGATATAAGAAAAAAAATTGAGAAAATGTTCATTTTTCCTGGAGACCCAGGTGTTAAACATTTACCAGCACACCCCCTGAGGGAAGGCCTTAAATTTCCCTAATTCTCTCCTGGAGTTTCCCAGAATTATGCTAAATAAAGGTGGGGGGGAGATATTGGGTGGAGCTAAGAGCATTCTTCACCCTATTCTGGCTAGGAAGGCTGTCCCAGTCCTATCCCCACTTTAATGCAAAACTACTCTCTTGACCAATCCACCAATCCAGATAGAATTCTCCCAGTACTTAAACCAGAATTGAACCAATATGGTCTGGGATGAAATTTATGTTCTCATTTCACCTCTACTGTGAAATGCAACTTTGGGCAAGTCTTTTATATCCAGAGTCAGAGAAACTGTATTTGAATCATGGTTCTGCTACTCACTACCCATAGAATTTAATCTCTCAGGTCCTCAGTGTCCTCATCTATAAAAGGAGTCTACTGGAATAACTTTTTAAAGTGCCTCCCTTCCAATTCTAAATCTATGATCCTATGAACAGTCCTTGTCTTTCTTTACCTCAACACAAATGTATGGTAAAAGTCAAATGAGAACGTTAGAAAATTGTTCATAATTGCAGAGTAGTGGTAGATGGAATTATCTAGCTATTCTCTTTTTTAGGAGTGACCTGCCCTGTGGCTGTGAAGCAGATGAACAAGCCAAGCTTTTCCCCCTTCATCAAGAGACAGCAGCCAGCTAATCCTTCCCCATGAACTGATGCATATCTGCACTTTGAGGTAACTTTAGGTGTCTAATAGAGACCAGCTTCAGTTTGTTCCCCTATACTTCATCAGCACTTCTCTCACAGCTCCAAACTGTTTCCTGTCCATTGGTAGATTTCTGCCTTCCTCTGTCAAATGTTGCACAAATGCTGCCTTGCTTTGACATTCATTCCCTTAACCCTACACGTATGCTCTTGTCAGGTGGAGACTGCTCTAGCCACAGTGCCACTAGAGGTCACTGGTACATGCCCAAAGAGTAAATCTGGGAAGCTGGGCAGGGAGAGATCTAAAAAAAGGCAGGAACAGAGTTAAGAGTTCAAGGACTGGAAAAAACTTTGAGAGACCATATAATTCCTACACCTAAATTACTTTAGATAGACATATCCTGAACTAAGAAATCTTCAGGAAAAGAGCCACCCCCCACACCTTGTTTCCCAACCTTCTCATTTTTATTTCCTACCAATGCCCTTTTGGAAATTCCCTCTTTAATCTATCTTCCCCTCCAGCTTCAGCTGAAGCCCTTTCTTTTCATTTTGTGATGGAGGAATGGGGGGGAGGGGGACAAGAAACACCATTTCACCTTTTTTAGAGGTTGCCTGCTCAGAGCTTATTGATTCATGTGTTCTCTGCATAACTCTCCTAGGTCTCTAGGCCCTAGGTCCTTTCCTTTTCACTTGAATTTTCTCCAAGATCTTCTTCAGATTTAGATCTCAGGCTCCCTATTTTAAATCCCTGGGAACCATTAACAGAGAAAACATTGGTAGTCTTTCTATTAAATTCAATGAACATTTTACATGCCTAATATATGTAAGGCACTGTGGTGCTGAGGATAGAAAGATGAAAAGTAAAATAATCCTTTCACTCAAGGAAATTTACATTCTTGCTTTAGTCAGGGCAGCAATCCAGGTCAAATACCCCCAGAAAGAGCTCAATCAGAAATTTGCCCAGGATGGGCAAGCCCAAATCTTACACAAAAATACCAGAAAGACAAGGGAAAAACCATGGACTAAAAAGGTACTGGGGATTTGGGGGTAAAGAGGCTGAGGATTGGTGGAATTTATGTATATTGGCATTATGCTAAAATTCTGTGAAATTAGTGTACCTTTTTGAATCAAAAAAACTCAAGTGCTTTTTATGGCTGGGCTGCAGAGTGATCCCGATTTCTTTTTCTTCCCCAGTTTCTAAGAGGGATTGAGGCCTCTCCTCTCAGCATGCTGCAAACCTGTGGTCTCTGATACTAACCCCTTTCCCCAATTCTTGTTGTTCAACTGTATCATGTTTGATGTCTTTCTCTTGTTCTCTGTATATCTCTGTGTACTGTATATCAAAACTGCTGCTATGTCTTTTTTTCCACTGTCTTATTCTTGAAGGTATCTAATGATGTATCTAGCAACTTTTTATGCATAGTCTACCCCACTCACTTGGGATAGTAAGAAGGAAGGTGGTTTCTTCTCTCTCATGTATTTGTCTTTCACACTGAGTGGTATCAATCACTGAGTTGGGGTCACTGGTAAAGGGGTCAAACGGTAAAGATGGAAAAAAGGAAGCTAGAGGCCCATGGCCTTTCTTATTTAAAAACAAAGCCTTAAGTTGAAGAATGTTTTGGCTTCATAACAAGTTACAGAAACACTTTTTTTTCATAGATTTATTGAGCAGGGATGGCTAGAATTCCTACCCACTGATGATTCCAGATATTCACCTCTGTCCTCCAAAATCTGTCTTTCCTTCTCGTTCTCTGGGCACTGAAAATATGGGTGGCTGAAATCACTATCTTCTTCTACTTTATTTCTGCCCTTTGTACAGGCCACCCCATACTTTCTGCCCAGAATTCCCAGAGCAACACAGTAGTGATGGAGAAGCAGGGGACTTGATCCCTTCAACCTTTCTTCACAGAGCCTGGCAAATAACTGCTTGTCTCTTTAAAAAAAAACCAAACCCATAGTGGATAGAGAACAAGCAAATGGTAGTTGGCATTGTCTGTCTTCTTGAATTTCTCCCAGTGTAACAGAGCAAACAGGCAGGGAAAATTCTTGCCTCTATTTGCAACATCAACCTCAAGGTATGGGGGCATTGAGCTGGACCCCTTCCTCTTTGCTCCATATTATGCTGCCTTATGCTCTTACCTCTCCCCTCCACCCCCCTTCTTGGTTTGGGGTTTTCTAGTTGTCAGAAGAATGACTGTCTCTAGATTTATTCCTGCCAAGAAGGGGCAAAAATCTCTCCAAATTACCATTTTCTGTTTCTTCAGCAAGAATCCTTTTCAAAGAGTGCACTTTAAGGAAGAAGGGAGGGGAATTTTTTTTTAAGGAAGTAGAGCTTGAAGACTTGATATGCAGGAGCTCCAACTAGACCCTCCCTTAGCCACTGGGTAGAAGAAAGGGTCAGAATTTTGGTTTGGTATTGGTCTAACCCTTTCTTCCATCCAACTCTGCCTATGTGCAAGTGGTTTTGTAGATAAGTGCAAGACTGGAGGACTTAGATCTCTGACTAGAAAGAAAACCAGATTTCCTTTTTTCTCTTAAGGGTCATCAGAATAGTCTAGACCCTTGTAAATGAAAATCTTATCTACAGGGCCATTCTACAGCCTAAAGTCCCTTCTTCCAATTTTTTTTTTTGGAGGGGGGTTAGGCAAGGTAATTGGGGTTAAGTGGCTTGCCCAAGGTCACACAGCTAGTAAGTGTATCAAGTGTCTGAGGCCGAAATTGAGCTCAGGTCCTCCTGACTCCAGGGTCGGTGCTCTATCCACTGGGCCTTCTAGCTGCCCCTACTTCCAATTTTTGAAGGGAGGCTTGGGGAGGAATCCAAGGAAGAAAACAGGGAGAGTGTCTGCCCTATAGACAGGAAAAAGAAACCACTCAGATGTCTTTCTAAAATTACGCTGAAACATAAGTCCAGGATAGAAAGGAGAACTAACCTTTCTCAAACAAAAGTCACATCCCTAAAATTAATCTTTCTTAAAGAAAACAACCACATCCCCACCTCTATCAATCACTAAGAGATTGCAGAACTAATTATTTTCCCCAAGACAAATCTACATCCTTGAGGCAAAAGGAAAAAAGGGGAAAAAGTGGAAGAGGAGACCATCCATACATAGCCATACCTCTTAGGATTATAGAATTTACCAGACTCTAATTAGAGTTAAGGGCGGATAAAATAGAGTCTAAAAGTATCTGAGAAGTAATGTTGGAGGAAATCACACTGATAAAGAAGTAAGGGTAAAGTCTCTGCCCAAACGAAAAACCATTTTAGTAGAGGGACTTCATAGGGGCCCGAATCCAATATGTCTTATGTAATAGTGCCATTTATTGTTTTAAGGAGCAGATGAGTTGTGAAGGCATGATGTGGGGGGAAGAGAGGTGTGCAAATAGGGTTAGTGGAAGAAGGGCTGGGAATGTATCACTCATTCGCTATACACACGCACGCAAAAGAAAAAAAAAATCCTTCCATGAAGGCCTCATCCTGCATCCTCCTCCTCCTCCTCCTCGCGTCCATCCGCCCCCTCCCTCTCCTAGAGCCTGGGTCACAGCATCTGGCTGGCCCACCCACATCAGCCAAACGTTGCATGTCGGAGTGGAAGAAAACACAACACAAACCCCAGTGTCTATTAAAGTACGAGCGGATATCTTTAAAAATAAAACGAAAACGTTAACCTTTCTCCTGCCTGCCTGCGTGTTTTCGGGGGGAAGGTGGGGAGGAAGTTGGACGGGAACCATGAGGGGAGGGGAAGGGCACTTACAGCACTGTCCCTGCCTCAGGGAGGCCCTTCTCCCCTCGACCTCAGACTGGGGGCTCGGAGTCCCGCACTATAGCCGCAAAGACCGGGACGGGCCGAAACAATCCGGCCGCCCATTGCCCAGCCCTCGGCCTGCCCCTCCCCCGCCAGGACGCACGCTCTCTCGGGCCTGCTCCAGGTGAGAGGATGACGCATTCGCGTCACGGAGGGTGGTGCAGTACTCCGGCTTCGCGCCGGCGCGTTCCCATCCTCGCTGCCCCCTCCCCGCCCGTCCTCCCGTCACGTGACGGCGGTGCAGGTGAGCAGCACTTCCGGCGGCGGGAGCTAGCATCGCGGCTCTTAGCTAGGGCTCCGGCTCGGGCAGGTTCGCAGGGGTCGGGCTATGGCGTCTTCCTCTGCCTCGTCGGCCACCGTACCGGCGGCGGCAGCGGGCCCCGGCCCGGGTTTCGGCTTCGCCTCCAAGACCAAGAAGAAGCATTTCGTGCAGCAGAAGGTGAAGGTGTTCCGGGCCGCTGACCCGCTCGTGGGCGTGTTCCTGTGGGGTGTCGCCCACTCGGTGAGACTCTGCCCCCCTCGTCCCTTCCCTCCCCCTTCCGGGCTGTGTCCTGGAGCCTGTCCCCTCCCGGGAGCGCTGCCTTCACCGGTCTCCTGGCGCTCCGGGCCTCGGGTCCCTCTCCCCTCCCCCCCTCCAGCTCTGCTCGCCCGGGTTTCTGCGAGGAGGGACCCGGGCGGAGGACGTCGGGGCTAGGCTGGGGGGGAGTCGGGTCCGGTGGCCGGGGGCATTCACGCTCCTCTCCCTCCTTTCTAGCCCCGGTCCTCGACTCCGAAGCCCCTGGCTTAGCCCGGGTGAGCTCCAGGCTTCACGAGCCCCCTAACCCTCTGTGGGTACCCACAGTGGTCCGGAGGTACAGCATGTCAGAGATGCAAAGCCCACCTCCCCTTTCCAGCCTGGTTTCGAGCTTAGCCCTAACTCTTAACAGCTTCCATGGCTGCAGTGATGGAATGGGGCGGGGGGGCGCCGAAATCAGGATTTAGCTCAGTGCATGGCATGTCGTAGGAGCTTATTAAGTGTTCCTAGATCTTGAAGGGAAAGATCATGAAGAATGTTCTCTCTAGGAAAGGAGGGCGACATTTATTATTCCTTACTCCAGTATAAAACAGGGAAGGGATTAAGGTTTCAGTAAGAAATAGGGAAGAAAATTAAGTTTTTCTCGAGCATCCCCATTCCCGTATTCCCTAATATCAGAGATTCCCATCTATGTAAGTGCCAGGATGGAAGAGGAAAGCAGTGTGTCTAGGCTTCTTGGATTAACTATCTTCCTTTGATGTGGCCTTGGTGAGAGAAGGAACCAAATTTCAATACTCTGTCTTTGTCGGGAAGGGTAGAACTAAAAATCTCACCCCATATGTTATGTGGGTTTATGATTTGGAAACGTGCTTTGGGTCAATTAGGCAACTCTGTGGTCTATATCAGTTTCCTGGATACTCAGTCTTGGGTTGTTGTAATTGATCTGCAGACCCTATTTATGAAGAACCTGTTCTTTTTAGTGCTATCTCCTCCCATTCCACTCTACCCTCACACTATAACCTATCCAAGATAAACTTTAACAGAACGTTTTTCATTTAAGTGTTTGCGTTTGGCAGAAGAAGTCAACAAAGCACATGCCACATTGCCTTTAGGCTCCCTCCAGGGTGCAAGCTTCAACTCAGCTTTCCTTTCTAGGCTCAGATGAGTTGTCTCTTGAACATATGTCTTAATGATGATTCAGCTTATAGCACAGCAGGTGGAAGGGATGGTTTAATCTTAGGGAATGGCAAGTTATTTTTTCTGGAGGAGTATGTGCTTTCTTTTCCAACTAAATGAGTTGCTACTGCAATATAAAGGATTTAGATTAGACTTCATTTTCTTGGGTGATGTTTGGGAAGGGATGGATGTCAGCCTTGGGAGAGGGAGGAAGGGGAAGAGAAAAGTAAAAAAAAAAAAAAATCAAAGGCATCTGCTCCTTCCAAGAGCCTTAGCATGGGAGGTTGCCCCTCACAATCCCTTCCATATGGTAGTCTAAGCAGCCCATAGATTACTCATAGATTTTAACACATTATTTGGGGCCCACAGGAGAATAATGGTGTGGGAGGGTAAACCACTCTGTCCTTAATGAATATACTCCTAATGATCTTGTACTTCCTGGCTGCCTAGATTTCTTTGGAAATCAATTTCCTTTTTTCTTACAACTTCTGACATTGAGGGACCTTCTACTGAGAATTAGGTCAGAGCAGATAGGACTAAGGAGAGAAATGTGCAAATGTGTACTTTCATTATTTATAGTCTTCCCCTAAGCCAGTGGTTCTCAACCTGTGGGTTTCGACCCCTGTCACAGGGGTCACGTAAGACCATCGAAAAACACATATTTCCGATGGTCTTAGGAACTGAGAGACCATTCCTCCATCCATCTCCAGTCGGGTTCACCCACATGCAGATACGCCCATATACTAGTCTTAAAGGGTCTTGGCATTAGGAAGTTTGAGAATCACTGCCCTAAGCCATCCTATTCCATGCTTTTATTCATGGTCTCTATGTTCTGAACACTGGGTTTGTTAGACTAGTCATGCCATTAGGAATTGCATATAGTTATTAGATCCTTCTCCCATCCCTCTGCTTTTTCCTTGAGGGCCTTCTTAGCTCCATCTGACTGAAATGATTTCATTTTGAAAACTGGAACACATATCTATTTGCCTTTGGTGTCTTGAGGCTACTGAGTGTTTTCTTTTTCTTTAGAATTTCTCACAGTTTTTAAAATAAACTTGAGAAGCTAAGAGGGTTTGCCTGATAAAATGACTTTGTGTTATGAACATGAAGTCAAATGAAGTGGATTTAGGGGGGACTTCAGGTAAAATTTGCCCACTTTTGTCCTTAAGCAGTATGAGAGAATAGAGGTTTTGATTCTCTGTTAGCACACCTAGATTTTTTTTTTGAAGTTAAAAAGCATGCTTTAATCTTTATTCAGTTTATCAGTCTTTCTCTGGGGGTGGATAGTATTTTTCATCCTGGATGAATGGAAATGTCTTGAATCATTTTCTTGATCGGAGTTGCTAAGTCTTTCATATTTGAGTATCCTTACAATATTACTGTTACTATGTACACTGTACTGTGTACATTATTGTTACTATGTAAATTGTTCTCCTAGTTCTTCTCACTTTACTTTGCATGAGTTCTTATGTCTTCCCAGTTTACACCTAGATTTTTTTAAGGGTTGAGGTTTAAACTGCAGGCTTTCCCCTATCCCAACTCTTTTATTATCACTTACTGTCTCTTTGTTTGATTTTTCCTTAGATCAATGAGCTTAGCCAGGTCCCACCCCCTGTAATGCTGCTTCCAGATGACTTTAAAGCTAGCTCCAAGATCAAAGTCAACAATCACCTCTTCCACAGGTGAGTTAGATCTCTTCTTTTCTCTTTCCTCTCATGTAAGTTGAGAGGGTCTGTCTTTACCTCTCTCGTAAGTCAGAAATATTTAAAACCTAAAAGAGCCGTAAGGATTAAACTCTTCTAATAATAGAATCTTGGCATTGGAAGAGATCTGCCCTGTGAGGGTTTACCTGGAGGAAATGTTTAGCGATATTCCTTTTTCACTTGTACAAGACCCCCAGTAGCAAATGACAGATCATCAGTCTGGTACTTAGAGTCCTTCTTAAGTTAACTCAGTTAACAGTGGGCTCACTGCTGATCTCACGGTGACTAACTTACCTGGTCTGTGGTATTTGCTACTGTTAAGATGAGTGTTCACTCCTCAACCCACACTCCAGGGAGAACCTGCCTAGTCACTTCAAGTTCAAGGAGTATTGTCCCCAGGTCTTCAGGAACCTTCGAGATCGATTCGGTATTGATGACCAAGACTACCAGGTAAGGAATCCCTGGTGGGGTGATGTCTATTTCTCCTACCCAACAAATGAAAGGAAGGGTGCATGGGTCTTTGAAACCAAATTTGGTTCTGAATTTGACATATTATCTTCTCCTCTCTCCCTTGGGCTGGGTGTTTCTTCTACTCCTATATATGTTCAGTTGATCATTTTACTTTCTTTTTTAGTGAAAGAGGGATATGCATCTCTGACCCTTGTTATATTTCCCAGGTTTCTCTTACCAGAAGTCCCCCAAGTGAGAGTGAAGGCAGTGATGGTCGATTCCTTGTGTCCTATGATCGAACTCTGGTCATCAAAGAGGTTTCTAGTGAGGACATTGCTGACATGCATAGCAACCTTTCCAACTACCACCAGGTTAGACCGTTAAATTTGACTCTAGCATTCCTCCCCACAAATGTCTGTGTTGTTGTGGCCCCACAAGACTACCCTATGCCTTTTCCCCTCTATATAGACCACTTTTTTTTTTAAACTGATAGAGGTAGACTGTTGGCAGCTAGGTGGCGCCATAGCGCACAGAGCACTGGGCCTAGAGTCAGGAAGACTCATTTTCCTGAGTTCAAATCTGCACTCAGACACATACTAGCAGTGTGACCTTGGGCAAGTCACTTAATCCTGTCTGCCTCAGTTTCCTCATCTGTAAAATGAGCTGGAAAGAAAATGGCCAACCACTCCAGCATCTTTGCAAGGAAATATCAAGTGGGGTCACAAAGAGTCGGACATAACTGAGAAAGACTCGATAACAACATAGATTATCATCACAAAGTATATATATTAGTGCCTGGTAGTGGAGAAAAAGAACTGTGGCTCTATTTCCTTTTCTCTGGGAGCTTGCAGCTCAAGATGCACTGTATTGTACATAGACATAGCATAGTATAAGCAGTAGATTAATTTAGGATCAGTCGATAAAACATTAACATAATACCTGGCAGGGATAAGAAAATATGGAGGATATAGCCATGGTCATTTGTGGTGCAGGATGAGTCCAGGGAAGCAGTCTACTCTCCTGAGATCAAGTGAGGTATCAGGCAACGATTGTCACATTTTTTTTTGGCCCATGGAACATGTTCTAGAGGTGTCAAAAACACTTTACCTACTCCTCTTGGTTCTGTTTGCCACTAATGAAAAACCTGGGAAAGGGAAGAATGAAAAAAAATGCTACTTCTAAGGAAGCACAGATGCCTTAATTCTAGAATCAAAAGCATAGGTTCTGTCCTATGTGAATGTTATTTTTGCCCTAAATCAGTCCATTGAGGAGTTTTATTGTTCTGAAGGGAAGTGTTTAGGTTGGATCAGGAGATCTGAGTTATAGATCTCGTTGTCACCAGCCAGTGAAATTTAGCAAATCCCTTATCACCTGGAAATTTCCAGTTTATTCAGTTGTAATATAAGAATAACATATTTGATTGCCCTGTATTACAGAATTGTTTGATAAGGTAAATGTGAACGTTCAAATAAAAGATATTATACAAATGGAAATTAATTGAATTTCAAGAGTAGTAGGAATGATTGAGGCATTTCTAGGAGGCTTGGCCCCTGTGATTCCCTCCCCTCTGGACATGGCTAAGTTTCAAGTTAGATTTTTCTCCCCCTTATAACCTAGAATTTCAGTGTCTGGAATCCTTTTGCTGAGTGTTTCCCAGGTGGGTCTGACTCTTCCTCTTCTCTGATTTTTTTCCCCATATTTTCATCTCAATGCTCCCTGGGGCTTCCATCTTAGTATATAGTCAAGTGCCATGGCAATACGCTTCTCCCCCAGTTCTTGGGGATGTACCGGGTGAGCGTTGACAATGAAGACAGCTACATGCTTGTAATGCGCAACATGTTCAGCCACCGACTTCCTGTGCACAGGAAGTATGACCTCAAGGTAAGGGTCTGAGGAGCGTAAAGAGAGTCAGGAAGGGGACTGGAAGAGGAGTTAGAAGATTCATCCTGTACAGAAAGCCAGTGTTGGGTGAAGTGGTGAGGTTCACAAGGGAGCAGTGAGAGAAGGGACTGGTTTGAAGAGCAGTGTCTTCAGCATTACTTCAGCTACTTCGTGACTGTCTCTTTCTGGATCTTTCTTTTTGTAGGGTTCCTTGGTATCCCGGGAAGCCAGTGATAAGGAAAAGGTGACATTGGTTGTTTTGGGGAGTGGGGGCGGGGGTATGTCTTGTCGTGGAAAGGCTGCTCATTTCTGCTGATGAGGGAAGAAAAATGTCTTTGGTTGAAGGATTCCCACAAACTACTCTCTGCTTATAAACCATGGAAAGAAAGAGAAAATTCTCTGGAAGGGCTTAGATCCAATTAAAAAGTAGCTACTTTTTAATCAGAGCTCAGCTACATGGGGCTTCTCCATGTGGGAAATGGGGTTGGTACAAGAGCAGAGGATGATATATACTAAATCTGAGGAATTGACTCTCCTCATCCCATGAGTTTTCTCAATCTAAGAGAGAGGTTTTTGTTAAGAGAAGAGAGATGGAAGAGTAGGAATGTGGGCAAAGATTGGGTTGGAAGCCATAGCGTGAGAATAAATGAGATGTGATCCTGGGGGTGGCAGAAGCCCCAGATATGTGTTGGCAGCAATCAGAGAAAGGTACAAACCCTGAGTGATATAGCACATTGTGAACTGATGACGCAGAAACAGTTTAGAACAGTTTGTGTCAGTGCCTGGCATATAGTAGGTGATCAGTAGATGCTTGTCATATTTGATTAATTGTGAAGTTATTCTTAGGCTTTGGTCAGGTTTGTGTGTAGTTCTAAGCTTTGTGGTCCCTTTGGGGGAAAGGAGCAGGAGGAGGGGTGTGGACCTGGGAGGGTGGCCCAGAAGAGTGACAAGGTGGAGCCCAAGACTAGGCGGGATTTATCATAAAACATTGTTCTCTCCATTTGTCTCAGGTTAAAGAATTGCCCACACTGAAGGATATGGACTTTCTCAACAAGAACCAGAAAGTTTATATTGGTGAGGAGGAGAAGAGAATATTTTTGGAAAAGCTGAAGAGAGATGTGGAGGTGAGATTTGGTGGGATTGACTCTAAAATGGTATCCTCTAATCATTCCTCCATAGGGCTGCTATGTCTTCTAGGGCTAATGTAAAAGAACCTCTCCTTGTTCTGTTTATTTGGTCTAGGTTGGGTTTTGAGGGTTGGGAACTTCCAGCTTCTTAGTGGGAGATCCCTCACGACTCTGATTGGGGAGATGGGATGATAGGTTTGAGTTGTGAAAACAGGACAGCCATCTTTCTAAATTAGGAAGGATCTGACTTGATATAAGGCTGCCCCTGCCATTTATCCTCTTAAGCCTCTGTTTCTTTTCCCTGGAGATAGCCAGAATCATAGTGGGGTGGAGGGAGTAGAATCCTGTAAGGCAAGAAGTATTGTGGTATCTCTGACACATTGGTGGGTCTTCAGTTTCTGGTACAGCTAAAGATTATGGACTACAGCCTCCTGTTGGGTATCCATGACATTGTTCGGGGGACAGAACCAGAGGAAGAAGGATCTGGGAGAGAGGAGGAACCAGAAGGGGACGGGGACTGTGGTATGGCAGGGCCTCCAGCTCTGGTTGGCTCCTGTGGTACCTCCCCTGAGGGCATCGGGAGTTATATCCATGCTCACCGACCCTTAGGCCCTGGAGAGTTTGAGTCCTTCATTGATGTCTATGCCATCCGAAGCGCTGAAGGTGAGTAGGCTATCAGAGACAAGGCTTTGGAACTATTCCTAGCAGTCGGGGGGGGGGGGGGGGTAAATTTAAGGAGACGCTAAAGGCAAGAAAAATTAGGAGAGAGTGATTATACTAGAGAATGGCACCCCTTTGAAGGATGGTCTTACAGAATCTTGGGACTGGAAGGGATCTCAGAAGTCATCCAGTCTAATGAGAAGTCCCTCTATAATATCTGTGAATCAAGTAGAGATAAGGCACATATGTATAGATAACTGTGAATAAAGTAATAAATGAGTGGCAAGAGTGTTTGGAGTGGGGGTGGGGTAGGGAGTGGAAATCAGGTTTATACCTTGCCTTTCACCACATTTCCTCATCTCTCAGGGGCCCCCCAGAAGGAGGTATATTTCATGGGCCTCATTGACATCCTGACCCAATATGATGCCAAGAAGAAGGCAGCTCACGCAGCAAAGACTGTCAAACATGGGGTGAGAATTCCCCATAGGCTCGTATGTGCTTCTGGCTCTCATTCCCATTTTTGGGCTCAGAAACAGTAGTTGGGGGAAGAGCCCCAGTTTTCTTTGGGAAGCTTTTGTAATGACCAGGGTGGAGGAGAGGGATTAAAGAATTGAATGTGGAAATCAGAGGAAGGATTTGGGGTGAAGGAGCAGTCCACCCCTAGATCTACCCTCAGCCCTCTCTTTGTTTCTCAATTCTCTCTTTCCACAGGCTGGTGCAGAGATCTCTACTGTCCATCCTGATCAATATGCCAAGCGGTTCCTAGATTTCATCACCAACATCTTTGCCTAGGAGACTGACTGGCACTCTGTGATGCCTCCTTAGACTTGGGTGGGGGAGGAAGGAGTGACAGGGCTGTAGGGGGAAGACTGATGGAGTTAGGGGTGTTCTCTTCCTTAGCTAAGTCCAGGTTGCCTCTCCCCATTCCCAGAGTGATGTCCTCCCTGCTTCTTGTCCTAACCACACCATCCCCAGAGTCAGCTTCATTAGGGTTTTACTGAGGACTTTTTTTTTCTCTCCCAAGTGCCTTGATCTTTGTAAAATGTCGTGTTATTTTTGTAAAATAGGAGGAGCTGGATTGGTTGGGGGGAGGGGTATCTTTTGACCCTGGCAGGACCCTGACTCTGGTTCAGGATGTTGCTCTGACCTGGAAAACTTGAGCCAGGCATGGCTTGAACTTTGTTGTTTAACTTTATTGGAGGCACGGAAGTTTCTCTTCATTCTTCCAGCATTCCCCCGTGTGCCTGGGGCAGATGTGGATGAAGCAGAATGCACAAGGTGGTGTAGCCAGTCTTACTCGTCGAAGTAGAGGGGTGTGTGGAAGATGTAGTCAGCAGGCTGGCTTTTTGCTGGCTTGGGGGCTGGAGGGATTACTTGGCTTTGTCAGGGACTTCGGATGGTTCCCTAGCCCTTTCCCCAGTGTCCTGGGCATCTACATCTTAAAGCATCCTCACTGTCTAGGCCCGAGTTGGGGTTGTTTGGTTGCTGCTGCTGGATACCAGAGTCCCTGTCCCTAGCTGGGCCTGGGACCATTCCATCAGGCATTTAAGTGGCTGGTCTGGGAGACTGGTGAAGAAAAATTCTGGAGCTAAAAGCTCACTATATTTAATATTATTTTCTCTTTGTCTAGTTATTTCTGGGTATTGTTCCAGGGGCAGGGGAATTCCTCAACCTGGACTAAACCTGGTTATCTTTGGGGTGAATTGAACTCAGCACCGTACCTTCTTCCTCTCTCTCTTCAGCTTTGTCATCAGCCTGCCCCCATTCAATCTGTCTTGTGCTGCTGTTATATCTCCCAGATAGGTGACATTGTCATCCCTGTTCCCTACCTCGTGAGAGGAATCAGCCATAACTGCCTCTCCCTGAATCATATAGGAGTAGTATACCTAACTGGGGTTTGAAGGGCATCAGAGGAGTATGAACCTAGGGGAATGGGGTTTAGACTCATTTAGGAGTTGAGACACTCCTTCCCAGGTTTCTCCGGTATTGTCCGAAGTTATGGGTCAGTGCAGTACTCCCTGTATGGCTAAACTGTTCTGTCAATAAGAGATAAACCTATGAATATTTTCCCCCGCCAACTCCTTTGCTCCCACTTTTATTCTTCAGGAGGAGAAAACTGAAGAGAGAGAGAGAGAGAGAGAGAGAGAGAGAGAGAGTGTGTGTGTGTGTGTGTGTAATGCCTGCTTGATTTGTGTGTATGTGACATCTATATCTGCCTCCCTCTTATCCTCCTTCCAGGGGCCTAGTTGAATTTACTCCTTCCCCCTATCTTTCCTCTGTCTAAATGCAATAAAATTTAGGACACCAGGGACTGCCTTCCTCTAGAAATTGGTTTTCTGACCATGTAGCTGATGCATCAGGGGCAGTATGAGTGTCTTCATTTGTTGCAACTTTTTTTTGTATGAAAAAAAAAAGAAAAATAATAATCTTGCATATTCCTATTGCTGTCTCAATATAGAAGTAAATTATTAAACCTGAACTGTTCCCTCTTAGTGCTTTGTGTATTTTTAAGATTCAGTGTGGCTTAGGAGTACTAGACTTGGAATAACTAGACACTGCCTGGATGGGTATCCCATATTACAAATTTACTAGTGTATATTTTTAGCCAAAGACAAATAGCTTAATCTCTTTAATTTTACTTCCTTATCTGTGAAATGGGCATAATTTCTTTAATCCTTCACAAGGTTGTTAAAGGGATCAAATGAGATTAAAGTGCTTTGGAAACCCATGCTATAAAAAGTTAGCTCTTATTGAGTTTTGGGGTTCAGAATAAGGAAGAGCAGAGAGCTGAGAAGTCTGTAGAGATAAGACTGTGGTGCCCCAAACCTGGAGACTGTGTCTTAAAGGTGGATTCTGATGATCCGTAGAGGAAAATAGAAACTCGGGTGGAAGCAGAGTGGGGGGAAGGAGAAGAAGAAAAGGCCTTAAGATCATGGAGGTTTTTTGTTTTGTTTTAATTTAGGAATGTAATAGTTTTAGATTATAACTGAAGAAGGAGAGAAGTGTTTCTCAGCTATGAGAACTTTGAGGTGCCAGATACTGAACTTGGAGGTTAACCTCCTCTGGGATCTGGGTTTCTTGGAACACACAGCCTTTTGATAAAACGCATGTGTCCTTACAGCGAAGAAGCTGAGTGAAAAGCAAATGTTAATATTCCTTCCTGAAGCTTCTTGGGAAGAAATCTTTTGGCTGCAAGGGAGAGAGTGGGTGAGGGGAAGGGACACAGCTGGGTCCTGGGAAAGCATGCTGGAGAAAGATCAGTCATCTAGTCCCAGGGGTGGGAAGAGTGGATTGACAGTGCTCCCCAAACAGTCCCCTGGGATTTCCAAAAGCCTCCTTATTAAATTCCTCTTTGGCTGCTGGGAAAGAAAAGTTTTTAAAAAGGGGGGGGGGGGGAAACGACTTGTAGATGAGGCCCTAGGGTGAACAAAAGGGTATAAGGTTTTAATCTGGAATGCAGCACAGATCTGGATTAGGCTGGGTATTTTGGGAGGAGTATTAGAAGGGCTGAGCAGTAAATGGACTTTGAATCCTTTTTCAGGGCACCTCAATCCGTTCTACTTCCTCATTTTCCCTTTTTGTTAAAGAATAATCGTGGGCAGAAATTTGTGAAGTCTAAATTGAACTCTGGCTTTGGCTTTTGGAGATGGATGAGGATTATTGTTTTTTTTTTTTTTTTTTGAGAACAATACAGGGTTATTTTAAGAGTCAGGTATCGGAGCAGAAGTGCTGAACTCAGCATCTGGAGACCTGGGCTTGAATTTCCATGCTGATACCTACTAGCTGAATGGCTGTGGAAAAGTCTTTTCCCTGGGCAGAACCAGGAGAACAATTTAACGTAAAGATTTAGGAATTCTGATCAAAACAATGACACCCCCCCCCCCCATGATTACTGAGGACTCATGATGAATGCAAATTGAGACAATGTTTTTGAACATGTCTAATATGGGAGGTTAGTTTTGCTTGATTATCCAAATTTTTAACATTTTTTTCTTGCTTTCTCAATGGGGGAGGTGGAAGAGGTCGTATCTCTTGAAAAAAGTAAAATTTAGTTTTTTTAATAGTTAAAAAATAGAAAAGTTACAGAAAATTTAAAGTTCTGATACTTCGTCTTTTCAAGTGTAAAAGAGGAGTAATAATTTACCACCTACCTTGAATAATGCATCTGAGCAAAGCGCTTTATAAAACCTTTGAATGATATAGAAATGTGGCTAAGAGGTGCATCGTTATTCTCTTAATCTATCCCATCTTTCTGCCTGGGTTCCCGTCTGGCATGAACACTAAAAGTGGATAAATGATAGGGGTGTCTTCCCCTCACCCAGCTTCAGAATCCTAGACTCAAAACTTGAAAGGAACCAGCCATCTAGTCCAACCCATTCATTTTACCCATAAAGAATGTAGCTTCTGGGGCGGCTAGGTGGCGCAGTGAGTAAAGCACGGCCCCGGAGCAGGTCCAAAGTCGGCCTCAGGCACTTAACACTTACTGGTCGTGTGACCTTGGGCAAGTCACTTAAACCCAATTGGCTGCCTTTCCCCCTCCAAAAACAAAACAGAAAGAATTGCGCCTCGAAGAAGTCACACAAAGAGAAGTGGCATATTTTTAATATTCATTCATTATTCCTTCATCTCAATTTTATGCCTGTGGCTCCATGTGCAATGAACACCCATGGTAGAAAAAGTGGCTCCCTCCACCCAATCTCATAAATCTAGGATAGAGGGCGAGAACTGAGGCCGACAAGTCGCAGTGACCCTGGGTCACACAGCTAGGAAGTGTTTTGGGTGGGATCTCCGCTCTGCCACGCTGACTCCAAAGAAGCGGAGGTGCTCGGGCCTCCGCCAGCCCCGCGGGAAGCCGCGCAGTGGACTGGGAAAAGAGATGAGCATGGGAGCGGGAGGGCTAAGGTGACGGAGGTGATGGGGAGAGACAGGTGAATGGGAGGGGAGGGGGCCTTCTCGCCCTGCCCCCGGGCTAGCTCGCGGCTCCTTCCTCTACTCGCCGCCCCCCCCCCGTCCCCCGCCCCCAGGAGCATCTCCGCCGAAGCAGGGCTGGGGAGGTGCTGGGAGGACGCTTTGGGACTGGAGGTGGGGCCCGAGAGGCGGCGACTGTCGCCTCCGATCTGCGGGAGGGGGCCGCTGTTCTTGGCCCCGCCTCCCTTCCTTGAGGCCCCCACCTCCCCAGTCCCCCTCCCCTCTTCTTCATCCCTCTCCCTCCTCTCCCACCCCCCCGCCCCGTTGCTAAGGTCCGGACCGTCATCCCAGCAACAGCCTCAGTCATGTGACCGGCGATGGCGGCTCTGACGGGAGGTAGGTGAGCCCGGAGTCCCCCCCTCCCCCCAGCGCCCCCCGGGGGCGGGCTGGCGCCCCTCGGATCCGGCTCCCTCGAGCCGGGGGACCCTCGCCCTTGCCCACCCCCCGCTGTCGCTCGGTGCCCGGGCGTCTTCCCTCCTGCCGCGGGGTCGGGGGGGAGGGTGCTGGGGAGATGCGGGGCCTCGGCGGGGCCTGCCAGCTGCGGGGTCGGGGAGGGGCCCCGGGCGTGTGTGTGCGCGCCAGCGTGTCCGTGTGTGCGCCGGAGGAATGCGGGCCCGGCCTGGCGGGGTCGGTGGAGGCTCGGGGCTCCGGGCCCACTCCAGACACCTCTACTGGCCCCGCCCCAGTCTGGGGGGGGTGGGACTGGCCTGCTCCAGGTCACGGACCGCCGGGCCCCTGACGCCCCCGGCTCCCTCAGCCAAACCAGGGTCCGAGGCTGACCTCCGTGGTCAGAGGGTCCCAGCTTGTAGCCGCCCTATGCCGGGGTCTGGGCTAAGAGCCCCGGGGGGTAGACAGCCTCCGGGCTGGGGGGATGGAAAGGGTGGGGAGGATGGAGACACGGGCAAGGGCAGCCTTTCCTCTCGACAAAGAGGGTCAGTGACCCAGCCAGGATTTGGACTGAACACCAGGCTTAGTCCAGTGGTTCTCTTCCTAGCTGGATGAGACGTGGAGACCTGAGGAAGTTAATATGTGAGGACTAAGGGGGTGCCCCAGTTTCGAGTAACTAGAGCCCATGTATGAACATTCCCCATGCATGACAGTGTATACTGATTGAGAGATGAGATTACCTGGTCTTACATAGTAAGAGTGAACTATGGATATTTTTTTTGTTATAGAGTCTGCTGCCACTTTGTGCACGTCTTCAACAGCCAGCAAGCAGGAGTGATTAAGGTTAGACCTTAAGGGAGGATTTGCAGGCCATGAGGGTAAACAATTTGGGGATCATAGGGAGTAGTGGGAAGAGTAGAAGTCTGAGAGCTCAGAGGAAATTCCTTTCTTTATGAACTGAGGGCAAGGGGGCAGGATAATGGCTAAGACAATTGACTTAGATCAATTTTTTGAGGCTTTTCCAGTCATTCCTTCCTCTTTTCTCTTCTTACCTTTTCACTGTAGACTGAGGAAGAGGCCCCTGAAGGGCTTAGTGTTAGGGATGAAAAGAGGTTTGAAGTTGGAGTATTGAAGTTCTGGTCTCCACAAAGCTTCTTTTGGAAAGGGGATGGAATACCAACGGTGGGGGGAGGAGGAAGGGAGATGTGGCATGCAATTGACTGGTGGCAAAGGGCAATTTCTATTTATTAACCCTATTGCCCTCACCTAGTGTTGGGGTCAAAGTTCAGCTGAGTGTGGAACTTCTTGGATTCCTCCTGCCATCATCGTCCATGGGCTCTCCAGGTATCAGTCCTCCAAATCACATACAGCTTACCCATCCCTCACTGTTCCCACCCCAGGGATCTTGTTTTCAGTGTTTTCAGTAACTTTGACTCTAGAAATCCCAATTCTTCCACTCCCAGGGCTGCTCAGATGCATAGGGCCTCTGAGTTGGGATGTATCCAGGAAGGTTCCCTCATTTTCTCCCCAACTCTGGACAGAGATTCACCACCATCACCACTAGGTCAGATATTTCTAGCCCATAAGTAGGGACATAGAGGGAGAAAAGGAAAGCCAGTTCTGAGTGTGCTAGGCTGCGAGCCTCCCTGCCAGGACACTTGACTTCACTCTGGACAGGAAAGGAGGTAATCAGTGTAACTGTGGGGAAAATGGGATAGATTCAAGTGTTTGGTTTAAATGGTAATAAATCAGTTGGACCTTTGACTCTGAATGAGGACCCTGTAGCCCGATGGGAGTTGTGGGAGGGGGAACAAGGAAGAGATACTATGCCTTGGGTTTAAGATTGAATGAACATGAGAAGGCCATTGTGCCTTGAACAACTTTCCCTACATTGCAATATAATCTTTCTTCTTGGGGAATTACCCTAGTCTTTAATGGGAGAACTGTGAGTAGAATGCACAGTGGAAGGGATACTGAACTTTGGAGACTAAAATAAGATAGGCGAATCTTTGGTGAGAGGTGGTATTGGGTTGGGCTTTGCAATGGGGTTGATGGTGGAGAGTGGGAATTGAGAGTGGAGACACTGGTATGTGTGCAAATAGACCCTATCCTGAAGCCCCTTCATCCTGGGGCAGTGTCGTTCGTCCTGTCCAGGATGGCGGCCTGTGGGGGCAGCTGCAAGAACAAGGTGACAGTGTCAAAGCCGGTATGGGACTTCCTGAGCAAGGAAACACCAGGGCGGCTGGCCCGACTTCGGGATGAACACCGAATATCCATCCTCATCGATGGAGAGACATCGGACATCTATGTTCTCCAGCTTGCTCCCCAGGGCCCTCACCCAGCCCCTCCCAATAGCCTCTACCTCGCCAGAAAGGCTCTCAAGGGGCTGCTGAAGGAGGCAGAGAAGGAGCTGAAGAAGGCACAAAGGCAGGGGGAGTTGATGGGCTGCCTGTCATTGGGGGGTGGGAGTGAGCATCCAGAGCTGCACCGCCCAGGGCCCCCTCCTCTCCGGGCTGCTCCACTGCTGCCCCCAGGGGCCAGAGCCCCCTTGCCTCCTCCACCCCCTTTGCCCCCACCTCCTCCGCCCCGCCTACGAGAGGAGGCGGAAGAGCAGGAGAGCACTTGTCCCATTTGCTTGGGGGAGATCCAGAATGCCAAGACACTGGAAAAGTGCCGACACTCATTCTGTGAAGGCTGCATTACTCGGGCACTGCAGGTGAAGAAGGCCTGCCCCATGTGTGGTCGTTTCTATGGGCAGCTGGTGGGCAACCAGCCCCAGAATGGGCGAATGCTGGTCTCCAAGGATGCCAGCCTCCTGCTGCCTAGCTATGAGAAATATGGAACCATTGTCATCCAGTACGTCTTTCCACCTGGCGTCCAAGGGGTAAGAAGATCACATTCTTTTTTTCCCCTTTTGGCCTCTCCCAAGCTAATTCACTGATTTGACTCACCCTTTCCATCATAAGAATAGGGAAGAGAACTGAGCAGTGATTTAGGATACTGAATGTGTTTGTGCTATTTTCATACAGTATGACTTTCTGATCATTGTCCAGGGGTGGGGGATGTCCTACAAAGCCAGCTCCCCCTCTTCTCCCCTACCCCCAACACACTTGAAAGTCCATTAAGAATAAGGAAAGAAACTAGCTGATGTTGACATGATGATCTGGAAGTGGTCACTAGGGCAGGAATTGCTACAGAGGTGAATCATTGGTCAGGGGTGGGGGACAGTTGGTCAGGTGAAGGCTCCTTAGAAAGGGATCCCCAAATCTTAGAGGGCTACAAGCAAAGAGGCATAATTATTTTGTCATACTTATTTAACGGAGGGAAGCCAGTGGGACAGTATAAGATAGGAACAGAAGTAATGGGTGAGGGCCAAGAAGTCATTCTGGGAACCTCATTGTTAGAGAGTAATGCCTAAGGTAGTGTCCAATTTTGGTTTTTATAAGAATGTGAACAATCTGGATAAGAGTTAGAGAAATGCTGAAAGAGATAAATAATAAAGTCCTTAGTAGAAGGTTGGACACCTTGGAAAGATAAGGCTGAGAGCTGACATGCCTAGTTCTCACTTCTCTGTAAGACTAACTCCTCTTTAATCTAACTATGAACCAGTTAAAAGGAAGATTGTGTCCAGTTGAAGTATGGGTGGTTACAGTTAGATAGTATGAAAAACTTTTCAAATATAAGAATTGTTGGTTGGATCTCCTTCCCTAGAAATCTTTCAGCACATTCCCCTATGTGTGAATTGAGAGCACCCCAACAGAGGAATAACCGGGATGACTGTTAGTCATCAGCATGGGCCTCTAGGGTATCCATCCACTGACTGCCCCACCACTCCCCCATCTCCCCCATCCTCCCAGGCCGAGCACCCAAACCCTGGCGTTCGGTATCCTGGCACCACACGGGTGGCCTACCTCCCAGACTGCCCCGAGGGCAACAAGGTGCTGACTCTGTTCCGAAAGGCTTTTGACCAGCGTCTCACCTTCACCATTGGCACTTCCATGACCACGGGGAGACCAAATGTCATCACTTGGAACGACATCCACCACAAGACCAGCTGCACTGGGGGACCCCAGCTGTGCGACACCCCTTCAATCCCCCTCTCTCTCCTGATCCCCACTGCCATTCTGTGGCCCTGGGAACCTTCCCAAACATGTGGTTCTCCAGTACCTGCCCCTTGGCCCTCTCACCAGCTGTATTCAGTTTAGACCTCTTTTGGCTTCACAACATGTTTCCCTTTCCTAATCCCAGATTTCCTTCCCACCCCACCCCCATTCCTCATCTCCCAGCCCCTATTGTACAGTTCTTCGTTTTTGTGTTTTTTTAAACTTCTCCATGCCTCCTCCACACACACACACACACACATATATAAACACACAGCATAGTCATGGGGTACTCACTTTGGTCCACAAAACTAAGCAGAATTGGACCTCTCCTTCCCTGGGAGCTGAGACAACCTGGTCAGAGGGAGGGGGAGGAGGCATGGTCTGGTATTTCTAGAGGGTAAACAGGAAAGGGTGGGCATGGGGGCTAAAGGAACATTACATTTCACATTTTCCCTCCTTCTCTATTTGTTTCTAGGTTTGGGTACCCGGATCCCACCTACCTGACCAGGGTGCAAGAGGAACTGAGAGCCAAGGGCATAACAGATGATTAAAAGATATTCCCTTCCTTTGCCCCCCCTTCCCCCAACACCCTCCCCTATGGAGGATTCATTACCTCCTCCAACCTGTCAGCTGATGTCTCCTCTCCATCTTATCTCCAGTGCGTAGGAGGTTTTTCTGTTTTGGAGGGAGCTTTGGATGGGAGGGTACAGCCTCCTGACTCTTCTGTCCCTCACTTCCACCATGTACTTCAGTGTGATGTGACCCCCACCCCCCACCCCCCACCCCAGCCTAGATCTCACCATCTGTTTGGGGTTAACCTACAAGGGTTCTGTCCATGCTGCTCCCTCTCTCTTCCCTCTTCCCCTCCCATGTACATACCCTGAACCCCACTGCTCCATGTACCCACCCATACTCCATCCCATCCACTTTGGATCTTTCTGAAACATGCTCCTTAGGAGGCCTCTCCTGAAAAGGAACGGAGGAATGTCTCTTTACCTCCCAACCTCAACCACACACATAAAAATGCACTTGGCAATGAACTCTGGGTGTGTGTAGCAGAGAGGAGGGACTGGGGGTTGATACAACACCCCCATGCCAAATGGAGCCTGCTCTGTGTATTCATCAAGCCCCTACACACACATCTTGTCCTCTCTTTGTGTCTCTGTCTTTCTGTCAGTCAGTCTTTCTCCCCTATTCCTCTACCTTTTTCCCAGTTTGGAACTGCCACCAGACTAGCTTTTGATTTAATAAAAATAAAATATGCAACACAACTCTGGATGGGCAGTGGAGAGGAGGGTCCCTGAATAGGGGTAGGGGAGTGGGAGGGGGAATGAAGGAGGTCAGGAACTCCTGGATCCTTTACCCAGCCCTCCAGACTTGGAGAATTGAGGGACTAAGGTTGACTTATTGATCCTAACAAATTGGAGCACTTTGGTTTGCATTTTTACTTTGTGAGTTGTATGGGGTGGGGGTGGGAGTATGGGGGAAGAGACGATCCTACCCGTCCTGCTGGGGTTTTAGTTGGGGTGGGAGTGGGGCGGAGCTCGAGGACTGGGGAGGATTCAAGCCGCAGCAACTTCACGGACACACAGCGCCTCAGGCCCCCTTGGCTCGGTGTCCCTCCTGCCTTGAGCTACGAACAAGATCTAAATCCAGCATGAAGCCCCCAGACCGCCCCACCTCGGGCCGCACCGACCGGATGCTGGGGGCGATGGGGGGCATGCTGCGCGCATGCGCCCTGCCCGAGCCTGAGGGGGTAAGGAAGAGGGACCACTGTGGGCTGGGTTAGGGGTAAGGGGCCCTACGGCTGCACACAGCGTCTTCTCCTACCAAACAGCAACGCAGCTGATAGTCGCAGGAACTTGGAAAGCCTTGCAGTAGTAATAAGGTCCAAAGCAACTCCTTGGGGTGACATCTGCTCTCACTCTAGCCTAGAGACGGATATTGATCGCTCCATCAGGGAAAGGGGTCGTCAGGGCTAGATGTAGAAGAATTGGGGCTCCTCATTGACCCTCTGTCCTTGCAGCCCCCCAGCAGGAGCCTCCTGAGACTGGGGGAAAGGGAAACTGAGCCTAAAAGTACGAAATGGGATAAAAGAGGGGAGGTAGAAACTGCGGCCTCCGCACCAACTCGGGAGCTTGGTAAGAAGCTGGGTTTAGGTGGGGAAAAGACGGCGTAGAGAGGCACCGTGCGCTAAGTGGTGAATTCAAACAATATTCCTTGCTTATTTGCATAGTTTTGTATCTGATTTGCTTGAGATTCATTTAATTGCACAGACTAGCCCACATTTTCCTCCTTCTTGTCCGACCTCTATGCTATCCAGCCTCCGTACCCTCTCGCCAGGCTGAGTAGCCGCCCCTACGCCCCACCCCTGGTCCCCAGCCAGCCCAGAACTCTAGAACTTCTCCTTAATTGGTGATTAGCCGCTGCTGGAGTCCTGGGTACTGAAGGGAAGGGAGGGGAAGAAGCAGAGAGAGAGAGAGGGGCGGGCACCTGAATACAGCGTCCACGCACACAGCCCACTCGAGAGAACCGGTCTACGTCTGAGCCTCCCGGGAGGAAGGGTCTGGGTAGAAGATGCCACTTCTTTCCATCCCCATCTTTACCTCTACGCCCCCACCCTACCCCTCCCTCCGCATCACGCCCACACAGAATTTGAAGCTTTATCTATCTACGGGACTCCTGCTCTTCTACACTGAGGTCTAGGGGGGAGTAGCAGGCACCGGCCCAATCGCCAAAGTCCCCCCACCTCGGCCCTCTAAAGATAGGGAAGCACTGAGGAGGGAGGACGAGGAAGATTAGGAGGCGAGGCAGTGAAGGGAGGAATGGAGAAACTGAGGACATAGAGTTCCAACTTGGGGGAGCCAGTAGGGGACAGAGGAATTGGGGACTAACTGGAGGTGGGGATGGAGCGGGAGAGGGCGGAGTTAGGACCAGATAGACTCCTCCCCTCGGCTGCATAGAGGCTCGGCCTGCAATTCAGCTCGCCGCTCGGCCCAGACCCCGCGCAGCGCCAGTATCTCCCCAACGCTGCCACCCCCGCATATCCTCGCCCCAACCCCAGCCCAGGGACTTTTCCCCACCCCATCTTCCACGCACCCGTCCAACTCCCTCACCCCAACCCCACCCCCAAGCGACCCCAGAGACAGAGCTGGAGCTGCAGCCGCATCCCGGCCCAGGCCCCACCCGGACTGGACAATTGGACGCACGGACCCCGGGACGGATAGGGCTCCGGAGCCCTTCTTCACCCGGCTCAGCATCCCAGCCCTGTGCTGCCCCTTCCCTAGACCCCCTGTCCGTCCTTCAGATAAGACTTCTATCCACCCCTAGACATCCCCGCCGCTATCCTTTCCCTCCCCCCTCTCCCAGCCCAGACCTGGGTGGGAGGGAGGGGGGGTGTGCGCCCGGAGCCGTTCCCGCCCCGCCCCCCGTGATTGCCTCTGCATGGCCGGCCCGGGTGGGAGGTCTGGGGGGGCCCCGGAGCCATGCGGGAGGATCACCGGGGGGGTTGTTGTGCCTGTCCCCACGTGATCCGCAAAGTGTTGGCAAAATGCGGCTGCTGTTTCTCCCGGGGGGGTCGCGGTGAGTGTGGGACTCAGTATTTGGGGGTGAGAGCCTTGAGAGGGGGGGGAAGGTTAATTAATGTGTATGGGAGGGGAACTTGGGAGCCAGGGTCCTTTTCTCCCCTAACCCCCTAACGGGAGACTGTCAGTACATCTCCCAGAAAAGTGAAGTTGGAAGATGATCTCTCTAAATATGTTGATTCCAAATTCAAGAAACTGGGGGAAGGGGCAAGGAGGGGTCATTGTCTGTTTTTATGTGTCTCCAAGACGAGGTGGATATGAGAGAAATACCCTGTTCAGATTTCTTCCAGGGCCTTGTACTATTCCTATCTTCTCACTACTCCCCCTCCCCCCCAAAAAGCATTCAATCAAACTCAAAGCCTTTGCTGTCCCGAATGTGACACAGGTCTGGGTAGAGAAAAGGGAGGCAATGAAGAAATCTAGAGTTTTATATCTGATCATATAACCTGATTCACTAGTGACAGATCTCCTACCAGATTAAGCTTCCTTTCCTTGCCCTCCTCTGTCTATTGTAGTAAACTGCTTTGGGGGGGGGAGGAACAAGGGGTACAGAAATTATTTCTTTTTATAGCGATTGAAGCAAGTAGGGGAGCTGTTCCAGGGGTGGCAGATGGTTCCTAGCTCTGTTCCCCACCCCTGTTTCCCAGGGAATGGTCTGTACCCATCATAGAAGGGAGGGCAGATGGCCACCCCCAGATCTTAGTTCCAGTCCATGGTTTGCCCCCCTGCACCTATAAACCTTGCGGAACTGAAAATGTGAGGGAGTCCCACATACTCCTGGGGATCCAAAAGTGGGGAACAAAGTACTTGGAATCTCTCCTGGATGTTTCTGCCCCTTGAGGTAGGGAAGGGGGAGTCACTATAGTTACCTCCCCCTTTTCCCTCTTGTGAAGACCAATAAGATTTTTTTTATTCCCAGTCAACTCAAATGGAGACAGTAGGTCTTGGGGCACTCGGGAAAAGAATTGGCTATAGTGGGAAAGATGTTCTGTGATTTCTCCTAGAAGTCCTAACTAAGCTTCCTGTGTATTGTGTCCACCTCCACTCTCCCAGAGTCCTATTCCATTGCTGGCAGTGAAGGCAGTATCTCTGCTTCTGTTGCCTCTGTCCTGGCCCCCACTTCTGTCCCTAGCTCTGGACTCAGCTCTGGTCCCTGCTCCCCTGGACCTCCAGGGCCTGTCAGTGGCTTGAGACGGTGGTTGGACCACTCTAGACACTGCCTCAGCGTGGAAACCGAGACAGACAGTAACCAGACAGGATCATGTCAGGTGAGCAAGAGGAGCCAGCTGGAATGTCAAATGTAGGGAAATATCAAATATTGAGTGGAGGGCAAGATCTAGGGGCTCACTGTTAGGATGGGGAACATATTTGTTGTAGCTGACCCATATCTGACCTCTGATGACCAGGGATGGATTCGGGAGTCAACTCTAGCCTCAGGGGAGGAATTACCAGAACTGACCTTGTTGACCACTTTATTGGAGGGACCTGGAGACAGGACCCAGGTATCAAGAAAAGGGTATCAAGGTGGATGTTGAAACAGTGTCAAGGTTTTGTGGCCATCATTCTGAGAGACATTCATTTCCCTACTCCTCCAGGAAAGTACAACTTCCCAGCCCACTGAGGAGACTCCTACTCAGACTACAGAAAGTGAGGAAGAAAAGAGGAAGAGGGCTTTGGACAGGAGTATGTAAGTGCCATGTTTGTGCTTCCAATGAGGACCAAATGGATCCTCTTCAACCATTTTGAGGGAATCTCCCACAGGCATTGCCTTGGATGGGAGAGAGACCCCCCACCCTCACTAGAGTCTTCAGGGAGAGGGTCACTAAGTCCCAGAAAGGAGTGGTTGCTGAAGAAGGAAGTCCATTGACCCTGAGGAGGGGTGCTCTCCTCCTAGGTATGTCCTGAGTGAACTGGTGGAAACAGAGAAAATGTACGTGGAGGACTTGGGGCAGATTGTGGAGGTAGCTTCCTCTACTCCACCCTTATCCCCCACTCCTACCCTCCTACCCCTGCACAGCTGCCATCCCTTCTGTCTAAAGCTGGAAATCTCTACACTAGTTTCCAAAAGTTGCATGGGTCCTTTTCCTGGGAATAGGTTTCTTTCATTTTCAGCCCTTCACGCCCAGGTCCCTCTAGTGGTGCCCCTTCCAATAGCATTTTCTTGTCCTGCTCATACCTCACATTCTACCTTCCTACCAGGGCTACATGGCAACCATGACAGCTCAGGGCATCCCTGAAAATCTACGAGGTCGGGACAGGATTGTGTTTGGGAATATCCAGCAAATCTATGAATGGCACAGAGAGTAAGAATGTTGGCATCAAGGGTATGGGGAATGGAAAATAAAAGGGTGAAAGGAAAAAGGGGGGGGTAATGAAGAGGGGCACAATTATGGAAGAGGGAGAAAACTAAGCAGATCAAAGAAATCATAAGATTTGGGTTAGGAGGCTCAAGCAGACCCCATTCTGACCTTCTTTTTCCTTTCCTTGGCCACATCTCCAGTTACTTCCTTCAAGAATTACAGAAATGTCTTCAGGATCCTGATTGGCTGGCCCAGCTCTTCATTAAGCATGTGAGCTGGTCAGGGTACCTATGGGGTCTCAGTTTGGGGATGGATTAAGCCTCTTTATGTATTAGGATCAGAGGGCTTCCCTCATCCATGATTTCACCACACTTCTTCAGGAAAGGAGGCTACACATGTATGTTATTTACTGCCAGAACAAACCCAAGTCTGAACATGTCATGTCTGAATTTGGAGATAGCTACTTTGAGGTCAGTGTTCGGAGTTATTGGTGGGCCAGGGTCCAACATAGGAGCCCAAGTAAATCCTCTTTTCTCTCCCTTTGCAGGAGCTCAGACAGCAGCTTGGTCATCGTCTTCAGCTTAATGACCTTCTCATCAAACCTGTACAAAGGATCATGCAATACCAGCTGTTACTCAAGGTCAGAGCCTCTTGCCCACATAAACCTACCTGCTCTTCCTCCACGCTACCTGCCAGGTCTTCCTTTTAGAATTCCTCACATCCTACCCAGGTTGTCTTCCCCTTGGGGTGTCTGGGAAATCTCTAAATCAGATTCCCAGAATCAGAACCTTTCTCTGTTTCTTCTACATGTCTCAGGATTTCCTCAAATATTATAGCAAAGCCAAGAAGAATACTGAAGAGCTTGAGGTAAGGAGATCTCACATCCTCTTCTAACCAAACCTCAGTGGACCTTTAGGTAGGGACTCATTTAAGGATTAGTTTGGGGAGAGAACATTTTAGGGAAATTAGTTAGAAGAAGGAAGCAAGACTAGGAAGGGAGAATCTGTCTCATGCTCCACTTCTAAGTGCATTTCTCCAATTTTTCCTGTCTCAGCGGGCAGTAGAGGTCATGTGTTTTGTGCCCAAACGCTGCAATGACATGATGAGTCTGGGACGACTTCGAGGCTTTGAGGTATGGGAAGGAGGTGGAAACCTAGAGGAACTTTGTAGGTAGTTGGGCCCTCTGGTATGGGATCTCTACAGTTTGTTAGATCCCTAAACTGGACCCCAAGAGAGATGTGAAGGAGTGGGGAGGAGAGCAGGCAGCTCTCCCTAGGTAGTCCTGGCAGGGGTTTCTGTTTCACTCCCTTTCTCCCTCCTAGCATTTTCTGACCAGAGTGCCCATCTTCTAATCTTCTCATTATGGTCATGACTGTTTCCCTTTTGTCTTTAGGGCAAGCTGACCACTCAGGGGAAGCTCCTGGGTCAGGACACATTCTGGGTTACTGAACCAGAAGCAGGGGGGCTGCTCTCTCCCCGGGGTCGAGAGAGACGAGTCTTCCTCTTTGAACAAATCGTCATCTTCAGCGAGGCCCTAGGGGGAGGGGTTAGGGGTGGGGCCCAACCTGGATACGTCTATAAGAACAGCATCAAGGTGAGGGGGGGGATAGAGGTGGGGGGGACCTCTGGGATGGCTTGAGGGGGGATTGGTAAAGAGTAGGTGGGACCCCGAGAAAAGATCTCCAGAGTTTGGGTTCATTGGAGAGTTTGTAGGAGGGTATGGAAGATAAGGTCAGTTTTAGAAAACAGGACCTGGGAGACTAGGGAACCTCTACAAGCATCTGAGCTGTTTCCCCTCCTATCCACATGCACTGCTTCAGGTCAGCTGTCTGGGCCTAGAGAAGAACACTCAGGGGGATCCCTGCAGGTTCACCTTGACTTCAAGAGGGCCAGAGGGTGGTGTCCAACGTTACATTCTACAGGCTTTGGATCCAACTATCAGCGAGACTTGGACTCGGCATATAGCCCAGATTCTGGAAAGTCAGAGGAACTTCCTCAATGGTAAGAGACCACCACAAAAAGCTTGGGTATCCTTGGGTTCTATAACCTACACATAGACTGATAATCTCTGACCTCTCACTCCAAATCCTGATGACTGACTTCTGTACACCTCCAATTTCTGTACACTTCCGATAGAAATTACAGAGTCAAATTGACTTTGTAAAACTCATACTCCCACACAAACCTTTCCAGTTAGCTCCTGGAGGAGTCAGTACCATTGAAGAATGGAACTTTGCAAACCTTAAAATACTATGTAAATGTGAATTCTTGTTTTGGACAACAGAGATCCCAGGGAAGGGGCCCCCAGTATGACTGCCATTCCATCTTCCTTGTTCCTCTCCCTATCCCAGCACTGCAGTCACCGATTGAATACCAGCGACGGGAAAGCCAGACTAACAGCTTGGGAAGGATAGGAGGGCCTGTGGGGGGAAGCCCTGGACGATCCAGGCTTGGGGACCGAGCCCCAGTCAGCACACATACACCCATCAATGGCTCCCTCCCTTCCCTGCTGTCGCCCCCAGTGGGGGTGGCTGAATGCCCGCTGCCTCAGAATGAACAGGTATGGGGAGAAAGTGTCATTGACAGGAATGGGATATGGGAAAATTGAGAGGCTGATCTTAAGAGAGGGAGAGTTGGGAAGGAAAATAATATAGGAGACAGCAGAGTATAGTGGGTAACACGCTAGATCTAGAATCCTGGCTTTCTGAGTTTATTTCTTCATTTGTAAAATTGGAGTAGTAATATTCACACTTAGACCATGAGCTCTTTAAGAGTCTTTGAGAGTGGGGACTGTTTTGACTTTGTGTCCCCTCTGCTTAGCATATAGTAAGTGCTTAAAAAAGTTACTGTAAGAACCAAAAAGAGCAATGGATATGAATTTTTTTTTCTTTTTGGAGGGGGGAAGTCAGGGCAATTGGGGTTAAGTGACTTGCCCAAGGTCACAGGGCTAGCCAGTATTAAGTGTCAGAGACTGAATTTGAACTCAGTCCTCCTGACTCAAGGGCCAGAGCTCTATTCACTGCGCCACCTAGTGGCCCCTGAATTTTTGTAATCATAAAGTGCTATATAGCTCCCATCGGTTATTATGTGAGAAGTAATTTTCCCTTCACTCTTTGTCTACATAAATACCGTCCTCTCCCATTCCTTTCCAACATCTTCCTTTTCCTTCTTGACCCCTCTCTTTCTACTCTTTTCTATTCCAAGTCAAGTCAATAAGGATTTGACTTAATTTTAAGCCCTTTGCCCTCAATTAGCTGGTTGGTAGGGGTTAGGGATTGTCATGTTATGGGGCTACTGAGTCTAAAGTACCTAACAGGAGGAATTTGTGGGGCCAGAGAAGTTCAGAGCCAGGATGAGGGTCAGAGATTTCTGATAAATTTTTGAGTGTCAGTTTCTGAATTTCTTGCCCTTTGACTCTTGTCTCTCTTCTGGGTCTTGTTAACTCTGCTCAGGCCACTCCTGCACCTGAAGACCCTATTTGCCAGGCCCGGTTGGCCAAGCTGGATGAAGATGAGCTATGACTGGTGACCTCCTCACTTTTGTGGGGTGGGTAACTTGCCTTTAGGTTTGTGATGGATGAAGCCCCTCTCCTGGGCGCTGTCTTTGAAATAATTTTTCTCCTCATTCTTCAGCTGAATTGAAAGGGCTAGGCTGGGGGTGAGTAGAACTGATGGGAATGGTGTCAAATTTAAGAAAGATTTCTAGTACATAAAGATTGTTTCTCTGCCCTGGGGATGCAGATTCCCTCCACTTTCCTCCCTCTGTAATGGATCACTCAAGCCCCAAGAAAAGAAGTATGGTTGGGTGGATAAGGTGGCAGGGGATAGAATGTATTGGTTTATTTTGATTTGTCTATTTCCTGAAAATAAAGGTTTTGCTCTATCATTGAGGATGGAGGGAATGGGGAAAAGGTACAGAAGTGAAGTCACTAGAATCATTTGGGGTGGGTCTGGAAATGGGGAAGGGGCAAAGGATTTGGAATCAGTGGGTTTTCACATTAACTTCTCATCCCAGACATGGAACTAAGTGGTCGTTAGGAATCCTAGATTTAATCCTAAAGTCTTGTTATATATGTCATTGACCTCCTTTCCTCCCCTTGCTACATTGGAAATTCCAAGCCTGTGTGATCTTCTCCATCTCACCTTTTCCTTTCCCTCCCAATTTCCAACTAGTTAAAAAGCAAAACAAAATCCAACAACCCACCATCCAGAGGCTAAAGAGGCAAAATCCTAAATATACCTTTTTTTGACTGAGTTTTTCACCACCACCATTGGAGAATCCTGGTGGGAAAGCCCTCTTTCCCTTCCTCTGAAGTCCTCATTCAGTCATCTCCCAGCTCCTGACTTTGGGAAGAGGAAACCTGGCCAGAGATGTTACTCTTGGTGCTTCATCTTCCAGCCCTGGGGTCCAAAGAGAAGTTCTGAGGAAGTTCAGAAGGAGCCTCTACTCCTTCACATCCCAGACTCCAAGGACTAAGGACAGAGAGAAAAAGACTCAGAATTGTGTCCGGCTGCCCTGGTCCTCATCTGCATGTCCACTGTGTCCATCTGTCCCCTGGGGGCTCCATCACATGGGTCTGTGTTTCCTCACCAGACAATGGAATTCTATGTAGGAGGGGCTGTGGGGTTAGAGTGGGCAAGGGGCCAGAGCCTCCCTTTGGGTCTGGACCTTATGCCCCCCTCCTGCTGACAATGGGAGGAGGGGTCTTAAGGAGGGTGGACAGGACGCAGGGCCTGATAACAAGTAAGGGAAACAATAGGAGGAATTGAAGCCAAGAGAGGCCGCCCTAGCTCCACCCGACCCCCAGGGTTTTGGGGCCAGGGACTTGGGGGGCCACAGGGTGAGTTGTTGGGGTCTTAAAGATTCTTGAAATTTGGATTTCCAGAGGCTGTCATGGGGTGGAGCAGAAGTGGGATTATGAATCTAGGTATAGGGTTCAGGAAGACCAAAAGGGTTTATCGTGGATCAAGAAAGAAGAGAGTCAGAATGTCCAGATTTGGAGAAGGCTGAGGGCTATCTTCAGAGCTCTTCTTGTGTCCTACAACTCCGTGCGCCGCACCCCCCCCCAATTTCCCCAAAGCAAAATATAAGCAAGGAGAAATTAGAATCGGAATGAGATAGTCTGAAGGACAGCGTCTTCCTTACAGTCACATTTAAAATTCAATAAATAAACACTACCCAAACTACTGACCCAGAGTCAATAAAAACAAATCCATGCCATATTACCTCTACTTTCAGCATCTATCCCCAATATATTGAACTTAGAGTCCAAACAACACCCCCTCCCCCACTTCACCCCAGCTGTGTAGCATTAATGGAGGACTTTTGAACTGTACTCTGTCCCTTTGTCTGAATTTTGGGGTGGACTGATCGTTTCCCCCTCCTTTTCCTCTTGGGAATATTGTGGCTGCGTGGGGTGGGGGGGATATCTGAGCTGCTCTCTTCCCAGAGTTCCTGTTCATAACGTTAACAAGGAAAAGAGAAGAGGAAGAAGGATAGCTAATGCTCGGAGACCTCTATTCTTGGGAAGTGATAAGACTTCTCCTTTGGCATCATTCTCATGTCCTTCCAGCCCGTTTCCCCATCCATTATGACTGAAGTGTTGGGGAAGGATAGGGAGAATATGGCCAGATATGCAACACTCTCCCTCCTCCTACCCCCAGAGTGTTTCTCCAGGATCTCTTCCCCGCCCCTAGATAGGATTCCCCGGGGAGATGTACCCCTCCCTAGCCCTTGATTGTGTGGTACTCCGAGAAGGTGGAGCTAGGGGGTTCCCCCCCATATTGGGCGGGGTTCTATGGAACGGGGTGGAGGGGTACATAAGTCTGGGCTGGAGGAGGAGGATAGACCAGGGCAGAATGAGTGAGTCGTCTAGCACTGTGTCCTGTCCGGTGTTGGGAGAGGAGTCGGACCCGGTGGCTAATCCTGGGTCCGAAGCAGTGTCTGGTGTCCTAAGCCCTCTTACCGAGGCACTGTTCCACAGGCACTTTGGGGGCGCCGAGCAGGGACTAGATCCCTTACCCCATCAGCTGCTGCGGGGCTTTCGGGACAAGCTGTTGCGGACCTGCTCCAGGAGGGAGGCGTGGAGACTGCTCCGAGCCCGATTTCCTCCCCTGACTTGGCTGCCCTGGTACCCCTGGAGGACCTGGTTGCTCGGAGACGCTGTAGCTGGAGTCACCGTGGGCGTAGTGCATGTGCCGCAGGGTGAGGGGACAGTCAGAACTGGATCTTCTTGGGGAGCGGGTTAGGATGGAAGAGTTGAGCCCTCAAATGGGTTGAAGGGACAGGAGTCTGGAGATGTATCAAGAAGGGTGAGGCGTGGGGAGTCTAGATTAGAGTGCAGCCCCCTTGACAATCTCTTCTCTCTAGGCTTGGAGGTCGAAACTGTTGAGTTTTATGGGTCACCCTGCATCAGATTCTTTAGCTTTCTCTATCCCTCCCCCTCTCGTCCAATACCTTGGGGAAGAAGTCATTTACTTGTTCTGGCTGATGGACTTGTCAAGAAGTCCAGGGGAGCCCCCCAGGGCTCCTTGAGGACACGGATGCATAAACCTAATCCATACTTTAGGCCCCTAAGAGTAAGTTGGCTCTCAGCAGTGCCCATTTAAGTATACTTAACAGATCCTTAAGGTCAGGGCCAAATTTCTCCTCTTGTTGAGAGCACAGAATAAGAAGCCTCTTAGACCTGAAGTGACTGGATATCCCAGAGTGACCCTTCCATCTCTCCCCCTGCCAGGCATGGCCTTTGCCCTTCTAACTTCAGTGCCCCCTGTGTTTGGACTTTATACCTCCTTTTTTCCTGTCCTCATCTACACCTTCCTGGGTACAGGAAGGCACCTGTCCACCGGTGAGTGATCTGGGCACCCTCCCATGTTATGCCCCCAGCCCCACTTGCATTCCATTGTATCCTGGGGGGAGTGGAAAAGGGTGGAAATTCCATCCTTACTTGGCAGAGTTCCTTGTGACCATTTCCACTCAATCTCACTCTCTTATGGTCCCTGGATCCAGTAAACCTCCAGGGAATTGTAGGTCCCAAGCAAATTACAAAATGGTGCTTTCTTTCCTTGATACTTTACAGGTTGAAACGAACATTAAGTTCAGCCTTTAAGGGTCTCAGAAGGGAGCAAGTAGTCCGTGGGGTGGAACAAGAGGGTCGGGTCGCCAGGCAGCCCCAGGGCCCTTGCTAGATTTCCCGCCTCCCCATCCCCCTACCCCCCAGCCATCCCAATCTTCGAAGGGCAGATGTTATCCACAGAACTTTAGATCTTTCCCCGGCACTTCGCCAGCTGGTGGCGCCACTTCCAGCTCTTTTGATGGTTGCTCCCCTGCAGCTAATGCCGACTCCCTCCAGCGGCTGGAGAGGGGGTGGGGGTCGGGATGATGGGGGAGAGGAGCGTGAAGAAAAGGTGGGAGGAGGAGGCTCCCAGATTTCTGTACCCTAGAGCTGGTTTTCCCTGTAATCTTTCACATCCTCCCTCTGAGCTCCCTCCTCCTTCTTGCAGGAACCTTTGCAGTACTCAGCCTTATGACGGGTTCAGCAGTAGAGAGCCTGATCCCGGAGCCCCCCGGGGGCAACCTGAGTTCGACTGACCGAATGCAGCTGGACCTGCAGAGGGTCGGGGCGGCGGCTGCAGTCGCCTTCTGGAGCGGGGTGCTGATGGTGAGGGAGGCTGGGGGGGAGGTCCGCAGGAAACGAGTGTAGGAAGGGGCACTCCTGCTTTAGGTGAGAAGGTAGGAAGAGATTCGTGGTAAGGGGAAGAATGTGGAAGGAGGGAAAAGAAATGGAGTCGGGAGATCTGGGACTAGGATGCATGTGTTGCGGGATGGGCGGGAGGGGAGGAGGAGCATCTCTTTGAAGATCTGAGCCTGTCTTTTCACCTCCTCACCCCCAACCTTTTTTGCGTGGAGGATCACAATAGAAAAGATAGTGATAAAACCAGATGGGAATGACCTGCATTTCCTTGGCCCACTCATGTTGCCACCCCACCAACTCTCTGACTTTATTCCTCCGCCCCCTGGCAGCTAGGGATGTTCGCATTGCAGCTCGGCTTCCTGTCCACCTTCCTGTCGGAACCTGTGGTCAAGGCTCTCACCAGTGGGGCCGCGGTGCACGTGCTTGTGTCCCAGCTACAGAGTCTCCTGGGACTGCCCTTCCCCCGACAGATCGGCTACTTTGCCCTCTTCAAGGTGGTGAAGAAGGAAGGGACTTCAGGGGGTCTTACCACAGTGTATTTGGGAGGTTGTGGGGCTGGGGCGGGGTGGAAGGCTGAGGTAAAGTGAATGAGGAGAGCTGGAAGATTGGTTAGCGACTGTGCTGGGCAGAGAGAGCAAGCCATCAGGTTATCGAGAGCAGGACTGCGTAAGGGGTGGAGGGAGGCCCTGTTAATATGTCCCTCCACTGCAGACGCTGGCCGCGGTGCTTACTGCGCTGCCCCAGAGCAGTCCCGCTGAATTGACCATCTCAGCCCTTAGCCTCGCGCTGCTGGTCCCAGTCAAAGAGCTGAACGTGAGATTCCGAGAAAGGCTGCCTACCCCGATCCCAGGAGAGGTGTTCATGGTGAGAGGACTACCTTTCTCCGTTCTCTGAGCCCTGTCCCCCTCCTCGGATCTCCAGTCTAAAATGAAATCTTGATGCTCACTCCCTCCTCAGTTTAACCTCTTCCTCCCTGCTGAAGAGGCTCCACCCACATTTGTCTTTTTTCCTTAGGTGCTCTTGGCCTCCCTTCTCTGTTTTACCTCTTCTCTGGACACAAGATACAATGTACAAATCGTTGGGTCACTGCCAGTTGGGTGAGACAGAATAGAGAAAACCCTGGCTCACGTCCTTCCTAGTATTGCCTTTATCCCCAGCCCTTCTCTTTCCAGTTTCCCCAGACTTCAAGACTGTCTGCTCTCTATCCCATCCCGACATCTCCTCAATCCAAATTCTTGTCCCTCTGACTCTACAAAAGAGTCCCCTGGCCTTACAGACCACTCTCATTATCACTACAATTAGTTCTGCCACTAATCTCTTCTTCTCCAGGTTCTCCCAACCCTTGATACCATCTCTGTCTACACTGCCCCTGGTTCTTGCCTACTCCCTTCCAATTGCGCTGGTTACTTTTGCTGTATCGGTGTCTCTGGCTTCAATCTATGCAGACAAGCACAACTATACCATCAACCCCAACCAGGTGTGACTCAGATTTCTGACCCCTGATCCTAGCCTGATTAGAAGTCACTCACCCTAATCCTAAGATTCCCCTTACCTCCAGGAGCTCCTGGCTCATGGTGTCTCCAACCTAGTCTCCTCACTCTTCTCCTGCTTCCCCAACTCAGCCTCATTAGCCACAACCAGTTTGCTAGTGGATGCAGGGGGACACACACAGGTAAATATGGAAAGTACCAAGGACTGGAGAGGTGATGTGGGAGGCATTTAAGCAAGAGGAAGGTGGACATTTAGATCAAATAATGAAGCATATAAAGGGGCTGGGATGTCTAGGTAGGAAGAAATGAGGAAGAAGCACCACTGTAAAGAGTGTGGGGAGATTTCTAAATAAGGGGAAAGGGACATGGCTAGAAGATGCACACAGGCTTTGTGTGCATGGGGATGGGGGTTGTCCTCTCCCCCACATCCACTTCTTACATTCTTTCTTCCCTTCCAGCTTGCAGGCCTCTTCTCTTGTGCAGTTGTCCTATCAGTGCTGTTATGGTTGGGACCTCTTTTCTACTATTTGCCCAAGGTAGTGAATTATGGGAGAGGTTGGGGAAAGGCACATTAAGACGTGATAGGGATACTGAGCTCTCTTTCTCAATCCCAGGCTGTCCTTGCCTGCATCAACATTTCCAGTATGCGCCAGATGTTCTTCCAGATGCAGGAGCTGCCCCATCTATGGCATATCAGCAAGATGGATTTTGTAAGAGACTGCACCAGGGTCCCTCAGCCTCCTCAACTTAATTCAGCTCAATTCGATTTAGTTTAATTTGTTGCAATTCAATTCAATGAAACACTTTACTTCCATTCTCATTTCCCCTAATTGTGATTGTTCCTGATACTACCTCACTGTTTGCTGTCCCCTTTTTAGACTAAATCCTACAGTAACCCCTTGAACAAAATTTTGATTCAAAGAGAAAGACAGTGGGGTTAGAACCCTTCCAGATGCCATGATACCCCAAGAGTTATAGTTGCCCCACTCCAAGTTGCTGCCTGATCTCTTGCCTATTTAATTGTTATGACCCCTAGTGAACAAACTGTGTCCCCTCCTTTTCAAATATCCCATTTCTTCTATTCACTCCCTTCCCTCCTCTTCCACATCTTACCTTGCCCAAAACCCTGACCTGACAGTCGCTACCCCTCAATTCCTTAATCTGATGTTGCTGGTCACCCATGTTTTTCCCTTGTGTCTACTCTTTCCCTACTCATGTTTGACAGGCTGTGTGGCTGGTCACATGGGTAGCTGTAGTGACCTTGAGCGTGGACTTGGGCCTTGCTGTGGGTGTAATCTTCTCCATGATGACTGTAGTCTGCCGTACACAGAGGTAGGGCATGGAGGATGAGGTCAAAACTTGCAAAGGGAATCGGATCTAAAAATATATAAAAGAACTCATCTCTTTTTCTTTTCTTTTAAAATGCATTTTGTTGATGCATTTTATCTTTATATCACAGTTGTTCCACTTCCTCCATTGAACCCTCTCTTTTGACAAAAACAATTAAGCAAAAATATCTGACAGAAATGTCTTCTGGAAGGTATATGATAGTCTATCCTAGTTTCCCCCCACCTCTCTGTTGTGAAGGAGGAGGTATGTTTTCTTATCTCTTCTCTAGTACCTTCAATTGTTTTTCCATTACTTAGGGTTCAACTTCCTTTCAGTGATTTTCCCTACCACTTATATTGTTATAATCATTGAGTATTTTATTCTTTTCTGCTCGCTGTTCCTGCTCATTTCCCTTTACATCACTTCATGCAAATCTTTAAATGTTTTTCTGGCATCTTTATATTCATCAGTTCTTCCTACACAATGTTCCATTACATTTGTATACCATAGTTTGTTTTTTTCCCCAGATCTTCCACAAATGATAGACATCCACCCATGTTATTTCCAGTTCTTGATACACTCAAAGAAATATTGTCATAAACATTTTGATATATATCAATATAGGGGACATTTGTCAGTTGTCTAGAATTTTAAGCACCTACTATGTGCTAGGCATTGTGCCAAGTGCTGCAGGATATACAGAAAGACAAAAAATGGTCCCTGTTCTCAAGGCACTTACAGTCTAGTAGGGAGATAATATGCACACACACACACACACACACTCACACGCATATAAACAAGATATATACAGAATAAATTGAAGGTCAGCTCAGAGGGAAGGTACTAATATTAGGGAGGACTTAGAAAAACTTCTTTCAGAAGGTAGAACTTTAACTGAAATTTGAAGGGGGCCAGGAGGCAGATATGAGAAGAAAGAGAATTCCAGGCATGCAGGCCAATCGGAGCTAGAAAATGGAGTGTCACCAAATCAAAGAGTATTAGGAGGGGAGTGAGTATAAGAAGAGTGTAAAATAGGAGAGGCTAGGTTATGAAGGGCTTTACAGGTCAAACAGAGGACTTCATATTTGATCCTCAAGGTGATAGGGAATCATTGGAGTTTATTTAATTGGGGTATGGTGATATGGTGAGACTTTTCCTTTAGAACAGCGGTTCTCAACCTGTGGGTCACAACCCCTTTGGGGGTCAAACAACCCTTTCACAAGGGTCACAGGGGTCGCCTAAGACCATCAGAAAACACGTATTTCCAATGGTCTTAGGAACCGAGACACTGCTCCTCTATCCATCTCCAGGTGGGTCTACCCACATGCAGCTATGCTCACATATGAGTTATTAAAGGGTCGAGGCATTAGGAAGGTTGAGAACCACTGCTTTAGAAGATCAATTTGACAGCTTAGTGGAGAATGCATTGGAGTGAGAAGAGACTTAAGGCAGGGAGACCAACTAGCAGGCCATTGCAATGGTCCAGGCATGAGGTGATGGAAGTGTCAGAGGAGAGAAGGGAATCTACACCAGAGATGTTACAAAGGTCGAAACCACAAGATTTGGCCACTGATTGCTATTGGGGATGGGGGGTGGAGGGTGGGAGTGGGGAGGTAAGAGATAGTGAGATGAGGATGACCTCATTCCAAGGCTGAATCTGGTTTACCGGGAGGGTGGTGGTGACCTTAAGGGTAGTATTAAGCAAGGGGTAACAGGATGTTCAAATGAGATAATGGATGTAAAGCACTTTGCAAACCTTAAAGTGTAGTATAAATTCCAGTTCTCTCTATCTGCCCACAGTCACTAGACCTCTAGCCTTATGATGAATTCATTCCCTGAATCTCCTACTGCACTCCCACTTAGCTTAAGCAATGTTTAAAGAATAATACATAGGTGTGCTGGTAAATGTTTAGCAACCAGGCTCTGGGAGTGGGAGGGAGGGGATGTTATACACATATTCTTTTCAGTTTAATCTAAATTATTAACATTTTAAGTATAGACAATCAGCAAAACGATAAATCAAGCCCCGATTTGTGGCAATTGCCCATTTCTGAAGTGTAAATATTCACATTGAAAAGTAAACAATTTCTTGCGCTGGTTAGAGCTGGCTCCAGCACATTCCTACTAGTACAGAAGTTAGGAAGAAGAGAGGGGTTTGAAAGAAAGATAATGAATTCTGTTTTTAACAAGTTGAGTTTCTGTGATTTCCTTTGTGCATATGCCCAATAGTGGGCTATCCTGTTCTAAGGACATGGATGGTCTTGCTTCTTTATCACTCTCTTCTCCATCTGATCCCCAGGATACAATGTCTGGTGCTTGGACAAGTAAAGGGAAGAGAACTGTTCTGTCCAGTCAGAGAGAGTTCTAAGGTGGGCAAGAGGAGGTTGGGGGAAGTAGGGATGAATGAACTTAATTAGAGAGGATGTTTCATTGACTCTTTGGTCCTGTAAATATCTTCTCCAGCTCTGTCAGTTTCCTGGACTACGAATCTTCAGATATCCTGCCCCACTCTATTTTGGGACCAGAGGCAAGTTTCGTCAAACTATGGGGCAGCTGCTAGGACTGGAGAGGAAAGATGAGGTGAGGAAGCAGGAGCAGGTGAAGGTTTAAAGGGCTGAAGGGGGTTGGATGGACAGGTGAATAGAGAACTACTGTTTACTAATGGGAGCATGTTGGAGGGGCTAGTAACTCCCTCCTCTTCTCTTCCTTTAGGAACTTGCAAAGTCACATGGATCAGCTGAGACAGGTAAGATGGGAAAGGTAACTTAGGAAGATTTGGGGTGACATGAGGGAGATCATAAAAATAACACTGCCTCTTCCAGGAGAGGAACTTGTTCAAGTTGTCATCCTCGACTGTAGCGGTATCATCTTTGTGGATGTGGCTGGAGCCCGGGAGTTGTTACAGGTGTGTGTGTGCATGTTGGGCTGGGCAGTTAGAGGGATGAATTAATTTTTAAAAATTTATTAAGCGCTTACTATGTTCCAAACTTTGTGCTAAGCGCTGAAGATACAAATACAAAATAGAAGACAGTCTCTGCCCTCGAGGAGCTTCCATTCTAACATGGAGATGAAAGAAATAGGGCAACTCTGGCTAGGGAAGCATCTTTTGCTTTGGAAAGTTAAAGGAATGATGAGAGGAGTAGGTATGGAGTAGGTTGGCGTACCCTTTTGTGGAGCAATGACAGAGTTGATTTCATTATGGTTCCAGAATTGGGAGAGAGAGACTGTAGCATCCAAGGAAGGGTATCACACAGGGGAGGGAAGTGAATCATAGCTGGAGCTGGTCTTGATTTTGGGCAACTGAGGCAACTCTTCTTTTTCTAACCTGTCTTAAAAACTCTTCCTTTTACCAGCTGGCCAGTCAGTGCAGTGTAGCCAGGATTCACCTTCTCTTGGCCCAGTGTAATGGTAAGATGCATGAAACTGGGGAGGATTGGAAATGCTTTGAATTATTTGGCAGGGTGTAGGAAGAGGGATGAGGTGGAGGCCAGAGTTGGAGCTTTGACAATTCTTTCTGTTGGCACAGCCCCTGTGCTGGGGACACTAACCAGGGCTGGGCTCCTGGACATATTGACCCCAGAGCAACTTTTTGTGAGCGTCCAAGATGCAGCTGCCCATGCACTGAAGAGTCTGGTGAAGGTTTGGGGAGAAGGGGCTGGTGGAGGGAAGATTATGAGAGGTGAGGGTGGTTTTAGGGATAACGAAGGGGATAGAAAAGGAAAGAAACTAGACAGTGGGATAAGGAGTAGCTGAGGAGGAGGATCATGCATGAAGAAGGGTAATGGGGAGCCTAGAGGTGAGGGAATATGGTAGAAGGATGAGCGGGATGCAAAAGCTAATGAGGTAGCTGTGGAGGTAGACAGTGGAGATTGAGGGGGGGGGGGAGGAGGTGTATCTTAAAAGAGAACTCAAGTGGGGAGAGTTGGCCTTTAGTATGAGGGAGGATCTTCCAGAGCATAATTCCCCAGCCTACTAGACTCACTAGGGTTGTTGGGGGAAGTAGGGGTATGTTCCCAGAATGCTTTCCCTCACTTTCCCCTGATGTTCCCTTTTCCCTTTCCAGGAGCCTCTGGCCTCAAAGACTTGCATGGTCTGGGTTTGAACCTGTCAGCTCTGCTTATTAGTAATCCCAGTAGCACTGGATAGATGTAATAGGGGGAGAGATTTTGGCCGCTGAGGGAAAAACTGGGGTGGGCCTCCCTCTTTATTTATGTTATTAATAAAATAAAATTAGCTTTTCTGTGATCAACATGATCTAGCTTGGCTTGGGGTCTGAACACTCCCAATAGATGTCCCTTAGAGACCTCTTTCCCCCAGCTCAACCCTGAAGAGACAAGACTGACGCTGATCACAAGATTGTTGACTTATTCAATAACCCCTCTTGAGTCCTCTATTGAGGTGCCTACTCTATCTCCAAGGTCAAAATTCTCCTGGGCATGGGGTGAGGAGAACTGGATATGGTGCATAGAGTTCTGGTCCAGAGACACAGAATGCGGCACAAAGAGGGAAGGTTGTGCATTTCAGGAGCCTCTGCTCTTAAGGAGATAGGGGAAGGGAACCCACTTGAAGGTGGGTTCAGTTTGGCTCTTAGAGACCTTCAGGCTCTATGGCACTGAAAGGGTATTCTATTACTCTGTCTATAAGAAGAGGGAATGGAGGGCTTAGCACTGGGGGGTGGGTGGGATACTGTCACCAAATTGGTGAAGGTAGGTCATAGCTTGTACCTTTAGGCATTAGGGAAGTCACCAGGATCAGTTAATGTCCTGGGATTGGGTCAAGATCAAAGAATTTGAAGGGTTGTATAGTCCTTGAACAGTCCTTAGGTGGTCAGCCACAGAGTTGATCAGCAGGTAATTTCGTGACTAGATAGTGTATACAGGTCTGTAGAGTGTTCAGTCAGGTAGCCACTATGTCCATCACATCAACCATTCTATGGTTACTGGGCGAATCAATCTGAGGTCATGCATTGGAGGCGATGTTTGAAGAAGAGCAGTTTGTGTTTGGCCACCTGGCTCTCATCCGTGACCCCTGGATATCGGTATTTGGCATAAATCTCTGCCTCAGTCCCCCAAGGTGCCCATGGCAATTTCAGCTTCGATGCATGATCCACCAAGACATCGGAACAGGAACCTACCCGAAGGGAGCCAAGTCCATCCAGGAAAAATTCTTGGGGGAAATTAAGAGGGAAAGAAAAAGAGGGAGATATTGAGATAGGTCATGAAGGGTAGGGGCCTACCCAAAGAATAGAACACAACAGGGCAAGGGAGTTTGGGATTTTTGTGTTCCAGGAAGGTTTTGCCTTCAGGCCTGTCTCTGAGGCTATTTCTTTGATTGTAAGATTGAGACAAGTGCCTGTCACAGGTTGTCTGAGAGTCAAATAAAATGGATATGAAAGCAAGGTAACAAGTGGAAAGTACTTTGTAAATTTAGGACATGATAGAAAGAACTAGAAACAAAGCATGTGTCCATCAATTGGGGAATGGCTAAACAAACTGCAGCATATTAATATAATGTTAAGTGATTTCACTATAATGAATGAGGAGGAATTCAGAGAAAGATGAGAAGCACCATATGAATTTATGCAGTATAGAGTAAGTAGAACCAGGAAAACAACATGTACACAATGACTAGAACATAATAAAGGAAAACAACAGTATGATGAAACCAAACATTAAATGCAGTGATCAATAGTGACCCAGGAGAACAGATGAGAAAATGCATGCTGTTCCTTTCTTTGGAAAGACAAGGAACTAAGGCTGTGGGATGTGGCACAATGTGTCAGAAAGATGGATGTGTCCATTTGGCTTAATGTTTTCTTTTCGTTCCCTTGGTTACCAGGGAAGGCTCACTTGGGGTGGAGTCTATCTGGAAATGATCATCATATTAAAAACAAAAGGCATTCTTGAAATTTTAAAAAATAAGAACCAAATACTAGACTTTCTCTTGATGGGAATAACCATTCAACTAATGCTTCATTTCTCTTGCCTGAACCTTGGGTAGCAAAGGGCAAAGAAAAACTCCAGGTTAAAAACAATCAGATTATAGATCCCTAGCTCTTCTTTTTTTTTTTTAAGGGGGAAAGGCAAGGCATTGTGGTTAAGTGACTTGCCCAAGATCATACAGCTAGTAAGTGTCAAGTGTCTGAGGCCGAATTTGAACTCAGGTCCTCCTGGCCGGTGGTCTATTCACTGCACTAACTAGCTGCCCCACTCTTCCTCTTCTTAATTTTCATCTCTCTATTCTTAGAAGTAGAGTGTCTGCCACCTTGTGGGGGAGAGTTGCTGGAGGGAGTTGAAATGCCCTTTTTCTTTCATTCGCAACATATTCAAATACTCGTATAATAAAAATGTGCAGAGGGGTTTAGTGGATACAGCGACCACACAACCCGGGAAACCTGGGAGCTCATGGTGGAAGCCTTGCCTTTGGGTGAGGCAGTCTTCCCAGCCAGAGCCACCAGGTTCTATAGTGGATATGGCCTCAGAGTCAAGAGGATTTGGTTTCAAGTCCTACCTTTGACATAGAATGGCTGATTCCCTAGGCAATTAATAATCTCTCAGTGCCACCAGGCAGCTTTCTAAGGTCTTAAGCTGTAGAGTAGACACCAATTTGCATTGGTTCCACACTGGAAGCCCCTATACTGAAGAAAGCACAATTTGGATTAAAAAAGAAAAAAGAAAAAAAGGGTACAGGGTGCCTGTGAACCACTGAGGTTGTTATGTATAAAGAAACTCTTCCATTTCATGCCTACCGATCTATGGTACAGGAGGTGGTAGTGGTGGAGGTCACTCATTGTTCGTACCCTAGGGATGGGACTGGGCTCTTGGGAAATAGAGACAGGAGGAGAGGAAATGTGATCAAAGCAAAGAGGCATGTGCGTACCCAGGACAAGATCTGAAAATAGATCCTTTGGATACGGTGTCAATTCACCCTACCACACTGCACAAACCTTATTTTTTTAAAAAAATCAGTACCTACATGCAAGCTTTTTTTTTCTTTTTGCATGATAATTATGTGCATAGCCCATCAACTGAACAATAGCTAAACAAGTTGTGATACAGTTAACATGTAGAATATTATTGCACTATTAAAAAAGGTAATACAATGAACATGGAGAATCATGGGAAGACGTGAACTGGAACCAGGAAAGCTATATATATATATATATATATATACACATGAGTACAACATTGTAAATGGAAAGAAAAACAACAAAACACCAGAACCTATGCTATAAAATTATAATAACCACACTTGGTTATTAACCAAGGCTCCTTCCTCCTTTCTTTGTAGCTATGGGGCACTAAGGGGGTGAAACACCCTTATCATGGAAAACAGCTTGAATGACTGTTAGTTCTAAAGTTTTCCTCCCTTTTAAAAAATTCTTTATCATTAAAGGTGGACACCCCAAGGCAGGGTGGTAGGGTTGCTTTGGGAAATATAGGCTCTACAAAAACAGATGCCAATAAAAATTTGCTTTAAAAAAGCAAAAAAAAATTGTACCTATTTAAAAAAATTTTTTTCCCAGTGTGCCTCATTATTCCATTAGGGATTTTTCACCCTATGTGCTCCCTGGGCTAGAAGTCCCAGCTCTGCTTTGGAGTCACTTTTCATCACCAAAGTTCAAGTATCTAGTTGTATGTACCCTTTAGTTTATGGAACTCTAGTGGAGGTGAAGGCTTACAGGGGTATGGAGAGGAAATGTCACATACCCAAATGGGCCACTCGACTGAGTCGAGGGTCAAAGCCAATCTCTCGGATCTTGTCCACTCGAGCCAAGAAGAAGTTGACAACCCCATCAGTGATCACACAACCTGGGAAACCGGGGAGCTCATGGTGGAAGCCTCGCCTTTGGGTGAGGCAATCTCCCCAGCCAGACCCACCAGGTTCTATGCTCATCAACTGTCGATAAGTAGTGGAGAAGCCTGTGATCTCCCGAACTGCTCCCCCGACCTGAAGGAGGCAGAAGCGAGACAGAGTACGTAGCCACAAGATACCCGGTTACATACCAGGAAGTGGGAGGCAAGTGGACACAGTGAAATATTGTGGAGGAAAGATGAGAAGGGGAAGGAAGAGAAGATGAAGGAATGAGGGTGGACAGAGCAGGGAAGGTCTTTGGACTGAAAGGTTTCTGGTTCCTAAAGGAATCAGGCTACAATTCCTCCCATATACCCCTACTCCACCTACTCAGTATCTTCACAAAATTAGGCTCTTCAGTTGGTCTCTGCCTTTGCCTCCTCCATTCTCACACCCACCCCACATACTTACACAGGCCTCAGCAGTTAGACATTTAGGTTTTTGTGATAGGCTCTTTCTGTCCTCACCCACTCAACCTCTCTTCTTTCTCTTTCCTCTGCTCCCTTTTGGGGATGGGAAAAGCCTCATTATTGGGTCCTTAGCTGGGAGTGTGGCAGAGACCAACCAAAGTGTCTGAGGTCACATTTGAACTCAGGTCTTTCTGACTCTAGATCCTGTGCTCTACCCATTGTGCCCCCTAGCTGCCCCCAGAATCAAGAAGAACTGAGTTTAAATCCAGCCTTAGATACTGATTAACTGTATAAACTGAAGCAAATCACTTAAACTTTGTCTAATTTTTTCAGGGGCAAAATGGGGACAATGGTACCCACCTTGGAAGATTGTTGTAAGGAACAAATTAGATAAAGTACTTAGCATAATGCCCAACGTGTACGATTTATATAAATGGCTCTTTGTCTTCTTGCCTCACACGCCTCCCAGGTGCCTTCTCTCCACCTCTATGGGTTGCCCTCTAAACCTCCCCAATCTTCTCTTCCTTTCCTTACCACCCCCCTGCCCCATCCCTTTTATACCAAGTCCAGAGATGTCTGCTCCAACACATCCACAAGCTTCTCCAGCTTTGTCCGTCCGGTGAAGATGAAATCGTCATCTACCCACAGCACATACTTTGTGGTCACCTGGGAAACAGCTAGATTTCGGCCTGCAAACCATCCCTAGGGAGAATGAGGGAAGTTAGGGAAGGAGGGGGAGCAATTAAACACATCCCTCCATGCTCCCACTACTTCTTAGTAACCTGTGTCCACCATCTCCTTCAGACATGTACTGTGCCTCTCCCCCTAATTGCTAGGGTGCTATCTTCCACCCATTCAGCGCCACTGTGCTCCGCTAATAATACCCTATTGCTGACCTTGCCAAAGGGCATGAGGTAGTGCTCGATATGAGGGCCCTTGACTGGCTCTGGTCTCTCACTGTCATCAGCAATGATCACAGTGACTGTTGGGTAGAAACGACGAATGCTGGCGATGAGGTTTCGGAGGCGGTCGTAGCGAAGGAAGGTCTTAGTTGCAATGGTGACCAGAGCACTGATATTATACTTGGCTGGGGCAGGAATAGGAGAAGAGTCAGACTAGGGATGAGATTCCTAGCAGAGCAAACTCTTCTCACCTTCTCACCATATCCACCTCCCTAGTTCGTGTCTGGCTCTGACACAAGCCTTACCTCCTTCAGGGGGTGTCCCAGGTGGGTACAGCCGAGGTCTGGGTGGATGCTTGATTCTGATAGTGAAGACAGCTTCATGGCCATTGGTGGAGAACCGGACTGGGGAGCATGAGAAGGAAAGTGTGTATGGTGAGGGGGGAGGAGACGACCAAAGATTGGGTTTCCTTTCCTCTCCCTCTTTCTTGCTCTCTGCCCAAGCCAAACAAAGGCCCTTTCATTCCCTCCCTTTCTAAGGGCTGAGCTCAGTGGGTCTATTGTCTAAATGCCCAGCTCTGGACTTTGTCCTAGCACCTCCCACAGCGCCTTTTGTCTCCCACCTCACCCACCCCTTGAGCCTAAGCTGCCTTCTTACCTGTATCTGCAGTGTCTGGCTGGTAGCTCCGGCTACTGTAAGTGACCAGCTGAAGCTGTCTGTTGAGTCGGTCTAGCTCTGGGCTTGAGAGAGTGAGTTCCAACTGGCCCTCCCCTCGAAGTATCACTCCTTCCACTTCCCCAGCCACATCCCAAGTGCCAAGAGATGCAGAGAGGTTTACCTGATGATGTGTGGCAGGGACGGAGTCAGAGCCTGCTTTCCTCTGCCCTCCCCCCACTACTCTTCTATCTTCTGCCTTCCTAAATTTACTACCTCACCTAGTACACTTCCTCTCATGCTGTCCTATTCCCCCTCTCTCACCTGGTACACTTCTTGTTCAGCTGCTTGTAGGCTCAGACCTGAGGCAGAGGAGGGAGACAAGAAGAAAATCACATCAGGCTCAAGAGAAACCTTACCACATTGGTCAGACCCTCTGAAATTCATTCTGTCGCTTTCTCTATCCCTCCATCTTCTTGTCTTCACCCCAACTGTGGGGCTGCCCCTCTCCATTCCAATGCCAACTTCTATCCCTCCCATGCAAGGCACTTTGAGTATCACAAGACCACCTCAGATTGGAAGTTCTCTCTGATTCTGAACTTATTTTCAGTCAAATATTTATTTGCTAGTGATCTGAGCTCTCCTCCCTGTCTGATTTCACATCAATCTCCATTCAGACACCTTCTTTTAATTCCCTAGGGAGGACGATTATTCTGAGATTCTACAAACCCTTCTCCCTAGCCTCTTGAGTATCTTCTCCCCTCATGGTTTTCCACTATTCCTTCCCCAAATGACCTTATATTTTCCATGGGTACCTCAGATCACTCAGTTCCCCCCCCCAGACCTATTCCAGCTCCCTCCCAGGCCTAACCATGACCACAATCCTCCACTGCAATGCCCTCTCATTTTCCCTGCCCCCACCTACTTTACCTGGTACCAAGATGGTCTTTAGGGGCTGAACCACCACACCCTGCAGGGGATACTGCAGAGGGGAGTTAGCTGGAGCGATGAGTATCTGGTCAGCTGGGGACTGGACCCTGGAGACGGTCAGATTGGATGGATGGGGGCTGGGAGGGAGTTGGTGTCTCCATCCTCTCCCACCCTCAGACTTCTTACAGACATCTCCTCCCCTGTCCCAGAACCCATCCTCTCCCTTCCCCTCTCCTCCGATCCCCTGACACCTGGCCTGGAAAGCTTGGTATTCCTGATCTCTTGCAATTGTGGCTGCCAGCAGCTCCTCAGGGCCATAAGCTGATGTGAAGTCAAACGCATGCACCTGCCGTTGGAATGGGAGAGAGAAGCCAAGCCCTCCTCCTCTGCTAGCCACACAGCTGCAGTTATTTTGTGCCAGTAACCTGGAGGGGTGGGAGGGAGGAAGGAAGGATATTTTAACACTTTGTTTTCTTAAACCTTGTCACACAGTAACTACCAAACCTACCCCACCAAAATCATGTGTCCTCAAACTTTGCCTGTCAATCCTGCCCTTAAACATTCATGTTTTCTACTATCGCTCCTAAACTTTAGTCTTATTTAGAGGATTTAGAATTCCCCTTTCATTAAAGTCTTATTTTTATTAGATAGTAAATCATGAGGCAGCTGGGTGGTACAGTGGATAGAGTACCTGACTTGAACTCAGGAGGACCTGAGTTCAAATTCAGCCTCAGATTAGTTGTTTAGCCCTGGGCAAGTCATGTTACCCTGATTACCTAAAAAAAAAAACAACTAAGTAAATCTTGTGTTTTGGGAGGAGGTGGTAACACTGAGAATTAACTACAAGAACTATTGCCCAATAAACCCAATGCAGTTCAAATCTTGAGTCAGTTTGACTTTGTCCTCTTTCCCCTCCTCCAAGAGAGTCTCAGAGAAGAGTAAAGCTATAATATTATTCCAGCTGCCTTAAGATATAGGGGTAGCTCTCAGCAAGAAGGAAATACCCCCAGGCTGAAGGAGAATAGCACCAGAAGCTGGACCCCAGTTCACCATCTTTGAGGTTTTCCTCAATCATTCCTAGATCTCCAGCATCCTAGAACCATTTTAAATAGGGTTTAAAAAATCATCCCCACGAATGCCAAATGAATCCTAGTCCTCTCCCATCCACACTGTATTTGTAGTCAGAGCAGCAAACCACTTCCAGGAGATAAGGGAGAGCTTTGTAACAATACAGTCTTCTACTGAAACCCCCACCACAAGGTTGATTTAGATGCCTTTGGGTCACAGTTAGAGGATCATAGATGAAGAGCTGGAAAAGAGGTCATCTAGTCCCATCCCTACTTTTTGCAGCTCAATAAACCAGAGCCTAGAGAGGAGAATGGCTACCATGGCAGTAAGCAGAGTTGGGATTTGAATCTTGGTTCTCTGACTCAAAATATACTGGCCCTGGGAGTCAGGATGCTTGTATTCAACACTGGCTGCTAGTTAGCTGTGCGACCTTGGGCAAGTACATTTTACTTCTCTGTGACTCTGTTTCCTCTTCTGCAAAATAACGGTAATGAACTTGATTACACTCAAAAGTCTCTTTTTCAGCTCAAATTACCTGCAGTTTCATTTACTCTCTTTGGCCCTAGTACTCTGCCCACTTCACTTACGGTTTTTCGAAAGAGTAATTAAAACACAGGGCAAAAATCAAAAGGAATTGAAGGTTAAATGTTAACCTGCCTCTTTTTACCCTCCTGTTTTGGCTGTAGTCCCCCACTCTACCAGATTTCGGTTGCTCTCTAACTTACCCGACAACCTGCTCCTTGAGCCTAAAGGGAATGTGTGCATATTGTGGTTCTGGAACAAGGTTAAGGTATTTGAGCTTGGAGGACTTGGGAGGAGGTGACCACAAGCCAGAGGAAGCTCTAGGAGGTGGATGTTTCCAGTTGTGAAAGTAAAGGAGACCCAGGGCAGCAGAGAGGAGCAGGAGCAGGAAGCTACAAACCGACCTTCGGCCTAACTTCATTCTAGAGTAGCAAAAAAGAGGAAGAGTCCCATTTGAATTGGAGAAAGGAGTGAGAACCCAACATCTGGGGCTATAAGCCTCTGCCTTCTTACCTCAAGACATGCCTCTAAACCCATATGATTTTTGTACCACTTTTTCCTACCCAGCCCCTGCTCCCAATCTCTGTTTCACACATTCCTATTTGAATATCCCAAGACAGCCTAGTCCTTCCCACCCACACACTTAAGAGCGGCAAATGAATTAAAACAAATTTAAGATTAAGTATTAATCTGCTTTTTTGCTGGAGTTTCCCACCCTCCCAGGTCCTAATATCTTTCTAACTTACCTGACAACTTGCTCCTTGAACAAAAATGGAATGTGTGCATATTGAGGCTTTGGAGCTAGGTTAGGGTATTTGGACTTGGAGTATGCTGGAGGAGTGACCACAGACCAGAGGAAGCACTAAGGCTTGGATTTTTCCAGTTGTGAAAGTAGAAGAAACCCAGAACAGCACAGAGATGCTCCCTTACTCCCCCTCCTTTAGTAACATAGCTGAGGTGGTTTGATTGGGGATGGGGGTGGGGAAGAAGCAGATTCAAACATATGGAACAGGAGAGAGAACTGGCAAGGATGGAGTAAGGCAGTGGAGAAATGATTGGTGAGAATATTATGCCATCACCCCCTAACCCTAACGAGAGAGAGGGGGAAAGAGAGAGAGAGACAGAGACAGAGACAGAGAGACAGAGACAGAGACAGAGAGACACACACACACACAGAGACAGAGACAGAGAGACACACACACACACACACACACACACACACACACACAGAGAGAGAGAGACAGAGAGACAGAGAGAGAGAAAGAGAGAGAGAGAAACTCCAAGGATGGGTTCAGAACTGCACTCTCCCCCACCCCCAGCTCGTCAGCCCAGCTTCTTTTACACACAGTCAGATCCCAGCAATGACCTGTCAGGCGGTCTCAGGCCTCGGCAGTATCAGTATCTCGGTCTCTTCTCCGCAGGGCACCCAAGCCAGGTCCAAGAGTCCTCATGGGGATGTTAGCGGAGGAGGTCCGGCCTGAGATTGGGAGGAGTCTAAGAGCTGCGAATGCGTGGGAGAATTCTGTCTCGCAGGGACCCCCTCCCACTCACATAACCTCCTTTCAAGCTGTCAATAGCTTTGCGAACTGAGGCGTGGAGGAGACAACTGACTCCCTAAGGAGAAAGGGAGATGAAGAAATGGGAATCCATCCCTCCGCCTCCGGCCTTCCCCAATCCTCAGGTCCCGGGTCTCCGCTAACAAAGGCATTAGAGATTTAGGTCATCTCTGATCTTTACCTGTCTTTCCGAGGGCTCAGACTGACAACGGGCTTGCCGCTTCGCAGGCTGTCTCGGCCTCCAGCTCTAAGGAAGCCCCCCCCCCCCCCCGACAGCTTACTTCTTCAGCCTCCAGCTCAGTCTCCCGCACTGTCTGTGTCTTGGGCTCTGGCTCGTGACATAATGAAGGCGAGAGAAGCTGCCCTCTCGTGGGAGTGGGGAGAACCACAATTGGAACATAAGAGAGCCAGAGAAACAGTGAATTGTAGTGGATGCCAAAAGGCTTATACGCCCGGAGAGCAAGTCTGTCGCCCTGGAGATTCCCTGTGACCTCTGAGGTTCTTCTAGGTCTGCATTTCTTTGACTCCGTCTCTCTTTCTTTCTCTCCCCCTTCCCCT
>CM053581.1:380455901-380467164 GCA_028627135.1 Pseudochirops cupreus | reverse complement strand
ACTTTCAAATAGGGGAAGGTTCTCAGAGTCATGTAGCCACTTTAGCAAAGGGCCTAGGGGCAGGGAAGATCTTCAGATTCTCATAACAATTGTTTGACCCAAAAATACCACTATTACATCTGTATCCCAAAGAGATTTTAAAAAGGGGAGGAGGAAGGACCTATTTGTACAAAATATTTGTAGCAGCTCTTTTTGTAGTGGCAAAGAATTTATTTTTCTTGATTTTTTTGGAAATATGGCTAATATGAAAATATATTTTGCATGATATCACATGTATTTTTGATGTATTACTTGTATAGGAAAGAGAGGAAGGGAGAGGGAGAATTTGGAACTCAAAATTTAAAAAGAAAAGAATGTTAAAAATAAATCTTTTTTTTTTTAAAGAGGATATACATCAGACTAAACAAGGAAATAAGTGGATAGAGAGCAAGAAAGGGGGTTAAGAATGACAATAACAGGGAGGGGATAGTCTGTCATAAGCAAAACAGATTTTCCAATCCCAAGGAATGAAGGGGAAAAGATTTGGAAACAAAGAGGGTGCCCATCAAATGGGGAATAAGTGAACAAATATAGAAATGTATTGGAATATAATTGTGGGCACAGCAGGGGCAGCAGCTACTTCTCCCTCCCCCCTCCCCCCCCGCCCCCCCACTATCCATTCACAGCCTGGAAATTTAAAAAATCCCTAGCTGAACCTCCAGGGACAAGATGACAGACTGAACCTCAGCTGCTCCAATCCCCCCCCAACCCCCAAAACACAGTAATTATTGCCCCAGAGGAAAATTTTAAGCAGTAAAGGCTTAGAAACCCCGGAGGAAGGGTGTGAATAAGGTCCTGCCTCAAAATGGGAAGAAGGTGACAAAGACAAGACAAAGACTCTGGAATCCTATTATGGTGAGAGGGAGAAAGCAAACTCAGAACGGGGGAGTACTGACTCCACACCCACAGCTTAAGCCTTAATAGGGACTATGACTTGGTCTCAGGCACAGAAAGCATTCCTAGATGAGCTCAAAAAGAACTTTGAAATCCAGCTTAGAGAGGTAGAAGATAAAATCAACGCCTCCTACCAAAACAAAATTATGAAATTAGAAAAACATTACAACGAAGAGAATAGCTCCTTAAAAAGTAAAATGTGTGAACTAAAAACAAAATCTGAGCATATGGAAAAGGAGCTTCAAAAACAGGAGAATAGTTCACTAAAAACTAGAATCAACCAAATTGAAGCCAACGACTCTATGAGAAACCAATAATCAGTCAAACAAAACATCAGGACTGAAAAATTAGAACAAGAGGTAAAATATCTCAATGGAAAATTAACTGAGCTGGAAAACAGATCCAGGAGAGACAATCCGAGAATCATTGGTCTTCCAGAAAATCATGATGAAAAAATGAGCCTGGACAATATTTTCCAGGAGCTTATCAAAGAAAAATTCCCTGAGATTCTAGAACCAGAGGGTAAAATAGAAATCAAGAGAATCCACAAGACACCTCCTGAAAGAGATCCCAAACTGAAAAGTCTGGGAAACATAGTGGCCAAACTCCAGCATTATCAGGTAAAAGAGAAAATACTACAAGCGGCCAGAAAGAAATAATTCAGATATTGCAGAACCACAGTGAGGATTGCACAGGATCTGGCAGCCTCAACGTTGAAAGACTGGAGGAACTGAAATATGATTTTTCGCAAGGCAAAAGATCTCGGGCTACAACCAAGGATCATCTAGCCAGCAAGACTGAGCATAATCTACCAGGCAAGGAGATGGTCATTCAGTGACATAACAGAATTCCAGATCTTACTGATGAAAAAGCCAGAGCTCAATGGAAAATGGAATATAATTGTGCCATAAAAAATTATGAGAGTTCATTTCAGAGAATACTGGTAAGTATGAACTAATGATAAGTGAAATGAGCAAACCAGAAGAATAATTTATACAAGGACTACATTGTAAAGAAAAACAGTTTTGAAAGACTTAAGAACCTAGATAAAATCAATGACCAGAGGTCTTCCAGAGGACTTTTGATGAAAAATATCATCCACTTTCTAGGTGAGAAATAATGGACACAAAGTATAGAAAGAGATATACATTTTTACACATGGTCACTATGTTGATTTGTTTTGCTTGACTAGACTTATTTTTTCCTTAATTTTTTTAGTAATATTTTATTTTCCCCCAATTACATGTTAAAACAAATTTAACATTTTAAAAAAAATTTTGAGTTCCAAATTCTATCCATCTTTTTCTCCCTCCTTCCCTCCTCTCCCTCTTCCCTAAGATCTATAGATGATACATGTACTATTTCTTAAAAGTGGGTTTTTTTCAGTTTTTATTGTGGGGGTGGGTGGGCCAAAGAGTTGGGCAGAGTTAGAGTTTACAACAATGAAGTAAAGAAAAAAATCATTGCAATTTTCCCCCTAAAGTTCTCAGAATAGATGAAGCACAGACAACTTAGTTTTGAAAAGTAATGTTGAAATGTGTGTGTATACATATATATGCATATGTATGTATATATAAACATATATATACATACATGTATATTAAAAGATAGCATTATAGAATAGAGATTCATGGTTTCATATACAATCTTTTTTTTGTATTATGCTGAGCAAATAAAAATACTCATTTTTTAAAACTTAGACTTTTTTAAATTAAAAAATAATTAAAGCAAATTTCCTACCTAAATGAATTTGGTTTTGGACTTCCTCTCTTGGGTTTGTTCTTTACTAATCTTAAGTGAATGGGTACCTATCCTGAGATAGATATGTCCAAATTTGCAGGTGACTTCTTGTGTTCAATTGGTCCAAAAGTCCTAGGTCCTTTTAATTGGACCTAATTGGAAGCAAAGGAGGAACGGACAGGAACTATTCTAATGTTCTTGGAAAAGATGGTTACCAAAAAGAGTAAGGGTCTGATTCATTTTTGTAGATGGCATATACTAGAAATTCTTTGAATAATGAAGAATCCAGGTAAAATGGGGAATATCTATTTGGTATCCCCACAAACTCCTTTATGTTCTAATGAGGTTTGGGCATTGGCCTCCAGAGAAACTATAAATATAGTTACAAGTTGTCTGAATAAAAGACAAAAGGACAAGTTATGGTCTTGTGAGCTTCAAATGGTTAGAAGAACCACTTTTTTGTTACCAGCAGTTCCAAAGCCTTCCAGTAGATGAGTTCAATGGTGAAGCAGCCCTGCAGAGTAGACTACTTTATTAAGTGCACAAGTGAATTAACCTAGCAGTCAGGACATATGTCCTACAGCAAGGCAACAACCCTAAGCTATGTCACACCAAAAAATGAACTTAGTGTGAATTCTTCTCAGGGAGAAAAAGACCTCAGGGCCAAAATATAGCCTCCTCCAACTTACCTCCTACCTCATCCATTTAAATTTGAGTACACTGTCTTTTGGTACTGAATTGGTGTGTAGAGGAGAGAATGAGTTCAAGGTTTGAGAAGTTGTTCTTTGGTCCTTGCTATGCTATCTCAATAAATATTGTCTTGAAAAAGCCAATTGATTTTTTAAAAATGTTAATAGTATTTTTTTTCCAATTACATGTAAAGACAATTTTCGACATTCATTTTTTTCTTCTTCAAATTTTATTTTAGACTCAAATGCTACAACACAAATACAGAATAGAGAAAAGAAACCAAAAAACATGAAAAATTTAAATATTGGAACTTAAATACAAAGTTAGAAAGAAAAAATACCATATCATGTGCATCATAGAACATAAGAAAGGATTCAAAATATGTAACAATCGATTTTCATTTCAAGAAAGCCTATATGATAAATAATACTCGTGTTGAGAATTGTCCATCTTTACTTCCTTGTGACTTTTCTTTTGTTCTCTGCTGTGCACTTTTTTACTTTGTTCTTTTTTTCCCTCCCCCCAAACTCTCCCCAGAAGACTACAATAGAGTTTATGTTTGTAAAGTTTATGTTATATAAAGATGTTCCTCTATAGCTATAGATATATAAATACACATAGACACATATAGACATACACTTTCCCAAACCTATTCTACTCCTGATCTTTGTTTTTTATGTATAATTATATCTCTTGTTTTCTATCCCTCTTTCCTCCTCTACTTCTACCCACTACCTTGCCCTCCTATAACTTGCCTACTCCCCTCCAAGAATCCCTCGCCATCCTCCCATTCCCATAAATCTAAACACCCTTCTATACCCCTATTTTACCTATTCCCTCACTCTGCCCTTTAAATATCCCTCTCTTGTTCTCTCCCCCCTCCCTGTGCCCCTACTGTTTTATTTCTTCTGAATTTAGAAGACTTTTATACTCTTCTAAATATTTATGTATTGTTTCCTCTTAAACCATTGCAGATGAAAGTAGGTTACCAGAGCTACCAGCCCTCCTCCCCCATCTAATTCCTCTGTATCAATTCTTCCTTTTGCACCTCAAATAATTATCTCTTTTAAGCTGTTCCTAAATGGTTTTACTTTTTAAATTCACATCATTCTCAGGTTTACCTCAATCTTTCTTATAAATTACTCAATTATTGATGAGTCTTATACATACATTTTACATATATAAAAAGTAAACAGTCTGTCCTTATGGATCCCTTATAATCAGTCTTTGTTATATGCCTTATATTTCTCTTGGTTCTTATATGTTGAATCTTCTATTAAGTTCAGGATTTTTTTTTAACAAAGTCTTGAAAGTCTGAGAGTTTATCAAATGTCCATTATTTTTTTTTATTCAGAATAATATTTAACTTTGCAGGGTATGTGTAATGGTAATGTTAATTTGAAGATCTTCCCTGCCCCTTAATAAGCCTAAGATGAATTTGAGGACCTTTCCTGATCTGAAAATATACTCTGCCCTCTAATAGGCTGCATATGTTCACCTGGAGCCTGTGGTGGCAGGCTTGTTTTTCAGGAAGGCACAACTTTTGTTACTTTGTAATCAAGTGAGTCACAAAGGTTGTGATGTTCTCTGACCAACCCTGGAGAGGGCTATCTATACCTCTGAGGCAAGGTTTTGCTTTGGGGCTCACTTTGGGAAAAGTTGTGTGATTTGACCAGATGAGACTCTGGGCAGCCATTGAGCCCCTGGCTTTGAAAACCCTGATAGTGCTTCTCTTTCTGGTGACTAACTAGGTATGGATGTAATGGTAAGACAGCTAGAAGCCCTGTCTGCTGAATTGTGTTATTTTTCTCTGTATTTTTGTTTGCTTGTAACTTCTGTTTGTATTCTCTGAAGTTCAGGGTGCTGACTTTTTCTCCTGAACTAGGTAAATGGTATATCTGTTTGATTAATGTAAGATTGTTAACCCTTTTGGAGTTGCTTTCCTTTAGGAAAACAGATCAAAGAACCTGTGCTAGCAGCCATCCTGGGTATGCTAGGATGCTTGCTGTTACAGTATATTTTTGACCAGAAAGCCAGTTCTCTGCTCTTTGGTATGTTGTGTTCCAAGACCTGCAGTCCTTTAATGTCTCTGCTGCAAGGTCTTGTATAATTCTAATTGTGGCACCATCACATTTAAATTGTTTTAATCTTGATGCTTTTAATATTTTTTCCTTGAGCTTGGAGTTTTGGAATTTAACTATGATATTCCTATGTGTTTTCCTTATTAGATCTCTTTAAGTAATGATCTATGGATTTTTTTCTATTTCTACTTCCCCACCCCCCCTTGTTCTAGTACTTCAGGACAATTTCCTTTAATTATTTCCTGTATTTTTGTATCAAGATTCTTTTTTTTATCATAACTTTCAGTTAGTTCAGTTGTTTTCATATTTTCTCTTCCTGATCTATTCTCCAAATCTGTTATTTTTCATGTAAGATGTTTCACTTTCTCTTCTAGTTTTTCATTATTCTTGTTTTGTTTAATTATTTCTTGCTCTTTTATAATTTCACTGACTTCACTTTGCCCAATTCTGATTTTCAAGGTGTCATTTTCTTCCTTAAGATTCTGTACCCCCTTTTCTAATTGGTTGACTTTCCTTTCAAACCCTTCTTGTTTTTCTTGGATTATTCTTATTTTTTTTTTCGTTTTTCCTCCGTCTCTATCATTTGATTTTTGAAGTCTTTTTAAAGATCTTCTATGAATTCTTTTTGGGCAGGTGTCTATTTGACATTACTCTTTGGGGGTTTCTTTGCTTCAATATCCTCCTCTGAAGATGAACCCAGGTCATCTCTATTCCCTTAATAGTTTACTATGGTTGGATTCTTTCTCCTTTGCCTGTGCATTTTTTGCTTAATTATTTGTAATCACCTCTAGCCCTGGGATATGGGAAATGGTGCCTCTTGCCCCAGATCTTCAGTTCTCCCCTCTATCCTGGAACCAAAGTCAAACCTCCAACCTCCTGTGAGTGCCCACAGCCAGGGGCTTTCTGCCCCATTGCCTCTGTACTCAATGGGCACCGGCTGGTTCCTTCTTAACCCTGCACCTCCCAGCACAGCTGGGTCTGGCATTCCTGGTCAGCAGAGGTTCCCTTGATCTTCTCAGGCTCAGACACCCAACTCCCCTCACTATCCCAGGGGTAAAAGTTTGGCTGGCTAAGGCCAAAGCAGCCTCTCCAACCAACTTATCCCAGAACTTGCTGCTAGTTGTTTAAGAGGCTAGCTGCTTGCTGTTAAAATGAAACCTAGCCTAGCCTGAAGGTGTTTACTCATCACAGGAACTAAACCTCATCCTGGGATTTTTCTTCTGATCTTCTCAAATTGTCCCAAGAGGACCTCGATTATGCCCCTGTTCTTATTTATCTCTGCCCACACTTTGTTCACCCTAAGGTGCTATCTTAACTCTTTTGCAGGAGACAATTTTGAGAGCTTGGAATTTTCTGACTTACTCCACCAGCTTCCCAGAATCCTCTTTCAACATTCATTTTTTGAAAGATTTTGAGTTCCAAATCTTCCTCTCCCTGTCCCCTCCCCTTACCCCAAACAGCAAGCAATCTGATATGTTATACATGTGCAATTATATAAAACATATTTCTATATTAGTCATGTTGTGAAAGAAGAAACAGCACAAAAGGAAAAGCCACCAAAAAAAAGTGAAAACAGTATACTTCAATCTATATTCAGACTCCATCAGTTCTTTCTCTGGAGTCAGACAGCATTTTCCATCATGAGTCTTTTGGAATTGTCTTGGATTGATGTATTGCTGAGAAGAGCTACATCAACCATAGTCAATCATCACACAATGTTACTATTATTGTGTACAATGTTCTGGTTCTGCTCACTTCACTCAGCATCAGTTCATGTAAATCTTTCTAGGTTTTTTCGAAATCTGCCCAATCATTATTTCCTATAAGTGAATTGATGTTAACTGATTATTTGATAATTGAGGAGATGTTAGCTGAAGGTTGATATGGGGATGATGGGGAAGAGCAGATGGGTACTTGCAAGAAATAGTATTAGAAAGGCACCTCTAATCCCTCAAAGTTACCCCTAGAACTCTAAAGGGAGATGTAGTCAGCCTTGCTCTGAGGACTCATAGTGCAATTGTGAATGGGACTGGGGAATAAGCCCAGAGCCTGTGTGTTATATTGTATGTTCCATTCTTGATTTACGTTGTATATTGATTACTTTCAACTCCCCTTTTGGGGAGACCTAGACATGAACACTTAGTGCTTGGTTAGAGGTTAATGAACTGAAGAGTGGATCATGAGCTTCTTGAGGGCAGGGGTTATCTTCTGCCTTTTTTAATATTTCCAATGCTTAGCATCGTGACTGGCACATGGTAAGTGTTTAATAAATGTTTATTGACTCAGAAAAAGTTGACTAGCCCCCTCCTCATTACAGGCCAGGATCTTCCCCAGAACTGAACCTGTGATGAAGTGGATAGAATACCTGGCCTGAAGTCAAGGCAGACTCATTTTTCTAAGTTCAAATCTGCCCTCAGACACTTACTAGCTGTAAGACCCTGGGCAAGTCACTTAAGTTTGTTTGCCACAGTGCCTCATCTATGAAATGAACTAGAGAAGGAATTGGCAAACTGGTCCAGTATCTCTGCCAAGAAAATCCCAAACGGGGTCACAAAGAGTAACTGACCAATAGAGGAGAGAAAGGAAAAAAAGCTATTCCTGTTCATGAGGGATTTAACTGGAGGGATATAAGAATTTAGGGGAAACTAAATCCCAGGATTTAGAAAAGACAGGTAATAGAAAGGACCTTGGAGATCATTTGGACCACACCCTTTATTTTATATGTGCAGTTCATAGTCTGGAGAGACTGCCCCAACTCCTATTCCCAGTAATGAGCTGGATTACTACAATGTGACTACTATATTCCCTCAGGGCTCTAGGGGTAAAGGTTGTTCGAATCAGAGCTAGCTCATAAGTCCCCACTGGTGTGCTTCCAGGTATAAGTTTCAATTGAGTCAGTCATATTCAATTAGCTTTTCAAAAATTTACTAAGGTAAAGAGAGTTGGTATAAAAACATTCACATAAAAGTCTAAGATATACTCTCCCATAAGGATATACAGAGGGGCAGCTAGGTGGCTCAGTAAATAGAGCACCAGACCTGGAGTCAGGAAGACCTGAGTTCAAATCTAGTCTCAGACACTTAACACTTACTAGTTGTGTGATCTTGGGTAAGTCAACCCCAATTGTCCTGCCTTCCCCCCTACAAAAAAGACAAAAATAAATAAATAAGTACATACAGAATCTAGAGGAAATTAGATTCAGATTTATTTAATTTTAAATTTTTTTGGTACATTTTAAGTTCCAAACTGTCTCCCTCCCTCCCTCTCCACTTTGTACTAGAGAAGGCCACCATTTGACAAAGATTTATAAATATATGTAAAACAATACTATGCACACTTCTATTTGTCATTTCTTTCTCTGGAGGTGGATAACATCTTCCTTCATAGGTCCTTTATAGTTGGTTTGAATATTTGTATCACTCAGAATAGTTTGATTGTTTGCAATGATTCTTCAAACAATATTGCTGTTACTGTATACAATGTTCTCTTGGTTCTGCTTATTTAATTCTTCATTATTTCATGCAATCTTTCTAGGTTTCTCTAAAGTCAACCAGTTTATCATTTCTTACAGCACATAGATTCAGATTTAGAGAATATGTGTGGCCCCTAGAAATCCTCAAGATGTTCACCTTGAGTATGGTGTAGCTTCTATGCTGGGCTCTTTGTAGAACTTTGAATCCTCATCCAGTCTATCCTTGGCTCCCAATGTAGATGCACAAATTGATGCTAGATTATCTGGAATGCTCCTAGGATGCCAATGAAAAGAGAGGAAGGCTTCCAGATATCCAAAGTTCATGAGATCTTCCTCCAGTCAAGAGGAGGTGGAGAGACCAAGACCAAGGTTCTTTTCCTTCTCCCAGTTGATTCCTTCTCAAGATTTACTACTTACTTGAAAATTTTGGGTTTTGAACTTGCTCTCAAGTTTTATTCAGCCACATAGGACATTACCTAATTTTCTCAATTGCTTCAAACACCTCCTGTGCGTTGTCAGTCCAGTTGACTAAGGAATTATTCTTTATCTTGTATGTACTGATAAAAAATATAATGAACAAAACCAGGAGAACAATCTGTACACTGACTACAATACTGTAAAGATAACTCTGAAAGACTTGGGATCTCTGACCAACACAATAACCAGAAGACTCATTATGAAAAATGCTACCCAACTGTAGATAGAATCATAGAGTTAGAGTAGAGAATGAAATATGTTTTGTTGTTTGTTGTTGTTGTTTTTTGGGGGAGGGGTTGGAAATGGAGACTTCTGGAATTTCTTTTGCTTGACTGTATATGTTTGTAATAGGTTTTATTTCTCTTGCTTCTTCAGTGGAGGAAGAGAGGGTAAGCTAGGAAGGAGAGAATTTGAATCTGAAAATAAAATTGAATTTTTAAAAAATAATTTTCTTGGAGGGTGGAGTCAAGAGGGTGGCATAGAAGCAGGAAAACTCCAGTGGCTCTCCCCATAACCACTTCAAATACCTATAAAATATGACTCTAAACAAATTTTAGAGCTACAGAACCCACAAAGTGACAGAGAGAAACAAATCTCCTGCTGAAGACAACCTGGCAAGCAGACAGGAAGGGTCCATTGCAGTTTGCTGGAAGCAGAGCCCAGCCCTGTGTAAGCCCAAGGTTTTAGCCCCAGGGTGGCCTGGATCAGCCACAGCTGGAGCATTCAGGAGAATGGATCACCAGCAACTGTAGTGTTTTCCAGAATCATCAACCTACAAATGCCAAAGACAAAATAAAAGGTCAATGGAACTCTCCTGGATCTGGGAGGTACAGAGTATGGTCCGACCTTTACCCCTGGAGTAAGAAGCAGCAGAGGTGTGGTGGCCCTGCAGCCACCTCCATGTGGCTGCTTCAGAGTTCCTGGCTGCAGATCATAGGGGGACCAAGCAACCATTCAGAGGCTAAGTGCTCTTGCCTTAACCTCCCTGGATCAAGATCACAATCTTGGGTAGTGGTCCTGAGGTGTGTGACCAGAGAGCCAAAGCTGGTGGAGGCTGTAGAGACAGTGACCTACTAATAGTTCTGGCAGCTGTGAAAACCCCAGCCATTTGAGACAAAGCTCTCCCCTCTGGAAGCAGAGTTCTACTGTGGCAAAGAGCTCAAAAGTCAAGTATTTGACTGGCAACATGAACAAGCAAAGGAAGCAAAGCAAGCATAGCCATCCAACTTTAGATTCCTTTTTTGGGGACAAAGAGATCAAAGCATGGAATGGGAGGAAGACAATAAAGTCAGAACTCCTGCACCTAAAGCTTCCAGGAAAAATATAAACTGGTTACAGATCACAAAGGAGTTCAAGAAGGATTTTGAAAATCAAGTAAGAGAAGTGGAGGAAAAATTAGGAAGAGAAATGAGAATGATGCAAGAAAATCATGAAAACAGAGTCAACAACCTGACTGAAAAAAATAACACCTTAAAAAATAGTCTAACTCAAATGGCAAAAGAGGCCCAAAAAGCCAATTAGAAGAAGAATGCCTTAAAAAGCTGAATTTGCCAGATGGAAAAAGAATCTCAAAAGCTCACTGAAGAGAATAATTCCTTCAGAATTAGATTGAAGCAAATGGAAGCTAATGACTTTGTGAGAAATCAAGATACTATTAAACAGATCCAAACAAATGGAAAAAAAAACTGGAGGCAATGTGAAATATCTCATTGGAAAAACCACTGACCTGGAAAACAGATCCAGGAGAGACAATTTAAAAATTATTGGACTACTTGAAAGCCATGATCAAAAAAAAAAACACTTAGAAATCATCCTTCAAGAAATTCTCAAGGAAAATTGCCCTGATATTTCAGAACCAGAGGGCAAAACA
>CM053581.1:380425505-380446924 GCA_028627135.1 Pseudochirops cupreus | reverse complement strand
GAAGCTGCTAGATCCTGTGTTATCCTGATTGTGTTTCCACAATATTCAAGTTGTTTCTTCTTGGCTGCTTGTAATATTTTCTCCTTGGTCTGGGAACTCTGGAAGCTGGCTATAATATTCCTAGGAATTTTCTTTTTGGCATCTTTTTCAAGAGGTGATCAGTGAATTCTTTCAATTTCTGTTTTGCCCTCTGGTTCTAAAATATCAGGACAATTTTCCTTAAGAATTTCTTGAAGGATGATTTCTAGGTTCTTTTTTTGATCATGACTTTCAGGTAGTCCAATAATTTTTAAATTGTCTCTCCTGGATCTATTTTCCAGGTCAGTGGTTTTTCCAACGAGATATTTCACATTGCCTTCAATTTTTTTTTTCATTTGTTTGAATCTGTTTAATAGTATCTTGATTTCTCATGAAGTCATTAGCTTCCATTTGGTCCAGTCTAATTCTGAAGGAATTATTCTCTTCAGTGAGCTTTTGAGATTCTTTTTCCATCTGGCAAATTCAGCTTTTTAAGGCATTCTTCTCCTCATTGGCTTTTTGGGCCACTTTTGCCATTTGAGTTAGTCTATTTTTTTAAGGTGTTCTTTTCTTTTTTTTTTTTAAGTAAAATAATTTATTTTGGAATTTTTATTATTCAGAGAATTTGAAAGCATTACTATAGAAAGAATGACTAATGTTTGGTCTGAGTTTTTTCTTTTTTCTTTTTTTCCTCTCGATGACTTGTTTATTTACTTTTAGTTTACAAGATTCAGTTCCACAACCCCTTGAGTTTCAGATTTTCTCCCCTCCCTCTCCCCCCCCCCCATGGTGGCATGCAATCATGTATAGGATCTGCAAATACTTTCACATTGTACAATAGTCTGGTTGTATAGAAGGGTTGTAACCAATAAGTGATCACTGGGAAAAAAGAAATAAAACCAAACATAAAAAGAACAATAGCATGTATTGCTTCAGTCCCCATTTAAACTCTAGTCTTTCTAGATCTTTCTCTGAACGTAGATATTTCCTAATGTGTTATTTTCTTCAGTCAGGTTGTTGACTCTGTTTTCATTCTTTTCTTGCATCATTCTCATTTCTCTTCCTAATTTTTCCTCCACTTCTCTTACTTGATTTTCAAAATCCTTCTTGAACTCCCTCATTGTGAGGAATTGCAGGCTGCAGGCGGTAATGTTTGAGGCACAGGGTGTGTCTGAGGCCCTGGAATTAGCTGGATCACGTAGAGGTCAGGGCATACTGCACCACCCCTGGTCACTTAGAGGCCGTGGGGTACTGCATTGCTCAAGATTCTCTTACTTGGGGTTACCTGATGTTCCAGATAAGTGTCTCCACACCCTGGGGTCTTCATGCCCTTGTGACTGCACCCCCCCTCTCCCATTTTTGTTTCATCCTGTTTTAGGCAGCTGAGCTCTGTTGTTTGTCATTTATGGTATGCGGGTCTGGGCTAGATAAGACTCAAACTGTTGAGGCAGATTTGGAGTCTGCCTTAAGATCTGTCTGTAAGGCTTCCCCATGGAGAAGACTCAATAAACTTTCTCTGCTTGCACCTTCGAGCCTCGACTCTTCTGTTTTTGAGAATGAGCTGGCACTTTCTCGAATGAGGTAAGTAACAGGCTGCCCCTGCAGTTAAGTTAGGGTACCTTGACAAAGAACCTTGACAGAGTGGTGCCTGAACAGGAGCCTAAAAAAAGGAACAGAGAAGATAGGAAAGCTGGCGGAGAAGACTCTCCGAGAGGACAGAAGAGCCTGGGAATAGTCGCTGCAGGACTTAGCCCAGAAGCCCAGGATGGGGAACATAGTAATAAAGCCTCAGGATTTGGAGGTGTATGCTAAACAGATTGAGACGCTTGTTAAATAGGAAGGCTTGAATGTCTCACCCAGAAAGGCATGTAAATTTGTTAAAAACATCTTATGAGTCTCTCCATGGCTGCATGACACCGGCTTGGACAGGGATAAATGGGGAATAGTGGGGGAGCAAATGACTAGTTATGATAGGGATTCTCCAGGTTTATTGTCTGACAAAGATTTCATTTTGTGGAGTGTCTTGAAATTTATCTTCCTGTGGTCTTGACAAACCTATAAGGAAATTTGAGGAAGATACAGATTCTGACTCTGAGGAAAAGGGGCATAATCAGGCTCAGGGAGCGAGAGGGGAAAATGAAACCAAAAACGGAATGGCTGAGGAAACTTTAAGTAACCCAGAACCAGCCAAGAAAGGGGAAAAAAGGCAGACAAACTCTTGTTCTCTTCATCCATTGGCTCCTCCACATGAGTCTCCCTGGGACCTTTCATCCACCCCTATGGCCCACACAGTAACTCCCTTTCAGCAATTAATACGAGAAGCAAAAGAAGCGGGTAAGATGGTGGCTCATGCGTTTCCAGTCACTCTTGTAGCTGATGACCCAACTGATCCTAAGCAGACTAGGCATGCTTACACTACCTTCTCATGGAAATTGGTAAAAGAGCTAAAAGATGCTTGCTCCCGTTACGGCCCCAATGCTCCTTATACAATGAGTTGTTTAGACCACATAGCTGACTCCAATGTCATGTGCCCTTGTGACTGGTATGCTCTTGCCCGAGCATGTCTGACCCCTGGGCAAAGTGTGGTCTGGAATGCTGTCTATGTGGAGGAGTATAAGAAGGTGGCTCAGACACTTCCTAGGCCCCAACAAGAGACAGACATGATGACGGGTAGTGGTGCATACTTGGTCACAGCACAGCAGTTACATTATAAAGCAGCAGATTATAATCACATAGCCATTTGTGCTGCAAAGGCTTGGAAATCCTTGGTGTCCAAAAAAAGTCAAGGCCTTTCCATGACCAAGGTAAAACAGGGACCCCAATATCCCTTTACTGATTTTGTGGCTCATATGCAGGAAGCTGTGGTTAGAACTTTAGGGGATGTCCCGGGAAACAGGGGAAATGATAAAAATCATGGTCAGAGAGAATGCCAGTGTTGATTGTCAAAAGGCGATGGTGGGCCTAAAGAAGGATGCAGGACTAGAAGAGATGATAGACAGATGTTGGGGAGTGGGTTCAAAGGTGTATCAGACTGAGTTGCTTGCTGCTGCTTTGTATAAAGGCTTACGGGTATCTGAGGATCAGGCTTGCTTTAATTGTGGGAAGAAGGGGCACCTGTGAGCGCAGCATAGAGCAGGAACTAAAAGGAAGGGTGGAATTCAGGGGGTAGGTGGGTGCTTTAACTGTGGCAAGCCAGGTCACTTTGCTTCACAATGCAGAAAAACCAAAGGGAAAAACAGGAATGCAGGTTCGGGGAAACTCCTGGGGGGGGCCCCCTCAAGGGTCCCACAACAGGTTATGCAAGTGGCTCAACCAGCTCCAGCCTCCCCTGATCAGCTATGGGAAGGATATGGGATGGCCAGAGTTCTGAACCCTCAATAGAGCTGGAAATATTCCTGTTAGATAATTGGAAGATAGCACCCTTTACCACAGTCCTTTTGCCCATATCCTTTCTGCCCTTTAAATGTCTTGTGTTGAGTCATCCTCGAAGTGCTGCTGTAGTACATAGCATCATTTTGGAGTGAGGTACTAAGGAATGTGTTGTCACCAATCCACATATTGATGAGCTATGTGTTAGCACAGATATTCCTATTGCTTTGGCCTTCCCCATTTGCTCCTTCTCTCCCTCAGAACAGGTTATGTTCACTCAGTATACAGAGAACTCCCGACCTATAATCACAGCGTCAGTAGAAAGTGTCTATTTTCTCGGGCTGCTGGATACAGGGGCAGACAGGACTGTGCTAATAAGAAGAGAAGTGGCCTGAGAATTGGCCATTGAAAGAACAAGAAAAGGAAATTGGAGGTGTGGGTGGAACCCTTAGGGTCCTAGAGTCAGCCAAACCTCTGCAGTGGAGTTACGAACAATATCAGGGGCTATTCGTTCCCCTAGTGGCAGCTGGCTTAGGACTAAACATATGGGGGAGAGATGTGTTGAAATTTATGAATATGAAGGTGACAAATTTTGGATAAGGCCACTGGTCACATTTAGCTGTCTGCCCATAAGATGGAAAAACAATGATCCTATATGGGTAGACCAGTGGCCATTGGCTAAGGATAAGCTGGAAGCTTTATATCAGATTGTGAAAGAACAATTGGATCTAGGACATATTGAAGAATCCTTGTCCCCATGGAATTCCCCAGTCTTTGTTATCAAGAAGAAATCAGGAGCTTTTAGAATGTTGACTGATTTATGTGAGGTTAATGCTACTGTGCAAACTATGGGAGCCCTGCAACCAGGGCTGCCTGATGTGGCTGCCATTCCCAAAGGTTGTCACATATGGGTTGTTGATATAAAGGATTCTTTTTACAGTATCTCCTTACATGAGCAGGACAAGGAGAGATTTGCCTTTTCAGTGCCCCAAATAAATCATTGTGGCCCTATGGCCCATTTTCAATGGAAAGTTCTCCCTCAAGGCATGGCTAATAGCCCTACCCTCTGCCAGTGGTATGTTAATCAAGCTGTAGCTCCCCTCAGAAATCAGTTCCTTCATGGTTATTGTTTGCATTATATGGATGATATTTTTTTAGCCGCTCTACAAGTGGAGATGGTTGAAAAGATGCACAGAGTATTGAGAACTCATTTGATTAAACTGGGATTAAGTATTGCTGAGGATAAAGTGCAACAAGTTACACCCTATCAATATCTTGGCTATATCTTAGAAGATATCGCCATGTATATGAAAACCCCACAATTAGATAAAGTGACCACCTTAAATGACTGTCAGAAATTAGTAGAGCAATTACAGTGGCTACTGGCTAAGGTACCAATCACCAATGAGAATATACAACCTCTATATCAAATATGAATAGGACTATCCGTACTTAAATCTCCCAGAACTCTAACCCCGGAGTGTAAACAATTGATTCAGGCTGTTTTACAGCATTTGTCTATACCAGCCTCTAGATGGGACCCTCAGTCTCAAGTTGAATTAACCCTTTTAACTACACCTACACCTATGGCTATTTGCCACCAGGGCCTATATCCATAACATGGCTCTACGCTACTAGGCCTCATAAAGTCTTCCTTACCATCTTGGAGGAAGATGGTAAATTGTTGCTCAAGAGCGCTCAGTATGTGCATGCCACTTTCTGGCGCAGCCCCATGGTCCATACTAGAATGACTAATGAGCAAGCAGAGCAACTCGATCAGGAGTTTATTGAATGAGCACTCTTAACTCAAGGGGCCTCTCTCACTTCCTCACCCAGATGGGTGCCCCAGGACTTTATGACCGCCCTTCCTCTTCAGCTGCCGGTCAAAGTTTTACAGGAACCTGTTGATGGTCCCAACATTTTTACAGATGCTATAAAAGATAACCGCTGTGCAATATGGGCCCCCCCCACACAGTCTTTACAAATCTTACCTACCCCATTTACATCAACACAGAAGAATGAATTGTGGGCCGTCATTCAGGCTCTGAAGTTGTTCCCCTGCCCTATCAATATTATATCAGATAGCCAATATGCCGTTAAGGTGGTGCAACACATAGAGCAGTGTCTTTTTAGACCATCCCGTACAACCATTGCAGGCCTTCTCCAGTCTCTCAAAACTGCCCTACAAGAACAGCAACACCCCTTATACATATTGCAGATTAGGTCCCACACGGGAGGCAAAGGGCCCATTTTTGAAGGAAATGCTAGGGTTGATGCTGTCTTTCACCCTGTGCTATGCTTTCCAACACAGCCCCGGCATGCCATAAGCAGCTGCATCTAAGTGCCAAGGCATTGAGATGGCATAACTAGAGAAGAGGCCTGCCAAACAGTAAAATCCTGCACAAGATGCATTCCTTTTCAACAAGCGCCATGCCCTCCCTAGGTTAACCCAAGAGGTCAGTCTCCTAATGAATTGTGGCAAATGGACATGACCCACTGGGGAGCAAAGATCCTGCATGTTACTGTAGACACCTTTTCAGGGTTCATGTGGGCTACCTGTCAGCCTGGTGAAACTACAGTACATGTGCTTGCTCATTTGTATCATATTTTTACTCAAACAGGGTTGCCTCAGGAAATAAAGACAGACAACGTCCCTGCTTACACATCAAGGGCCTTTCAGCAATTCTGTCAGGAGTGGGGCATAACTCATGTCACAGGCCTCCCTTACAATCTTACGGGTCAGGCTATAGTGCAACGTGCTAACAGCACACTGAAGGCGATTCTTGCTAAACAAAAAAGAGGCAGGGGCCCCGTCAGGCAGAAGCATATTGATCTGGCACTATATACATTTAATTACCTGACTTTCACAAAAAATTTGGAAATGACACAGGCTATGAAACATCTTTTGTGCCAGAGAGGACAGCTACGTGTCCCACCCCCAGTTAAGGCTGGGGCAGGAGAACAAGCTATGGTATGAGAAGGAGAGGTGTGGGTGGGTCATTATGAAATAACCATTTGGGCAGAAGGGTATGTTTGTGTCTCCACAGAACACGGGCCACGCTGGCATCCTGTCAGAAGGGTTTGGGTCATCCCACAGCAGCAACAAAAGGAAGTGGAGGAAGAGAAGGAGACCCAAAAGACGACCGAGGCAGAGAAGAAGCCGAACTAAGACCATGCAACGGCTGTGTTTCGAGTTAACCATGCTGTCTCTTCTGCCACCTTCACATGGCGAGGGTGACAAGTGGTGGGTGTATGTGAAAAATCCACCATGGATTCGTGTAGTCAGCTGGGGAGAGCGTACGACTTGTCCCCTCTTCCACATCACCTTGTCCGCTGTGTGGAGGAGGCTCTGCCATTTGTCAACCTGTCCTTGAGGTTCAATTTCCCCAGCTTAGGAGCAAGTATGCTTTGGTGTCTGATTAAGTTCTCAAATACCTCTGAGTTCCCCCATTGTTTGGACATTAGCTCTCTCCATTCTACGTACTTTAGGGCTAACGACTCCAACTACAAACTTGACCTACTGACACCGGGGAATAAGGCTTGCCAATATAACACTGAGTCTTGTCTGGGGATGTACTTTCAACCTCCCCCCCCCCTCCCCGTCCTGCTGTGCCCAGTGTCCCAAGATAATGTGACTATTACTGACTCTTGCAAAGGAACTATTTCAGTACAAAAATTGACTCAGCAGAACTTTGAGGCTTACCGTTTGTTTAGTAATGATTCCCTGGTCAATGGACACACTTTTCCCTTTCCAGGGGGTATTGTACCGGCATGGGTGAGGTATACTGCTGATGATGCGAATTGCACTTGGTATTCTTGGATGATAACTTTAGGGGTGGGAGGGATTATAACAAATTTTCCTAAGCCCAATTCTCATTATAAAAGAGGTGTCTGCTTCATTGATCCTGGATATGCTTTCGAAGCAGTGGATAATGCCAGTAGTATCAGTATAGTTCAATTGAATAACACTCTTTACAATTTCACGTGTGTGAAATGCCTTATCAGCCCCTGTCTTTCCTCCTGGAATTGGACAAATATAAAGCAGATATACATTGTCCAGAGACCGATGTTTGCCTTAATACCAGTACAACAGGAAGGATGGTTCCCCATCACTGCTGATCATGCTTTGCAGTTATTACAGACAAAAGGAATGTATTGCTTGTATAGTGATAGGAATTATATCGCTTGTGTCTATTTTGCTTTCTTCTGTATCACTTGCACAAAGTGTAGAGACCACAAGAACAAGTATTCAACAGGCCCATTATCTGGAAGAATTAACAAATAATGTATCCAGGGATTTTCAAATGCAACAACAGATTAATCAGGATCTCTTCAAAGCTATTCAGGCACTTGAGCAAGCTATAGGGTTTATAGGGGATGAGGTCATACGATTGGAGGTAGAGTCCCATTTGCAATGTGATTACCAGCAGACCTCTATGTCACCCCGGCTCCTTACAATGCCATTGGATTGCAGTGGGAAGCCATTAAGCCCCACCTGCATGGCCTTATAGAAGGGGATAATTTGTCAGCTGACACGATGGACCTGAACAAATTGATATGGGACATGAATCATGCCAACCATGAGGGCTTGTCCTCACAGGATATTGTGGTTGACTTGTTAAATAGATTGAAGAATATGTCATGGTGGGCCTGGGGTCAGAAATTGATTATTGGTCTTGGATTGCTAGCCTTTTGCTTTCTTGCTTTGTTATTCTATATTCCCATGGGTATTAAATTTGCTGTTAGCATGTTGCAAAATTCTTTGAGTCTACTCAGAGCCCAGATCACCCTGAAGCATGAGCGCAACGCACAAAACGAAAAAGGGGCTGTGTGAGGAATTGTAGGCTGCAGGCGGTAACGTTTGAGGCACAGGGTGTGTCTGAGGCCCTGGAATTAGCTGGATCACGTAGAGGTCAGGGCATACTGCACCACCCCTGGTCACTTAGAGGCCATAGGGTACTGCATTGCTCAAGATTCTCTTACTTGGGATTACCTGATGTTCCAGATAAGTGTCTCCACACCCTGGGGTCTTCATGCCCTTGTGACTGCACCTCCCCTCTCCCATTTTTGTTTCATCCTGTTTTAGGCAGCTGAGCTCTGTTGTTTGTCATTTATGGTATGCGGGTCTGGGCTAGATAAGACTCAAACTGGTGAGGCAGATTTGAAGTCTGCCTTAAGATCTGTCTGTAAGTCTTCCCCATGGAGAGGACTCAATAAACTTTCTCTACTAGCACCTTCAAGCCTCGACTCTTCTGTTCTTGAGAATGCACTGGTGCTTTCTCGAATGAGGTAAGTAACAGGCTGCCCCTGCAGTTAAGTTAGGGTACCTTGACATAGAACCCTGACGCTTCATGGCCTGTAACCAGTTTATATTTTTCTTGGAAGATTTTGGTGCAGGAGTTCTGACTTCATTGTCTTCCTCCCATTCCATGCTTTGATCCTTTTTGTCCCCAAAAAAGGAATCTAAAGTTAGATGGCTATGCTTGCTTTGCTTCCTTTGCTTGCTCATGTTACCAGTCAATTACTTGACTTTTGAGCCCTTTGCCACAATAGAACTCTGCTTCCAAAGGGGAAAGCTTTGTCCCAAATGGCTGGGGTTCTCACAACTGCCAGAACTATTAAGAGGGCACCATCTCTACAGCCTCCACCAGCTTTGGCTCACTGGTCACACACCTCAGGACCACCACCCAAGACTGTGATCTTGATCCAGGGAGGTTAAGACAAGAGCACTTAGCCTCTGAATGGTTGCTTGGTCCCCCTATGATCTGCAGCCAGGAATTCTGAAGCTGCCACACTTTTGCCGCTTCTTACTCCGAGAGTAAAGGCTAGACCATACACTGTCCATCCCAGATCCAGGAGAGTTCCACTGACCTTTTACTTTGTCTTTGGCATTTATGGGTTGATGATTCTGGAAACCACCACAGCTGCTGGTGATCTGCTCTCCTAAAGTCCCTCCAGCCGCTGCTGGTTGGGGCTGCCCTGGGGCTAAAACTGCTGGGCTCTGCTCCCAGTGTACTGCAATGGACCCTTCCTGTCTGCCTGCCAGGCTGCCTTCAGAGGGAGATTTGTTTCACTCTGTCACTTTGTGGGTTCTGTAGCTCTGAAATTTGTTTAGAGTCATATTTTATAGGTATTTGAGGTGCTTATAGGGGGAACCACAGAATTTTCCTGCTTCTATGCCACCATCTTGACTCCGCCCCTTTTGTTTTTCTTATTTAGCTCCCTTAACATGTTTGAAGGCATTAATGTTCTAGAGGGACATGTTTTACTCTCCTATTAGAATATTAGGATTAAAATTTCATACAGGGCCTTCCAATTGCTCAAATAATTTTTATCTTTCTAAGTTTCTCTTGACACTTATGTTTGCATTTCAAGATTACAATCTAATTCTATTCTTTTTGTCAGGAGTGCTTTGAAAACTCTCTATTTTATTACAGGTTTATTTCTCAGTCTTTTCACCCCACCTTGGTAGAATTATAGCCAGCTTTGGTTGAAAGCCACACCATTTGCTTTTCAGATTATTATATTCCAAGATCTACTTTCAATTATAGTAGAAATGGCCAGATCTTGTGTATTGCTGACTGTGGTTCCTTGGTAATTCAATCTTTCTTTCTGGTTGCTTGTTCTTTCTTTCTGCTTCTTATTCTCTTTTAGGTAGAAACTCTGGAATTTGGATATAACATTCTTCAGAATTTTCCTTTCAGTGTTTCTTTCAGGAGATGATTGTTGAGTTCTTTCTATCTTTACTTTGCTCTCTGATTCCAAGAAATCTGGGAAGTTTTCATTTATCATTTCTTAATGATACAATATTCATGCTTTTAAAAAAATAATAAGTTTTTGAGAAATACAATTATTCTTGTATTATCTTGACCTGTTTTCTAGGTCAATTGTTTTATTTACAGACACCTTATATTTTCTTCTATTCTTTCCAGTCTTTGGATTTTGGTCAATGTTTTTTGCTCTCTTAGAGAGTTATTGATTTCTATTCAGCTTAAACTCCCTAATTTTTAGTCTATTGCTTAGAACAAGAAAAGTCAGTGACTCTTTGGCTATTTAAAAGTGAGTGATCCCACCCATGTCTGTGGAACAAATACTTCACTTTGTTGGTTTTCTTCTTTTCCTAGAACTGGATAGTTGCAGGAAGCAACTGTTTCTGGACATCTGGCACCAACTTATTAACCAGAGGACTTTTGGACTCACGAGATAACTATCAAGGCTAATCACAGAGGGAAAAAAGTACAAAGGTAGAATGAGGCAGCCAGGGACTCAGGCATGAGTTCTGAGGCCATGAATCTAAAGGATATGTGTGATCCAGCAACTCCTGATAGTACTTTCATCCCTATGACCGGAGTGGTGTCAAAGATAACTAGCTACTGAGTCAGGGGAAAAAAAACCAGTCCTTCAATACGTTATAAGAAGAGCTGTGTAGAGGCTCCATCCTCTTTTAAGCATGTGACTGGGACTCTGTTCACTCCCCTTGGATTTCAAGCAAGGGGGAGGGGAATTCTCTGTTTTTCTCCTCATAGTGATAATAGTGACTCATAATTTGAGCTCATGGCAGTGAGAGCATGTTGACAAGTGAACCTGAATGTCTGGCTGCCTTATTCTGCCTTTGTACTTTTTTCTCCTATGACCAGCCTTGACAGCTATTTCATGAGTCCAAGAGTTCTTGGGTTCTCTAGTTGGTGCTGTGTGCCCAGTAACAGCTGCTTTCTGCAACTTTTCATTTGTAGGAAGAGAAAAAAAAACCAACAAAGGGAATAAAGAGCCATTCCTAGCTGGTCTGAAGATTTTCACCCTGTGATTTGCTCAGACACTGCAGGTCTGAGGTAAAGTAAAATATCTGTTCAACAGTTCCATAAAATCTCTTTACTTCTGGAAAAGTAATATTGATGTTGATGAGTTATCACTTTATGTTTTAAATACTTGCTTTGTGTTTTAAACATTTTTTTTGGTTAGTAGGAAATATATAGTTGTTCCATACCTCTGATCTTTCTTTTTTATACAATTATTCCCTTTTCTGAGAAGGGAACCTGGTAATCCCTCCTGGGGAGACCCTTAGATATGAGCCATATTGAGCCTTTGTCTTATGGATTTTCCCTGCAATCCTATTCCATGGTGGGATATAATAAGTCAGAGAGAAGAGAAAAGCCTGATTCCTCTCTTTTAGAGGCCAGGCACCCCCCTCAGGATTGAACCCAATTTTTGTGAGTGCAGATTTAGAACCCTTTGTGGAGGCAACACCTTCTACCCTAGGCTTCAGGTAGTATAAGAAAATACAATAAAAAATAAAACAAAAGACAATGGATTGTCAGTTATTACATAATTGTCAAAACTCAACACAGAGTGTAATATTTAAGATATAGGCTTTCTTGAAATGGAAATTTGTTGCTACATATTTTGAATCTTTTCTTATGTTCTGCTGTGTACATGACATTTTTTTCCTTTTCTTATTTTATATTTAAATTTATAATATGTTTCTTTTTAAGTTATTTGACTTATTTAAGTTCCAATAAAATAAAATAAAGGAAAAAAAATAAACCAAAAGGCATACTCTTGTTATGTTTATTTTTAAAACTCTCCTTGCCATATAAGATATGCATTTGTTGCAGAGTTGTAATTTTTCCCCCATCTGGGGGGTGAACAATTGACTAGAAAGTCACCTTTATGGTGGCTTTTTCTGTGACATGTGTAATTGAACTGAGAGAGGGAGTATTCCTGTTCTACCTTATGAAGTAGGAAAAGTTGGATTAACTGCCATGAGAAATTCTAGAGGAAAAGCCACAATGAAGTATAGAGATGCTGGCTTTCTTAGGGAAGGAATCTGCCATCTCCCTTCTCCACTCCATCCATAATGTCAGAGCTCTGTAGCAAAAAGGTTAGACCAGTACACAAATCTACAGCACAGTAATAATGTGTCTGTTACAATACAATTCAGCTATCATTGGATTATGTCTGTCTTTAGTAATATTTGACAATTCGATAGGCTTGCGCTGGAATCTCAGCATTATTTTAATTTGTGTTGAGATTTTCAACCTTTTTTTTCATGTAATTGTTGACAATCTTTGGAGACTAGTAAGATTTGTGCTGGCAAAAAATGCAGCATAAAAGTCATGGATTTCTTGGCTGGCAAATATGCATAATACAATGATGAATATAGAGGAGGCTGACAGCTCTACCAGTTTCCATTAGCCCTTTTGTTCCTGCCCTTTTACTTCATCTGTATGCCAATCAGGCAGTTTCTTCACCCCAGCCTCCACACAGCTCCTGCAGGGGTTTATTGGAGCCTTTAGAACAGGTTTTTGGGATACTGATTGAAAAATCAGATTTAACAAGATTTTTTAAGGGCTTTCTTTTTTCTTTTGTTTTTCTAGAGAACATTTTGTTGATTTATTTTGTTTCTACATCAACTACATTTTTAATGTGTAATAGGGGACTGCAATGAGGGGCCAGTCCTGGGAGTATGCACAATAGGTTCTGCCTGCTGCCAGCAGATGTGAGGAGGTGGGGATGGGGGAGCCTTGCTGCTAGAAGTGTGTGATGACAAGTAATGAAGGGGCCATGCTCTCTTTTTCAGAACATTAACAGAAATTCTTTGACTGTTTCCTGTCCTCCTGTCTGCTTACTGTGTACTGAAGTCTTTTTGATTGGCTGTTTGCTGAGCTGGAATAGAGAGTGCTTGCAAAAGGCATTAACTGGCCAAATGGTGCTATGTGCCTTGAGCACATGATACTGTTGGTTTTCTGATATGGTTGTGTTTTATTCTTTCCAGCTCCCATGTAAATGAATGCAGGAGATGGAGCAGATTCTTCTATGACCTTGTGAGCTTTGAAAGGTCGGAAGAACTAATGGAGGAAGTGAAATCTATACTAGAGTTGTCAGTTGCCTGGTGAGTAGTAAAGTGTGAGTGACCTTTGGGATCCAGCCTAGCTTGGATTGACCAGGCAGTCACCTGAGATGCAAGTCCCTGAAGCAAGGGAGAGACTTCTTCATCGGTTATATCATACATGGAAGGGAACTTAAAGGGACAAAGTTTTAATAGCAACCACATTAAGTTTGAGTCTGATTTCCCTAGGTACTGAGGTGATAGAAGAATATGTCCTTGGGGAAAAGGGATTCAAACTTAATGTGATTGTTACTACCACCGTTAGGGGTGGGAAAGAGATGTGTTTATACTTCTTACATCTAAATAAATATCCCTTCATAATAGCTAATTAATATTCATTGCCTATAGAGAGGGGATAGGGAGGAGATATCAATGTATTAAATTATACCAGGGCATTCATCACTAATGACTGTTATTAGGAGAAACACACTAGCATGGACACTTAAGCTGTTAACATTGGAGAAAACCTCAATGCCTCTCTGGGGTAGCACTAAAATCCTAAAGAGGGAAATGTAGCCAGCTATTCTGAGGACCTGCTAGTGTGTATGTGGGTTAGAAGAGTACATTTAAAGTTTTGATACATGATATATCTATTCTTACTTCCAGAGAGCCATCTATTATTATAGAGAATAGAGAACAGAAGAAAAAAATCAGAAAAACTAACCAACACATTTTGAACGTCTGACATTAGGTAAAGGGTTCCACATAGTCTGCCTCCACCAAGAAGTAGGGGAAAAACCTTATCTTATTTCTTCTTTGAGACCAAACTCAGTTATTATCATATTGTATCTTTTTATGTTTCTTCTTTGGAGTCAAGCTCGATCACTAAAATTTCCCAGCATTCAGTTTAAATTGTTTCGTTATTTCCATTTCCATTGTTGTAGTTATTGTGTGTATGCATGTATGTATGTACATATACATATACATGTGTATGTGTTTGGCATGTACAGTTTTTCTGGTTCTGTTAACTTCACTTTGAATTATTTCATATATCTTCCCATGCTTTTCTATTCATTGTTTCTTACAGAAAAGCAGTATTCCGTTATATCTGTGCCACAATTTGTTTAGCTACCCACTGAGGGTCATACATTTTGTTTCCAGTTTTTTGCCTGCTCTAAAAGTGCTACCATAAATATTTTGAAGCGTCTGAGTCCTTTCTTCTTTTTCTTCTTTTAAAACCATGAATCTCCTTGAAGCATAGTCTTAATAATGTAATCTCTGGGTCAAATGGCATGGACATTTTGGTGACTTTTTCTGCAGAATTCCAAATTGCTTTTTAGAATGCTTGTTACAATTTACATCTCTACCAACAATGGGAAATTAGCGTGCCCCTCTTTCACAACCCCTCCAACACTGACTAGTCTTATCTTTTATCATTTTTGCCAGTTTACCAGATGCTAGAAGGCTAGGTAGAAATGTCCTGTGATTTTCCTATGCATTTTTATTGTCATTAGTGATTTGGTGAATTCTTCCTTATGGTGTTTAATAGTTTACAATTCCTCTTTTGAGAAATATTTGTTTCTGACCCTAGACCTTATATCTATTGGGGAATGGGTACTGGTTTTATATATTTCTGTTTAGTTGCCGGTATAAACACACACACACACACACACACACACACACACACACACACACACACACAATGTATTTTATCTTTTGTATTTGCCTCTATCCCGTGTTTGACTTGGAATTTGCCTCCTAGTCATAGCAATAAAAGGTACCCGACCTGGTTCTCTTCTATTTTTTTGATGGTACAACCCCCAATATTCAGATAAAATAACTAGGTTCAGAGTGACATCTTACACCATATTCCACAATAAAATAAAAATAATCACATGAGTTGAATAGAAAACATCATAACATTAAAAAATTAGAAGAGAAATAGATCATATGTTTTTTATAACTGTGGGTAGGGCATGAATTAACCAAAGGCAATTACAAAAGATAAAATAGATTATTTTGATTATATGAAATTTAAAAACTCTTGAGTGAATGAAATTAACCTAAAAAAAGGGAAATGGTTGACTCAGGAAAATCCTTGTACCAAATATCTCTGATAATGGTATGATATCAAAGATATATAGATAACTAATAGAAATATATATGACTAAAAGTCATTCCCTGATATACAAATGGTCAAAGGATATGAACAAATAGCTTTCAAATGAAGAATTGCACACTTTATAAGCCATATGAAATAAAGCTCCAAATCAATAATTATAAAAGAAGTTTAAATCAAAACAACCCTCTGGATTCAATTCACATACAGCAAATTGGCAAAGATGACCAAAAAATGGGACTAGTTATAATTGGAGATGTTGTGGATGGATATGTACAATGCTGGTGAATTGTTGGTGGGGCTGTGAATTGATAAAGCCATTCAGTTTGGAATTTTGCAAATTTAAGTAACGGACATGTCCATATTATTTGACCTGGAGATTCCATTACTAGGCATATGCTCCAAGACAATCAATAATTGAAAAAAGAAAAACCCCATATATGCCAAAATATTTATGGCAGCACTTTTAGAGGTAGCAAATAACTGGAAATAAAATGGATGCTCCTTGATGGTCAATGGGTAGATAGCTAAACAAATTGTGGTACATGAATATAACGGAATATTATTGTGTTATAAAAAAAAGCAAACATGATGAAGACAGAAAAACAAAGAAAGACTTATGTAAAATAATGCTAAGTAAAGCAAGTAGAGCTAGGAAAACAATATACACAAAAACCTGAACAATGTAAATGGAAAGAACAACCAGCCCCAATCAAAACTGTTAGGAAAACATAAGGAATAAGCTTTTCCCCAAAGAAGACATATGAAATGACACTTCCCCCAATTCCTCTGAAGAGGTAGGAATCCACACGTGTGCAATATTGCATATATCAGAATTTTCTGATGTGCTCTTTGTTTTTGCTGAATTTTTTTCTTTTCTTCATCCTTTTAAAAAAATTATCATCAGGGTTGGTTCTTTGTTGGGGATAGAGAGAAATGTCAATGATGTAGAAGGAAGGATATCAGTAAAAATCTTTTTAAAAATCGTTCAGGTAAAACAAAATTGTTTAGGTAAAAAAAAATTCGGGTAAAATAAAAAATTGTTCAGGTAAAATAAAATATCTAACCCTAAATTAGATAGTTTCTAGAACCCAAAGCTATGATTTAACACCAGAAGAAAACCGGTCAAAAGAATAGACTAAATCTTGGCCTGGAGGTATCTGCTGACTTTTGCTGATTGCTTGGCTGGTGGTTCAAACCCCTAGAATATGCACTGTAAGTGTGTCAGCTTGCCCTTGGCAAATAGGCTCCTACTAGCCACTAGATTTTAACAGATGGTAGTAGAAAGTAGCAGATGGCCCTTAAGACACCAAGTAGCTAAATTCTGGCAGATAGTAAATAGCTGACACCCAGCGGCTAGTAGCAGAGTGCAGTCCTGAAACTCCCATGTCAACAGAGGAGCACAGCACTAATACCAGGAAAGCAGAAACAATGCATGACTAATGGTGCCCACTAGAGAGCAGCAGAGAGCAGTCTAAATGTCATTTATATAGGCCAGTGTTTCTCAAACTTTGGGGTCTCAAGACCCCTTTACATTCTTAAAAATTATTAAGTTCCCCTTTCCAAGAGCTATTGCTTATGTATATATGTCTGTATTTATTTAATTAGATATTAAAAAGTCTGAGTATTGCTACTGAAAGAATTTTGATTTTGTAGATCCCTTGAAAGGGTCTCTGGACCAGCTGAGAATCACTATCTATGTCTGTGAAGCGTTATAGAGGTGTAAGTTGCTCTGGTTATCCGTGCATCCTGGGCACAAGCCACGCGCAAGCTCTTTCATGATGTACTTTGACTTCATGTGTTCCTTTCATGTGTGTTTCCTGGTCACATGTGTTTTGTGCATGAGATACTCCATGTGGGCACGAGGAAGTTTTTTCTCTTTATTTGTCATGCTTTTTGATTAAATTTTTTTATGTTGTTGTTGTTTGCATTGAACTAACCAATCCTCAGGGTGACAGGCAAAATTAACACGTTGCTGGATATTCCTGAGCCATGATTTTAATCCATATACAGTGACCCAAACTTGTGCAAATAAAATTGAGCAGGATCCAGATGTTCCGTTTATTATTTTCTCCTTTGAGAATGGGAGAACAGTTTGAGTACAGTGATATATCACATGTAGCAACATATATATCCATATAGATATATCTATATCATGTCTATCCACTTGGGGGAGTGCTTGAGCAAGGCAAGGAGTCCCATGATAGCAAAACAGGAGCTTCCAACCTAGTAGTCTAGTCTAGAGTATGCTCATGCATACGCAATTGCTCCATTCCTCTCACAAGCTATCAGGTTTAGCAGCTACAGCACAGAAACAGCAGTGCAAGGTGCCTCAGCAAAATAACTGCCTGCTCCCCGTCAGTGTGTCTTCTTTGGTTTGTGATCTTTTGGGATTTCTCTGCAGATCTAGGGACTCTTATGCTCCCCGGAAGCTAATTAATTAGAAAATACGCTCTCCAATTAACTCACGCCTACCTTAGCTCGAGGCTGAAGAAAACAATCAAAATCTCCTTTTCTCTTAAAATTCCAAGATTCTTCTCTCTCGGCCCCGCCTCCAATCCATTCCGTGCAATCTCCGTTAGTCTCCCGGTAGACATCCATCTAGTTGTTGTTTTTTTAACAACAGTTCGAATGACATAGAAACTGAAAGCAAGGAATGTGGACTTCTACACGTAGACTACTTTAACTCCAACCGTCTATTATCAGTGCCCACACTTCCTTTCCTCTCATTCTCCCGCCTCATCATTAAACTGAAAACTCTCTCTCCAAAGTTACCAATGGCTTTCTTCCCCCCCCCCTCCCCTCCCTGCCCGGTCCCCCACCACATTTTAATGTTTTTATTTTAATATTGTTAATTTTAAAATATTTAAAAATGTTTTATGAATATAATTTTTACAACATTATAATCTTGTACAGTATTCCTCTACCTACCTCTACCCCTCCCCCAGAGCCTTTCCATATAAATTTATATATTATATATACATATATTACAAAAAAAGAGAAGGAAAAAACTCAGCATAGTCGATTGGAACATTAAAAAAAAGTCTGAAAATATGTGCAATGTACAACACTTGTGAACCTCCCACCTCAGCAAAAGGATGAAGTGGGGGTGTTTCCTCAAATTTCTTTTTTAAAGACTTTTTTTTAAATTGCAATATTCACTTCTGATTTTTTAAAATGATTGTTCTGTCTGTTTTCATTGTTTCAGTCATTGTATTTATTGTTTTCTTGGCCTTGCTGATTTCACTCTGAATCGTTTCATTGTGAATCTTTTCAGGCTTCTCTGTATTGGTCACATCAATTATTTCTAACAGCAAGGCAATATTCTGTTACATTAATGTATCACGATTTGTTTAGCATTATCTGGCTATAAACTTTGTTTCCAATTCTTTGCTATCACAAAAAGTGTTACTATAAATATTTATCGGCAACTAGCTGGCAAAGTGGATAGGCTTGGAACCAAGAAGACTCATCTTCATGAGTTCGAATGTGACCTCAGACACTTGTGTAGCTGTGTGACCCTAGGCAAGTCACTTAACCCTATTTACCTATCTTTGCCAAGAAAACCCCAAAAGGAGTCACAAAAAGTCAGACCCAACTGAAACAACACAACGACATCGGTAAATATTTTGTTGTATATGGGAATTTCCTCCTTATCAATGATCTCCTTTGGGGTATAAACATAGGAACCTAGAATGTCAAAGGACATTGACATTTTAATCTCTTTATTTGCATAATTCCAAATTGATTTTCAAAATAGTTGTATTGATTTACACCTCCACAAACAATGCACCAATGTTCTGATCTTCCCATAGCCTTTTCAACATTGATGATTTCCATCTTCTAACATTTTTTTTTGCCAATTTTGAGGGTATGAGGTAAAATCGGTGGGTTGTTTTGATTTGCATTTCTCTTACTATAAGTGATTTGGAGCATTCTTGCATGCAGTTATTAATAGTTTGCCATTCTTATTTTGAGAACTGTTCGTTCATATCCTTTTATCTATTAATTGTGTCATATATGTATACATATATGTATATTACCAAGCCCTTATCAGAGAGATTTGATACAAATATTTTTCCCATCCAGTCACTTCCCTTTTTATTCTACATTGCTTTCATTTTATTAATGCATTGATGATCTATTTGCTGACCTCATCATTCAACTGAGACTACTTTCTTCAAGTTACCAGTGATCTCTTATTTGCCCAATCTAATGGCCTTTTCTCAATCCATTAAAATCTTCATGACCTCTCTGCAGCCTTTGACATTGTCAATCTCCCTCTTTTCTTCAATACTTTCTTCTCGCTAGGTTTCCATGACACTACATTTTCTTGGTTTTCTTTCTACCTATCTGGTTACTCCTCCTCAGTCTCCTTTCCTGGATTGTTATCCAAGTAATGTCCACTAAATTTGACATGTCCAAATGAAATGACGAGTCTTCACAAAGTGACCACAGAGTCCGAATTAAAAGTTTTAGGGAGCTTTAATTTACCAGCTGGGGCTACTCCATGCCAATTCAAAAGGAGGAGCAGCCCCTAAGTCGGAGGTGAAGAACCTTTTATACAGTTTTTTTGGTTTACGTATCTAACTAACACTATTGGTTACTAAGCAGGTTACCATATAGATGCAAGCAAGCTGTTACTAAGGCAAGGGGGTGGGGGGTTTATAGGGTAAGCAGAGGGGTACAGGGCATGACGACTGAGCAAGCAAATGAAAAATAGGCAAATTATTCTAGGCCAGTTTCTTGACTCCTATCTTAAATCCATGAAGTTTCTACTTAACTAGTTCCTGGCCACTTCATTCCTCCCTTTTGTTTTTTTTGGAAAGAATCAACTCATAGATTCCTGGTTGCTCATGATGCATAATGTGTATACAGGACCTTAATTTGATAGACTGGACCTGTTTCCATACATAGCCTAGGAGAGCATTAATAAGGCAAGGGCCGATGAGGAGGCTCAGGAGCAGACCGATAAGGGGGCCAGCTAATGCTGTTACAAGGGAGGTTAGCCAGGGTGACCAATTAAATAGGGATTCAAACCAATTGGTCCCCGACCCCCGGGCAGTTTCTCTTTACTATTTTTGATCCACCTGGGTGTTCAAGGCAGCGTACTGAAACTTCCCTGTAACTAGAGCTGCTGTGCCTACAGTGGTGGATCCAGCAATACCTAATCCCACCAGGAGGGGAACTAGGATGGGGGCCTTTCTTGCTCTGGTAGAGAAGCCAAAATGCTCACAGCCCCCCTCCCCAGAGTAAAAGAAAACCTGGAGAAGAACATGGACCAAAATAAACATTTCAGGGGAGTTAGAATCTGCTAAGATGTGGTGGGAATGCAGGAAGTAAGGCCAGTGGTACATGCCATCCAAGTATTGTCAGGAGCTTGGAGGACGTGACTAGACGGCCCTTGGTCCTTGTCAGTTTCAATGGTGGCGTAGGAAGGGGAGAGGACACAAACTGCATGCATGTCCCCCAGTGTTATTTTTGTTGGGGAATTCCAATTGCAGGTCTGAGCAGAGGCACACAAGGATATTTTCACAGACTGAAGTTACAACAATGATACAAACAAAGTTACAAAGGCACCCCAGCACCTGGGAACGTGACCCAGTTTGGATCACCTCTCTTATCTGTCTGTTGGAGATGGGACAGTGGCTCAGGGTTGGATTTTGGAGGTGAAGGGAGGTTTTGCTGCTTGTGGGCAAACGAAGCTGGTCACTTGAATGGCCTGGGATGGTTCCCCCTGCCCACATTCCCCAGAGCTAGCTTGGTGATGATGCCAAAGACACCCATCAGGCCTGTAGGTGAAAAGCTGGTGAAGGGCTGGGCCTCTGGGCAGCATCTGTTGCCAGATTCTTCCTCTACCTCATCACCCTAGGTCTGGCTAGGGTAGGTCAAGTCCCCAAGGGAAGCCATTGGAGATGTTCAGAGAAATGGGGGCATCTCTTGGTTGAGGGGGTAGGGGGAGTATGGATGTGCACTCTGGGCAAGACTTTGGCATCTTTTAAAGAGCTAACAATTCAAAGTCAGACCTGGGTCTGAGGGCTCTTATTAAATGGGAACCCATGCTTTTTGCCAAAGGCACCCCAGCAC
>CM053581.1:380403211-380425005 GCA_028627135.1 Pseudochirops cupreus | reverse complement strand
ACACACCTCAGCCAATCCCCTTCTTCCACATCAACAGGGGAGTTCATGCCTTCTCAACAGTGGGACAGGGTTTGCCCCTTCCACACTTAGCACTTAGTACTAAGTGCTAAGTATCCTGCTAAACAGATTACTATTACAGTGACAGGAAGGTTGGTGGTGCCCTCCACAGAAATAAATAGGTAAGTTCAGAAGAGTAGTGGGTTTGGGGAAAAGCTAATGAGTTCTGCTTTAGACATATTGAATTTGAGATGCTTATTGGATGTCCAGTTTAAAATGTCCAGGGGACAGTTAAAGATGTTGAAATTCAGGAGAGACACTAGAACTAGATCTATAGGTAATAATCAAGCCAATATAAACTTAGGAGTCACCAAGAGAGACTGTAGAGAGAAGAGAAAAGCAGAGAAGGGAAGAGAGGAGTCTAGGATGAAACCTATAGACTCACAGATGGGAAATGTGATATGGATGATGATCTGATGAAGGAGAAAGATACCCAGGTGCCAGTAGATAGGGTGCTGAAATCATGAAGACCTGTGTTCAGATCTTGAGTCAAACAATTACTGTCTAACTATAAGTCTCTTAACCTATCTGCCTCCATTTCCTCATATATGAGGATAATAATAACATAAACTTCCCAGGGTTGTTGCCAGGATAAAATGAGATGACATTTGTAAAGTATTTTGCAAATCTTAAAGTGTTATATAAATACTAGTTATTATTATGATGATCTGACCAAGGAGACTAAAAAGGAGTGGTCAGAGAAAAGGAGGAAAAGCAAGAGATAGCTGTATCCCAAAAACCCAGGAAGGGGGTAATATCCCAGGAAGAAAGGTTGGTCAGCAGTGTCAAGTGGTGCCGAGAAGTCAAGAAAGATAAAGATTGAAAAAAGGTCATTGGATTGGGCAATGAAGAGATCATTGGTGACTCTGGAAAGGATAGTTTCATTTTAGTAATGATATTGGAAATCAGATTGCAGATGGTTTGAAAGAGAGTGAGAAAGGAAGTGGAGGCAATGAATACAGATTGTTGTGTTTTTTTTTCTCTCCAGGAAGTTGGGTTAAGAAAAGGAGGAGAGAAAAGATAATAGTGGGGATTGGTAAGATCTAGTAAGGATTTTTCAAGATGGAGATGAGCATGTATGTAGGCATCAGGAAAAGAACTAATAGGGAGAAAGTGAAGATAAGAGAAGAAGGTGGATCATAGAGGGGCAATCAGCTAGAGAAGAGGGCTAGAAGGGGATTGAGGATATGTGAGAGCTTGGCCTTAGTAAGGAGAAAAGCTCTCTTTCTCAGAGACTAGAGCATAGTAAATAGTTGGGGATGATGTCAAGAGTTTGTGAGATATAAAGAAGGGGAAAAGAGGGACTTCACAGCAAATAACATTAATTTTACCAGTAAAATATGAAGTTGAGGTACTATACTGGGAAGCTTAAAGAAGGAAGGAAAAGTTTGGAACAGATACTACAGGAGATGGGACAGGAAATTAAAAAGGAGGAAAGCCATTGCCTTGATACAGTGAAGGCCTATTCGAGCTTTTGTTGTTTGTCGCTCAGTCACCTTTCAGCTGTGTCCCACTCTTTATGGCCCCATTTAGGATTTTTTTGGCAAAGATATTGAAATGATTTTCCATTTCCTTTTTGAAACAGGGTTAAGTGACTTGCCCAGGGTCACACAGCTTGTAAGTGTCTAAGGCAGGATTTGAATTTAGGAAGATGAGTCTTTCTGACTCCAGTCCCAGCATTTCATCCACTGTGCCACCTGGCTGCCCTACTATTTGAGTTTAGATAACATATTTTTGTAGCAGACCAAGTCAGCATGATTGTGTGACTTCTGAGGCAGATGGTAGGAGTAATAGAAGGCTGGGGTTTGGCAAGGCATAAACTCAAGAAAAAACGATAATTTGGAATTGATCTGGTTGACTCGAAGAAAAAGATAAGAAGGGAGCAAAGTGAAGCCAAAACCAAAGTGATGACCTGGAAAAGTATTAAAAGGTAGAAAGATTAGAGGTGACAATAAGGGCAAAGAAGAAGGTTTTAGAGGAGAAAGACTGGGAGAGATGGAGTGATAGAAGATTATGATTGGATAATAGATTTTCAGAATTCTTCATTATGGAAGTAAAACTCTTGTGGGTAATGGCAATGTGTCTATCACTGCACGTAGCTGAGGCAGAGGTTGAGTAGGGCATAGGAACTGGGCAAGGTTGTGCTGGTGATTTTAACAACTTGCTCTCTGAAAAAAAATGCATGACACACAATTTTATTTTATGTTTTGCTTTTTTGGAGGGGGGAGGGCAAGGCAATTGGGGTTAAGTGACTTGCCCAAGGTCACACGACTAGTAAAGTGGTAAGTGTCTGAGGTCACATTTGAACTCAGGTCCTCCTGACTCCAGGGCCGGTGCTCTATTCCCTGTGCCACCTAGCCGCCCAACACAGAATTTTAATCTACATTATTAATACCTCCATCATTTTCTTATGTTCAGACAATCAGCAAGACAATAAATTAAGCCCTGATTTGTTGCATTTGTTATTTTCCAAGGTGCAAATGTCCATCCCTGAAAATTTTAAAATAGGCTCCTGAAAGCTAGGACAAGCTGTTTTCAGCTCAGCCAGATGCTTCCTCTCCACCCCTGCCCTGGGTAAACTGAGGAAATAGGAGCTTAATAATAGTTAATATTGATATAGTGCTTTAAGGTTTGCAATATTGATATAGTGCTTTAAGGTTTGCAAAATGCTTTACATATATTTGTTCATTTGATTTCACAACACTACTGCAAGCTAGGTACGTTTTTTATCCCCAATTTTATACACATGCACACACACACACAGTAGAATGTGTGAGGGAACACCGACATGTATATTAAAATTTTAAAAAATATTAGCTACTCTTCCTGTGTGTGTGTGTGTGTGTGTGTGTGAGAGAGAGAGAGAGAGAGAGAGACAGAGAGAGACAGAGACAGAGACAGAGAGACAGAGAGAGAGAGAGAGAGAGAGAGAGAGAGAGAGAGAGAGAATTCCTGTAGAAATATGGATAATTAACCCCCCCCCCCCCATTACTAATACATCATGTCTTTGTGTCAGGCTTGTGATCTGTTTCTCTAACTCCTCATCTATTTCTTCTTTCTTCTTTCCATAATCTGGTGACAGTATCATTTCTGTTTCTGCTTCCACTGATCCATACCCTCACATGTTCTTTACCCCACCTTTCAGTTCTTCATTCTCACTTGGACCATTCAAAAGATTTGTGAGATAGGTACTATGGTAGCTTCATTCCTATTTTACAGGTGAGCAAAATGAGGCTCAGAGAGATTAAGGGGATTGCTTGCACATGGTCACACAACTAAGTAGTATTGAAGGCAAGATTTGAAGCCAAGTCTCACCTTCCTCCAAAGGCCAGCACTTTTCCCATTACACGGCACTAGTAGAAAGCCAATCCCAGGGCCTTAATGCTAGACCCTATGGTACAGACGTATGGAGATAGGAGGCCAAATGTACCAATGCCTGAATGTCATAGTTGTTCAAGAAAGCTATGTTTTAGTAGGAAAACAAAAGCACAAAGAGGAGTCAACAATGACTTTAAGCCTTAAATCCTTAAGGAAATGGGCAAACTACAGTATAATAGGATGATAATTGCTTTTGTTTCTGCCTCCATAGATCTCCAACCCAATGCTTTCCACTATGTTTCCCTCTTTTGGTTTCTGAATTTCCTCTTAAGAATATTTTGTTTTCCCTAATCAGCATCATTACTTCATCCCCTTCCCTTTGACCTATTCTCTGCCTTTTGGGGGAAAAAAGTATAGCTTTCTGGGCCCATATTCTTGTCCTGGGTCTCATTCATTAAATAGCAGCACCAAGGCCAAGTGATACTTATGAAGAAGCAAATTATTGTTTCAAAATTAAAAGTAAAGTAGAATTAAAAGACCTTAATGTCCTAAACCTTTTAAAACATTTTAAAATGAGGCCATTTAATTAAGCCACTAGCTATAGAACCAAAATTAATTGTCCAGGTACAGACTAACTAGATAACACCAGAAGATTCTAGTGATTCTAGAATATTTCAGATGCAAAATAGCCTTTGTATCTGTTCTAATAACATTGTTTGAGCTTCATTTCATGAACTACCTTTATTTCATTCTGCATCCTTGAGGCTATATGTTACTGCTATATCATGTTTTAATACCATAAATATATCTTTAACTTGTTTCTGTTTCTGCTCCATTCTTGAATTGCAACTATAATGAAAGATGCAGTTAGAGATAATTGCTCTGAAATCTCTAGAAGCTCTTTGGAATGGTATATAAACCACTAGACTTCACCCTTTGGTTGGGATTCTTGGTTGATAAGGCAGAATCCATAACAGCCAAAAGTCCTCCTAGCAATTGCTTGATACATTAATAAATCTGTTTCTAGTAGATCTGATCCCCTAAAACAAAACACAGAGGGAGTCAATTAATTTGCTTCATCCCCTATGTCTTATTTGTCTTCTTGTATTAGTATCTCTAGTTCCTGTTCCGTGGGGTTTTTTCCATTGTTCTGTTTTTAAAATAAATTTTCTTGATATCTTTTGTTTTTACATTGTCTGAAGTTCTTCCTGTATCTTTCCCAATCATTCTCCCCAAGAGCCATCCTATATAACAAAGAATTTTTTTAAAAGAAAAGACAAAATATCAGCAAAACTGAGCAAAACATTAAGAAAATCTGACTTTATACAATGTTCTATACTTGCAGTCTCCCCCCGCATCTCTGAAAAGTTGGAGGTATCTTCCCATTTCTTTTTTGGCGGGTCAAGTCTGTTCTGTGTAAGTTTGCAGTCTTCATTTTCAGTTGTCTTGTGGTTAGTGTTCTTTCCATTTACAATTTTGCATGATATACATATATATGTATGTATGTGTGTATGTATGTACACACATGTATATGTGTGGGTGCTTCTTGGTTTTATTTAGTTCATTTTGCATCAGTTCATGTAAGATTTGCATGTTTCTCCTTATCCATAATATACTTTGTTACTTAACGAGGCAGCATTATTTACATACCACAAACTTGTTTAGCCATTCCACAACTGGTGATCATCTACTTTTTCCCCATTTCTTTGCTACTACATAAAATGCTATTATCAATATTTTGGTGTTTATGAGGTCTTTCTTTTTAACAGTAACCTCCCTAGGGTATATTCCTAACATTGGAATCCCTGGGTCAAAGGGTTTGGACATTTTAGCCACTTTATTTGTATAATTCCAAATTTTAAAAATAATATTTATACTAACTTATAGCTCTGGAAAAGTATTACCATGCTTTTCCCTCCCTCCTCCCCAGACCCTCCTGTGCTGGGCCTTTCTTATTAACCATTCTAAGAGTATTTATCTATAGTCAGGCATCTGAGACCTTGGAGTTTAATTATTGGCTTCTTCCTTGGATTTCATCTTTTGTGAATTTTCAGTATGAAAATAACAGGAAGGGGCAGCTAGTTGGTGCAGTGAATAGAGCACCAGCCTTGGAATCAGGAGGACTTGAGTTCAAATCTGGCCTCAGACACTTAACACAAAACTAGCTATGTGACCTTGGGCAAGTCACTTAACCCCAATTTCCCTACCTTCCCCCTTCCAAAAAAAAGCAAAAAAAAATTTTTTTAATATATTAAAAAAAAATAACAAAAAAGGCTCTGAAGAGGTAGAGGGGAACCCTGACCAGTTTCAGGATATTGAAGATCTGTATGGTATATATGAAACAGGAGACAGAGAAGAACATTGAACATTTGGATATAAGAAATAGATATGAACTAAAGAGATAGATAGAGATAAACAGATTAACTTGACAGAAAAGAAGCTAAAAAATACTGTATGTACGAGATTCCTGAAATGTTTCTCTACTGATATTCTTCCCTTTATATTTTATCTCCTCTTCATGACATCTAGTTTGGTGAATATATTAGCAGATTTTTTTCCTTCCCCTTCCTTTTCAGCTTAAAGCCCTTTTGATTAGATTTGAAGAACTACAGACAAATATATTTTTACCAGTTCTTGTTGAACTCCATCCTTGGTCAGGAGCAAGTTGTTCAGATATTTTAAGCTGTGGTCCACAAGTCCAAATCCCATTCACTGTAGATTTAGAGCCAGAGGGGACCTCAGACACCCAGACCAACGTCTTCAATTTATATAGGAGAAACTACAGCCCAAATAGATTAAGCAATTTGACCAGGGTTATACATGTGCAAATTCAAGATTTGAACCCAGGTCCTCAGACTCCAAATCTAGCACTGTTCATTACACTATCTAATTAACTAGCTGTTCCCTTCCTGAGTCCAGATTTCTCTTCTGAAGCTTTTGCCTTTGATTAGCAACAGTGATAAAGATACCAGTTTTTTCCCCTAAAATCTTCCATTTCTTTTTCTTTTTTTGGAGGGGGAAAGGCAGGGCAATTGGAGTTAAGTGACTTGCCCAAGGTCACACAATTAGTAAATGTTAAGTGTCTGAAGACAGATTTGAACTCAGGTCCTCCTGACTCCAGGGCTGGTGCTTTATTCACCAAGTCACTTAGCCGCCCCTAAGTTTTCCATTTCTTGCCCTCAGACTTTGCAGTCTTTGGTAATGCTTCTGAGATTCCTCCTAGAAGCATTATTTGTGCTCATGTGAATCATCAGAAGTGGGTAGTAGTTATATCCAGTTTGACAAGTCTTGGGAGGTTCTCTGTCACCTCCTGGATACGTGCCCTGGAAAGACAAAAAACCTTTCTATTGTTGTCAGGTCCACAAATAACTGCCTCAGTATCACGTCTCTCAACTATTTCTCCTTGTCCCTATTTTCCAGGTCAGTTGTTTTTGATATCAGATACCTGATATTCTCTTCTATTTTTTGATCTTTTGATTTTGTTTTAATATTTTTGTTCTCCCATGAAGCTGTAGGTATGTTTGGTCTATTTTAATTTTCAAGAAGTTTATTACTTGGGTGTGGTTTCTGTTTCAATCTATTTATTCTCTTTCCAATTCTTTCCTCCAGACCACCTATTTCATCTTTTTCTCTCTTAATTTCTTCTAGGTCAGGGGTGAGGAACCTGTAACCTTGAGGCCACACATCCCCATCAACAAATCTTGATCTGTTCTGTGAAGTTTGGATTCAGTTACAGGGCTGCCCTTGAGGACCTAGAAGGTCACATGTGGCCTTGAGGCTGCAGGTTCCCCATCCCTGTTCTAGGTATTACTGTAGTCCTAAAAAAATTTTTTTTTCTTTTGAATTTCTGCTTTAAGTAGTTATAGGGTTATCTCTTTTAATTCTATTCTCCCTTTCTGGATCTTAGATTATCTTTGGATTTAATATAATTCCCTAGAGCAGTGGTTCTCAACCTTCCTAATGCCATGACCCTTTAATACAGTTCCTCATGTTGTGGTGACCCCAACCAGAAAATTATTTTCGTTGCTATTTCATAACTGTAATTTTGCTAGTTATGAATCATATTGTAAATATCTGATATGCAGGATGTATTTTCATTGTTACAAATTGAACATAACCCACAGATTGAGAACCACTGCCCTAGAGTGTTCTGCATCTTGTATTTACTCATCTCACCTTAGTTTCTTTGTACCAATACCTGAAATTTTACCTCCTCCTGTGCTTTTGGATGGGGTAGTTAGAACTGCTTGGCTTCAACCTGGATCACCTGTGTTCCTGTGCTAACTTCTACCTCCCCAGATCAAACCTTTCTGGATCTTTGAGGTTCAGAGCATTGGATCTTCAGGACTGAGTGCTAGGGACCTTAGAGTCTCTGGGCCTTTGGCGTCCCAGACTTAATTCTGCACTGATAGCAAGCATACCCAACTGGTCTGTTCTACTCTTCTTTGACTTGTAAGATCTACTCTGTGCCCTAATCACTTCGACACTTTCTTGTGGAGTCCTTCTACTTCTATTGCCTCTGGACAGAGCCTCAAGTTTGTTGGGTTTCTGGTTGTGCTAGGTAGCTTTGGTCTTGTTTGCCAGCACTGGCACTGGCTTTTCTGGTGAATTAACTTTTCTGTAGGCTTCATGATGACTTTTTCCATTTCTGGGGTGAAAGATGTTACCCACTATAGATTCTCAGTGGTTTTCTTCATTATTAGGTCTGGTGACATTTTTAGGCTTTGTTGGAAGAGGGGAGAGGGAGTTGGTCTGCCTAATTCCATTGAGGTAGCCATCTTGGGTGGAAACCCCCTAAATCTCCTTTCAGCATGGAGTCACCAATCCCCACTATGCTGCTTTTCTTCCTCTAATCATTACTGGATGATCTCTCACTTGAGAGTACCTGTGGATACAGATTATTATTCTCTGGAAGATAGGTAGCTACTTCCCTGTCAAAGAGTCCAGCTCCCTCCACATTGAGAAGGGCATCTATTTCTTTGCTCCAAGGGTTTGGTGATCCCTTTCTCCTGTATTCTATATCACAACCTTCCATGTTCCAACCTCCTGACACAAAGCAGGATTCCCTCCTACCTTTTCAGATCTTATTTGTTTCCACATTGAAGACCCTCTTGCACATTTTAAAAGAACACTTCATTCTCCTTGATAACAAGAATGGAAAGGTGTTCCTTGAGTCCCTTTGCCTTTTCTTCCAGGAGGCAGACCCACCTGAATTTTGAATACCTGACTTGTCCACAACAAATCAAATATCCCATAGTCTAAATAGCTCCCTGAAAATTGCTCCCAGCTCCATACTTGCTGGGAGTGAAGTCTTCAGTTCTCTGTTGTTTTTGCTGTTATCTCTCTTGGAGAAGAAAGAGGAAAACCGAGGTTAAGAAACATATGTAGATCTTACAGTTACTGTCTGAGGTTGGATTTGAACTCAAATTGTCTTGACTACAGGTCAGGGGCTTTATCTACTGCACCACTTAGCTGCCACCTATAGATGGACAGACACACTCAACAAGTTGCCTATCCAGGTGAATGAGAAGTTAGGCAATACATATTTTTGCATATTTTTCACATCTGGATACAGGCAGATCAATTTTACCATGTTGTTGCTTTCACTTAAAGGAACATGTAGCAACTACGATTCCTAGGAATTGATAAGGCTCTCTCTCTCTCTCTCTCTAGGTAAAGCATGCCCCTGTTATCTCCAGGTCTCAACCCTAATCCAAGTTCACACCATGTAGGTGTTCTCTTCCCCACCACCATTTCCTTTCTTCTTTCCTACAGATATTGGAAAGAAAGGCAATACACCAAGTGGGGAGATACCATCCTCTGCTACTACTGCAGGGACAGGGTCCTCTTCAGCCACACAAGTCCCTCAGTCCTGTGACCCTTCTGCAGGATAGAATGCTACCAGTTATGTCTTTATGGCAATCCAAATCTCCCTATAACCTGGAGGGCAAGTGGATCTTTGGGATATCTCTTTACTAGAATATCTCTAGCAGAGTAAAGATGAGGATGGACGGTTGGATACCTCAGTTTTCACAGCATTCTCTCTTCTCACCTACCTCAACAAGGACAGTTGTTATATTCATATAAACATGGAGAAAGACTAAATCCAGGAAGGTCATCATAGATCCTGAACTTCAAATAGGAAGGCATCTTCTACTCTGTAGAGGCTACATCTGATGTATTATGTTCAGCTCAGTGTACCATGTTTTAGAAAAATTATTAGTTAACTAAAGAGCAGTCAGAGTTAACCAGGCCAGTGAAGTACTTGGATATCAGGACATACTAAAATCAACTGAAGTTAAAAGATGTTCAGCTAAGAAAGTATTTGGGTGGAAGGAGCTAATAGCTGTCTTTAAGCATGTTAATGATTGATTTGTGGAAGAGGGCAATCCCCCTAGATTTGTTCTACTCGGACCCAGAGAACAGAACCAGGAGGAATGGGTAAAGTTGCCCAGAAGCAAGTTTAGGCTTAGGCTAAGGAAAAACTTGCTAAATATTAGAGCTATCCAAAAGTGGAATGGAGGCTCAAGGCAAAAATAGGTCCCTATTTCCTGGAGGTTTTCAAGCAAAAGCCAAGAAAACACTTGTCAACTGTGTTGTAGATTCTCATTCCAGGAGGAGTAGGACTACATGACTTCTGATGTCCCGTATATCTCAGACACTAAAAATGGTAGCTTGTCTGGCCCATTCTACCATGCTCCGTTTGCCCTAAGCTACTCTTCCCTTGACAGTTAGGATAATAGCTATACAATTGATATTTCCTGCACACCTGCCTGGACTTGCTCCATCTATTTTACTGGTGTCTTTAGATGATGGTCACTGGTCATTTTCAGGATGGCTCCTGCCTTGTTCTTCCTCACAGTGAGCTTTTCCTGAAATGTCCTCTTAGTTTCTATAATGTTTCAACACACAATAATAACACAATTTCCAATCCAAAAAGGGCATATTTTTTTTTACAATTCACCCTTCCAAAATTTACAAAAAGAGAGGACACAAATCTTTCCCATTTACAGTTATTTTCCAACTGTAGAAGTGGTTTTGGTTAATATATCTAGTCTGAATCTTCTCTTTCTTCATAATTCTTTAACTGAAGGAATAGTTCAACGAATTGAAGCAAGCAGGGTTTATAAGGTTCCTGCTTTCTGCAAACAGATCCTGGGGGAAAAAAACTGACACTCCTTCCAAAAGAAAAAAAAATTCTGAAAGCAGTCTGCAGTTGCAAATTTTGATTGGAAAAAATGGTGGTGAATAGCCCAACCATCCACAGGTATCTAATATATTTGTTACAGCAGCAGCCTCCTTCAAGCTCAGAGATTCTCTGGGATAACACAAGACTCTTCATGAGCCTTTACTTCTTTGTGAGGTAAAATTTCAGTTTGCATCACCTTTCCCAATGGTTTGTCCGTGATGTGCCCTTCAATAACACTCACTCGTGAAGCAGGCTCGGAGGTTTTGCATTCCACCACTGGCTCCTGGGAGGATGAGTATGGATTTGTGCAGCTGAATCCCAAAACCCCTTCCCCAGGGTTTCTTCCTTCTCTCTCTCTCTCTCTTGCTGCCACCAGCTCACACCTGACTCCCAAGGAAATCTGAAAGTTTCTCCTACCCTTGAGGTCAGCTGTTTGCAAGTATGACTTCTGTTCAACCCGTACAAAGTCAGGGTTAAAAAGCTTTCAAGATAATTAAGGCAAGGAATAAATTGATGCAACATATCAGATACTGAACCATCACTTCCCAAAGTTACAGGGATACTCTTCATTTTAACCCTTTCTAAGCCTGGCTTTACTCTCACCTTGGACCTCTCTGTGTCTTAATCTTCAATCAACCGAATATATTCTCCTGGACTTCCCTAAAGTCTCACCCCTTTAGGTGAAACAATTCATTGTTCTCTGGCTACTACCTCAATCTATCAAAGGCTCCTCATCTCATGCAGCTCTCACACTCCTCATTTTCTAAGCCTTCAAAGCTAGCCTTTATCATAGCTCTCTGCCAACATGTTCAGAACTATCTTTTCAAGCGTCACAAATGGCTCCTTCTGGCACCTCCCACCAAATTCCAGCTGGCTGGAAAGACTGACTGTAGATGGATCCAATGAACATTTCATATCAGTCTCTGCCCAATTATTAGCTTTGTTGGTGAAGACTGACTCCTCCTTCCCTGCCTTCTAACCCTAATAATTTTCTTAGAATCATATATTCCAAAATTAAAAAAATATTCCAATGCTTTACAGTGATGATAATAACCTAATTTCCACCCATAAGAGGTTCACAAGGAAGACAGGAGGATGGAGATGAGGATGGGATGTCTTGGTAGGCTTAGGTTGTGTGGGGGAGGGAGAAGATAACCCTAAAAAATTAGGAATGGAGAATGGGAGAGAAATCGCTAAGCCTGGCCACCTACACTGCAAGCACTAACTTCCCAGGTTTCAGATTTTAGACATACTGTGGAAGGAGAGGAGAAACCAGTGCCAAGGCAGCAGGAGTTGAGAACAGTCACAGTAGGGATAGGTAAGAAAGAGAAGATAAGGCAGAAATTGTCTGAGCCTTGCTTAGGCCTGATTGCTTTCTACCATGAATAGATTTGTCCATGTCACTCCCCCCACCCTGAACAAGTGTAGTAGTTTGAAGGCTGAACGAGAGCAGAATCTGAAGAATGTAACCACAAGCAAGAGGCTGAGCAAGGCAGAGTCGAGATAAGGGTTCCTTCCTTTCCTCTGGACAGGAAACTCCCTTCTATAGGCAGAATGTGATGAGAATAAGAAAGCCTACCTCTAACAGACAGACAGTTTCAGGGTCCAGTTCACTTTATTAAGAAACCTGATTATTCAAAAGGAGGGGACAGAGAAACCCCAACTCCTCATGGTGAAGGCCTCTCCCATCTCCTATGGCATCACAACCATAGGAGGAAGTTGCCTCTCACCCCCACCCTCCAAATCATAAGCAGGGGAAATTACTGGGAGAATTACAATTACTCATCATCCCACCCTAAGTAAGGGAGCAAAGTAACTCCAAATAGTAGGAGGTGGGAAACTCTCTAAGGGAAGGAGGAATGGGGCAGATAGACTACTGGGAATATCTGCAAATGAGTAACACCCCTAACTCCCAGCATAGAGTAATCAGGGCAGTTCAAGTCCTATTAATGGCCACCACTTCCCCCCCCTTAATATCCCCTGTAATTTTTTTTAATAGGCCATAGTACCTCAGAGTAGAGAGTGAGATAAAGAGTTAGGAAAGGATAAATGGAGATCTAGGGGAAAGAGCTAAAGTTGGGAAATTACAGGAGAGGGAGAAGGCTAGACTAACCTTGAGGGGAACCCTATATTGTTACAAACATCTTGTAGCAGTAGCATGCTAAGTCCCACCCAGCCCCAATACCCCCGATGAAAGAACCCCTCCCGAGTCCCCTGGACTCCACAGCTCGGCTCCAGTCTGTTGTTCCATTTCTGGGGACACTAAAATGGGGGTTCGGTGCAGGTGACAGGTTAGAGAGGCTCAGAAGGACTCTTCAGAGTGACTGTGGGGAGAAGGCATCTCAGAAGTCAAACTCCTCGTGGTCCCCAGTACCCTCCTCCCCTTGGGGCCCCCATACTCGTCGGTAATTACTCTCCAACTGACGCTGTCTTTGTCGCTCTTTCTGTGCCTCCTCTGCTCCCTGGATCTGAAGGACAAAATGAAGGGTGGATGAGGTGGAAGCCATCAGCTGAAGAACCAGAGGAAACACTGGAGACTTCAAGGAGGTGAGCATTTGACAAGAGGGTGAAGGGCCTGATGGGGAGAGAGGTGCCTCACCAGGATGTTGAAGAAAATCTCCTTCAGGTTCTTGGTGTCCTCATCAGACAGCCAATGCCCATCCTCCTCCTCAGTCTCTCCAGCTCCTGGCCGAACAATCTTGATCTCAACTTTGCCTAGGGAGGGGCCAGAGGGACAGATGAGAGTTAGAAACCTCAGCAGGGTTTCCCAAGAGATGGCTCCCCTCTCCAAAGGTCCACCCACAACCTCCACTTTCAGCCATGATTCCGCTTAGGGTTGTCTCTCCAGATGGAATGTTTGCTCCTTAACAGCAGAGACTCTCTTGGCATTCTAGGAGCTTAGCACTGGGCCCTGCAACTGCTTAATAAACGGTCTGTTGTGTGCTCCACCCGCTCCTGGGCCAGCCCTCCCCCATCCTCAGCCCTCCCAGTCCCCCAAGTCTCTCTTTCCCACCTTCAGCTGTGAGCCCCTCCCTCTCAAGCAGGTCCTTCACCAGTCCCTCTATATGTTTCACTTGTGGATTTTCCCTCTTCATCTCAAAGACAGACAGATCCTGATTTGGGCCTCCAGCACGGAGTCTGGTGACCCGAACTCTGACCCGGCGCTCAGTTTCCTCATCTTTTGGAGGACACAGATGTGGTAGGTGGAGCAAGGAGGAGAATAGCATGCAAGGAAACACAGGGGAACAAGTTATTAGGTCAGGGATAAAGATCTATACTTACTACCAAGCCCTACCTACTCTTCAGTCTTGTTATGACAACCCTTATGTATACATAATGGTTCCAAAGTAAATTAGACCAGTAAGTCCTCCACCAAATCCAATGGGTTCCCTTCCCAGAATCATTCCCTCTCCCAATCTAAACCTTTTTTTATGTTGCCCATTATCCAGGGGATCCTGGAAAATGATCACTGGGGAGTACAAGAGAATAACTGTAAATTAGATAAATGAAACCCATCCATCCTGCAAAATGGCAGCAACCAAAGGTAGACTCCCAGTACTGGATGGGTCGGGAAACCAGGCCAAGATGGGCTGGCTCATCTGAAGTTGGTGAATTTTGACACATAAGCCTTGAGAACAAGGCTGGCTGAGGGGACTGGCAGTCACTGAATGGCTGCTCTCACCTGTGGACTGAGGCGGGGGAGGGCTGGTTGGAGGGTTGGCACCACCGTCCATGGGTCCCTCCCCCTGGTCAGGTCCCTGCCTTCCATCCATCCTCTGAATGAGCTTGTTGAGAGTGGATGCCAAGGCCTGGGAGGCTTGGCTACGTTCTGTTGCACTCCTCGGCTCTTCTGGGTCCAACTCCGATTCTGCCTAGAAACACCCAAAGAAGGTTGGGAAAGGGGAAGGGAAAGAAGAAGTCAGAGGCAGGCATGGGGGGTTAGGGAATCTAGGCCCTCTGCCCCTTGGGTTGAGAGTCCAATAAAGGCTCTGACCCCTTTTTTGAACCAAGTCTTATAACCCTCCTTTGTAGCTGAAAAAGATAGCTGGGGTATAAAATAAAGATTACTAGACTTAGATCCGGAGGACCTCAGTCATCAGTTATGTGCCCGTAATCCCTGAATCCCTGAGCCTCAATCTTCTGATCTGTAAAATGGGGCTAATAATATTTCTCCTATCTCACAGGGTTTTTCTGAGGATCAAATGAGAATGAAATGTACTTAGTAAACCACTGAGATAGTGTGAAAACATTAGCCCCTGCTCCTTTCCCACATTCCCTCCTCCTTGATCCCGCTGTCCTCTCCACTGTGTCTCAGGCCGGGATCAGCCTGGTGATACAGCTCACCTCCTGAATAATGTTGTCCAGCTCCTTCTCTATCCCGGTCTTCACCTCAAACCGCAGCCGGCCGCGGTCCGAAGGTAGCAGCATCCCTTCCAGCTCCTTTTCAAATTCCCCCAAGAGTCGTTCTTCTTCATCCTCTTCCTCCTCACTTCTCTCTTCTTCACCACCATCAACTTTGACCTCTGGCACCTCCTGGCTGATTTCCGTAGTGGTCTCTGCTTCTCCTTCCTGGACTGGGTCTGGTTTCCCCTGTTATGGGGAAAAGATTGGAGAGAAAGAAAAGCTGAAGGGTGAAGGTGAGGAAGCAAGGTTCAGAAGGTCTCGAAATCAGAGCCAGCTGTGTGTCAGAGTGGTCCTGAGGAGGTCTCAGGAGAAATGAAAGGAAGGAGGGGGTCCTTATGTGTTTGGGGGTGGGGAGAGGACAACTAACCTAGAAGGAAAAGACAAGGCAGGGAAAGTACATGAGAAGCCCAGAATAAATAAATTAAGACACACCAAAGACCACACTATCATCACACTGACAAGCACATACCTTTTTTGTCCCACCTTTCAGTTCTTCTATGAATCGAACCAAGTCCCCGGGATTCCGAATGACTTTGACCTGCACATTGTCATGGAAACCTGGAGAAAGGACAAGAGTATATCCATTGTGTGCAAAACCCTTTCTAGATATTTTGAGAAGAAGTGAAGGGAAAAAGGGAGGGAGATATGGAAGAGACAGGTCCATGACCTACCAGTTACCAGCCTATGGGTGAAATAAAGACTCACAGCACTCAGGTAGCTGGAGTGTTAAGAAGTACTTAAGGGGAGTGAGTATTAAAAGGCCCTTGATGGAGTCCTAGTAGAGCTGCCCTAGCCCCAATATTCTAACTTCATTACAGGCCCCACCCCCCACCAATATCCTAACTTCTTCATATATGCCTCACTGCTCACTAGAACCACAGGTGTTTCCAAGAACTCATAGGCGTGTCCATGTGATGGGATCCCAGCCACTGCCTCTACCTAGTCACTGCCCTCAGATCCATTCCCACAGAAACAGGTGTGTTCTTGTACCCAACCACAATCACATCATCCATTTAGCCCAAGACAGGACCACAATAGTTAACCAACTTCATTACCTAATCCCTTAACAAACTCCTCTTGCCTTTTTAATAAGAATCATATTTTTATATTCTATGTAAATTTTGACCGCGTAATCAGCATCTTTACCCTATAAAAATCCATCTTGCTCTCTCGGAAGTTGCTGGTTCCTCTTGGAATTTAGCCCACTTCAATCTCAATAAATGCCTATAGCTGGATTAGAAGTGGTCTGACTCTGAATTCTCTGAGATGGTTCTACCACAACACATCATGAAACCCCAACAGTTTTTGGGTGGGCAGAGCCCCCACCTCAACAGTGTTTGGTATCCCTGGGTTTAGATCACAAAAGCCCTAGATTCCAATCCCTAGCTATAGGATTTACCAACCCAGGTCTCTAAGGCTCAGTTTTGTCATCCATAAAATGGGAATAATAATACCTGATCTGTCTACCTCAAAGACACTTGTGAAGATCAAATTAAATAAAGTGAAAGCAAACTGAAAAGCCCTATGCAAACGCAAAGCACTTATTACTGATACTGCTAAATCAAATGAACAACATTTAAGTGTACTATCTTCGAGGTACTGTGCTTAGCACTGGGAATACAAACACTAAGAAAGAAAGAATCTCTACCTTCAAAGAGTTTACATTTTATCAGATAAGACAAGATATACATATATAAGTGCCTACAGAATAAATACAAAATAAGAACAAGTTATTTAAATATAAGATAAGAAGAAAGGAAGGAAGGAAACAAGGAAGGAAGGAAGAAGAGAGGGAGGGAGGGAGAAAGGAAGGGAGGAAGGAAAGGAGGAAGGAAGGAAGGAAGGAAGGAATGAAGGAAGGAATGAAGGGAGAGAAGTAGTAGAGAGGGAGGCAGGGAAGGAAGGAGGGAGGAAGGAAGGAAGGGAGGGACCCAGCAGGGGGGGGATGGGGAGAGAATCAGAAAGGGTTTATGTAAAAAGTGATTCTTGAGCTGCCCCTTAAAACAACTGAGGAATTCTCTGAGATAGAGGTGGGGAATGAGAACAATTCAGGCAAGGCAGATTAATTGGCACTTCAGAGCCCAGAAGGGAAAAAAAATAAAAACAGAAAGAAGGGCAAGGGAGCTGGACCAGAGAGTTCTGGAAGACAAGTAATGTATAATGAATCTGGAAAGGACCAAGTTGTGAAGTGCTTTAAAAGTCAAAGAAAAAAATGTATATTTTATCTGGAGGCAATAGGGAAACACTGGCAGTTGCTGAGTGGGCAAGTGACATGGTTAGACCTGTACTTAAGGAACATCCTGTAGGCAGCTGTGTGGTGGTAGCATTGTAGTAGAGGGAGACTTGAGGCAGGAAAATTTATTAGAAGGGCAATGTAATGGTCTAGGTCAGCGGTTCTCAATCTGTGGGTCGTAACCCCTTTGGGGGTCGCACAACCCTTTCACAGGGGTCACCTAAGACCCTCAGAAAACACATATTTCCAATGATCTTAGGAACTGAGACACCGCTCCTCTATCTGTCTCCAGGCGGGTCTGCCCACATGCAGATACGCCCACATACAAGTATTAAAGGGTTAGTGGCATTAGGAAGGGTGAGAACCACTGGTCTAGGTGAAAGGTGATAAGGGCTTGAAGTCATGGTGTTGACTGTATGAGTGAATATAAAGGAAGAATCAAGCATGAGGAACACAGGGGTAGAAACTGCAAGATTTGGCAACTGATTGGATGTACAGGCAAGGGAGGGAGGGAGAGAGAAAGAGAGGGAGAGAAAGGAGAAGAGAGGAGTGGAGTCAACAAGAGAGGAGAAGAGAAGAGAAGAGGAGAGGAGAGGAGAGGGGAGGGGAGGGGAGAGAAGGGGAGGGGAGGAGAGACCAAAAGGCATACAAACAGATAGATGGCAGTGCAAAGTACCCCATAGGCTAGGCTACTAAGCTCCAAGATCCTATTATGCTTCCATTTATACTCTGTTCAAACTCTGTAGTCTTTGGAAGAACTAGAGGGAGAGCTGGGGGGTAGAGGCTGGGTTTTTCTAGGTCTTGTGCCCCATTACACCTACGGAATTAATAGTTGTCCAAAAGCCATTCCTATTGAACTGGGAATTTGTGCAAAAGCCCCAGCCTGTCATGAAGGCTGCCCACAACCTCCTTCTGCTTTCCACCCACAGTGTGAGTAGAGTTAACTTACCATCTACAGGATCTGGTGCTGGACCTTCCTTCTCCAGGTTCGGGTCCTGCTCCTAATTAGGAGGAAAAGAAAGGTAGATTCTAATGGCTCTTTGCTTCCTCCTACAAACTACCCCACCACCCAAGTGTATCCCTCTACTTCAGGTAAACTTCAGGTATCTCATGATGGTCCCACCAAAACTGACTCTCATTTCCTCATTTCAGAATGGACCACCAAGAAATTGGCTCTTACCTCAGCCTGAGCTTCTTGCTTTTGGGGGGCCTGTTCTTCAGTCTGAGGGGGCTTGTTCCAGATATCTGATTCTCCGGGGTCACCTTTGGGTGGGGTCACACCTGGGAGTGGAGATGGGATAAGGCAAGGTCTGAAGAGAAAAAGGAAACAGAGGGAACTACACCTGCACCTCCTCTGTATCAATCTCAACAGGTGGAACAAAGGGGTCAAGATATATGGCACCCCCTGCCCTTCCCAGGGGCTACTAGAACTAGCAGGAAAGAGCTACCTCACAGGATAACTGAGAGGAAATATGACCTGTTGCCTTTGTATCGAGGACCCCAAACTTTGTCTCACTCCACATTTCAAGGTCTGGGTTGTGAAGCTTCTCAGAGATTTCTTCAATTTTCTGCTTTGCATCTACTGGAGAAAAATGAAAAGGGAAATTAATTGGAGAACACAAGAGACTAGGTGTTTAAAATATTCCCTCTCTCCTCTCCCTCAAATATATCCCAGTCCCCCTGAGACTCACACACTTGTCCCTGGATATATGCTCCATACTGCTCTGGCTGTAGGGTAGGGTGACATCGGATGGCCTGGGGGGCAGCACTTGGAGGAGGCCGAAGAAGAGGATGGGAGCAGAGTCGAGGGGTCCGAATAGTGAGCACATAGGAACATGACTGAGGCTCATCTACCCGATCAATGTAGTCCCCTGAAGCATCTGAACCTTCATCACACAGAAACTGACCAGGAGAGAGCAGGTTCATTCAGGAGGGGTTGGGATAATGTGGGATTTATTGTTGCTATTGGGGAGTGGGAAGGGTAGATTTGAAAAGGAGAGAAAAAAACCCTTCATTATATAGACAATTAACTAGAGTGACAAATCAGAGAAAGGACTATCAGATCATTAAGTCTTTGGGAAATGGCCCCTAAAAGACAATTCTGTTCTTTCTCCTCCAGGTTCAAGTGGTTTGTCATGAGGAGAGATGGCTTCCATTTCCCCAAACTCACCCTGACTTCAGTCTCTCTGGGTCGACCATTCAGGTCACACTTGGAGCCATTTCCGTAGCTTTGACTGTGGTAGCGTTTCAGCCGGTGTTGCTTGGAGGCCTGATATATAAAGGAGGCAAGAGAGACTAAGAGGAGGGGGAAATATGGTAAAGTAGGAGGGGCATCCCTGAAAATGCTAAGATATTTGAAAAAGGCCATAGGAGCTAAGTCTGAATGGTCATTCAACCCTGAGAAGCTAATTTGACTAACCCAGACCCATTCCCTATTTCCCAGAGTTCTCAAGACTCCAACCAGGATCCTTACTTTCCTTCCCAACCCTCCAACCACCACTACCTTGGCAGTCTCATCATCCCAGTTGAAGGAAGATTGGTAATATCCAAGATAGAGAACAGAACCTTTGATCTCTGAATCTACAAGAAATATCAAAAGGTAGAATTGTTACTCTTCTTTAAGGGAAGAGGTCAGAATAGGGGTGAGGACTACCCTTCATACAGTATTGCAGAGAACTTAATAGTAGGGTTAAGGAATGAAAGGAATCACCTTCCATGTGGTATTGTTGTATGTGACGTCCATAACAAAATTCATATGTCCACCAGTCCTTGGTCTAACAATGACAAAGTTAACATGTTGTCAGTAGGGCCGTGGGGCAGGGGAGGGAGAAGTCTGTCCAGCTCTTAAGATCCTTTTGTCCACCTTTGTACCTTCCTTAGCAGGGAATCCTTTATGCTCTCTAGGTTAGGAGACTCCTTACTGTCCCTAGACCTCCCCGTCTCCAGGTACCCCTTCAAAGCTTCCTTGACGTCTAAACTTCCTCCAGATGCAATTTCTGCCCCCATTCTCATTCTGCCTTTCATGAGAAGGGAAAATAATAGATTTCTCCATATCTTATTTCTTTAGAGAACCTCAGCTTTTGATTTTATCCCCACCCCCTCAACCTTTCCCTCTCCAGATGAATTCCTCTTCCCAAACTGTCTAACCTCAATCTAATACTGTAACTCCTTACACCCCAGTACTCTATTAAATTGCACTTGGAGTCTATCCTGAGTATAGGATTATTTTTGTCTTCACCATTGCCTTTACTCTTGTGAGGTCCGGGCCCTATACCCTCCTTCCTCAACAGCCAACCCTCCAGGCTTTCCACTCTATCTAACTTGGTGTCCCTCCTCCAGCCCCATTCACTTTCACTAGGCAGGGCGCATCTCTCATTGGGTTCAGCAGCTCAGGGACTCCAGGCCCTTTATAAGGAGGGGCCTCCTCCTCATGCTCCCGCTGGAAGTGAATGGCCCCCGCTGGTAAACGGCATTCATATCGCTGCTTGTACTTGGAGGAGATGATCACGACCTCTGAAGATTGGCTCTGGAAGAGGAGAGGAGAGGATTTGGGGGTCGGAGTGGAACAGAAGGGCAGAGGACGGCAGAGATAAGTGACGACAACAATGACATCCCGAGCCCAGCCGGGAAGAGGAACGCAGCCACCCAGGAAAATGGGAACTCGGTCTCTAGCTGCCGTGAGAGGGAAGGGGCGGCACGGGCAGCGTCTGAACGGGCAGCACTCCTTTCTGCGACATGGAGAGCCCGGGCTGACTCACCAGGATCTCACTGCCCCTTCCCGGGACTCAGTTTCCCTGTCTGTAAAACGGCGGATCTGCGGCTGGATGATGTCTGAGGTCCGCAGAGGGAGGGAGTGACGTCTCCCAAGGTCCTCCCCCACGCTCCCTCGCCCTCGTCGCTCGGGGTCCTCAGCCTCTTTTCGCCCCCTCCCCGTTCCTCACCGCAGCCCCTCGCCCCAGACCCCCCCCCAGGCTCACCTGACCCCCGATGACAGGCCGCGGCAGGATCTCGATGCCGTATCTCATCTCATTCAGCTCCTCCAGGTTCAAGCTCCCGACGACGCAGGCCGGAAAGTCGGCCAACAGCGGCCCCAGGAGCAGAGGCCATACCCGCTGAAAGAGCAGCAACGTCGCCGCCATCTTTCGTCCCTTGGCCCTAACCGGAGAGCTGCCGCTTCCGCCCTGAACCGGGCAGCCGCCTCTCCCTTCCCCCTTACGCCTGCGGGTTTCACTGGTTCTCCCTTCTGCCTGTCATGGCGGCTCGGGCTCCTATTGGTCTACGTGATGTCGGGCCGTATGTATGAGAGCGACGGACTGACGGACAGACGGGAGGACGGACAGAAAGATGGACGGAGGGAGGGACAGAAAGACGGGCTGACGGACGAGAGCGGGGGTGGCAGTGGGGAGTGGGGGGGTGGGAGGAGGTGGGTTCGCCTCAGTGATTTCTGAGGCCTCTTACTTGCCAAGAGTGGATTGGCTGGAGTCAGCGCTGAATCAGCCAATCAGAAGCTAAGTCAGTAGCTCTCTCTCTCTCTCTCTCTCTCTCTCTCTCTCTCTCTCTCTCTCTCTCTCTCTCTCTCTCTCTCTCTCTCTC
>CM053581.1:380328611-380396291 GCA_028627135.1 Pseudochirops cupreus | reverse complement strand
GTCTCTAGTATCTGTTTCCTTCTCTACACTCACAGACCCACCAGCCTAGTTCAGGCCATTATCAATTCTGATTGGTCTTTCAGGTCTATTGACCTTAAATCTCTTCCCACTCCAACCCATTCTTCACATAGTTGCCTAAGTGATTTTCCTAACGTGAAGGTCTAACCATGTCATTTCCCTACTCAATCAACTCCTGGAATTCTCTATTATCTTCCGGATCAACTGTAAACTCTTTGGTCATTTAAAGCCCTTCCCAACTTTGCCCTAACATAACTTTCCACATAACTTCCTTAATTAGCCTCAGTATTCCTCATACAAGATATTCTATTTCTTCTTTCCATGCCTCTATTCCCCTCTTGCTGCTTCCTCTTCCTTGGAATGTTCTTGTCCCTAATCTCTGACTCTTAAGATTCCTAATTACCTTCAATTTCCACTTAAGTGCCCCTTTTTTCTACATGAAGCTTTCCCCTAATCCCCTGATCCCTGCTAGGGCCTTATCCTCCACTGACTATTTGTCCTCTTTATTTATATCTCATTTATATTTATATATGCACATATTATCTACCTGGCTAGCTTGTAGGCTCTTCGAGGCCAGAGATCATTTCTCTTTGTCCATTGTCAGGTGCTTAGCAAACTGCTGGCCATATAGTGGTTTAATAAAATGCTTAATAACTTCATATTCCTTTCTTACTTCCCCAGTTCCTAGTATAGTTCTTGATACATGTAGGTGCTTAAAATGCTTGTTCGTTGATTGACTGACCAATTGGAGCTGTCCATAAGTGGAATGGACTGCTTCAGTAGATAGTGTGTTTCCAATCAATGGAGATCTTCCATGGAGGCTGGATAATCGGTCCTTGGGGATATTGTGCAGAGAATGTCATCGGATGGGGCCCCTTCAACTCTGAGATTCAGTGGTTCTAAGTAAAGTTCACACTCCTTTGCTCATAATTCAAGGACTTCTACAGTCTGGCATCACCTTTCCATATTTCCATGCTACCCCCTTACATTTATGCCACATTTGAGTCAAAATGGACGACATGCTTTTGCCCATACTCACCCCACACTTTTCCTTTTTTGTGCCTTTGCTCATGTTGCCCCTATCCCTAGAATAGCCTTTGCTCTCTTGTTGAAGGAGACTAAGTAGCACAATGGAAAGAACACTGGTTCTGGAGTGAGAAAACCTGGGTTCAAATTCTACCTCTGGCGCTTACTAACTACATGTGTGACTTTTTTGGAATCATTTAACCTCCGTTTCCTCATGTTTAAAATGAAAGGATTGGGCTAAATTGTCTATGAGGTTCTTTCCAACTCTTTATCTATGATCTTATCAACCTCTATTCAATGTTCAAAGGAATAATTCAACTGCTTTCTCCTAGAGACCTTCCTGATCTTCCTCCAGTCAGGGGAACCTTTACTTACCAGACCTCACATGACATTTATTTGCTCTTATGAATTTATCATGTATTATTTTATATTATAGTGATTAATTTCTATATAATATTTGCTTCTGAATTCTAAACTCCATGATGGCAAAGATAATGTCTTTCTTTGCACAGATCTAGTACAGTGGTCTGTATGTAAGAGATGCTTAATAAATGTGTGTTATGTTTATTTGTGCTCTCTCGAACTCTTTCATTGAACTAAGAAGCAGAAGGAATATGTAGAATATGGGGCTTCTGTGTACCCCATTAGAGGCAAAGGTTTACCTTGAGTCTGATATAGGTGATAGAATTCAGTTCTCTGCTGTCTCCAGTGTAGGTTGTGGGATGGAAACTGAAGGAGTTCTTCATCACCTTTCCCCAGACAACTTTCTCCAATCTACCCCCATTGCCCAGTTTTCGTGCTTGTAAGTGTCTTACCACCCACTTCCCCAGCAGGGCTGCCAATACCCACCTCTCTTGGCAGCCAGTACTGCAGAATCAGCTATTCTCTAACACTAAAAGTGTTTAGAAATAAGCCAAGGGGAGACTAACTTATTGTCTAGGTGGTGGATGGTGCTAGAGCCAAAGGTCGTGTTGCATGCAGCAGTATCTGGAACATAGATTAAAACATGGAGGTGTCCACTCCTGTCCTCTTTCCCCATCACCTTTCCTCAGCATATACATTTCATCTCTCTACCCCTTGCCAAAACAGACTTCCTTCAGTGGCATATTCCCAGGCATAATCATGTTGCTGTTCTGGATGGTTAGTCATCCTGGCTACAGAGTTGGGCCCACACAGTGATGCCAGCAGACACCTGTTTGAGTTTGGTTGAGGATCTATGCCTGAGACCTTTGTAGCAGGTCTCGAGGACGGCCAAGACAAATTGTACCTTGAGCCTGGACAACTTACTGTCATCCATCCAAAAAGGGAGTGAAGGCAGATGATTAGATTTTGTGCTACCTTGGCTACTTAGGTTCCTTCCTCCACAACACCCTTTCGTCTGGGAGAGAGTCACTGATCCTCAGTAGAGGTGGAACTCACTAGGGGCTAATACAGAAGGCATTAAACTCCCATCACCCACAGAGGCCCTGGAAACCAGTGCAAAGATTTCAGGTCCCTTTGTTGCATGCAGTGGATGAATGTGTAGTCCATCTACATACAGCAGAGACACCTAAGAGTGTGTGACTTCCCAACCCTTTTTACTCCAGCTGTACCACTGACCAAGTGGATTGACATTGTATTATCTGTATTCTCTATACTTCAGGCAAGAAAGGGGAAGAGAGGATGGGGGGGAGGTATTAGAGTAAGGGAAGAACCAAAGAAGAGGGTGAGGCAGGTCATATCCCCAGTCTCTCTGCACCTTAATTGGTTCTTCTCACTTCCCCTGACTGGTGGCCCTCATTCTACCTACTTTTACTAACTAGGATGTAACCTTGCATGATTCTTTATATTAGGCTTTTTTAATAGCCTCTTCCTAGAATCCTTAGGCCAGCCCTGACTCCCACTATATAAGACCTGAGCTGCCATTTACACTGGAGTATCTGACAGTTTATTTTACACCTACCTCCCAACCTCCACCTCATATTCCCCACCTTTCCAAAGCTTGGAAGAGCCAAACTAGACCAAACCCTCCCCTTAAATGTCTTCTTCCCCTTTCAGCTCCTGCCCAGCACCAGACTCTTCATCTCTAACCCTCATCTTCTTCGTCTGTTACATGGAGTTAATAACATACTGCACTTGTTTTTATTTTCCTCACAGGATGATTGTGAGGATCAAATGAGATAACAGATATGAAAGTACTTTGTAAATGTAAAATATTATGAAAATGTGAGATTGTAATTTTTAAAAAACTATTTATCAATTTAAATATCTGTCAAACTCTTTCTCTGTGATGGGGATTCCTGCTCCTGTACGGGTTGGTCTAGATGATCACTGAAGTCCCTCCAACTTTCAGATTCTATGCTTATATGAAAGGTCCAGCCCTCAGCCCTTAGACAGACCAGAGCTACACTCCCCCAGTCAAAATCACTGCCTTTTTAATTGTTTGAAGAAGACTCACACCACCTGATTCAGGGGAGGCAAATGGTGGGGGGAGCATTAGCCATTGCCCCTTTCTTCCACCCACTCCCCAAACACACTAGTCCTCTCCAAAAAATATTTTAGCCAAAAAAAAAAACCAACCCCAAACAAAACAAAACAAAAAAAGAAACAAAGCAAACAAAACAAAACCCAAAACACTGACACCAACTGGCCCTGGGGCTATGGTGAATAAGGGGGTGGGTGGGGGGCAGGGAAATCCCGACCTGCTTGAGGAAGGGGTGGCAGGCCAATAGGGACCTATCCCAGCCGGTTTAACTTCATTACCTGGCTGGAAAGTTTCAGGGAGTCTGGTGGGGGGAGGGGCGGGAGGCTGGATCTAGAGCTTCTCCTGCAAGAGGGAGGGGAGGGTGAAACTTGGGGGAGAAGGGAATCCCGTGGTTGGGGTGTCCTCTGGCTCAGGACACCACGGGCTCTGGACAGTCACAGTTAGGCAGTCACAGTCACAGACACTCACAACCCAAGAGCACCCCCCACCCCCCAGGTTTCCCCTAACCCACCCCCCTCCCCAAGTCTCAGCCCTCCCCCCTCCCCAGCCCCCTCTCCCAAGGGGGCACAAAGCAATAAATTACAATTTCCTCCCAAGTTCCAAGAGCCCCTATCTCATTCATCACCCTCCTCTAGCTATTGTGGAGAGAGGAAGCCAGGCTTCTGGCTCCCCAGCCCCAGTCCATCCATGGGTGGATGTGAGTGTGGCTGTGAGTATGTAGGGAGGGGTCTTTATTTTAGCCTCACCCCCATTGGTCCCTTTCACGGAAAGGGTTGGAGTCCCCACCCCCATGGGTAGCCGGGGTCCTGCCCCTCGCTGCCCACTTCCCCTGTTTTTGGGCAGTGAAATCAGGTGTGGAGGGAGTGGGAGGGGCCCATGAACAAGCCTTCTACCCCCCAGAACTGCCCTCAGCTCCCATGACCAGCGCCCCCCTCCCCCCAACGCCTTGATACCTTCCCCTCTCCCCAGGAGCCAGCCTGGGCATTGGGCTCTGGGGGCCGAACTGTCCAACGAATGGGGCGGGGAGGAAGCGTGAGTCATCCTGGATCTGAAGGGCAAACTTCTTTTTTCCCTCTTTCCCAGGAGCCAGCAGAGGGTAGGTCCAAGAACCCAAGGTTAAAGTAGCAAGGGTCAATCTCCCTTCCCAAACGCTTGAAGGAACGCCGTGAGTTCCCGAGGTGGAGAGAGAAAAATCGGGTGTGTTCGACTGGGGAACCGGGGCGGTTAATGAGCACAAAAGGGTCTCCATGCCTCGGCTAGGGAGAGTGCGGAAGTCTGTGTCCCTTGGAGAGGGGAAGGTTGGGAGGGAACAGGTAAGGGAAAGAGACGGTGCTGTAGGGAGTTAGGGTTCAGTGTCCGTTGTGTGTACGTGGTGGGAAGCGTGCTCGTGGAGAAGGGAGGAGGGAATCTGTGTCCAACAGTCCACAAGGAGGGTGTCCGTGCCTGGTTGGTTGTGGTGGTGGCGTGGGGTGGGAGTGGGGGTTGGTAGGGTCCCTTTCCGGAGCACAGAGGTTGGGGCAGGTTGTAGGGGAGTGTGAGTGTGTCTGTCCGCGTGTTGCCGCTATACCAGAGCGACCGGAGCATCGGCGCGGCCCGCGCTCGCGGCGCTGCTCCTTCGGCGGGGACTGGGAGTGGTGGCCCCGCTGCCTCCTTCCCCCGGGCAGCCGTGCTGCATCAGGATGTCCGCACAGAGCTGGCTTCCAGCTCTCCGAGCGTAGAACAACGCCGTGCGGCCCTGAGCATCCCGGGCAGATACGTCGGCTCCGTACTGGAAAGAAGAGAACACAGTAAAAGTTCCCTCCGTGATCTTGGAAGAGGAGCAGCAAAGTAATCATCCATAACGAAATAGAAACAATTGTGAAAACCTGGGTCAGTATATCAGTGAAAGAGATACATTAAAAAGGCTTTCAACATGACGAGTTATGTCTCCGAGGTCCTTCTCCCTCTCCCCGGCAAACCCTAGCCTCCTTGGAGATCTAACCCATCATTCCCCGTCTGGTTCTAGTTCTAAGCCGGACATAGAAGAGACAGAGTGGAAAGCCGGACCATGTCTCGCATTTCTGCACTTGGTGCTGCTCGACATTCCAAGCGGTTTTCCTTTGACTCTCCTCGATTATCTAAAAAGGTCTCTTGATCTTTTCTCTCTTCCACGTACCCAGACTAGCAGCTGTGTGATGACCACATGGGCGAGCTCTGCCGCTAGATGTAGCGGGGAACGGAGCTGCGCGTCTCCCACATCGCTGTCCAAGGGCCCGTGCCTCGCGTGGGCCAGGAGCAACAGCACCCCAGCAACATCTTGAGCCTGCACTGCGGCCCAGAGGCGGCGGCCCAGGGACTCTTCCGGACCTCCCAGTGGTGCCAGGAACAGCAGTTGCTCATACTTGGCCCGGATCCACGACTCTCGCTCCTCTCTAAGATGTGAAGATAGAGGGAGGTGGGAGAGCGAAATAAGAGGGCCCCCTCCTCCCTCGGAGATTGCCTTCCCCTTTCGAAAACCTCCTCATCTATTCCCCACCGCTCCTTCCCCCTCTCTTCCCTCTGACTCCTCGCACCTGGAGGATTCCCGCGTGGGCTTGGCTCGGCCTCGGGTGTCGCTCTCCCATATGAGATTGGCCGTCTCATTGCCAATAGCTGTCAGCACCAGGGTCAGCTCCCGCGGCCAGTCATCCAAGTCCAGGGATCGAACACGCGACAGGTGAGTGCCCAAATTTCGATGGATGCCGGAGCACTCAATGCAGATTAGCGCGCCCAGGTTCAGACTTGCCCAGGTGGGGTCTGGGGGTAGGACAGAGAGAATGGGTCATTTTCACACACGCTGGGCAGATATGCCCTCTCCCAACCCCCATTCTTCCAACATCGGGACCTCAGTCTCTTTCTACCCTGCCTCGGGGACCAAGGGATTCTCTTTCCCTTCTCTTTCCTTCCCGGAACCCTGGCCCCATTCCCCTTCAAGGTCCATTTGTCTCCCTACATAAACACACACATCACCAGCCAAATGCCCTGTCTGAGCCACCCTGCCCCACCCCCACCTCCATTCATCCGTTCCACCCTTACTCACTGGGAGCTCCGCAGTCCACACACAGCGAGTTTCCCTTTGCGTTCCTAATCGCCTGAATGGCCACAGCCTCGCTCTGACTGTCAGTGCGCAGCTAAGGGGGAAAGAAGAACGGGGGTTAGCAATGATCCTTTGCAGGCAATCTCCTGGAAGCATAGGGCTGGAGGGGCTCTGTCACAGTACATATTTAGAGCGAGGTGTGACCTTCGGGGTCTTTTAGTCTGGCCTCAACCTTTTACAGAAGAGGAAACTTAGATTTTAGTTGGTTTTTTTTGTTTGTTTGTTTTTTTTGTTTTTGCTTTTTGGAGGGCGATTGGGGTTAAGTGACTTGCCCAAAGTCACACGGCTAGTAAGTGTGTCAAGTGTCTGAGGTCAAATTTGAACTCAGGTCCTCCTGACTTCAGGGCCGGTGCTCTATTCACTATGCCAACTAAACGCCCCTAGATTTTAGTTTTAAGCGACATCCAAGTTTATACAACTCTAAGAGGCAAGAGTGCATATCGGAGCCTAGATTTTCTGACCACAAATCCAAAATACTTTTCTCCATAGTTCTTTCTGTGAGCTATGTTCCTCAACCTCCCAACCACAATTAAAGTACCTTTGCCCAGGCGCTGACTCCTCTACTTTACCTTCCCCCTCTAGTCCTCACCTTGACCTTGCTGCTCTCGCAGCATTGCAGACTGGCTAATATTTGGCTCTCGATTGCCTGAACCCAGGAGTCTCGCTCTTCGAAGCTCGCAGCTTCAAAGTGCCAGGTCTGTCCAGTGCTTGATACAATCAGGAACTCGAAGTTCTCCTCTGAGGGGGACGTGGAAGGGGAGGGGGGTAGAACAGGATGGTAGAACTCTAACACACTATTCTCCCCAAACCCTCTGCCCCCCTCCCCAGACAGCCATCCCAGGGCCCCTGCAGGGTGGTGTGGGAGCAGTACGGGAGAGGGAAAGAAGAATGGGAGAGCAGGAAGCCCAGGCACATGCAGGGGAAGCAGGTGCACCCCAACCCCTACATCCCAGCTGAGTGCCGTTCCCAATTTCCCCACTTTATTACCTGCTTTATAAATATTTCTTAAACTACCAAAGGATTTTAGTTTCCACATTTTGCGCTTGGCTGGTTTCCCGAAGCGAAGGAGACAGACAAGAGAAATAGAGAAAGAAGAGACAGAGAAAAGGAGACAGTGGAGAAACAGAGGAAAGAAGGGATGGGGAGAGAGACAGAGAAATACAGAGAGCAGAGACACAGAGAGATAGATAGGCAGAGAAGAGGAGTAGCAAAGTGTAGGAGGAGAAGAAAGGAGAGGAGAGAAGGGGAGAGGAGAGGAGAGGAGAAGGTAACAAAGGCAGTGGGAAAAATAAAGACAGACAGATAGGGAGAGAAAGCAGAACTAAAGGTCAGTGGCCCCAGAGCAGAGTGGAGCGGAAGCAGAGAGCAGTGAAAGTAGGGAGATCTGGAATCCAGGCCCTGAGCAACAGGGGCTGAGAGCAAGGTGGGTGTGGGGGAGTATGAGGTGATGAATTGAAAGGAGCAGATACTAAGGGGAGCAGGAAGGAAGGGTTCAGATCTCAGTGAGCTTTGGGAAGGGAGAGACTGAGGTTGGAGGGCTAGGGAGTGAAAGATGGGGGTCGTTTGGAGAGAAAGGGGCAGGAGCTATGGGTTCACTAGGGAGAAGGGCAGGGACTGAGGGATGCCCGTTTTCACTTAATAAAAATGTTCACAGTTGATATAAAAATATGCAAAAGAGAACACAAGTTAGGCTCTTTTCTTGCACTATCCTAGGACCTCCAGTCAGGGTTTCAGGTGGGGGTAAAAAATAGGGCTGCCTTGCCATGGTCTCACCTTCAGCCTGCCCAGCAGAGCCTTCTGTCTTTGATGGTGTGGTCAATTTTTTCCGCCTCTGTTTCTTCACCATGGGAGAAGGAGGAGGTTCCCTACTCAGGGGACTTAAGTCTCCAGATGGTGTACAGTCTTTGGGAGGATGCATAGTTGACTCAGTTTCCCCAGAGTCAGCTTTGCCCTCTTCTTCATAATGAAAAAAACATTCTTTCCCCTAGGGTGATTCCCTCCTCCCCCTTATCGCTTCTTTTCCTCAGATATATATCTCTATCTCATCTATCTTCCTTTCTCTTCTCAAGGATGCTCCACCACCCCAGCCTCCATTTCCACCCCCATTTTGACTAGAAATGAGCATTTCATTTTGGGAAGAAGCAAGACTGACCAGTACTGAGGGCTCGGGCCAGGTTCCGATCTGGCTTCAGTAGATGCTTTGATGTCTGGTCCTGGGGTGGCTGCAGGGAACTGGGGCTGGGAGTAGGGGTGGGAGTGGGAATGTCTGCTAATGGAAGAGGATGGGAGGGAAGAAAGGGAAATCTTCAATACAATTCCTTACTCCTTCTGCTCCCCACCTCCCATTTTTGCCACCCCTACTTCTCATCCCTCCCCTGCTATCATCTCTATATTCACCTGCCTCCTGCTCCCATTGCTTCATCTATCCCTCACTCCTCCCCTACCTTATCTCCTTACTGACCAATTCCATTCGTCTCCCCTTGCCCCTTTGCCCCTGACCCTACCCCCTCACCAGTGCCTTCAGCCATCTGGACAGTGCTCATATCCTTGACAAGCCCGTTGATGCTGGCAGAGGGGCCAAAGGCTGAGATGGCCCGAGGAGGTCGCTTGCCTGGTACCTTAACCGTTGTCCGAAGCAAATCCATCTCCTTTCCATGCGTGCTGTGGATGTAATCCTGAGACACAGAAGGATTCTAACATGGTTAGGGGTAAGAGAAAATGTCTGCATCACTGTAAATCTTCAGGTTTCTGGAAAGTATCTCAATAATGATAACCTGACATTTAACTAGCACTTGAAAGGTTGAAAATAATTTGTAATATACATTCCTTTATTTGATTCTCCCCAAACCCCACAAAGGGTAGATCTTACAGGCATCCCATTTTATGAATAAGGAAACTAAGGCTCAAAGTTGAAGTGACCTCCATGTCAGAGATGGGATGTGAAGCCAGATTTCCCCTGACTCCAAGTACCCAGTTCTTTCCATTAAACACCAGCACTTCTATAACACACAGTGGAGATTGGTTGGGGGATGGAGCAGGGGCTAAGGAAAACCATGGGGTCTGGAGAGGGGAGATTTTCCAGGAGGTAACTAGCAATTGACTGAGATTTTCCAGGTAATTCATAGGAGTTGTGGGGGAGGAATCATCACTGCAGAGTTGGGGGGGCACTCACATTAATGCTAGGGTGGTACAGTAGGAAGCCATTGCTTGATAGTGTCACGTATTTTTTCTTCCATTCCTTATTCAGTGAATTTCCACTTCTTTTCAGCAGGAAACTCTGGGGTGGGGATGAAGATGGGCCGGAGAAACATTAAGGTGCAACCTAGTGTGGGCAAGGTGTTTCCCCCTCCCCAGCCCCAGTCACCAGATCCTTCCTAATCTGCCCACCTGCTTGATTGGGATTGCTCTGCCACTTCCTGCTGTCTCCCCTCGGCTGTCCAGGCTCCGCTTTTCAGAGTCGCTGCCCCTTCGATTCTGGAATGGTTTACTGTCGTTAGACAGAGTAGATTGGGGACAAAGTGGGAGATATCAGGAGGAGAGAGGAGGAAGGAATGAAGGGAGTGAATAAACTGAGAAAGAGAGGTCCAAAGGACTGGTGGCCTAAAGGAATTGGAGGAACAGGGAAGGGACACACTAATGGAGGGACTGTTAATGTAGAGAAGGTGAGATCGGTGTATGCATTACCGCAAAGAGACTTGTCCGCCGTTTGGCGGCTCGGTGCAAAGACCCTGGTGTACTCAGACCAGCCACAGCAGCTGCTTCAGCCCGGAGCTCCCGATGACCAACATTGGGTGAGGAAGGCAGGGATGATGAGTAGTCACTGGTATGCCCCCCATTACTGGCCTGGGGAGAAGATATTTGAGTCAAAAGAAGAGTATCTTGAATTTCCTTAAATCCATACATATGTAGACATGGGAGACTGACTCTTAGGATTTTATCTGGGAGATTAGGACATCACTTCTAGCCCCTGCTCACCATTTTCAAAGTCCCACCCCTTACATGTCCCCCAGCATCTCTATCCTAAACCCAATCCAGTGTCACAGTCTCCCTTCTCCTGTCACTCTTCACTTTGCCCAACCAGCCCCTCTTACCTGCCCTGCCACAGGGGTGGAGGCAGCTGAGTGACTGGGGGAGCTGGGCAGGGACTTGCAGGCAGCCAGGAGCTGCTGCTGTTTTCTCAAGGTCACAACCTTCTGGGCCACTGTAGGAGGTGGGGGGAAAGCATGATAGGTACTGATACTTCTCACTTATCTACAATGCCTCCTCACATTATGAGGCACACACACACACACACACACACACACACACACACACACACACACACACACACACACACACACACACACCTTGGACCTGGAAAACAAAAACAAACCCATATTGATGTCCCAACTCTCATCAACACACACTCTGTCCCTGTACTCACATTAGCCTCATCAACTTCCCCAAGCCCCCTTTGCCCTTCTGTGTTAAATCATATCCTTTCTTAAGCTTCATTCCCTTCAATCTCTCTTTTTCATTGCCACTCACTTTTTCACTCTTTCCTCACATCTTCAATGATCTTATCCATGCCCTCATCCCATCCTCCACCCCCAGTACCCATGAATCTTTCTCACCTTCCTGGAAGACCCTGTCCACATTGAGCCCATAGGTGGCACAGGTCTCATAGTAGCTGCATCGCTTCATTTCCCCACATAGAGCTCGGGCACGAGCATCCCCCACAACCCGGGGGGAGGAAGCACTAATCCTGTCTGATGGGGAGAGAAAGGTGAATGAGCACTTTCACTCTTTCCTTACTGCTTTCTGTCCCTTAAAGGCTAGGGAACTGAAATGGGGAACTTATGCAGAGACCGACGAAATCACCATTGTTCTATCCTGCTCTGGCTCTCACTTTCGCAGAACCACCAAATCTTAACATTGGAAAGGACCTAGGGTCATGCAGTCCCACCTAGACTTAAACAAAAATCCCTTCTCCAGTGGTCCCAACAAGTGGTTCTCCAGCCTTTCACTTTAGTAATGATGAATCCACTGACTCCTGGGGACAGTTCATTTCCTGTTTGGATGGCTCTAAATATCAGAAGTTTTTCTTTCTATTGAGCTGAATTCTGCCTTCCTGCTACTTTCATTACTCTCAGTTCTATAGACCAAGCCTAATATCTCTTCTACATGACAGCCCTTTAAATACTTGAAGACATCTATCATGTTTCTCCTAAGTTTTCTCTTCTGGCTACACCTCTCTCTACATCAAGTAACTACTTAGGATTCCTCTGTTCTTCCCCTCCAGGTCTCCCCTTTCCCCAGCACCTCCTTACCTTGTGTCCCCACCAGTGCTAGAGCCAGACCCCCCCGGCTCTCCCCACGAAGGGAGTTTAGCTGCACATGGAGACGACTCACAGCCTGGAAACTGTTCTCATCCTCCAGGCTGAAGACAAAAATGACAGCATCTGCCCAGCCTGAGAACTAGATGAGGAGAGATAAATGAGGGAGATAAATGAGGAAACAGACAGAGGGATCCTTCCTTATAACTCTCAAGACTCTATCATATGTGAGAACTGGGAAGGGCTGAACCAAGGAAAAAATGATCCCTTCCCTCCCACTAAAGTCCCCCCCCCCCCATCAACTTTGCTTCCCCAGAAGTCTGACCACTACCCAGTCTCCTCTCTGATTTCCCTTCCCCATTCACCTTGGCATCTGGTGCCCCTGCTTCCTCTCGGATCAGCAGTAGGTGACTTTGACCATCTACCAACATCTCCTTCTTATGCTGCTCACCTGTCCAAGATTATTAGGAGGGAAAGGGTTGTAACACACACACACACACACACACACACACACACACACACACACACCACATTGTATAAACTTCATTATCATGGTAGTGGGAAAGGTCCCACAGTTTTGCCCTTGATTCAAAGATTTATTGACTCCCCTTTCAATTCCCAAGGACTCACTCTCTGTCTTCTCTAGCACCTGGTAAGAACCAGTCAGGAATCTGTGAATGAGCGATGACTTCCCACTCCTGGCATCACCCAGTACACCCTGTGAAGAAGGAAGTGATCTGAAGTCACAGGTGAAACAAGACCAAAGAGATTAAGAAGACAGTCTTGGGATCTGGAATGATGGGGGAATGGCACCTTCACTGAAGCTGAAATGATTGGCAGAGGCCAATCATCAAAGGATGGATAATGTGGAGACTGGATAACAGCCTGGGGGAAGGCATGGGGAGAACTCTAGAGAGCAGCATGGTGTAGTGGAAGGACTGCTGCAGTCAAAAGTGGAGATTGATTTGGAGTCAAAAGGCCTGAGTGTGAGTTTGGGCTCCACCACTTGGTAGCTATATGACCTTGGGCAAATTATTTCATTTCTCTGGATTTCAGTCTCTTCATCTGTAGAATGAGTTTATTGGATCAGATTATGTCTAAGCTCCTTTCCAACTTTAATGCGGCATGATTCTATAGTGGGAGAGTTGTAAAGGGGACCCCTATTCATATATGGGTTGAACTAGATAAGAGCCCTTCCAACTCTGAAATTCTGTGATTCTAAGAGCAGAAAATCATTCAAGGACCAAAGTAGACTTCACATAAAGAAACACCAATAAAATGGAGTCTCTAATTCTTTCAAGGAAATGGAGAGCAAGAGGTAATCACTCTCAAACCACTTAGAACATTGTTTCAGGTTTCAAGTTCTGGACTATAGAAAACCTTATGTAAGGAAAAGGCTAAGGAGATATTAAAACAAGAAAAGGTCTGGAGATGGGAGGAGAAAAGAATAGGAAGAAAGGAAGAGAAACTGAATGGGGACTGCTAGGCAGGAGAAGAAAAAGATGAAGTGATATGGAATGACAATATAGGGCTATAAAGGGAGAGATTCTGAAGAATCACAATCCACCATTCCTCATCTTCATAGAAAGAGAAGAGAGGGACTGGATGAGAATATAATGGGAGAGAGAGTAAAACTTGGAAGACACATTCCTACAGTCAATTATACTGGTTCACATACCAAACGAAGTTCAGGGATAGATCGGCTCAAAGTCCATTCCTGGCTATTGACCACAGCTTCTGAAAGAAGATGGAGAATAGGAGAAGTTTAGATCTGGCCTTCCAGGCCTGATGGAGAAAGCCCACATGGAAATGACAGAGTGAGCATTTCAGTAACATGCACATACATACAGGCAAATTCCCATACCTTTCTGCCTTCCCACTTCCCCCTCCCGATCCTCCCCCCTTCAGATGGGTCACTTCCCTTGAGTTGAAAAAGCTAGGGAATAAGATGCTAAGACAGTGGTCCACACTCCGCCCCCATCAAGCTTGCTTTCCCCACAGCTGTTGCTGCCGCTCAGAGGTTGCTTAGCAACAGAACCAGAGAGACAAAAATACTTCACACTGGCATCTCCCTTAAAGCACATCCCCAACTGTGTGTCCCCCCACATCCCAGCTCAGAAGAACTGGTGCCTGCTAAGGGCAGGATAGCCCTTTCTCTAAGAGGAGGGCCAGGCGAGTCCAGAAGGTTTACAATGTGAGGGGGTGGGGCTGATTCCAAGGGAAGACAGAGCTTGAGGTTAGGTGCAGGGATTGAGTAGAGGATGGAAGCCAAAGAGGAACGGGAGAACCTCTCAACATCCATTTCCTAGAGAAGGGAAACTGAGGCTTGCAATGGTAGCAATGAGGGTGATTAAAATCCCTTCCCCTTTCAGGGTCACATGCACAGGTCAGACTTCAGGTAGTAAGTAGATGTCTGCAACACTTTCCAAACTTAACTGAAAGGAAAGAACCAAGGCCCTTTAAAAATCTATCCACTTTCTCATCCCTCTAGGGTTTGGCCAGGTCAGAATCTCAGTAGCAAATTGGAGAGAGAAGGTTCAGGGGGAGTGGGGACAATTACCTTCCTAAAATGTGCCCTCTTTCTCATCCCTCTAGGGTTTGGCCAGGTCAGAAACCCAATAATAAATTAGGGAAGGGAAGTTCAGGGGGAACAGGGAGCATCAACCCTTTCCAGTTGTGAGCTACAGCAAGGTGCTGCAGAAAAAGGACTTTGGGAAGCTTCTTCCATCCTTGTCCCCTCAGATCCCTTGCTCCTGTCTAGTTCCAGTCCACCTGGTCCCCAGTGTCTGACAGCCTGACACTGGAGGCCTGGACGTTCCCAGGGTGGAGCAGCTGCAGTGGGAGCAAGCGGATCTGAAGCCATCTGCTCCTGACAGCTACTGAGCCAAACTCCGGGCCACCACCCCCGCTCCCCGACAGCCTCCCAGGAGAGAGAACAGACCCACTCTGCCCCTCCCCTACATCTCATGTCCAATAAAGTCAAAGCTAAAAACACAACAAATACAACCAGAGCATGAACTTCTGTGCAGTTCCCCATGACTCCTGACTCACTGAGTCAGGACCCCAGCTGATCTGAACTTGATTCTGCATGGGAAGGGGGAGGGTAAGTGGGAAGTGAGGCTCCCCCCATGACATCCCACCCCCTTCTCCAACTCTCTACCCCCTACAGTTTTGCAGTTAAATATCCAGTAGTTTCAGCCCACACACTTCCCCTCCCCTCCTCCTTCGGCTTCCAAGATGTTGAGCAAAAGACAAAATCCCTGCCATCTCACTCGCCGCTACCCTACCCAGGAGGACCTGCACAGGCGAGTGACTACCTGCAAACTAGCTGTGGAGCCTACTAGCACCAAGTACAGAGGATCACAGACCTCCTCCCAGTTCTCCTCTTCCCCATCTTCCACCAAATTCCCTTTGGGGGCTAAAAAATAACACATGTGGTCCCTTTTCTCTGTCCTAAGTACCAGGCAAAAACTGGAATCAGGGATGCCTGGCTTCCTGAGGGAATCTGCAAATGACTTCTAATTCTCATCCTGACCAAGGACACATTTTCCCAGCAGGCTTGATTCACTGTCCCTGGGCCCTATAGCCAGACACAGAAGCTGGCCACTCCCCCTTACTCAAGCTCCCTCTTCCATTCCCCCTAGTCTTCAAAGGACATCCAGTGAGTCCTGTTGCATCCTTCCACATATGGTTAAACACCAAGAGGTCATCAAGTAGTAAGCAGGAGCCCAGGTGTCCCTAAAGGCCAGTCTCTTTCCCTCAGGCCTGCACTCCCATTTTAGCTTCTCTTACAGGTTGCACTGGAGAGTTAGAAAGATAATAACTGACATTTATATAAGTCTTTTAGGCTTACAAGGCTTTTACACTGAGGTGCTAGTCCTGACACCCTTCAGGCCCTACTGTTCAATTATCCCCCTCCCCCTTAGTTTTCCTTGGCCTTACTCACTCGGGGAGGCACGAAGCTCTACAGCCAGCAGCTCACGGGACCCGCTGCTGGAGGTGAGGCCTGAGGATCCAGGAGATGGCCCTGGACCTGGGGGTCCCCCGGTACTCTTGGTGAAGATACCACTGATGAATTTGAGCATCTTACGGTCCCGGGTGGAGGCACGACCCCCCTCCCGGCCCCGTTTCAGCCCAGGAGCAGGCGGCTCCAGAGTGATGGGAGGTGCAGGCCCCGGGGGAAGCCCAGGGGAGGTGGCAGAGGCTGCTGGAGAGGCAGCTGGAGTTGCCGGGGCCGCTTGAGGAGGAGGAGAGCCAGCGGGTTGCCCAGGGTGCAAGTCACTGTTGTCCAGCGTCTTACTCTTGCCTTTTCGCGGGGACAACTTTCCTCGGGCTCCAGCCCCTTGTCCGGCTGCAGCGCCTGCTCCGACGCCAGTCCCAACTCCGGTTGTAGCTCCGGCCCCAGCACTGCTCTTTGACCCCTTAACCCGCGGCTTGCCCTCGCTCTCTGGCCATGATAGGCGACTCCCTGCGGTCTTTCCTCCTCCAGCTTTGCCCCCACTCGTGGTTACCGTCTTGCAAGGCTTGGGGGCAGGTGGGGGGGGCGCCACCTTGAGTCGACGGTTGCCCGTGCCGGGATGGGGAGAAGAGGAGCCTGGGACGCACCCCCCACCCCGGCTCTCTGGCTCCGGTCCCCCCCAGCTTGGGCTGCTGAGTAGTGGGCGCCGGGAAGAAGTGGAGCCCCCTCCAGGTTTGGGATCCGGGCTCAGTCCCCCGGAGAGCGGGGGTACAGGAGGGGCGGCCCAAAGGGAGAGGCGGCGACCCGGAGCAGGGGAGACCGGACAGGCTGGGCTAGCTGGGGTAGGGGACAGGGAAAGGGTCTCTGTCCCTGCCCCCGTGCTACTGGTGCTGATCCACAGAGCATCTTGCCGGTGGAAGAGACGTTCCTGTCGCTTCTTGCCGGCCTCATCTGCGCCCCGAGGGCTTCCAGGTTCTCCCCCCTCTGGTGCCCTGACTATCGGGGCCCCAGCCCCTGATGGTGAGGGAGGCGGTGGAGGCACAGACTCAAGCTTGACCAGGGTCAGCGAGATGAGGTAGGTCGTTGTCCGGCGCTGAAGCGCGCCCGCACCCCGGCTCATGGGGCCCCGAAACCCCCGGGCTGGGGTGGGGAGGGGGCTTCCCCCAAATTGGCTCAGGGAGGCCCGGCCATGGGGTAGCTCTTCGTGCTCGTCGCTGGACTCAGTCCCCTGCTCAACCCCCGCCCAGGCTCCTAGGTCCCCGCCGCCTCCGCCTATTCCGAGAGCGCCCCCCTCCCATCACACAGGGCTCCTCCTCTCCATGCCCCCCACCCTGCACCCCCAACCCTTTCAGAGGCCCGGGACCTTTAGTGCGGCTCTCAGGAGACGAGGGCGTAACCTCACATCCCCCAACCCGTAAGGGGAAGCAGAGATGGGGTCTTGAAGGGGGAGGCTTGAGAGGGTAGGAGGGGGTAGACAGGGCAAATAGGCGACGTGGGGGAAACAGGAATGCCAGGAAAGGGGGGAGGCCGAAGAGATGGAGTGCGGGGGCGATGAGGTTTGAGGGGTTGGGGTGTGCTTAGGGGAAGAAGGGTGGAGGATGGAGAGCAGGGGAGAGAGACTGGGGGTGGGGTTCAGAGGAAGGGGATGCAAGGGGTGAGGGAAATGCGGAGGATAAGCGGGGGCGCAGGGAGGATAGGATGCAGGATGGAGATGTAATGAGAAGGCGGGGGCGGGGGGGAGGATGCAGGAGGATGCAGGAGGATGATGGGGGCCGGAGGGTCTGGGTGAGGGAGGGGTTTGGGGTCTAGGCGAGGGTCCGGGGGTTCGCGGGGGTTCACCGGGCTCGGCTCGGTCCGGGTGCGCGATGTATCCGGGCGCTCCCCTCACACTGAGGAGGAGGCGGCCCCCTGCCGCCCCCCCCTCCCAACCAAATCTCCCCCCCACCTTCCCACCACACACACATACACACACACCAGCCCGGCTGTCTAAATGGACGATGCGAAATCCAGAGCTGGATTTCCCTCCAAAATCCCGGACTGGATTTACATCCCAAATCCCGGACTGGATTTAAACAGACTAAGTCGTTGCCCCCCATTTTTCCCCTTCTCTAGAGCAGCTGGACGTGGTGAAAGGGGCTCATGAATGTAGGTGGAAGGGCAGTAACTACAACCGGGAGAAGCACCAATTATGCTAATTTGATCATTCTGGGGGGTTTCTTTGAAGAAAGAAGTTCGGAAGGCTCTCGATCCAGCTCTCTTAAGAAATCCTCACACCTCGAGCCGAACTGGGATTTCGGTTATCCTTCCTCACTAAAGGGGGTATATGGGACTGATTCCTACGCTCATTCCCCCCATTCCCTTTCACCCCCGCGAGGTAGGCTACGACTGCCCAATGCCCGTCCTGCAGTGATCTTGGCATTCCGAGTTCCCCGCTCCCCCAGGAGACTGAACAGGGCACCGAGTTGTTCGGCGGAAGGTAGGGGGCGGCGGAGAGAGGACACCAGGCTTCCAGTGAATCAAAGACTCCCGGGCGGAGAGGAGGGTGTAAATCTGTGGCTTTACACCCCTCCACTCTCACAAAAATGCATCCTGTATCCATGGCAACCATGGCTCCAAAAGTACCCGGGAAACAGCGGGAATAATGAGGGAAGAGGGATCAGTGGAAGGCAGGAGAGCCAAAGGGGGCCTCTGGAGAAGGGGAAAGAACGATTTGTTGGGGAAAAAGTTGGGGTGAGGGAAGCCCCACCTCGGTACTGCTCCCCAACAATGTAGGAGTGTACACAGGTGCGTTTGTCAGGCAGATGGCGGTTCACCGAGGGAGAAGGAGCTGAGAACTCCCGGGTTCCCATTTTCCTTTGGTTTGTTGACTTTTTTGGAAGGGCAGTCAATAGGGGTAGGGTAGAGGGATGTCTATAAATCTCCTGGTACCCTAAATCAGGGGATTCATATCCTTCCTAGGAAAGGGATACAGGTGGGTAACCCCGGGGTCCCTTTATCGTGTCAGTGCCTCGGACAAGGGCGAAAGGCACTGGCCTTGGGGCGAGGTGGAGCAGACTCCTCCCCCGAACCCTGAGAACCAAACATTCTCCCCATTTCCCTTTTCCTTCTCTCCCTCCCCCTGACGCAGCCTGGGCTATAATAAGAGTTGCCGTGGGCGGCTCTTGGAGGCAGGAGCCGTCGGCGAGCGGGGCCCGGGTTGGGAACTAAACGGGGACCAGGTTGGGGTGCGGATTTGTTCTCTGAGCTGCTCTTGTACTCGACCTCCCTCAGCGCCCAACCTAGGGGTCGGCTTCCCCCATCTTTACAAAAGGTCTTGGAGGAAGCGAGATGTCGCCCTCTCCTGGACACAGGCGCCGGAACACCTGCGTCTTTCTGTGGTTGTTTCTGTAGAGAATGGGGGTAGGAGAGTTGTCACCTCTGTCCGGTTTTCCTGTCCCTGGCACTCAGTTTCTCCTTCTGTATAATAGGTACAACTATCTGTAAGGGATTGTCACATCCTAGTTCTTGAGGTCACCAGGTAATTTCAGGGAAGGGAGTCTCCTCAGAGATGCCTTTCCTTCCTGCGCTTGGGAAGAGCCTGTTTATTACCATAACAATCTACTCAAAACCCCTCCTTCTCTCCTGAAGGAGGCAGAGCTTAATGTCCTGACTAGGCATACCAGTTCTCACCGGGCAGAGTGTTCAGAATGTCCCTGGGGAATATATCTACTCTCTAACTCACTCTCACCTGAAGCCCCTAAGCCTGTCACTGGAATGCACCAACTGTGTGTGGCCCCATGGAAATGTGGAGGGTGGAGGGGAAACATCAGCTGTATCCCCACCACCCAGGGGCCAGCAGGGACAGTAACGAAGGAAAAAGCAATCACTCAGTGGGAAACATGGGGGTAGGAGATTTTTCTCCTACTTTCCCCCCATTTTCTATAATTTAAGCACCAGAAAGATGGTCTTGTGGCAAGGATCCTGAGTTAGAATAGCCCTCATCTCCTCTAGACACCAGAAACCACATAGGAAGACAGTTAAGAACAGGAAAAAATGAGGTAAATTAGAGGTAGGGTGAAGCTTATGCTGGTTTCCACTTGGCTCCCCTCTCTATCCTGCCCCCACCCCCTCCTAGCCTAAACTTGGTTTGCTCTTGGTTAGCTCTTTGATACTACAAATGTGGAGGTTGGGGATCTTTGAGCCCAAAAGACCAAATTCTATTGATGGAAGTAGTGTGGAGTTGTGTAGGTGACTTAACTACTAGAAGCCCAAGTCTTTCTCCCACCCTAGGCCCCCACCACAGGATTTGGGGGTGAAAAGGGGCAGAAGGATGTGGCAGATGGTGTTGCTATGGCAACACTTCCTCCCTGTGTTGTCATTGCTTGCTGTAATAGTGCTAATGAGGTAGATCGGAAGCAGGGGTGGGGAGACAGGAACAAGAGAATATTGAAGAAAAGTGACAGAAGACAGAAGGGGGGGGTCTCTAGATTGGTGAGCATGTATGTCTATAACTAGTATGTTTCTGGATGTCTAAAACTCTGTGTATGACTGTCTAAATATGCCACAATATGCATATCTAAGAATGTATGTATATGTACACATATATTTATCTCTCTGACTATGGCTCAGCAGGTGGGTACTGGGAATAAACTTGGGAATCAGATCATCTTGCCCCAGAATTCCTCTCACCAAAAGCCTCTTCTCTGTTCTGCCTCTCCATGTAAGGGATTGGATCACTCACAATTACCTTCCCCCTATCCCCCAGCAACTACTGTTCCTGCTTTCCCACTGCTGAAAGTCACCTCATTAGTGACTACTTATTGGAGTTAGAGACAGAGAGACAAATGGAGTTTTTTCCAACCTCCCTCCACTCCCAGCCTTAACAGGACTCCTTCCACCAGAGTCCATTTTTGTACCAGGAGATGAGGAAGTGGTTAACTCACCCATGAAATCTGAATAGGTTGGAGGCCCCCTCCTCAGATCCTCAAATACCCTCAGTTTGGGCCTGAGGTCTACTCTCACCTCTAAGATTGTCCAGTGAGGTCTTGATGTCTTCCTGGAGCTGAGGATCATTCACCTTCTCTGTCAATTTTCTGAGCAGGTTCAGGTGCCTCTTGGCAACCTCATGCCTTCTGACTTCTGCCTTTACTGCAGCTGTAGCCAACTGCCTCTGGGCATGCATCATGCCCAGGCCTGTCTGGCCAGGCTAACAGCTCCCTCTGGCCCCCCGACCCATGCCCACGGTTACCAACCCAAGAAGGAGCCGTGCTCCTGGCTTCCACCCGCCCTTCCGTTTGTCTGTCAGTCTCACTTCCTGGCCCACAGCCTGAGACGGCACTAAGTGCTGTACCTCCCTCACACCCCCTCTAGTGTTGTCATGTAGGCCACCAAGCTGCTCTGGCCAGGATTCCCCAACCAGGTAAAGAGTGACGCCTTAATGTGAACACCAGTGCCTAGTGTTGGTTCTGGGAAAGCAGGGCAGGAATTATCACGGGTGTAGTCTGGAACAGATGATGTCTCCAACCATTAACTAACAAGTCTCCTTATAGCCTTGTATATCAGCTTACAGCTTTACACATTCAGTTTCACATAATGGACACATTCATTCAGAAACTTGCACACACACTCATAACCTTTCTTATTAGCAACTTTGCATACTTCGTCTGTACACCACCCGGCCCTGCTCTTCCCACCCTGGCCATTCTAATCCCTCCCTCCACACCTCCCTTTTTCCTCCCCTTCTCCTTCTCTCCCTCCTTCCCAAATGAAGCTTATTTTGGAAAGAGAGCAACAAGAAGGCTGAGAGTAAAGATTCTGTGAGTCTAGGGGACTTGGGAGTTGATGGCGGAAATGATTTGAAACAGAATAGACCAGAGTTAGGTCAAATAGACCATGATCCTAGCAGGACCAAGCCCATTCTGCTCATTTGTATATGTTTCTCTACCTAATGTGCACATTTCTCAAGTCATTTCAACATTTATAAGATCTTTATTTTCTATCCTTCCCCTACTCTGTCACCCCTGATTTCAAACAATGGCCCCTTCCTCAAACATTTCCTCTACTCTAACTCCAAGTGTGAAAAGACAAATGTGTGAAGGATGGTCTAGAAAAGGAGTTGACTGGAAGCATTTTCTAATGTGGTCATTAGAAGAAATCAGCTTGAAGAAATGAACAGGGTAAAATTATCTTTTAAGGTCTATTCAAACTGTAAAACCTATCATCCTAAATTCACCATTCTTTCTAATCTCCATTCCTAACCAACTTCCCTTTACTTGCTTATCTCCCATATACTGTTTGAAGAATTAAAAAACAGAATATGGGAAAGGATGATCATCAACTTCATCCCTCAAGTGAGTTGGCCAGGAGAAGTGGTACCTATTTCTGGGTCTTCCCAAGATATGCAACTCACTTTGTGGGATAGGGAGAGAGCTAGTTTTCATTTCTTACTAAGCCTTTCTTTTTCTTGGAACTTGAGGCAGTAAATGCCTGTAGCTTTGGGGGGGTTTTGCATCAGTCTTAGCCTCACAAATGGAAGGAGAATCTTTGTACTCCAGGAAAGAATGAATTGGGTCTCTTGCCACAGGTCTTTATTCAGACAGGTCCTACTGTGGCCTTATTTACTTGGGTGTGAAAATACATAGTGAAGTCAAAAATCACCCTGATTTATGATGCCTTGCAATCACATCCACATGTAGTATGTGTGTTTCTGTTTTCATCTTGATTTTTATTGTGGTCCCAGTGGGTACTGTGCCAAATTGATGCCCATAACACTTTATGGTAATGAATGTGCATGTTTGCATAGGTACAAGGTGAATTTACATGAATGTGTCTTGACCGTTCAAGATGGGGAGGGGTGGGGAAAGGGGTGAACCTTGGGAAAGTAGGGAGCATGGTTTAGTTCAGCGGTTCTCAACCTGTGGGTTACGTTTAATTTGTAACAATGAAAATACATCCTGCATATCAGATATTTACATTACAATTCATAACAGTAGCAAAATTACAGTTATGAAGTAGCAAAGAAAATAATTTTATGGTTGGGGGTCCCCACAACATGAGGAATTGTATTAAAGGGTCGCAGCATTAGAAAGGTTGAGAACCACTGGTTTAGTTGAAAGAATGTCACTAAACTCAGAGTCTAGATCTGGGTTCAAACTTAGTTATTTCTTGCACAGCTTTGGGCAAACCATTTCAAGTCCATGGATGACAAAAAACAAGGAGACTGTTGTATGCTAAGGTCTCTTCTGGTTCTAACATTCTACAGTGTTTCATGCACTCCTAGTCTCCTGCCTGAATTCCGTTAGTTCAACAAAATATTCAAGAAAAATGTATTTATAATATAATGTTTTGACATCAACACTTCCCAATGTATCCTTCCCTCTCCCAGACAGAGAAACTAAGAAAAATAAAAAAGGAGAAAAAAATGTTATTCAGCAAAATTAACCAACATATTAAAAAAGTTTGGTATTATTTGAGGTATTTTGTACCCATAACCCCCATGTCTGCAAAGAAGCAGGAAGGTGTCCTCTCCTAGGTATTTGGGGCCAGGCTTGGGTCATTATAGTTTTATAGCACATGTGTCTGGGTCTATGGCTCCTCTAGTTCTAGTTTCACTTTTCATTTCATATGTCTTCCCCTGCTTTTCTGTTTTCATCATATTTATCATTTTTTACAAGCATAGTAACATTTCAGTACATTTATGTACCACATATTGTTTAGCAATATGTGGACCCTAATATATGGGTCCTTACTTTGCAAGAAACATTTATTAATTATCTGCCATCCAACACATATACAAAGATAAATAAGGGTGCAGACTTATCATTAAGTTTATAATCCTGGTGGGGGGAAGGGAAGTCATACACACAAAATAGCTAATACAAGGGAGAATTATATAAGTGCAAAGATGAAATCCAAAAGTGTTTGGGAAATTTTGATGGGGGGAGATCATTTACACCTGGGATTCAGGGAAATATTTTTGGAGAAAATGGCACCATCATTGAAAATCTATAGAGGATAGAGCCTGGCAAGAAGTACATTTGACCCTCTCACATACATAAGACATGGTTACATATGTCTATGTATGTAGTTGCCCTTGGAGAAAACTGTTAATATTATTTTTTTTGGTTCTCTTTTTCTTGGTTGTCCTTCAAATCCGTGTATTTACATTCTCATCTTTTGTTCTCTTTTTTGTTTCCATAAATTCTGCTCTCATAATTCTCACTCTTTTAGACTACTCAGGAACAGCATATTGTGGTTTCATGTTCTTCTCACATTCCATAGGGTCTTCTACCTCATGAAGTATTGTATTATTTTCTTTCATTTTGTAGTATTTATTCATAGATGCCTGAATTGATTGCCTAGATCTGGAGGCCATATTTCCTTCTCCTGTTACTGTCTTTCATGATGATTTATTTGTTTATTTTTGAGATTTCTTCTTCCTCAAATCTTTGTTAGTTTCAGTCTTTCTCTGCCCCACTCCCTTATTTTTCTTATCATTCATTTTTTGACCCCCTACCCTCTGACTGTGGTTTCCTTGGGAGCTAAATCTCAAAGCATCTCAGGCTCTTCCCACATTGGGCCAGTCATTATTCACTAGCCTATGTCTCTACTTCATCTAACTTTTGGGTGGTTAGAACTGTGTTCTTTCCCTCAGGTTTTGTTGAGTGCTATACAGTTCCCTGCATGCACAGTGTCCTGTCCTGGTGACCTGTCCCATTCCCTCTGCTCCTTGGTTCTCTGCCCAGAACCAGCAGTTCAGAGCTTTGCAGCAGGTGCTTCTGGGTTGCAGCTCTCAGGAGATTTTGCTCCTGAAGGATGTGGCCAAGCTGGGTGTTGAGGATCACGAAAATTTCTGAAGCCTGGAGCTGAGGTCTCCACAGCACTGGAAAGAGAGGGACTGGGGTATAGGGGTGGGTTTTGATACAAGCCTGTATGGTTTACTTGATCTGCCAGTATATCCTTGCTACTGATGTGAGAGGTGAGGGAGAGGTGTTGAGCGAACTCAGGGTCAATGAGTGTCAGACATTCCTGGGTTTGGGGTTGTTGTTGTTTAAGCTTCTTTTGGATTCTGGGTATCCTAAACTATGGAAACAACTGAAGTTGCTTTATCTTTGGCACATAATTTCTATTTTGGAGAAGTCACAGGATTGGAGAAAATGTTTAGTCTGCCATCTTGTTACTCACATGACCTGGAAGTTTTGTGAGTTTGGGCTCAGAGTGGGGGTGGAGGGAGCAGCTATCCCATCATCCCATTCCTTTTAAACTTTGTAAAAGGTAGTAGGAGAGGCATCTTCTAACATAATAAATAGAGGGGTTGGCCTTGGAATTGAGAACTAGGTTCAATTCCTGACTCTGACACATACTATCATTATTAAAGTGCTTAACCTATGCAACTCTTTAAAAATGTAAGTAATACATATGCAACAGCAGAGGGAGTTTTATACCAAGAATTCCCGATCACATTGATGAAATCACAAGTCTGGATATAAAAACAACGGTTACTAGCTTTCTGTCCTAGAAAAGAAATAATCTGGGTACAGTGTGTTGTGGTGGAAAGAATATTGGATTTGGAATTAGAATCATAGAATTTGAGAGTTGAAAAGGACATCAGTGTCTAGCTAGTTCAACCTATACATGAAAGGAATTCCCCACTAGGGCATACACAACAGATCATTGTCAAGATTCTTCTTAAAGTCCCCCAAAGAGACCCATTTGTTAGCTCCTGACATCAAGCCGTAATTGACCTCTTTGGAACTTCTACCCAGTACTCTGCTTCCACCCTCTGCCAAGCAGAACAAGTCTAACCGCCCCCACATGACAAATACTTCGAATACTTGAAGACAGCTACCATGTCCCCATATCTTCTTTTCTCCAGGATGAACATGTTTTTAGTTCCTTCAAAAGATTCTCTTTTCATGAACTCAAGTCCCTTCACCAATCTGACTACCCTTCTCTGAATGCTCTCCAGTTCATCAAAAGGGCAGAGCACAAAGGGACTATCACCCTCCCTAAAGATTCTTGGAAGCTAGTCTCCTCTTGATGGGGATCACATTAGTTTTTTGACTGCCCCAACACACTGCTCTCACATTAAACTTGCAGTCCATTAAAACCCTCAGATCCTTTTCAGAACAACTATTATTATCATCCAGTGTGTCAGCTAAATCTTCCAGCTTAGTGCCCTTTGTAAATATGATGGGCATGCCATCTAAGTAAGCCTCTCTCCAAGTTATTGATAAAAATGTTAAACAGCCCCAGGCAGAGATCTCTGAGGCACTTACTCCAGAGGGGACCTTTTGTCATGGTGATGTTGAACCATAACAGCTATTTCTTATTTCACTCAACCAGTTCTGAAGCCATCTAAATGTATTCATCAACCCATACCCCATCTTCCTGCAAAAATAAATGAGATACTTTATCAAAAGCTTTATTAAAATCTAGGTAAAATATATCCACAGCATTCTATCCCAACTAGTAATCCTGTTTTAAAAAAAAGGAAATGAAGGTAATCTGGCTCTTTGGAGCCACCACTTTCCTTCTCTGAAGCTTACCAATCATTTCTTTAATTTTCTAGAATGTTCCCAGGAATCAAAATCAAGTTCATTGCCCTATCATTTGTATACTCTGTTTTCTTGCCTGTTTTGAAATTCTTATTTTGATCATATAAAACCCTTCCTCAGTCTTATGCTTTATGCTGCCTCTTCCATTTTCCATGATCTTTCAAATACAGCTGAGAGTGGCTCAGCAGTCACATCTGCCAGTTCTTTCAGGACCACAGGCTGTACGTAGTTCATCTGAGCCTAGTGATCAGAATTACTCACAACGGCAGCTAGGTCTTCTACTGCTATTACCGTCTTTATCTCCGGCATCACTCCTCCCGGTTAATAATTTTTGCTGTCATTTACAGTTACTCTCTTTTGCAGAAGAAACACAAAATTAGGGGCTGAGCAGGGCTGCTTGAGACTCGCGTAGCTTTGACAAGCTCCCAGGGCCTCCCTCGGTTTCCTATCTTCTGGTCACTGGGAGAGCTCTACAGTCTCTTTGGCTCCACGTCTATGAGGAGGTTATACTCGAAGGTGTCAAGCTTGCCTTCCAGCGCCAGATGAGGACCGTAGTAATACTCCAGGGGTTTGCATAAGTCATCTCATTCCATCCTCACAATGACGCTGTGGAGCAGAGGTGCTGTTACTCTCTCCATTTTCTAGCCCAGGCTTGAACAGCTGGGCAGCGTCATCTGGAGCATGATCTGAACTCAAGTCTTCCTGTCTCTAACGACTGCACCACGACTTTCTCTTTTGCTTCCCAGAACCTCAGGTTCGTCGTCTCTAAAATGGAGTGGCTGGGCTGGGCGACCGCAGAGGCCCCGCCCCTCTCCGGCCTCTGGGGTCAGCCTCTCTGTCTCTCTGGCCCGGACTCCGCCTTTCCGTGGACCGCCTCCCGATTTCGCAGGCCTAGGGCGGGGTCCAGACACTGAGTGTGACGCCACAACAAAACAACCTCCCCATGAGGTCACTGCGGGACAAGCTGGGGGAGGGGCTTCGGGGGGCGGTCCCCAGGGGTGGGGCCCTGATGCCCCGCCCTTCTTTGCGTTTAGCCTCAATCGCCCCGCCCCGTCTTCCCCCTCCCCCCCCCCCAGCCACACTCCGTGCCTGTTCTACCCCAGAGCCCGGCTCTGCTCCAGTCCCCCCACCCAGCTTTCCACTCGCCGCCCCTCTATCGTGGGGAGGTCCACAGTCATCCGGGGTTTCGTAGCAGCAGAAGTGGCGGCAGCAGCAGCGGCAGCAGCCCTAGTCCTCTATGGTAGTCACTGGAGGCCGCGCCCCTTTCTTACATCTCGCCCAATGATGAACGGGCCGGTGCAAGCGGGAGCCCTGGGCGGTGACTCCTGATTGGATTGATCGACAGACTTACCAATCGAATGAGGAAGTGAGCCTCGAGTCTTACCAATCCGGATATGGGGGCGGGACGGTGCAGGCGCAGAGTGCGGGGGTTTGGTGGAAGATGATTTAAAGAGACAGAAGCCGCCGGGGCCTTAGCGAACGGTCCCCGAGACCTTTCCCACCCTTGAGTTATCGAGACCCTGGTCCCCAGAACCGGGAAGATGGTTTGTGGCGGCTTTGCCTGCTCTAAGAATGCCCTGTGTGCGCTTAACGTGGTCTACATGGTGAGGGGAGGGGGCCCTGCGGGACTTCCGGTGGGGGAGAGGGTCCCCGGGGGGTTTCCAAGAAGATTCCTAGGGGGATTTCCGGGGGGAGCAGTGCGGGGTGGAGATCCCCGGACTTCCGTGGAAAGAGGGGAGAGCTTCCGGCCACGGCAGGGGAGGGGGGACACCCAGGGAGGTGACAGGGAGGCCGGGGTGTGTAGGTCTGTCCTCCGGCCCCTGAGTCTCAGTCTCTTCCCGGGGCAGGCAGGGGAAAGGAGCCCAGGGTTCCATTAGCAGGTCTCGATGTCCTGGCGATGCTGGGGGGGTGGGGGTGGGTGGAAGCAGAGGGCGGGTTGGTCCAGAAGAGCCAGCAGACCCATTTAGGACCCTTCCGTGGCCGCCCCCAGCCTTCAGGGTCCCCCGTCGCGCCCTGCGCCCTAATCTTCCCCCGCCCCCTCCCCTCTCGCAGCTAGTGGGGCTGCTGCTGATCGGGGTGGCTGCTTGGGGCAAGGGCCTGGGGCTGGTGTCCAGCATCCACATCATCGGGGGAGTCATCGCGGTGGGTGTCTTCCTCCTCCTCATTGCCGTGGTTGGTCTCATCGGTGCTATCTACCACCACCAAGTTCTGTTGTTCTTTGTATCCTGATCTGGCCAGGATTCCGGGGAAGAAGAGGGCAGGGGTTGTGGAAGACTGAGAAACAGAAGGAAAAATGTCCAGGGGCTTCCAGGTAGTTTGTTGGAATCATGCCTTACTTAATGACAGCTGCCTCCTTCCCTTTGTGTAGAACAAATAATTGGTTTTCCTTCTAAGTTTCTCAGGATGTAGGTAGTGATGAGTATGATTGAAGTGGGAATGTTTCTGGTTACTTTTTCCTTAACTCAGCCCCATTCTCAGTATATGATCATACTTGGTTTGGTTTTCATCTTCCAATTTGGAATCTCTTGTTCCTGTCTGGCAATTAACAGAAACACACAGGTAAGGAGGACATATTTCCCTACTCTTCTCCCCACAGCTTCAATCCCTCTTTTTGTCTTTCTTAGAATCTCTCTGGTCTACCACTTCCAGTCTCCTGATTCCAAACCCTAGATTTATTGTTAATTTGGGAGTTGAATGATTGGAAAGGGGAAATCTTAAGATGAAAAAAAGTGATTGTGCTCTTACCACCTCAAACCCTTACTTTTGCTCCATGCTGCTCAGACAATGAATTGGGGCACAAAGGTTATTTTAGCAAATCCAAAGTTTCTTCAGTTAGAATTTGGATTATTAGTACTCCATTTCTTCCTTTCTAACAGAAAGATGTCATCAGCACCTATTGGTTGGTTATGACTAACAAGACTCGGAATGAACTAGAGACAAGTTTGGATTGCTGTGGCCTCTTCAACTCCACAACGTTATACTCCCAGGACTATTCCCTTTGCACTGCAGTGAGGATGGGGCCTGGGGATCACAACAGTGGACAGTGTCCAGAGGGGGAGGGGATTGGCATTATAAGATTGCAGAAACTGGATGAAGAATGAATGGCATGGGGGAAAAAAAAGGGCAAGAGGAGGGACAGTTGATGGTTGAATGATGTTCGGTGGACATTAATACTGGTTAACCACTTCCAGAGAAATATGGCCACTTGGAAGGGGTGGGGTAGGACATGTTCTTTATCTGCCAAGAACCATAATTTTGAATCCTCTCATTTCTAGCTCTGTAAGACCCAGGGCCCAAAGTGCCAGGTTTGTGGAGACAAATTCCTCAAGCATTCAGATGAAGCACTGAAAATCCTGGGGGGTGTTGGACTCTTCTTCAGCTTTACAGAGGTGAGGCCATCCTTTTTTTTGACTTCTATTCTCCACATCAGCCCTCTTCTCTAAGTGGGGGGTCTATAAACTCAGTGTGCTGAGTGTACAGGTGCTACTTTTCCCCCTTATATTTCTTTCCTTCTAAAACGTCTCCATTCCCTCTCCCCACCCCAGATCCTAGGTGTGTGGCTAGCAATGAGATTCCGGAATCAGAAGGACCCTCGAGCAAACCCCAGTGCCTTCCTATAAAGATCTCTGATAACGCCTGAACCTCATTTTCCCCACTTTCCCTCGTGGTGGGGACCCCAGGGCCTTTTCCGTATAAGGAACTAGGAAGAGGTCCTTCTTTGCTACAACCCCTAAGCTGATTGGACAGTTAGACTTTTGTCCTTGACATGACGTTTTAGGGCTAGGCAGAGTTGGGAAGATTCTGAGCATCCCCTCAGGCCCCCAGAAAGGGGGATGCTATTTATCAAGTGCATGTGATTAAATAGGGCAAGAAGGCTCCTGAAAACTCTAGCCCTGATAGCCTTCTCCTTAACTGGCTTGATCTGGCTTACCCTGACCAAGATTTCACATCTCCATAATCACAGCCAAGTCACAGCCAATTACCCAGAATGGAAGCAGTTTCCTTGGGGGTGGGATGGGTGGGTGGGTAAGGCTGCTCCAAAGGTGACAACTTTCTCATGTCACTGAAAGCATAGGCTTTGTATTTTTGGATAGTGTAGTGAATGTAAAAAATAAAACCTTTTTAACCCTGTATTTGCATAAGCTATTCTATGTTTTTCTCAAATGAAGACTATTAATTTCTCAGGCCCTATATTATTTACATCATTCTAATTCTATAAAGACCTCGTTCAGTCTTTTAAAAATAGTATGTTGTCTATTTCCATCCCGAACTAAATTGCAGATTCAGAGTTAATCAGAGCCAGAAACATAAAAACCAGACCAGCTTCTTGTTTTTTTTTTCCTGTATAAGTACCCCTTCTCTCCCTCCCCCCAAATCTAGGGGGTTAGGGTGGAACAAAGGGATGTCTCACAAAGGGCATTGGTGGCAGGGGAACGTCATTAAGGCAGTAAAAGATTCTGTGTAAAAATGGTTAAGGATTTGGGAAGGGTATGTGTATGGAGGATCATGTTCTCCCTCCTGCCTTGTGATGCCATCCATCACAGTGGCAGTAGGAATGATCCTAGTGTCCGTGGGGAGGAGAAATGACAGCTTGGCTTCTATATTGATCCTGGATACAGTCCTTCCAGTGGTCATTCTGGGTTCCCTTCCCCAGCTGTCTGTAGATAAGTGTGTTGCAGAGCTCGGAAGGCAGAGATTCGTTTGTGGGGGCTAAAGGTCAGCATTTCCTGAAAAAAAGAATGTTAGAATGTTTTGAAGTAATAGCAGACATCTCTCACCCACCCTTAGGATGGATGCCTTCCCTTTTGACCCCTTCTCTCCAGAGTCTCATGACTTTTAAACCTTTTACCATCTGAGATTTACATACTATTTGTGCTTTGCCCCTTCTGAATTCCCTGAAAGAACGAAGGGTTGTCTCTCTACTCTCCTCATTGCCCCTTACCAGTAGCAGTTGTGCTCCAGGCCCCTCCAGCTCAGGCACAACAGACTGTAAAGGCTGGGGACTACAAGGAGTAAAGGCTCCACGGGGCAGAGAAACATCAGGAGGCCAATCATCTTCTGCTGGGAGCCCAATCAGGCTGTAGGAATAAGGGAGACTTGTGAATAAGAGCTGCCCTGGATTCAGTACCTCTTCTCCCCAATTCCACGAGGCTGTCAAAAGCCTTCCAGAGAAGAATACTGGGTAATAAACCCTGCTTCAGATTTCCATTCACTTACTCAAAGATTTTGCTTAACTGGTCAGCTTCAGAGTTTCCACAGAAGAGAGGCCTGAAGGCAGAAAAAGGATAAAATAATAGTAACCAAGGTCTAGAATGGTTGGGGGGAGGGGGAGAGAATCACTGAGGTCCCAAGAACAGTGACAACTGCCAGGGGTTATTACAGCACTTTCAAAGATGGAGAGCAATTTTGTGTCGGGAAGGGTATAGGAGGGATAAGAACTGAGGCTTTCTGGTGACTAAAGAAGGAGAGCGAGTGAAGTCCCATGAGCTCCTCACTTCCTACGGAACATCTCTGCAAAGATGCAGCCCACACTCCACATGTCCACAGGTGTTGCATATGCTGACTGCAGGAGAACCTCGGGAGCCCGGTACCAGAGAGTGACTACCTGGAAGAGACATAAAAAGGAAGCTCTAAGGGGAGGATGAGACAGGGATAGGGATGAAGTTTTGACTTATCAGAGGTCCCACAAGGTTTCCCTTGTCTTTTGTGCCAAGCTGTCCTTCTTTCCTCCAACTTCACCATTCCCACCTCCTTTCTTGGCCACCTCCAGAATAAACTACTCCTCCTTAGGAATTCCCACTGACCACAGGTGTGAGTGCCATCTGGCAGCTGTAGATTCGGGCTAGGCCAAAGTCAGCCAGCTTGACTGTTCCACTACTAGTCACAAGTATGTTTTCTGGCTTCAGGTCACGGTGAACGATGCAGTTGGCATGAAGAAAGTCTAGGCCTCTTAAGAACTGTCTCATTAGGTCCTGGAAGAAAGTGTGACAAGGGCACTGTAAAGAAGTCTGGGGACTCTGTTTGCCTCCTCTCCAAATGCCCCACATCTACTCCCATTTAGCTCCCCAACCCCGACACTCCTAGGCTCACACCTTAATGGTCTCCAGGGGCAGCCCTGGTGGAGGGGCCTTGTCCAGATACGTCCTCAGGTCTTGGTCCACATGTTCAAACACCAGGGTCACCTTGGTCTCCCGGTCAGTTCGGGCAGTGGCACAGACATCCATCAGCCTGAAGGGCAGAGGATTGCTCAGGAGGCTCTCTCCCTCTGCCACTCCGGCCCCATTCCTGCCCTACCCCCCAAGCTCCTCCTCCCACACCCTTAACCCTCCGGTCTCGGCTCACCGGACTACGTTGGGATGTTCAAAGGCCTCCAGCCTCCTCAGGAGGGCCACCTCCCTGACGGTGCTGACTGGCAGGCCCCCTCCACTTCCTCCTCCGGTCGGGACTTTCACGCTCTTGAGTGCCACGAAGTGGCCGCTGTGCGGGTCGCGGGCCTTGTACACTGTCCCATAGGCACCGACACCGATCTCGGCCACGGGCTCATACCGAGGAATGTCCATCCTGGGCCTAGGAGGCGGCGGCTACAATTACACGCTGGCCCGGACCCGAGCCAGGCTGGGGTTCTCTGCGTTATGACCCCTACCGACCACTCCGGGAAGATGGGCTCCTCCTCACCGCCCACTCACCACCCCGGCAATGGCACGTTACGAGCCGCGGTCAAGCCAGGGCTAAGACCGGTCCGTGCCCTTTCGCTCCCGTCCCCCGCGTCTGCACCACAGTCGGGAGCCCTCCCCGCCCTTCCACACCCGCCGGCGGCCCCGAAGCCCGGCTCGCTCAGCGTCTCAGTCCGGCACGCGGGGAACGGAGGGAGGGCAGGGGGCGGGGACTCGGGTCATTCCGCGGCAAAATCCGCTGCCGGAGAAAGGCCCGGCCCCTCGCCGAGCCCACGGCGGCCCGGGACGCGCTCACCTCCTCCGGCGCCGGGGGTCGCGCCGCGTGGGGCGGAGACGGACCGTTATCTAGGGACCGGAGCCGGCCCCGGCGGAGCCATGCAGGGTAACTCGGTCCCGAGGGGCCGGACGCGGCAGGCCTCACCATAGACTCCCGGGGACTAGAGTGGATCCCTCTCCCACACCCTCACCACGTGACCGGCGCTGCCAAGACGGCGCGCGGAAACGGGGAGGAGGGAGAGAAGGCGCTCGCGGGACGTGAGAGACCACGTGACCGGCCATTCATGCGCCTTAGGGCGACTCCAGAGCTGGGCAATGGGGAGGCGGGGAGCAGCAGGCCAGGAGAAGGGAATTTGGCCACGTGGTCTGTTGCTATCACACGTGATCCACTGACATTGCAGAGGTGTGGTTATGGAGGGGTCATGTGACCTGGCCTCCACGGTCCCTACGGGGGGGGCAGTGAGGGGGAGGAGCCCTACGGTGGTGTCATGGCAACCGAGGCCACCCGTATCCCCGTTGTGGATAGAAGGCTGGAGGAAGGTTGTCTCCGTGCCTGGTTGTCTCTCCGTTTCTTTGTTTCTGCGGCTTTCTCATGACATTTCTTCGCATTGGGAATCTGCATCCCATCTTCCTTCCCCACTTTCCCACTCTAATCCCCCCCCCAAAAAAAAGTATAGGCAAGAAAAGCATTGAGTGCCTGTAAGGTAAGAGGGATACGATTTGTTCATTTTGGCCCCAGAGGGTAGAAAGAGCAGAAGGAGGAAGTTACAGAGGGGCAAAAGGAGAACTTTAACAGCAGCTGTACAACTTCGAGAACAGCTACCTGGAAGAGGAATGAGCTCTCCATCACTGGAAGTTTTCAAGCAGACCAGCCGCGAGAGATGTTGTACAAAGGATGGGGAGGGTGGAATAAATGACCTCTAAGGTCCCTTCCAAATCTCAGATTCAATTTTTATTATAAAGGTATCCATAAGCATAGAAAACCGCTCTATACATAGCACCCAGTGAGTGTAAGGCTGAATACTAAAAAGGGAGGTGGGGGGATTGAGACAGGTTATATAAGTGGGACCATAGTTACAGAGCTGGTGGAGACTTCAAAGGTCACTTAATCCAACCTCCTTATTTTACAAGTGAGAAGACTGAGACTGAGAACAGTCAAAATGACTTGCCTGAAGTCAGGCAGTAAGTGACAGAAGGGAGATTTGAACTGAAGTCCTCTAACTACAGAACCACTGATTATCCCCACACCTACTCTACCCCATTACAACTCTCTCATACCCGAAGCCATCATTTTGCATCAAAGTGGGCTTCAGTCCTTATTCCTGTCCCAAATGTTCTTCTCCCCTATCCTCCTTTAATCCTAAAAGGAATGGGAATTGCTAAAGACACATCTACTCACAAATGCATTTGTCACTCAGCTTTTCTGTCTTTATTACCTCTAATTCCATTGTAGAGTTTCTTTGAGTGTGGGGTGGGTAATATTCAGTGTCTCAGAGCCTTCAATGACTCTCTTCCCCATCATTCTCTTAAGCCCTCTGCAACAGTTTCAAACTTGAAAGAAGAGGGACTTCACCATTAAAGAAAATCTGGTTCAGGAATAAAATAGGAGTGTAAACATACTTTTCCCCCTTCTCCCCAGAGCTACTTTAATGAGGGTAGCAGAGGTACTAGTGTGGATACGTTTGGGGTGGGAAATCCTGAGAAAATCAGGGTGGAGATGGAAGGGAATATTTGCACATTGGTCATCTTGCCAGGGCTGACTGGTTAGTGAGCCTTCTGGAAGGTGAAATAAAGGACTAGTGTTTCGTTTTAATTTATCTTGTCGAGACCGATTTATGTTGTCGCTCTCATTAGAATGTTTGCTTCTAGAGAGCCGGGAATTGCCCTGTAATGTTAACACTAGACAAAGTTAACACAGCGCCAAACGCTTAATAAAGTGTTTACTAAATGCTTGTTGAATGGTTTGAAACTTTTTCTACCCCAGCATTCCTTTCATTACATTCTCCATTACACAGGTCCACCCCAGTTTACCTTAGACCCCAAATTCTCCTTTATTTCAACTATTATCTCTTTGTTTGCATTCATTCATTCAAATTATATTATTGATAGGTTTTATTTTTCTTCTCAATGGACGGGGAAGGGAGAGCAGGAAGGAAAAGAATTTGGAACTGAAAACAAAATAAAACTGAAATTAAAAAAACCCGAAATATATTATTGAATTCACTCTCTTCCCCTCCCCTCAGACGAGGAAGCTCTATTTTTGCTGCCTGCCCCTGCCTATCTCTGTCCCCTCAGTCCTCCTGTTAATTATTCTTTTACTAATTACTTTTTTTTCCCAGGTGTTTGACCGAAAGAACTCCCCAGACTCCATTTTCTCAGACTGGGGAAGGGAAGGGAAAGGAAAGAGAAAGAACTTGCAAAGGCTTAACAGAAGAACAAGAGATAGGGGGAGGGGGGCGCCCTGGGATGGTTAGAGGGAAATTAATGGTCTTCAAACCAGGAGAAGGGGCGGTTAGCCGGAGGGAGTGGTATGCGGAGATTGCTCAAGCCAGTATAGCGGCAGATTATGTGAGATGGAAAGAAAGCACGCCTGCTCTGCCCCTCACTCCACCTCCCCAGCCCGCTTACCTGTCTCCATTTTTTCCTTACACATGCACACACACACATTCTTGCACCCTGCCCCCGCGCACGCACTCCTCTCCCCCGAACCCTTTCATCCCTTGCACCCCTGCTCCAGCAGCCCCGAAGCCCGTTTCCCCAACCCCAACCTGGGCCACGCCCCCGCCCGGCCCCTAGGTCCGCGGGGTCCGCTCGCCCCCGCCCCCGGGGCCACCTGCTCGCGAGGGGCGGGGCGGGGATGCGCAGCCGCGGCCCCCTCCCTCCCTTCCTCCCCTTCCCCGCCCCGCCCCTCCCTCTTTCCCTCGCCGGCTCCCGGGCTCGCTCCCCGCCCGCCGCCAGCCCGCCGCTCCGGGGGGTGGGGGTGGGAGGGGTCTCTGTCGCCGCCGCCGCCGCCGCAGCTGCCGCCGCCGCCGCCGGAAGGAGCCGCCATTTGCCACGGCCGAGCGGACTGGTCGAGCCGGAGCCGGAGCCTGAGCCCGAGCGGGGCCGGGGCCCGGCGGCCCGCGATGGGGGGCGGCCCCGCCGCAGGAGGACCCGGGCCCGTGACCCCGGGGACCCGGGCCGCTCCAGCCCCGGCCCCGCGGGGCGCCGCGCCCTAGAGGACCCTGGCCATGGCCCCCGGGCCGCCAGCCCTGGGGCAGGGCAGAAGGCAGCGCTGAGCCGAGCTCGCAGGCCCCGACGCCCCCTCCTCGGCCTCGGCCCCTCCCCCGGCCAGACCCCCCCCCCGACACCGCCCTCCCCGCGGTCCCCCTCCCTCCCCCCGCGGCTCCCGGCGCCCGGACGATGCTTAAGTCCCGGCTCCGCATGTTCTTGAACGAGCTGAAGCTGCTGGTGCTGACGGGCGGGGGGCGGCCCCGGCCCGAGCCTCAGCCCCGGGGAGGCGGGGGAGCCGGCTGCGGCTGGGGGCCCTTTGCCGGCTGCTCGGCCCGGGACAGCGACGGCGACGACGAGGAGTACTACGGGTCGGAGCCGCGGGTCCGGGGACCTGGGGACAAGGAAGCTCGGGCTGGACCCCCGCTGCCGCCCCCTCCTCCTCCACCTCCTGCCCCTGGCGGCCTGGACTCCCTGTCTCTGAGCAGCAGCCTGGACAGCGGGCTCCGAACCCCCCAGTGCCGGATCTGCTTCCAGGGGCCGGAGCAGGTCAGGCCCGGGCCTGGGGATATAGGGAACAGGGCACCGGAAAGATGAAAAGGGGAGGGGGAGGGACAGGGAGCCCTGGGTGGACCTAGCTGGGGAGACTGAGGAAGATGGGGGGGGGCAAAGGGGGTAGTATCGGGGAGCCTGGAGGATGTGAAGGGCTGGGCAGAGAGAAGACCAAGGAAGGGGGCCTGGGAGAATGGCTAGGGGTATGTCAGGACTAGAACCTGGTAGGGGGTACCTAGGAGAAGGCTGGATGGCATTGATGCCTAGGGGTGGGTTGAAGTTAGGGGTCCGCTAGCCCAGAAAAGGATGAGAGGTTGTGTGCCTGGGAAGCTGGCTTGGGGAGGGAGGGAGATGTCAGGGCGAAGCAGCCAACTGTCCCCCGTCCCCACCTCCCTACACTTTACTATCTCTATAGCCTGTGGGAGGGGCCATCCTTCTTGGAGGCAGAGGAAAGGGTTGGTCTTTGAAAAGCAAGCCTTGGTTGTAGGGGTTGGAGCTTTTTCTCTAGACTCCCTTTATTCCTCAGCATCTTTTAACCTTTGGGGAGATTCTTCTTCTGCTTTAAATTCAGCAACTTCCATTCTTCACACAAAGCTTCTTCTTTGTTTAAATTGTTCTGGAGGGAGTTCTTTATGGGCTGGGGTTGGGAGCTTGGGGGAGGATTGTTATCTCTAAATGCTCAGAGGGAATTTCCTTTCCTTGATTGAGGGCAGACCTAGTCTGGTATGAAGGATTTCTTTTGGGATCCCATGGAGATACAGTAATAGAATCCTCTGAATTACTGAAAGATCTGTAAAGTGTTTTAAGATTATTTGGGTGGGATGTAGAGGGGTGGTGATTGATGCTTACTTGAAGTCACCATAGCTCCCCTCTACCCCCAGACCCTGTTCATCTCTGGTTTATACAACTACATTCTCTAGGGTTCTGAGAAAAGAGATGTTCTAGGTCCCCTTCCACCTACTTTCTCTCTGCTTGTTTTCTTTATCTGGGAGCAGTTCCTTTTTCAATCTAAGGACTTTCTTCCCCACTGTAGTATATGCCCTTCTTTCAGTCCTAGATGAGTAATTTCTATTGAGGGTCTTGAATTTGGATCTCTGATATGGATCTCTCATGTTGAGAGTTTCTCCAACATGAGGGGAAAGGGGTTTGAAAACAGGATCCCCTCTCTATCCAGTTGAGATGATGGGTGATTGGGTCCTGCCTCCTCTCCCTAACTTCAGGGGGAGCTCTTGAGCCCATGTCGGTGTGATGGTTCTGTTCGCTGCACCCACCAGCCTTGCCTCATCCGATGGATCAGTGAACGTGGATCCTGGAGCTGTGAACTCTGCTATTTCAAGTACCAGGTCCTGGCAATAAGCACTAAGAACCCACTGCAGGTGAGAGGTACAGGGGGAAGGGCCATAGGCTAATGGTAGAGTAGGGGCTCTGGGACCTACCCCCCTGCCTCCCAAAGCCAGTCCTAGCTATACTTTCCCTAGTGTCACTCTACAACAGGTACCACATCAACCTGATTCTTTCTTGGTCATTGAGGCCCTCCCTATCGTGGTTGCTTCCAGTTATCATGACTTTCTTCCCCTAGCCAGCAAGACCTTGTGTCTCTCTGAGAACATCATCCTTTTCTAGTGGCAGGCCATCTCCCTGACAGTCATTGAGAAGGTCCAGATTGCAGCCATTGTCCTGGGCTCCCTTTTCCTCGTCGCCAGCATCTCCTGGCTTATCTGGTCTTCGCTCAGTCCATCAGCCAAGTGGCAGCGGCAGGACCTGCTCTTCCAGATCTGCTATGGCATGTACGGCTTTATGGATGTCGTCTGCATTGGTGAGAGATCATCCAGTCCCACCTACCTCAAATCTCCAAGATTCCTTTAAATTCATACATCGGGAGGGGTGATTTTAGGAGCTATGTTTTATCTTAACTACCTATCTTTTACACCTAAACTATGTATACTGTGAACACATAGGTGCTTAGTACCTGTAGGTGCTTAATAACAAGTAATAATAAATCAATATGGAATTATCTCCTCTCCCCCAGCTTAAGGACAATTTGAAAGAAAAATCATAGTATACTACAGCTGGATTTGGAAGGGACTTTATGGGTTATCTAATACAATCCCGCTCATTTTACCGATGAGGAAACTCAGACTCATAGATGCAAAAAGATTTGCCTAAAGTCTAATACTAATCTCTCCTGACTCAAGTTTCCTTACCTGTAAAATTGGGATCATAATAGCACCCACCACCCAGGGGTGTCGTGAGAATACAGTAAGATAACATTTGTAATGTGCTTTGCAAATATCAAAGTGCTATATTCACATACATATTATCATTATTTATTGTTGTTGTTACACCTATTAGTTGCAGAGTGAAGATTTGAACCCAGGTCATAATATTCCTTTAACTGGTCTATGATCAATTAGAGACCCTCTTGATTTCCCCCAAGACTTGGTTTTTTTGCTCTACACTAGTGCCTCTATTAATTCTTATTGTTTCAGTCTGGAAAAAATCAGGTTTGGATTTCCCCCTGGCCCTGAGTTCAGTGAAAAGTTGACCCAACCTCTGACCCCCTTCCCAACCAGGTCTCATTGTCCATGAGGGCTCTTCTGTCTACCGAATCTTCAAACGCTGGCAGGCAGTGAACCAACAGTGGAAAGTCCTGAACTATGACAAGACCAAGGACTTAGGAGGGGATGCAGGAGGGGGGATGGCAGGGAAGCCAGGCCCCAGGACCTCACGGACAGGTTCCCCACGTGGGGCCACTGGCCGCCCCCCAGCTGCCCAGCGTGTCCGGACGCTCTTGCCCCAGCACTGTGGCTACACGATTCTGCACCTGCTTGGACAGCTCCGGCCACCAGATGCCCGTTCCAGCTCCCGTTCTGGCCGAGAGGTTGTCATGAGGGTCACTACTGTCTGAGCTAAACTCTCAGGAAAGGAGGACCCTAAAGTCAGTGCACTGGCTGGAGATGTGGTCCAGCCCCTGCTGAGCATCTTCCCTGAAACAGTGGAGATTCCACCAAGAGAAGGTGTTGCTTCCACGCCTGACTACCCCAACACATCAAGGGATCTCTGATGCTGACATGACCAATGGAGATAATATCTGGCCCCCACTGATCACTCATCTTTCCCTGGGTCAAAGATTCCACGTGGAAGAAGTTTCAATACTCATTGATGGCCGCTTATCCTCCTGGGAAGTGGGGAGAACATCTTTTCCCCTGGAGAGAGTGGAGAGAATCATCTTTACCTCAGCTCACATGGCCTCTGGCCCCCCAACTCCACAGGGATGATTTGGTGAAGGGGGGCCAAGTGCCAGGAGGAAGGGGCTACCAACTCACCCACCCCTCCTAATCTATGGCCACAGGGCGTCTGGCAATAAGACTAGTGTATATCCACCTCCTGCTCCCTGCATGAGGGCAGGGGGGTCTACCCCTGCCTACCCCCTCTTGTTTGAGGGGAGGGCATAAAGAGTCATTTATATGCAAATGGAGGCTCATTTATTGTCCAAGGATTGTGGGAAGATTTGAGGTTTTGGGGGGAGGTTTTATTTACACAGGTTGCAAGTCCCAAAGCTCTTAATAAGTTAACTCTTTTTCTCCCTATTAACCTATGATTTATTCCAAGTGGTTTAGCAAACATTTGCTGGTGAATAATTCACTTTAATTGTATAGTTGGCAAGGCTCAGAATGGTCTGGTGGGGAAAAAAAATCATATGCCCAGAAATTAGAAGGACTATATTCTATTCCTCTGTGCCTCAGTTTCCCTATCTACCTCACAGGATTGGTGTGAGGGAAATGAGATGTAGGCAAATTCCCATTGCAAAGAAAATATCTCCGTGACCAAATGTTTTCCAAGACCTGAGCATTTATTTCTGGTTGCATTCTATACACCAAATCACTCAACATCAAAATAATTTGACATTTGGATAGTACCTTGGAGTTTTCTGTAATGGGATGTGATAGACATGGAAATGCTTTAGAAAAATATGATATAAATGTGGGAGATTGTAATTTTCTAGGTGTGAGAACCCATAAGAATAAGCTGGGAATGAAGGTTAGGAATAAGTTTGATTAGATATCCTATCATTTTTTCCATCTGGGATGTGGGTGAAGGCAGGAATTATATTGTAGACATTTTGGCTTAGAAGACTCCCTTTCAGGCTGTATTTTCAATGATTAATAGTATAAAGTGGATTCTTATTCACTTGTACCAATACTGGCCTCTGTGAATATAGCCTCTGGGCCCACAACTTCCTCTGATTTATGTTGCCTTTCCAATAATCACATGTCTCAGTTCAGACCTGAACTTACTCGGGCGGTTTGTGTTAACCAGCAGGATTAGGGTTTTATCTCATTCTTTTCCTATAAATTTTATCAAATGTATCAAATTGGGGGTGGGGTGGGGAGGCACAGCCTCCCCCAGGGTCTAGATGTGAATTATTGAACATTTGTGAGAAGGTATTGTTTGCATACAGTGTTGGAGTGGTATCAAGTAGCAGCTATGGCCTGGTCCTGAATATGGGTCAACACCAGGCCTGGTCACTCTGTACTCAGGAGGCCCTGGGCCTATGTGCTCTCTGGTCTATGCTGTCATGCAAAGTGAATTATTCATCAGCAAAGGGAATATTCAGTTTAGATAATGGACTCGGGAGTAGAGTTTAAAGGGTAGAAATCATTTGTTTCCTATTATCCTTAGTCTTTCCTGTAGGGAATGTCAAGCATCCTCCAAGGGGTTGTTTTGGGGAAATGCTTCTGCCTTGACTACAATGATTTCCCATCACATCTTTGGGGTCAGCCAAGACCACAGTCTGAATGATCCTCTTTCTCTCCCAGCACCTATCTAGGTGCTGTCCATGGTGCTGTCCTATAGATTAGCCAGAAACTGGGAATGGGATAGTGGTGTAGGGAGCTGAGTGGAAGGACAATGTTTTCCTTTTATTCTGGGTTATCTAAAGGTGCAGACATACTTCCCTCCTGCCTGCACTACTTATTTTCCCAGTTACTGTCTCATTCTATCCTCCCTTACACCATTACCTCCTATGCCCTATTCCTGAAGTCAGGTCGGAGTGGGTAGGGGGCTAAAGTAGAGCTCAATTCTTAATGGGCACTTCTGCCTCCTGGAGAGAGGGCACTTGCCCTCCCTCATCTGTTACTCTGCAGCTCTTTTCCCAGAAAGTGACCGCTAGCACATACACATTTGCTGACGTGCTCAGACAAAGACATACAGGTTTGGAGATGTATTTGCCAAATCCTTTCCACTGCCAGGCCCTCTCCCAGTGAGTAATGGCCCCACATTGAGGCTCAAACACATACTAGTACTTATAGACATATTGCCCTTCAGGGTCTGAGTCTGGGCCAAGTGCGTCAGTGCCTTTCCTCTTCCTTGGGTTTCTGAGAGAAGGCCTCTGTAAAGTAACTGAGGGTGAGATTAGGGCATGGGGGAAGGGGAGAGCAGAACAGTTTCCTTTTCCAATTTAGGGGGTCCCTATCTAGACTAGGACATTTTTGAAATTATTGCTCCTCTAGGAAGAGTCATTGAGTGCTGTTTTGGTTAATCCTGCAAGAGGTTGATGGGCAGGTGGGTTAAGGATAAATGCTCATCTCTTCAGACCTAGACTTGGGAATGAGAAACTGGGTTTAGGTTAACTTGAACTTGGTGGTGGGGGTGGGGGAGCAAAATCCTGAACCTAAAGTCACAAGTGATCTTCGGTCTGGTCAAAGTCCTAACATACACAGACAGGCTTATGAATCTAGAATGAATAGTAACGGAGAGGGTGGAGGAGAGTAATGGTATTTAATACCCACACATCTTCGTTCCTGCACAATAATACAAAGAGCTTGTAAGTCCTGGATTTTTATAGACTTTGTATGGATATTCTCTCTCAGAAAGCCTGGGATGAGTGAAATCCCTCTGTCTCCCACTGAGCTATGTCTAGTAGGGGAAAGAGAGAGGAGGAAGTGTATGAAATGAAACTAGATTCACTCTGATAACTGCGCTGGTGGTAAGAAAGGGGTCAAGTCCTGACTGGGTTGGTTACCAGAACTATTTCAGGAGGGCAGGGTGGAACCAGGTAGAGAATACTGACAGATTTATTGCAGAAGAAAGATGAGTTAATCCATATTTAAATCACAAGGGGGAGAATTGTGCCCAGAATCTGAAGGGCTGGGGGGGCATGCTGAGTCAAAGAATTAGAAATTCCCTCTGTCTAGTCAGCCTTTACCCCTCCTGTATCAGTGCCTGAGGGTTTCTGCTTGGCCCCATACTCAGTATACATCATCTCTGTGCAAAAATATGAATGTATCTGTCTTTTTTTTCCTGTTATCCTTTCCAACATTTTCAATTTCCATCTATACTTTGATCTCTGTCAACCCTGTGAAGGAGATTATCTCAAAATAATCGTCTCAGAGAATTGGAAAGTTACTCCGTAAAGTCCCTTTGGCCTATTTCCAAAAGTCCCCGCTTTGGAAGCCACCCAACACCCTCTGCTTATCTCTGTGGTGTCCTAACACTTTTATTCAAACCTACAACTCTGTTCCTCTTTGATCTGTCTAACTCATTGGTTAGAAGCCTGATTCTCCAGGCCCTCCTGTTATTTTGTTTTTTTATAGGAAGCCAGGCTTGGCTGCTCCCCATACATGGCAGACAGTAACACGCCTGGGTCAGTGATGCAACAAACTCTTCAAGGAACTCAGACCACCCTGTGTTCATCAGGTCACTTCTAGTGCCAGGAAAACCAATGCAGGTGGGAAGATCCAAAATTACCACCCCTAAAGCTGGAAGAGTGGGGAGCAGAACAGAGAAACTCAGAAAGTATAGAGGGAGGGTATTGTTTTTTAATTATAAAAGCATGAACAATCACAATACAAAAAAGGCTGTGTAAGGGAGTGTGGGCAAGATTTGGGTTGGCATTTATATAAGACAGAAATCTTAGGTTGGGGGTTGGCCCAAGGCTCCAGGCTTAACTGGCCTAGGACAAGTGCCTACGTGACCAGTGCTCAGAGAGCTTCAGAGAGGATGGATAGAAAGGGATGGAGTCATACAGCTCCTCAGACCATCTTCCATATGGCTTAAGACTGAAATTAACAAGTTTTCTTGTGGGCTACAATATTCCACCTTTCTCTGGTCTGGACCAAATGCTTAGTGCATGCTCAACAGATAAACTTTCCTGTCCTTTATTCAGGTCTGTCTCAAGGCCTTTGATTTGGTCATTCTCCAGTTCAGCAAAAAAGAACCTCATCCTCCCCATGGAGAGGATGGAAGAAAGGTTTTCCAGGCACTTTGAGGACTTATGTCTGTTTACCCACTTCTGTCAAGGAAGGGGTGAGAAGGAAAACAGATAAATTACATCATTATCGGTCAACAAACTTCAGGTTGATGCTTCTTTCAGGCACTAGGACTGTCCTAGTCATCGGCCTGATGGTCCCAGCACCTGGCTCTGGCCTAACTTCAAAGTGGATCAGGATCTAGAATGGGAGGTAGGAAGCAGTCACTGTAGGTGGTAATCAGTATACAGTCACCATTAGGAGATGGAACATCAAGGGTTCCATGGACATTGAGGTGGCAAATTTGGGGAATGATCAATATCAAAGAATAGATGATATCGATGGGATTAATAACAGAGGGATGACTTCTAGGAAATAGAGTCAGGATTAATTTGTTGATGGAGAAAGGAGTACTAGAGATCCCTCAAAGGATCTTTTATGGAGTAATCTTCACATTCCAAGGACTGGAGTCTAAAAGGGATTAAGTGGGTTACCTGACTCTCTAAAGCTTGGGCTTAGGTGGGACGAGGGGCACAGAAAGCTGTTAGGTCCAGTAGGGAGGGATCTTTCTCAAGAACACTCACCTGGGCCAGAGCCAAGTTTAACTCAAGTTCTGCTAGGCGCTTTCCTATACAGCTGCGTTTGCCAAAGCCAAAGGGGAGGGAGGCAAAAGGATGAGGAGCTGGTTGTCCCCCCAGCCATCTATCTGGGTGGAAGGCATTTGGTTCTGGGAACTGGTCGGGATCTCGAGATGTGGCATAGTGACACAGAGTGACCAAGGTCTAGTGAAAAAAGAAGAAAAACCAGTCAATGGAGGGACTAGCTAGCAGGGACAGAGGTAGGAAGGTTGGGCCAGATGTGTCAGTGATTGAATGGGAATGAAAGGTTCAGGAGAGTTTTGGCTGACACTACAGAAATCGTTCTCTAGGGACTCCTTAGAAATATTTCAACCCTTCTCTGACTTCCAAATCAACTCAACAAATGTTTAATCAGTACCTATTCAATGGAAGGCACTGTTATTTTGAGGAGGACTCTACAGAATTTAGATTGGGGAGCAGGGACCTGAATAAAATTCTGATGGAGATGTTGGGCTCAGCTAGGACGGGTGGGAAGGGTAGAGGTGGGATGGGGAATAGACTCAAGAGGATCTCACTGGTCCTACTCACATTTTTGGGGATGATGTAACCACCTACTTGGATATCTTTGTCTGGTACACGGGAATTTCCAGGTACCACAGGGTATAGCCTTGGATATATAGAGTTGAGAAGACAACAAAGTGAGGCTGAGGACTGGCAGCCTCTCTCCTACCCTCCTCCCTTCCTTTCTTGCCTTATATATACTTGGAGGACACTTCTTTGGTCTTCCAAGCAAACTGCCTCTGTTTATATTCCTTGTCCACCTATTAGTCTCCCACCACTCTGTTGTTTCTATTACTAGGATGATTGCTATCTTCCTACTGCTCTTCCATTTTCCCATATTCTTTTATGGCTTCCCACTCAGCTCTACGTCTCCTAAATCATCTCCCACCACTTTCACTTCAATGCCTCTCCCAGGGCTTTATCCCTCTCACCTCAGCACCTCCTTCACTAAGGCTCTCAGGAGGGGCAGCCGGGCCAAGGTGGTGGCTGGGGGATGGATGGAAGAGCCAGGAGCCATGGCACCTATGATCTCAGCATGGAGCGCAGTCTGAACTTCCGGGTGATGTGCAAGTTCATACAGAGCCCAGGAAAGTGTGTTAGAGACCTAGGAGGGACACGAACAAGAGGTGTTAGAGTCTAGAGGCCAGAATTTACAGGTATTAGCTATCCAAGGTCAGGTTTTGGGTTAGTCAGTAATTTGGGAACTCTAAACTAGCAGCAGCGAATCTGGAGGTGGCCAGAATTCAGCCTCCAAAGCTAAGCCACCTATAAGGGAGAGGAGAGGTTTGGGGATATTCTTGTTTTGTAAAGGGTATATAAGGGTTCCAGAAATGAAACAGCAATTGACATATAACACTTTAAATTTCACAGAGTACTGTTACATAAATCATTTGAGCCTCAGATAACTGGGAAGTAAGTACCACAGGTATGCTTAGCAGAAAGAGGATAGGATGTGAGGTTACAGAACCCCCAGTACTACCATTTACTACCTATGTGACCTTGGGCAATGCACTTCTTCAGGCCTTTGTTTCTTTATCTGTAAAATTAGGGGTTTGGACTAGATGGCTTGAGGTCCCTTCTAGCTCTAAATAAATGATGCTGTCAGGGTGGCTAGGTGGTACAGTGAATAGAGCACCAGCCCTGGAGTCAGGAGGACCTGAGTTCAAAATCTGGTCTCAGACACTTAACATTTACTGGCCATGTGACCTTGGGCAAGTCACTTAACCCCAATTGCTCTGCCTTCCCCCCTCCAAAAAAAAAAGCAAAAAAATAAAAAAATATATTATTCTATCATACTAATTTCACAGATGAGGAAACTGAGCAAAGTTGTGCCCCTGCAGCTAGTAGGTATGCTTAGAGGAGTGAGTGGCCTTACTGTGTCGACTCCAGCCAACAGTAACTCAGCAATGTTGCCCAGGATGGATGCATATGGCAGCTCTTTCTGGAACAGGAAGTGGGTCAAGTGAGGTCCGGTTACACTGCCATTTTTTGGCTCCACCATGGGCCTTGTAGCTTCCTCAGCCTCCCTGTGCTCCATGTGTTTCTGGGCTGGACAGAAAAGAGAGTGATGACCCCATAGAGCCTTCTTGTGGCCCCTTCTTCAGTTCCCACCTCCTGGTTGTGAATGTGGTCCTGGCATCCCACCGAAAGCAAACATCTGGTTCCAGTCTCGACACAGGCGGTTCCAGGGTCCAGGCAAGAGCCTGTTCAGCCAGTTTGGCATCGCCATAGTCAGCAGTGTGGACACAAATACGGAGCCCACTGCACGAATGAAATTCTCCGTTTCTGGGGGTACTTCAGGCTCTAGACATCCTAGCCGCGAGCCCAGGAGGACAGCCCCAATGCCTGTGGGAAGAAGTTACAACCTAGTGAGAATCTCCACAAACTCTGCCCTCAACCAGGCTCACCCACCCCTGCTGCCCCCGCAGCCTGGTCTCATCTACCCAGAGGTCCTTACTCCTTTATTCCACCCAAGATCAATCATTGAACACTAGAGGAGACATTCGCTTCCCAAACCCTAGCTCCCACCTTCCAGGCCAAACTTGTAGAATTCTCCAGCCACATCTCGAACGACGTCGGATGATCCTCCTAGACTGCCCTTCTTTCTCCGTAACCCGCGCACCAGGTCGCAGACTACACCGTCCAGAGCCTCCGCATAGTCAACGGAGGCTTGGGGCCGCAACAAAAGGGGGGCCAGGAGGCTGCGGAGCCTCTGCCATTCTTCTCCTTCCCTGAGGAGGTTCGGAAAGTGTGGTGTAAAGAAAGACGAGGGCGTACACAGGGGCATGAGTTACCCAACAGCAAAGAAAGAACTAGAGTATTACCCAGTTTGGTGGGGAGAGATGAGGCAGGGGAACGTCTCCATTCTTTTGCGCCCTCAGGGTGCAGAGACATTCTCTCTCTGGCTCTTCCCCTCCTTCCTTGTCTAGTCCCTAGTTACTCATTTCCTGCCTCCCAGCTACCCCATTTCCCGAGTGCCCTGAGTCAGAGCGTCTCCGGTCCGTGCAGTACCCCCTCTCCATTTCTCTCGCAAACCCCTTAAGGCAGAACCAGGCACTGGGGAGGAGAGCGCATCCCTACTTCAGCCCCTCAGCCTAATGCACTGAAAGAACGTAAAAAGCCAGGTCCAGGGGGGAACTGAGGCCGGGGAATTAGAAGGTTAAAGAGGCAGGGGAGTTCCTGGAGTTCAGTTGGGTGGGTAGTGGGGTGGGGGAAGGAAAAGAAGACAGAAATATGCAAATGTGGAGAACAGGATAGGCTAGCAGTGGGGAAAGATTGAAGAATTGGGGCACTTGGAAATCCTTTGGAAATAGGGAGATTTGAGGTGAGGCTAGTTAGACAAAGGTGAAGCAGATCGAGAGACGGAGAGAAACTCTGGATAAGGGTGCTCCAGAGCGTTAAGGTGTTGAGGGGGATACTTACGCTGTTAGCAGTCCACAGGCCCGGTGGCAACGTCGCCGGTGCTCCACCCAGGGAGAGAAGCTGCATCGCTCTGGGTGGGGACCCTCCTGTCGGAGCAGCTGCTCGATCAGGTCAGGAGCTGCCAAATATACAGTCTGCACCGGCCCGAAGCTGGCGAACCACACAGGACCGAAGCGGGCAGAATCTTGCACCTGGCGCAAGGCGAGAACCTTGAGATTCCTCTCCCCCTTGCTCTGAAACCTCGACCGTCACGATGAAGAGTTGAGGGAGTCCATATCGTCTGAGACCCCTACATCCCCTTCCCCATCAGCCACCCAACTTTTCTCAGGAGCTACAAACTCCCGTCCCATTTCCCAGACCCTGGAAATGCAAGGGGGGGGGGGGGGGCGGGCGTCAACTTTCCATGAAAGACTAGTTCAACAATTTTAATCTAGTTTCGAAGGTCCACTCGTGTGGCAGCTGAGACTGGGGACAGCTCCAGATATTTACTAAGCTGCTGGAGTCTCCTTGAAGACTCTAAACTTAGTGCCGTCCACCACAATGTTCCTAAACGCACTCCTCAGTTCAGGGGGTTTCTCACCGTTTTCCAGACTTGAGCCTGCATCCACTTACTGGTCAGTATGTTATGTACATGTACACACACACACAGAACTGCTTTTGGAAATTCAGTCAGTACCTGGTCAACTTTGCTGATTCAAACCTTTATCTAGTTAGTTTTCATATTTTCATCAGCCCCTCAAAGTTCTGAATCAATCTGCACTCTTTTTACTAACGTCAAAGAAATGTTTCCCCATTCGCCTGCCTCCTCAATTGAATCCCAAGTACCCTGTCAGCCACCCTGCACCTGCCTGGACAGAGGTGGCGGTACCCCATACCTGTAGCTCATGTAGACGCGACAGCCCCCCTTTGCAGAAAAGTTCTGCTAGGAAACTGAGGGTAGATGGGCCAGGAAGGTCTGCCAAGCCCAAAGGGGTTCTCTCCCTGCCCTTTAAGCCCAGCTTTACACCCAGTTCTGGAGTCAAGTGCGTAAGCTGGGACACCTTTGTCACCAACTTGAGGGTCTTTGGCATGGCGAGTTGCAGCAAATACTGGGGAGCCTGCGCTTCTTCAGAGCATCTTAACCTCCCTGGCCCCTATTTTAATCCAGGGAGGAAGAGGAGCCACCCCCTCCAGTGCACTCCAGCCAATCCCTCTTCTCTTTTATCTGTCAGGTTTCTATGATTTGCATAGCAAATACCCAAAGCAGGCAGAGAACTCAACTTATGTACCCCACAAACCCTCCTACTTACTCTTGGGTCACCCTCCTCCTTCCTCAGGTCGGGAACCACTCCCATTCCCCCAACAAAGCATCTAAGCCAATCTCTTGCATTCCCACCCTTCTCAGTAGCCAGGCCACCTCCTCCTTCCCCTCCCTAAGGAATTCCCCCTTTTCCAACTAGTGCAGAGAATAAACACAGTGGCCTCTGCTCCAATTTTCTTTGCTCCTGAACAGTACATTCTCCCCAAGGAGGCAGGGGGCTCCTTTCTCGTATAGGACAATAGTGAGTAAAGGGTGGCTCAGAGTGCGCTGAGGAAGGTGAGGGGTGGGGGCAGTTCAGGCAACATCATGACAGGGGACCATGCTGGTGATCAATCTCAACAAGTTCAGTTTGGCCCAAGTGGTTTGGGGTCAGTCAGGCCCCTCTAGAGGATCACCATCAGTTGCCCAACAAGGTCTTTTCATAGCAGAATCCCACTCTTTACTGACCACCCCTGCAAAGATTCAGAATATGGCAAGTTCTTTTGTTCATCAGCTAACAATCTCAGCAGTTGTGGTCACTATATAATCAAAGGTCAGCACAGAGAGGACAATAACCTGTTTCAAAATGCCTTCCCCTTATACTTTCCAAAGGTGGTCACTAAGGCCACTGGACAACCAGAAGTCCAGAGATGGTGGGACATGGGATGGAGAAGGCAGGAGAGAAACCTGGTATTTGCCTTCTAAGTGGACACTGGCAGGTTTAGACAGACAGAGTCCTTAACACAGCAAAATAAACACCAACAACTACAGTGATCTGAGCCCAGCAGGAAGCTTAGCTGGTAGTACAATGTGTTTTCTTATTCCAGCTATACAGAGCACATTCTGACTGAAAGGGGTTCTAAAGAATCAGACCCCTTTAACTCAGGAACACTTTCTAACTTGTTTAGGCTTGAGGTGTGCATTTTCCATTTGCTTCCTGGTGAAAAATGGCCTAAAGAACAATCGAGGAGTCAAGGAAGCTGTTTGGAACATCTGGGTCTCTTCCCTCATCCCTGCAGCCCCCAGGCCTGAAGCAGAAACAGTGCAGCACAGAGATGCCCACTCCCACCCAGAAGGCAGAAGAGCCTCTATCTTTCTTCCCAGACAGAGGGAGAATAGATCTAGATATGGCAGGGTCAGAGATCAGTGTCCAGCTAGAGTGGAGCCAGAGGCTGGCAGTTAAGCAACCGAGTCCTGAATTCTCCGGAAGACAGCTGGGAAGTTCTTCCCCCCATTTCGAAGAACCTTCTTTCCTTCTTCAGTTGAAGTTCCAAGACGTCCCACAATAGGGTCATCAACCTAGGGGAGTGAAAACTCCAAGTGAATCTTACGCTACTCCCAGGTTTCTGCCTTCCCACAAACCTCCATCCATACTCTCAGTTTTGTACTGGGCTCAAGAGACCATCCCACTCTCAAAGGATCTTATTCCCTTTGTTTTCCCCAGCACCACCTAGCTTCCCACTCACCAGTTCCTCTAGGGGTACTCGCTCAAACAAAGGATGCTCTTCAAAGTGGGTACAGATCCAGTTGTGCAGCTCCATGACATCAGTGATGGTATATACCAGCCCCTGCAGAGATCCCATCCCACTGGTCAGTGTGACTGGATAAAATTGGGTCTTTACCTCATTTATAGCTGGTAGGAAACCTAAATAAGGTAGTGATAAGACTATGGAGTCTTTTAAGACTAATCCCACCCCTCCACCCCAATCTCCAACTCTAAACACAGATAAACTAAAAGTGAGGTTCCCAACACTCTCTCTCTCTCATCCTTTCCTCCCACTTCAAACTGACCCCAATTCTCAGGACGTAGGCATATTCCGCCAGCAGTGTAGGACTGATGATTCGCCACTTGTGTTTGGTCCGTTTGAAGTGTGGGTCAGGAAAGAGGAAGAACATCTTTGTCAACTGTGAGGAAGATAGGATGGTGAGACACCAGGCTCTACAATGCAGGCTGGGAAAACCCAGTATCTCCAGTGCCCCATCTCACCTGCCCTTTGTGGAAAAAGTTGGGTAAGTGCTTCATGGCATTGCTACGAAGACAGGCGATGTTCTGGAAGCCACCCCCAGAAGTAGATCGTAGGGCTCGGATCCTATCCTGAACATAATCTGAGACCTTTACCCGGATCTCCAGGCCAAGGATCAGCGTGTTTGGGAACATCGGGGAAAGTTCCACTGGGTGAAAATGAAAGGTGCAGCATCATCACATACTAAAGCTAAGTGGGTATGAGAGCCCCAATCCAAGGGGGAGATTGCTACCCAGACTAGGAATAGAAAATGGGCCCAAGGAAAATGTTTTGAATGTAGGGGAATTATCATCAGAGCCCCAGTGTGAAAAAGAAGCTAGAAAGACAGACAGAGCAGGATGCGGCTGCAGGCAAATGGGGAGATGATCAGAGATCAGGAACAGTGTGGACAGTTACTGTGTGTATGTGTGTAATATCAATACTGGGAGAAAATAAAGAGGAGAGGACAGGACAATACTACTGATGGTGGGCCAAGAAGAGGAGCCATAGAAGGAGGGAGGAATTCCTGGGAGGCTTGGAGAGATGGTTAAGGATCACTGGACACAGTGGCTGATCTCTGACGTTCATGTTGACCAACTCACTGACCCGATACCTGGCAGGTAAGATGCCTCATGTAGAGACTGTGATCAGTGGGAGGGGCCAGACAGGTCATCCCTGGCTTAGAGAAGCATCTGAGGCAGCATCTTCCCTGTTCCTGGCCAAAGGCCACAGGCTCTGAGTGGGGGGTAGACATTGATGTCACAGAGTCAACATCTGGGTCCGAAGGGGAAAGGCCAAAACTTCAGCCCCCACCAAAGTTGCTGCACAGGCAGAAGAGCCTGGGCCCTCATAGTCTCACCTCCCTTTTTCCCCTGCCCAAGGAGACAGGGCCACTGCAAAGCGTTACCTAACAAACCACCATAGCCACAGCCTATGTCTGCAAATTCCACTTGGGCCTGAGCTCCCTCTTCTTTCTCATCCTTTGGGTCATCATGGCTCTGGCTGTGGGTCAGTGGGGCAAAGAACTTGGGGTAGAGCTCAGACCAGTCCATCTCCTCTGGCTTCACAGGGCTGTGGAGGGAGGGCGGTGTGAGTAGGGGAGTAAAAAATTGCAGAAATGGTACTGTGGGTGGGGTGAAAGAAGTTTTCCCATAAATAGTGGGCCCTCTGGCCTCAAGGAGACACAATGGAAAACACCCTTAAGCCTCAGTGTGAATCATAGGCCCATTTTGAGGAAATATACCACCCCCACTAGGGCCTGACCTGCTGACCCATCCGTCCTAATGTCTAGCATTTGGTGTGACCACTGGTTAGTCTGGTTTTCTTCTTACAGCAAAAAGCAGAAATCCTTTTTTTTGGGGGGGGGGGAGGGAGGTGTGATTTAGGGAGGGATCTGACAATGAATTGGCGTTTTAGTCTAATTGTTATTATCTAGCCAAGGTAAAATTATTCTAACAGAGTTTATCAGGTGGAGGCAAAAGGATCAAGTTCTCCTGCCTCTATTTACCTCCCTACTCAAACCTGTCCCAAAGACAATCCCTTCTCCCCCTGCAAGGCTACAAAGCTTCTACAACCTAACAGACCAATCCTCCAGAAGCTTATTCACTTACCTCTGCCAATTTATTGTCTCCTCTTTCCCATCACCAGACCCACCCAACACCAGTCCTCCTCCGTATCACTCCTTCATCCTATATGTCAAATCCTCTTCCTCTTCTGTTTCCTCCTAACTGAATTTGAACTCCTTTACTTTGGTCTCCATCTCCAACCCATCTCTGCCGTTGCATAAAGTACTATGCAAACAATAGCTCTTTTTTTTTTTATCAGTCTTACATTTGCAAAGCACTTTTCAACCCACAGAGATAGGAAGCATAAATATTATCATCCTTTGACAAAATCAGGGAAACGTCCTATTCTGAAGCACTACTGTGTGTGGAGAGGTGATCCAACATTTTCCAAGGTGGAGGACAAACAGTAGTAGGTTTTTACTAAGCTGAAAAGGCTCTGAGTTGGGGTCACTGACAGGCTGTGTGTGCTGGCAAAGGGCCAGTTTAGCTAAGTAAGAAAAAGATCCATTATCAGAAGAGTGCCCACTAAATAATGAGTTTTATTGACCATAGCAACCTAGGATATGGAAAGATTGGAGGGGCAGCTTAAATTGATGTGAGAAAACTGACTTGTGACTCTCTAAGGTCACACTCATGGAATCCTAGGTTTCTGAGTCTTACAACAAAAACAATCCCAAAAAGGGAAGTCCAGTCTCAGCCCGTCCCCTGCTTCCGAGGGCAAGTTCTCAGCAGGCCAGTCCAAAACCCCTCCCTTGTGGCTGAGGTCAGGTTCACTGAATCCTGCTGTTGCTATGGGGGAAGGGGAGGTCCAGCCCAGACCCCCCAGTGCTGCTGAGACCAAGCTCACTACACCCCGCTGTTGCTATGGGGGAAAGGGAGGTCCAGCCCCGGCCTCCTGAAGCTGCCTGGGTCCCACTCTCCTGACACCCCCAATGGCAGCGGGGCCCCAGGAGCTCCGTGATCGATCACTCCCCGCCTCCCCGTCTGTCCGTCCGTTCGTCCCCCTAGATCCCTCGAGACCGCCCCGCTCCGGGGTCGGGCCCGAGTTTCTCCAGGACTAAGGAGCCAGTTTCCCGTGGAGGACCTAACTCACTAGCGCAGGGTGTGGTCGGCCATAGGGTTAGAGTGAGCTCGTTGTCGGTAGAAGCGCTTCTGGGGCGCTGGGGCTGGGGCTCCCTCGCCGAGCTCCGCGCCCTCCATAGCTCCGTGGCCCGGGGCTTCCGCGACTCTCACGTGGAGACGCCCTCCCGCCGGCTCCCGGCGCGCGGTGATGACGTCACTACCACATCATGGAGGTGGGACGTCAAGCCCCGCCGCCTTAAAGGGCCCGGAGCCAAAACGCCCGGCCACGTCGGGGCTGCAGAGAAAGGGAGCGTTCCTATGTGTAAGGATGGGTCTTGCAACTTTAAAATCAACAGAACTAAAACTAGGACTTTTCACGTAACCCACCTCATTTTGAAATTTTATTTTATAAGACTTTTTTTCTGAACAAAAATGTATTTCCATTGCTTCTCACCTCGCCCCCCCCATTGGAAATAAAGGGAGATAAAAAGAAAATCCTTGAAACAAATTAAAGAAATATCTGCATCGACCATATAAAACAACTAATTCGTTTTAAAATTTGCAGATGTGGAAATTGAGATGAAAGGAAGGTAAATCTTTTACCTAAAAATCACACAGATGGGGATTTGAACCCAGATCCTCGGACTCCAGACTACAGCTCTGCCTCACTGTCCCTTATCAGCTTTTATGTGGGGTTTGTTACAGTAACATTTAGAATTTAGGATTTTTTAACCAGTTAGAAATGATGTTAGGTCTGTAGTCTGTGAACTTAAAAAAAAATTCCTGATAATTATATTTTAGAATAATTATTTCCTTTTAACCTATGCATTTTGTGCATTTTAAAACATGATTCGGAGAAGGAAGGGGTCCATAGGCTTCACCAGACTTCCAAAGGGGTCCAGGACCCTCCCCCCCCCCCCAAAATTAAGAACCCTTGCAGCCGGTCCAATTCTCCCGTTTTACAGTTGGGAAAACTGAGGTCCAGGAAAGTTAAAGGACTTGGCCGAAGTCGCAGAGTCAGGAGGGTGCAGTGGTCGGGAATCATATTCAACCCCTGAGTATTCTTTCTGCAGTTACAGCCACTAAGATGAGTTCCCTCTACTGTCTGGGGAAGACTGGGACGCCTCCCCCCGCCCTGCCACGTAGTACGGCATTAACCATTCCCGGGGTCTCAGGGGTCTGGGCCGGTGGCAGATGGTAGTCTAGAGTTCGAGGAAGTAGGGTAGGAGGAGCTTGGCTGGCGGCCAGATCTCTTGGGCCTCCCGAGAGTACAGGAACCCAGTGTGCCGGGGATACCAGGGGTCTGACCTTCCCTTCCTCCTAGTTGGAGGCATCACAGTTTCACTCCTGGCCGGCCACGTGGAAGCCACCCCTTTCTCAAAAGCTTGGCCGGCGTCCAGAGGAGTCCCTGTGTGGGCTGGCGCTCGATTGCCGGAGACATTCTGTCCGGGATGTCGGAGTCAGACTCCGAACTGGAGTCGGAGTCTGTGTTCCCTCAGGAGGACGGGCTCTTCGCTGATTCTTACACAGAAGAGACTCAGTTCCACTTCTGCGGTCACGTGCTGAGCATCAAACAGAGCTTCGGGGCTCGGCTTGGGGTGGCTGCGCCTGTGTGGGAAGCGGTGAGGACTCCTGGGGTGTAGTGGGTGGTCAGCAGAGTGAAAGGCGCCTAGGGGAGGGGAGCAAGGGGCTGCGGAGCTTTCATTTCTCTTCTCCATTCTGGATCTTCTAGTTCGGACAGAGGAAACCAAATGTAGATATGAATTGGGGTTCCTGGGTAATTAGGCAACGATCTGCTTTCTCCTCCCAAAATTTCTTTCCCTCCCTTCCCCCACCCCCACCCCCATAGGCTCTGAGTCTATGCAGTTACTTCGAGAGGAAAAATCTCGACTTCCGAGGCAAGAAAGTGATTGAACTGGGCGCTGGGACTGGCATCGTGGGCATTCTGGCAGCTCTGCAAGGTAGGTGAGCTGGAATCATAGATCTCCTAATTTGAAAGGATCTGAGTTATTTTAGTCCGGCTCTGTATTGCGAGCCAGTCTATCCTGTCTTTTTTTTCCCCCCTGTTGAGTTGAGGGAGCCCAATCAGTGATTCCCTCAGTTTAGGGACTTCCCATTGTGGGAAGTCCCTTCGCTAATGCAGGTTGTCAGCCGGTCTTTAATTTATAGTTCTAGAGAACTATCAGAAGCATTGAAAGGTTAAGTGATTTACCTATGGTCACACAGCCGACACACCTGTCGCCATCTAATGCTAGTTATTTCAAGTGCGCCAGGCATAGTGCTAAACTCTAGGAATACAAAGAAAGGGGGGGAAAAACCTTTCTGCCTCTCCATACTGTCTTTAAAATGTTATATAATATGACATAAGGCATGTCTTCCTGGGGACTTCCTCATGGTTCACAATGTCAAAAGCTTCTGAAAGAGGCTGAGTGGAATGTGCACTGAAAAAAGTTAAACCAATTAAGAATTTAAGCGATCACTTATAATCTTGGAGAAAGAAGTTTAAATTAAGTAGCTGAGTGGGAAGCCTCATTACTGAAAATTGATAAGTAAGTGGGAGGTGAAGAAATGGAATCCCATGATGTATTGGAGTTTGACTGCAGAAGGGACAAAAAAAAGATAAAGGTTATTGACTTGAGGGGATGGCAGGTTCAAATGAAGATTTAATTTATTGTTCTTTTTTTAAGGATAAGGGAGATCTAGCAGGGAAGGAGTCTATAGTTAAGGGGATATTGAAGACAGGAGAAGAAAGGATGGAGCAGGGAAGTACCCAGGAGGGAATAAGATCAAGAATGTAAAGTAAGGGGGCTGCCCTGGCAAGAAAGGACTCTTCTTTATTAGCAACTGATGCAAAGGAAAAGAGAATGGGAGATGAAGAGAGACTTTGAAGTTTATAGTAGGGGAGGAGTGGGAATTTATACTATACAGGCTCTGTGTAACAGTTACATAGTCATCAACAGCATCATTAACACTAGTAAGTGTTAAGTGTCTGAAGTCACACTTGAACTCAGTTCCTCCTGATTCCAGGGCCCATGGTCTATTCACTGTGTCACCTAGCCGCCCCAAGATTGACTTTCTATTTGTGTTTTCTCAATTGCTTTTTATGTTTTCCACTTTTTGTTTTCTGCCATTCCTTTTTTCTTTTTCAAGGGATTAGCTTTTTCTCCAGCAAATGTATTTTCTGAATGCTGTCCATTCAGAATGTTTTTAGGAGGAGAGTTAAATTTGTGCTTAAATTTAGTGGAATTCTCCAAAACTTTGCCTGGAGAATGTGGTAGTTTAACTTTTTTATTATTAACATAAGGTTTGACTTATAGTTTTCCTCCCATTAGTTCAGAATTGTTTAATTTCAAAGCAAATTGTACAGCATCAGTATTCTCAAAGAGCACATAGCCTTTGCCAACTCCAGTCACTTTTTATCTCACAATTTTACTGCTAGAACACTTTGACAGTCAGAGAATTGCTCTTGAATATCAGCTTTTTCTATTTTGTAAGGGAGATTCCGCACAAATACTGATCTCTTGCTCCTCAAAGGAATATCCGATATAAATTCAACTCTGATGGGAAATCCCTTTGTAGTCTGAGCACCATTTCTTTTCAGTGCCTTTTCAGCAGCACTCTCTTCCTTAAAAACAACATAATCATTAATACTCTTCTATTCAGGGTGAACTTCACATTTTATTGCAGCAATATTTTTGACTAAAGTGCTTTTTCTGGAGTCAAAGAACAGACTTGTACACATTCTATTTGTCTATACTCTTTAAAAAATGACTTCAGTTCATTTTTTTACAGGTGACAGGTAAATTTCCCACAAATACAGTTGTTCTATTTTTTATTCTTTCCTCTGCCTCATTGACATGAATCTTCTTTTTTTTATTTGCCTCAAATGAATAATTTGAATTATCAAGTACTTTACCATCTCCTAGGAGATTAAAGGATTTAATTTAAAGAGATATGAGTAACTACTATTAGGAAAGGATGTTTTTCCAATTTATTAAGTAATATTTGATAAACTGGTAGGGGTTCTGAGGTTACTTAATGTGATGAGAAATATGTTGAAATATTATTAAAGAGAAAATATACCAGGCATGTCTGGCACCTGAGATGGTGACTGAAGGGAAGATTAAATGGAGGGAAAATAAACAGATGTGAGATAGCAAAGCAATGGAAGATAGGGTGAGCAGCTCTTCATCTGGAAAGTATCAGGCTGGACAAGTGGCCAGCAGCTTGTTTCAAAATAAGCCCTTCAAAAGTGGCATGAGGGGTGGCTAGGTGGTGCAATGAATAGAGCACCAGCCCTGGAGTCAGGAGGACCTGAATTCAAATCTGGCCTCAGACACTTAACACTTACTAGCCCTGTGACCTTGGGCAAGTCACTTAACCCCAATTGCCCTGACTTCCTCCTTCCAAAAAGCAAAAATAAAAATAAAAATAAAAGAATGGCATGAGCCACCTGGCATCACTCTTCAGCTCCTCAGCTACACAGGTGCAGCAACCCATCTTTATGACTGCCAGAGATCCAGTTCATTTTACAGGCTAACATCAAGAAGAGAAAACATAATAAAGATGAGATTGTGTTCCACAGTCAAAGAACTTTTGCTTCTATTAACAAGTGAAAGTCAAGTATAGTAAAGGAAAGTATAGAGAAGGAGTTCTCCTATACAGATAAAAGTTTGGCAAATAGAGAAAGTGCTTTGGTATTTGCTGATTTTGAAGAGGAAAAGAAGAAGAAAAAATGCAAGCTAAACAAATGAAGAAAAGGAAAATTTCTCAAGCCAGTAATAATGGTGAAACAGCAGATGGCAAAACACTTGATAATTCAAATTATTCATTTGAATAATTATTCAAATTATTATACATCTCCCAATACATTTTCTTTTTTTTATAGTTGACTTTTTTTTAAACACATATACATTTACTTGCCTTCCAGCCTGTTGAAGCAGTAGGTTAGACAACACTTGCCACAATAATGTCTGTCAAAATGACTAGCCATAAAGACTCTAGCACCACATTCTTCAGAAGGTTCAGAAGGGGACTCTCATCGAAGGCAGCTAATCTTGCCATTCTCATCAATCTTATAATACTTCAGAACAGCAAACTTAACCTTCTTTCTCTTCTACTTGTTCTTTCTGGGAGTAGTATAAGACTTCTTTCTCTTCTTGGCACCACCAGAAGCCTTAGAACAAGATGAAGGGTAGATTACTTCTGAATGTTGTAGTCAGACAAAGTACATCCATCTTACATTTGCCCACAAAAATCTTTGTTGATCAGATAGAATATCTTCCTTATTTTGTAACTTAGCCTTGACATTTTCAGTAGTATCAGACAGTTCCATCTCAAGGGTGATGGTCTTCCCCATCCAACTCTTCACAAAAATCTGCATCGTGGCACTGGTTCCACCCATTGATGGCAGATCCAAAAGAGCTACATTTTCTCTTTAATAAAATTTCAACATATTTCTCACGATATGAATTAACCTCAGAGCTTCTGCAAGTTTATCAAATATTATTTGATAAATTGGAAAATTATCCTTCCCCAATAGTAGTTACTCATATCTCTTTAAATTAAATCCTTCAATCTCCTAGGGTTAAATAAATATTAAAATGACTGAATATTCAATTTATTAACAATGAAATAAATAATAAAACTAATATAGATAATCACAATATTATAACTGTGAGAAGGATCATAGCTAGAGCCTCCTCCAAACATCACTGTAACTACAAATTCCTTTTTACAATTACACTATTCAGTTTATACTCACTTTATACTCTTTGCTTTTGTATTTGCATCCTTATCAATGAGTATGGTTTTTCAGAGGCAATTGGGGTTAAGTGACTTGCCCAGGGTCACACAGCTAGTAAGTGTCAAGTGTCTGAGGTCAGATTTGAACTCAGGTCCTTCCTACTCTAGGACCATTGCACCACCTAGCTGCCCCTCATATACTACATTCTTAAGAAATACTTTTTCATTCATTCATTTAGGCAATGTACCAAATAAAGTCTTCTTTTTTCCCCAAGCATTTTCTTCATCTTCTTTACAAGATAAATGTTAAAACAGTTTCCTCAAGAAAGAAGTCTTCCCTGTCTTTTCTCTGTCTTTCCCAACTTTCCATACATGACAGGAAAACTATCTTCAGCATCTTTCAAGCCGTCTCTCTTTATTATCCCTTTCTAGACTCACATCTTATAAAATTACTTCTATAATGTTTGTTCACAAAACAATAGTTAAGACAGTTCTAACAAGAAGTTACTATGTGTTGCTCAAGCCTTGCTAAAACCCAACCCTGGATTACTGCCACATTCCTGAAGCTGAACAGATCTAGAGGATGTCAGAAGATCAACCTGATTTGAGTCCATTAAAATTTATGTTATTTACTTTTAACTGGGCCTTCTTGCAGCAAGGTAACTTTTTACTCCTCCCTGATTGATTCTCTATTATTCTTTTCATCACATCTGTTCCAAACCTTCTCTTCTCTTTTCAATCCTGCCACATAACTCCTCTCCCCCGTCTCATCTGAGAATCTCACCTCAAAATTTACCCAGAGAATTAAGGCTATTCCTTATGAACTCTTTCTTCTCCTCATCTCTACAATTCAGAAAACCTTTTGCCTTCACCCCTTGTTCTCTCCTCCTTTACTCCAGTCTCTGATGAGGAGGCTTTTCTCTGATGTAGGCTTTTCTCACAATGGCCAGCTCTCCTACATTTACTGACAACCTCTCACCATTTTCTTCAGCAACTTGCCCCTATAAGCATCCTTTCTCTCTCTTTATAGTCTTCCATTTCTCCTGATATACTGATTCTTTGGCTGCTATCCACAAACATATTCAAATCTTTCCCAAACTTAAAAGAAAAAAATCAATAGACCTTCCCATCTCCTTAAACCATTGACCTACTTCTCTCCTAAAAAAACCAAAACTGAATGGACTCATTGCCTCCACTTCCTCTCCTCTCCCTCCCTTCTAAATCTCTTTTAAATCTGGCTTCTAATCAGTTTCCTAGCCTCACTCTCTACTCCCCATCAAGCTGTCTTATCAAATCTTGTTTTTTCTATCAACAAGCATTTATTAATCAACCATTTTGTGCCAGGCACTGTGCTGGGGATATAGGGAAAGGCAAATGCAGTCCCTGTCCTAAAGGAGCTCAGTCTAATGTGAGAGGCAACATGTGAAAAACTATGTACAAACAAGATATATCCAGGATAAAGTGAAGACAATTTTAGCAAAAAGGCACTAGCATTAAGACCAGGAAGGACTTCTTTCAGAAAGTGAGATTTTAGATGAGACTTGAAGAAGACCAGGGATGACAAACTGAGTGGAGGATAGAGTGGAATGGGGAGAAATTTGAGGTAGGAAGGTTGAGTAGTCAAAGTGAGAGACAATGAAGGCCTGTATTAGAGTAGTTTCCTTATCAGAAGGAAAGGGATTAAGAATGGAAAGGACTTGATAACTGATTGGATATGGTGTGGGGAAGGGAGTCAGAGAGAGTTAGGAGTTGAAGATGACACTTGAATTAGGGTAGATAGGAAGAGGGGAAGACTGGGGGAGATAAAGATAATGAGTTCAATTTTGGATATATTGAATTGGAAATCTCTATGGGACATCTAGTTTGATATGTCCAATAGGCAATTAAAGATTTGAGATTGAAGGACAAGAGAGAGGTTAGGGCTAGAATAAATGGATCTCAGAGTCATCTGTCTAGAGATGATAATTGAATTCATTAGAGCTGATGAGATTGCCCAATTAAAAAGTATAGAGGGAGAAGAAAAGAGGGTTTAGGACAGAGCCTTGGTACATATCCAAAGCTAGAGAGATTGAAAAGCCTGGATGAAGATCCAGCAAAGGACAGTGAGGAGAAGTCAGAAAGATAGGAGAACCAGGGTGAAGTAGGGCCACAAAAACTTTGAAGAAAGAAGAGAGTGATTGACAATGTCAAAGGCTTCAGAAGTCATGAAGGATGAGGACTGAGAAAAGATTACTGGATTTGGTGATTAAGAAATTATTGACTTTGGACAGAGCAATTTCAATTGAGTGGTAAAGTAGGAAGCCAGAATGCTGAGAGTTAAGAAGAGAGTGAGAAGAAAGAAAATGGAGGCATTGATTGTAGTTGACTTTCTCAAGAGTTTAGCCATGCAAAGGAACAGAAATCTAGGATAACTAATAGAGATAGATGATTTTTTCTGAGGATGGGGATATCTCCACAGCATCTCTTGAATCTGTTCCCTTTCTCTTATTCGTGTGGTCACCACCCTAGTTCAAGCCCTTGTTACCTGGATTGCTACAATAGCCCTCTAATTGGTTTCCTTGCTTCAAGTCTCTCCCCTCTCCAATTCATTCTCCACCAAACTGCTAAAGTTATTTTCTTAAAGCAAAGATTTGATCTTGTCGTTTCCCTACTTAGTAAATTGGAGTGATTCCTTCCTATTTCTTCTAAACTCAAAGACAGCTTCTTTTGTTTGTCATTCAAAAGCCTTTACAATCTCCCATGGCTAAAATTCATTCCCTTCTCACCTCTGCTTCTTAGAAACAAGTTTTCTTCAAATCGAAGCTTAAGCCCACCTAAATGAAATCCTTCCTGATCTCCTCGGCAACTAGTGCCTCCTCCACCATTACTTTGTATTCCTTTTGCAGAGATTTTATTTATACTTATGAAAGGGAATGAATGATTCTTGAAAACCCAGTTCTTAATCACAGAGGAGGGGCCAAAACTGAGGTCAAGTGTTCCCTTTATGAAGTTCCACTTATCACTCAAGTGAATCAGTTGAATAAAATGAAGAATGATAGGCCAAGTCTCAAGGTGATCTTTAAGAGTCAAGAACTGAGCTTCTGACAGGAGGAGTAGAAGAAATAGAAGCTGTAAAAATCCAAGTGAAAGGAAAGAGAATGGAATAAGCGGGTAGAGTGCTTAGTATGTGCCAGGTTCTGTGCTAAACACTTTGCAGAGATACACAAAGTAAAGTATCAAGGATCTTTGAGTGAGGCTTCTTGGGTTGATGGGGCATGAGGTATGTGAAGATAGAAGTTTAGAAACTGTTGCTAAATAACTCCCCTGCCACTTCAATATAACCCAAAGTAGGTAATCTTGAAACTTCTTTTTCCCTTTGAGCTCCTTCATGGAGTTTGAAGCTTTTTCCTTTGGGCGTGTAGGGACTTTTGTTCACTTTTCTTTGTTTTAAATATTTACTTTGTCTTTACAAACAGTGGTAATCACTGGCATTTGCTTTTGCAGTCTATTGATTTGGAATATGGTTGGGTAGAAGCAACTGAGGAGGAAACATACCCAGAGAAGAGATAGAAATAAATCTAACACTGAAATGTTTTGTCAGAAGCACTGTCTCTAATTTCTGGCTAGGGGCTCAGAGCTAACAAAAAGATAAGACAGGCTTGTTCTACTTTCCAGAATGGAGAAGGGACATATATAACAGGAAATCTATCTGGGCAATAGGTCAGTAGTAGGATGAGGAGTAAGTAGGAGCGGCTGAACAACCAATCTCTTTAACAATGCTATACTTATATATGTATATGTTGTCTCCCTGATAGGATATAAATTCCCTGAAATCAGGGATTGTTTCATTTTTGTCTTTGTATAGACCCACTGCCTAGGACATAGTAGGTGCTTAATGTTAGATGTTAAGTGAATATTGATACTGAAGTTTTGTAATGGTCACTAAGTATGGAAAGTATTGCAGAAAATCAGGAAGAATAAAAGGATTTTTTGTAGGAACCCTACTCAGTATTTTCCTGTGATGTTTCACAGCAATATTCAGTAGCTGATGAGTATTAATGGAGAAGGATGGTAGAAGTAATCCCTTACATATTGGTTTTGGCACCGTATGGTCAATGAAAGGACAAGAAGATAAGTGATTCTAGATTAGATAATATACACTTGAAACAGTCAACCTTGGAGTTGAATCATTCAGTTAACTAGCATTTATTTACCTTGTGCTAGGCAATGTGATGAAAAAGTAAAGAAATTGAGGTCAAAATGATGGATTGAGAGGGTAAGGATGAAGTCAGTGGTGGTAGTGGTAAAGCAGGGACAACAAGTCATGGTGAGGACAAAGATTAGATATGAGAGGAGTGACTCAGAGGTAGAGACAGAAAGATAGGAGTCTGTTTGAAAATAGGAAATTGGGGGTGTGGTGGAGCTAAGTGGCCCACTGGATTAGAGCACCAGCCCTGGGGTCAAGAGGACCTCAATTCAAATCAGGCCTCAGACACTTATTAGCTGCGTGAACCTTGGCAAGTCACTTAATCCTGATTGCCTCTAAAAAAAAAAAAAAAGCCGAAACAAACAAAAAAAAAGAAAGAAAATAGGAGGTTGGAAGTTCAGCATCAGGGAAACGAAACATATTCCTTTGGTCCTTCCTGTTCGTGTATATGAAGTGAAGATGAAGAGTATGGCTGTTAAGAAGGTTAATGATTTGGGAGATTAGCCTGGTCAAAAGGACATCAACATTCATGTTGAAGTCCCCAAATAAGAAGTCAAGAGTTGGGGTGAACAATCAGTCAACAATCATTTGTTATCTATTATGTACTGGCTATTCTGGTAGGCATTAGAGAGGAAGTATATCCTTCTATTGTTAGATGCTCTTTCCCCTCAATTGGAATATCCTCCTGTCTCCTCAGCCCCTTTATTAGTCAGTTACTTTATAGGGAACTGCTATTTAACAATGTCTTTACTCCACCATTACTGTATCCTTCCTCCAACTACTGTTTTCAGACCATTCCTTTCTAATATACTTTTCAAATATATTAATATACCTTTTAAATATACTGTTGGGCAGTTAGTGATTAGACTGAAAGGAGGTTAAATGCACACATCATATAAAGGGTAAATAGAGGAAACTGACTTAGAGTTCCATTTTTTACAGTACTGACAGATGAGGCTGCTGAGATAGAGTTTGGGAATACTTGAATTCCTATCTGAGTTTATGTTAGAAAGACATCATTTTGTCTTGTTGAATTATGCCTTTTATTATACTTAACTGTGTACATATCATGTCACCCTCCCCCCCCCCCCCCAGCCCTTTAGACTCTAAGTTCCTTGAAGAGACAGACTGATTTATTGTTGTTGTTTTTTTCACCTTTGTGTCCTTGGTATCTAGCACAGTGACTTAAGATAACCAGGTGGAGAGAATCCTGGGGTCTGGAAGACCTGCCTTTGAATCCTGCTTCAGACACTTACTAGTTGTGTGATCCTGGGCAAGTTGCTTAGCCTCTATCAACCGTAGCCACTTACTAGCTGTGTGACTTGGGCAAATCACTTAAGCCCAGTTTGCCTCAGGTCCCTTATCTGTAAAATGGGGATAATATAGGGGCCGTGAATAGAGCACCAGCCCTGGAGTCAGGAGGACTTCAGTTCAAATCCGCCCTCAGACACTTAACACTTACTAGCCCTGTGACCTTGGGCAAGTCACTTAACTCCAATTGCCCTGCCTTCTCCCCTCCAAAAAAAAAAAGTAAACTATAAAATAAATAAATAAGTTTAAAAAAAAATAAAATGGGGACAATAATAGCACCTATCTCACAGAGTTGTTTTGAGGATCAAAAATGATGTATTCAAAGTGCCTTTGCAGTCCTTAAAAGGGCTTCATCAGTGCTCCCTTCTGCCATATGTATGTTGAATTTTGAGAGGCTATAAGGAGTCACTTTTTTGAAGGTGCCAAGAACTGAAATTTTTTTAGACATTTCTGAATGGTGATCCTTCAGCTGGTCCCTAGACCTCATTTCTCTTCTGTTCTCTCTCTTCCAGGGGGAGATGTCACCATCACTGACCTGCCTCTGGCCCTGGAGCAGATTCAGGGAAATGTTCAAGCTAACATTCCAGTTGGTGGCCGGGCACAGGTCCGAGCTTTGGCCTGGGGGCTAGACCAGGGCGTGTTTCCTGAAGACTATGACTTGGTGCTAGGGGCTGATATTGTGTATCTGGAGCCCACCTTTCCACTGCTCCTGGGTACCCTTAGACATCTCTGTGGACCAAATGGCACTATCTATCTGGCCTCCAAGATGAGGGAAGAGCACAGGACAGAGAGTTTCTTTCATGATATGTTACCACAGCATTTTCAGCTGGAGCTGGCACAGCGGGATGAGGAAGAAAACATTAACATATATAGGGCTACACACAGGGGAGGCTGAGAGGTTCCCTTGTGTCTCCACATTCAATTCTTCCTCACCTCTGACCACACACATTCCTCTGATCAGTCCATGGCACCGAGTCTCATGGTATTGAGAAGTGAAGAATATTAGCATAGAGAGAACCATGCGTAACGGCCAACCATGACTGATTCCTGGGCCCTGGGCCAGGTGTTCTATGCTTTCATTTCCTTGCTTCCTTTGATTCTGTCCTACTAGCTTTGCCAGTAGTCCTAGACCAATACTGGACATCATTTATGGGAAGCCCCAGACACTCTCCTCGCAGAAGCCCTGATGGGCTGTCAGTAAGAAGGCTCTCTTTTCCTGTTCTCAGAGGTGGAAGCTGAGTGGAATTTGGATGGAATATTGTGGCTTGTTAGCAAAGTACTTGTCTCTGTCTCTCCCACAGCAAGTAGGGGCTTTCTTTCATGCTTTTCTGTTTGTATCTCTGGCACTTAGCACAGTGCTTTGCATATAATAACCAATTAATAAATGCTCATTCATTCATGTGCTTGCCCTGGTAGTGGGCATGTTCTCATTTCTGTTTTGTTTTTATCTTTTTGTTGTTATTATTGTTTTTCTTTTTTAGGAAAGACAAGATCGTGGAAAGTATCTTCTGCATCTAAGGCTCTAAAGTTTGTTTTTAGGCTTTGGAAGAAAAAGAATTTCAGACTACCTGTTTTATACTTAAGAACACTTTCTAATGGAGTGCCTAAGCAGATTAAGCTTCCCATTTTGGGGGTTTGGGGAGTTAGGGTACAGTAGGCCTATTTCTTTCTAAAAGAGGTTGAATGACCTAATGGAAAGAGTACTGAACTTGGAAAGCATTTTTTTAAAAGTGCCTACTCTGCACCAGTTATTGTGCTAAGTGCTGGGAATAGACAGAAAGGCAAAAAGGCAGTCTCTGCTCTTGAGGAGCTTAACCTCCGAATCTGTCACGTAAAAGGCACCTCTCTAAACCTCAGTTTACTCATCTATAAAATGGGGGTGACTGTTCCACCTAACTCATTGTGTGTGTGGGGATTAAGTTTAAGTGTTGGGTAAATGTGAGTTGTCATTCCCCACCCCTTCTCAGGGAGTAGCCTTGCCACAAGACTGCAACTGGCCGTTGCTGTAATTGTCTTGATGCTACAAGACCCATCCTCTTTCCAGCTGTGGCCAATCCTTGCTCTACGTTCCCTCG
>CM053581.1:380158227-380328511 GCA_028627135.1 Pseudochirops cupreus | reverse complement strand
AAAAAAGTCATGTCCTTCTTTCGCTCACTGCGACTTTTTCAGCACTTGGGCTCCCGGAACCGTCCGGTAAGGGGTTGTGGCGGCGGAGAGCGAGTGCTCCCTGGTGCCCAGGGCGGCCCGGCTCTCTCCTCCGCCTCCTCCTTCACAAGTCCCCTCTGCCCCCCGGGCTGCGTCTTTCCGGCCCTCTCCTCATCTCCAGCCTCCCCTTCCCCCGCTCCCCTCCTCCTCTCCAGCCCCCCTTCCCCCCTGCTCACCTCCTTCCCGCTGTCCTCCCCCAGGTGCCTCTGGGGTCCCGCCCAGTCCACGTGGGGCCCGAGGCCGCGTCCAGAAAGGAGCACCTGAGGAAGCTGAGGCGGAAGACCGGCTACTCCTTCAGCAACTGCAAGAAAGCGCTGGAAACGTGCGGCGGCGATCTGGCCCAGGTGAGGGGGCCGGGCCGCCGCTTCTCGGGGGGTCCGAGGCAGCGTTAACGGAACTGACATCCGCTCGGATGGATGCGTAGCCGAGCTGTGCGAGGCCTCACAGCCGGGGAGAGCCCGGGCCGGATCTGAACCGGGGCCTCTGCGCACAGACCCCTTTGGCTGCCGGTGAATTTACTGCCCCCTTTGCGCCCTCATCCGTAATCCCGCGTCCGGCGCGTACCTCGATGAATGTTTATTGAATGAATGAACGAATGGTTAAGATGAAGGCTTGCGTGCAGTAAAATGCACAAGGTTTTAAAGGAAGCCGGTTGTGTTTTGTCAAAATTTTGAAAGTTTAAGAACCGTTGGTTAAGAATTTCCGTTGCCCTTTTCTTCTCTAATTGTATGTAGACAGTATCTAAGCTGCGAATTTAAGAAGCGGTTATGTTTTACAGCAAAAGTGTTATTGAATCCTGGCTCTCATTCAGTCAGTCAGCATTTATTAAGCGCCTGTTGTGTTATGGGCACTGTGCTGGAGTTCCCATAAGGGAAGCAGCCGAGATAAAAGCAGCAGCAGCCAGCATGTGTGTGTGAGCATTCTGCAGTGTGCAAAGGGTTTTATACACATTGCCTCATTTGAACCTGACAACAATGCTGAGACCTGCATTTTTCAGAGGAGAAAGCTAAGATTGTGGCTTGCCTGCTTTATGCAGTAAGGATTAAGGGCAGGATTTAAATGGGTCTTTCTAACTTCAAATCTAGTACTCTAGACACTATAAGAGGAAAAATCTCTGCTGCCTTAACTTGGAGAGAATTGAGTTCAGGACTTTTGCTAGCTCCACATTTCTTGGGAGGAAGAAGCCCTTGTGCTTCTCAAGTGGTAAATTCCTTTTTTTTTTTCAGGGGGGAAGGTAGGGCAGTTGGGGTTAAGTGACCTGTCCAAGGTCACAGGGTTAGTTTTGTGTTAAGTGTCTGAGGTCACATTTGAACTCAGGTCCTCCTGACTCCAGAGCAGGTGCTTTATTCACTGCACCACCTACCTAGCTGCCCCTCAAGTGGTAAATTCTTTTGAGATGTAGTAGGAGGAAGCTTCAACTTGGATCCACATACTCTTAATGTATATGTCTTGATGTGCAGCTGTAGAGGACTCACTTAATTCCCTGAGCCTGTTTTCTCATCTGTAAAATGATCATAATACATACTTTTCCTGTGTGTGTGTGTATGTATGTCTGTATGTGTAAACAGCTTTCTTTATTTTTAACATTCATAAAAAAAGCTTTTTTGAGCTGCAAATTCCCTCCAGCCCTCCCCCACCCATTGAAAAGGCTAAGCATTATATCAATTATACATGTGAAGTCATGTGAAACATATTTCTGTGTTGGCCAAATACATGTTTCTCAGATCTGTAAAATAAGGTGTGCAGGAAGGTACTATATATAATAAATGTCAGTTGCTATTATTCTCCATATTTTGCCTTAGCTGGTACAGAGCTGTAACTGTACTCAGCTATTTAGAAGCAAGAGAGGAAACCCCTTTGTCTCAGGAACCCATTGTTACAAGACTTGCTTTTTGCCTTACTCTCCTTATTGGCATTTTATTAAATAATTTGGGGTTCGGAGGAAGCAGAGAGAAATTGAAGATGAGAAAACGTGTAGAATCTTGCAGCTCCAGAATTCTGTGTCTGACATGCTGGGTTTTGTTTGTTTTTTTCCACCTATAATCTGCAGGCAGAAGCTTGGCTACATAAGCAGGCCCAGAAGGAAGGATGGAGCAAAGCTACTAAACTTCAGGGAAGAAAAACTAAGGAAGGGCTGATTGGATTGTTCCGGGAAGGGAATTCGGCTGTCATGGTGGAGGTGAGCCTCTCACATGCACCAGTTGCCAGGAATAGTTTTTGGTCCTCAAATATTTGACCATACTTGTACCAGGTATTTTGGATGGAAAAAGTGATAAACTCTAGAAGAGCTCCCCCCTGTATAATAGACAGTGAAACAGAGTAGGCAGTGCAGTCAAAAGTAGTCCGTAGGGATGGTCTCAGGGATGGGTAGTTTTATGTAAAAATGCACAAAAGGAGTGTGGAGGAGGAGAGGCCCATTACTTGTGTCTCTCGTTCTATTTTGTACCTCTCCCACACACTTTTATTCTAATTTGTGTTTGTCTCTTCACCTCAGAGAAGTGGTATTGTGTAATAGAGAGCTGGTCTTGGAGCCAGGATGATTGGGAATTCAGGTCCCACTTCTGACTCAGCCTAGCTTTGTGACCTTGGGCAAGTCACTTGACATAATAAATTGTAGAGAAGGTGTTGGCCTGCTTAGATAGAGGGAATTTCTCACTTGGGAGCTCCACATGCAAGTGAATTCATAGATCTAGTTTCTGTTCCTAGCCTTCATTTCCTTTGTTGCCTAGAATATAAGTTCCTTGAGTTGAGACACTTGATTAATGTCATCTTTATATTTCTTATATTAAGGGTAGTTCCTTACACATAACTTCAGTATACCACACCTTCACCTTCATCATTGTCACTGTACTTCTGATGCTTGTCACAGCTTCTCTTTAACTTGGCAAATTGTGTTTGAGAGATGTTTCACCTAAAAAATTCATTGCCCTTCTGCCATTCTGGTCCAAATTTAGCTAGTTTGGTTCCTGGGCAACAGACAAATGACAGACTTAACTGTCCTGGACTTGAAATCTTTCCAGCTTGGTAGGAACTTGCAGAACTTTTCTCCCACTGGCATAACCTTTAAGACCTTAGTATTACTTCCATGCTACATTCTGATTAGGACTTTAGAGTTTTTCATGTACATAACAGGTGATGCTTAAATGTTTGAGTTGTTCATTCAAGGTAGATATGAATCTTTTTTGTCTAGTCTTACAGGATTTCCTGAAGAGGTTAGAAATTTTGTAGGTTAGACGATGGAGAGAGTTAATAGCCATGGAAGTAGTTTAGGTGTCATTGTAGATAAAGGATCTTAAAAAGAGAAGGGAGAGGACAGAGGACAGGACATGCAGTTAAAGAGAGAAGGTCCAGATTGGTGATCATAGTTAAGGCATCTCCGGTGATATTCTGAAAAGACCTTCTCAACTGGCATATGTTGCCTAACCCATCATGACAAGAGGCAATTTGTGTTTCTGGTCTTCTGCTGGCAAAGTTAATAATGGCAGTTTGAAAAGATGCAGGTGTGTCTAAAATATACCCTAGCCTTAACTTGGTTTATAGTAAATAAATCCTCCTTTTTATGAGTTTGCCATTAAACCATCACTTACATCATAAATTTTTTTCCCATAGGTGAACTGTGAGACAGATTTTGTTTCAAGAAATTTAAAATTTCAGCAACTGGTTCAGCAAGTGGCCCTTGGAACCATGTTGTACTGTCAGAGTATGAGGGAACAGCCCTCCACATACAGTAAGGTGAGTTTGGGTTTAGAGTCAGGCAGAGCACACAGCTCAACCCAGATTTTTCCTCTAAAATGACAACAGGAAGATATTACTAGATGGTCAGAGTAGAGAAGACAGAATTTTAGTATGTTCTTAATGTAGTCCAGCTAACAAAACAGTTATCCACACCATTTTCTCGTTCGTCAGACTGTCTCATTAGCAGAGACACAGGGAATAAAATGTTATTCAGTGGAATCTGAAAACATTTACTGTATGTAGAGAATGGTAGCATTATAGCATAGGCAAAAGAATATGAACCAAGAGTCAGGTATGGCCTAACCCCACCTCACTTGGTATCAGTTTACTTTTATATGGATGAGATTGACCTAAATGATTTTTGAGGTCCTTTCAAACTCTGAAACAACCTTGAATACTCCCTAAGAGGAGGAGTTCATCTTCAATCTAGAGGGATTGGCATTGGTGGTAGAATAGGATGTATATAAAAATGTAATAAATGTGTGATATTGCCAGTATAACAGAGAAAATGGTATTAGTATAAATTTACACTTAAAAAGCTTAAGTTGCTTTATTTGGAAGAGATCATTTTGTTCAGGTAAGCTTGGTGTTTTGCAAATTGATCTTTGTTTTCTTTTCTGTGTGTATCCAGGGTTTCCTAGAGACAGCTGAGCTCTCTCAACTTAAAGCTGGACCTAATAGAGAAGACTCTCTCAAAGACCAGTTGATGTCATTTATTGGTAAGTTCTGGCAATAGACCCTAGAGCCTAGACTGAGGCTAAGCATAGAAATCAAGAAGTGGTTCCCACTGGGCAGGCTTATTTTTAAAAAATCTTATGATAATTTCTCAAGAGTACCAAAATCATAGTAATGGAAGTAGGATTGTAAGATATTCAGGCTTCTACATATGTGAATCCATAGGCATTTAACTGTCTAGTGCTTTGGACATCTTACTTCTTTTCAAGGCAAGAGTGATCAGTTGGGGAGTTGTGGGAACCTTTCTAGTGAACTTGCCCAATATGGATTGCTGTGGGTGATGAGTGGAATTCTGATTTATCTTGCTTTCCCCTTGTGGGGGGTAGGGACGTGAGAAGGATGGTTGTGGAATGCTGGAAACCAGCTGCTTCTCTAAAGTTCCCGACAATGAGAACAGTCCCTTTTACCAGATCATCTCACACTGTCTGCAAACTATTAGTGAGTCATAGGAACCAGGTTAGGCAGAAGTGTAGGGGGTTTGGGCTTGTTAAGTAATTCTGGAAGAATCTGGCTGTTTTAGCCTTATCTTTTTTCCTGGGGAATTACTGTAACTACTAAGTAGATTTCTTGAATTGTTTTTAAAATTAGTTTTCTTTTCTGGGCATCTCTTTTTCATATCCTTAAGATATAACTCTGGGGTATGTATTTATGTATGTTTGTGTTCCCTTGAGTAAATCAGAGCTAATTATTTATATTTCTTTACTGTTCTATCCCCTTCTTTCCTGCCTGTTTGACTGTTTTGTTTCTTCTTTAGAGGGTAGTAGTATTGATAAAAAGGGAAATTCTAGGTAATTTTTGCTGCTTGTGAGCAACTCTGGGAAAAATATTTTTGTAGAAAGAATATATATTTAAACTGTTGGGTAAAATGAAGTTTGGGATTTTTGCTGTGTCCTGTTATATCACTGTGAGATTCTATCTAAAGTGGTATATCTATTCATAATTTTAAAAAAATTATTTATTTTTGACATTGATTTTTGAAAATTTTGAGTTCTAAATTCTCTCCCTCCACCTCTGCCCCTGCCCATTGAGGCAATATGGTACCTAATATACATGTGAGATCATGTAAAACATTTCTGTATTAGCCATGTGTGCCCCTCTCCCCCCAAAAAAGGCAAGAAAAATAAAGTGAGAAAAAAACCCGTGTCATGCTGTGTTCAGAGTTCATGAGTTCTCTCTCTGGAGATAGGACAGCAGCTTTCATCCCCAGTCCTTGGAATTGTCTCGGATCATTGTATTGATCAGAATAGCTTAGTCTTTCACAGTTGATCACTGTTAAAATATTGCTGTTACTGTATGCAATATCCTCTAACAGTTCATATAAGTCTTGCCAGTATTTTTTGTGTCATATCCATTGAATTAATATAATACTCCTACTCTGAACAAAGCACTGACTATGCTAGAAAAGCTGAGACCAAAAGGAAGTTCTTGCTTTCTAGAGCTTATGTTTTACTGGGGGATATGAAATATGTAGACATATAAGTAAACACAAAGTATGTATAGAGTTATAAACTTTATCTAAAATTTTTTTAAAATTCTGCATTAATGTTTTTTGTCAGTTTGTCATGGTCATTTCAAAATCATTCCTTCAGATCATTATTTATTCTTTAGACTGTTCGTTAGTATTTTAGTAATTCAGCCTTTGGCGTCCTTTTAGTGATTTTTTTTTCATTTACCTGGTTGTATGTTTGTTCTTTTGGTTTTGCTTACTTTGCTCTGTGTCTGTCCATTCAGATCTTTGCATGATTTCTCTGAATTCCTCATATTTAACATTTTAAACTGCACAACATTTCCCCACTATCTTTGTATAACCTAGATTTTTCAGCCATTCACAAATGTTGTACACCCTCTTGGTTTCCAGGTCTTTGCTACTACAGAGAGTGTTGGTGTGAATATTTGGTTATATAGTCATTTACATAACAATTATTAGACCTTTTTGTTGGGGTCTGTATCTAATATTGTGCTCACTGTGTCAGAGGGTAAGGGCAGTTTAGTTATTTTTCTTGCACAATTTCAAATTGATATCCAGAATGTTTAGATCACTTCTTAACTCTACCGACTGTAGATCAGTATACCAGTATTACACCCAGACTCCCCAACATTTACTATTTCCCCTCTTTTATTTTTTTCTTAATTCATGTAGTATAAGGTGAAATCTCAGTTATTTTCATTTGCTTTTTTTTTTTACTGTTAGTGATTTGCAGCACATTTTATAGTATGTTCATCTATAGTTTGCTGTTCTTGTCTAAGCTGTTTCTATCTTTTGGCCCCTTAATCTTATTAGAGAGAGCAGGAGTCACCAAACTATGGCCTCCCAGCCAAATCAGTGCCCTCCCCCTTGCCCAAGCTAGAGAGCCAAGAACATTTTAAAATACAGTACAAATACATAATACAATATAACTTTCTTTTAAAAATATAAAAAACTATCCTTGGCTAGCTGACTGTACAGAAATAGGGTGGGCCAGATTTTGCCTGTGGGCTGGAGTTTGTCAATGCCTATATTAGGGAATCACTCTTGGTGTTATGTATTTGTGTCACTTCCTTTTATATTTTGGTTATGAGACTTAGGTAATATTTTATGCATATATTTTCCTTATTCCATTGTTTCCTCTTCAAATTCTTTCTTCATTAATTTTATTTGTTCAAAAGCTTTTAAATTTTATGTAGTAAAAATTGTCAGTCTTTTATGATAATCTTTTGTTTAATTAAGAATTCTTCTTCTAACCATAGTTTTGAAAGCATCTTGTCACATTTTCTGTCTTTAAATGGTGTGACCATTACAAGTTATTTCAAGAGGGAAAGAGCACTAATGGGGGGAGGAAAGACCTCCTATCGGTGGTGCTATTTGAACTGGGCTTTAAGATTTTTTTTTTTTAATTCAGACTTAAGCTTCAACACGAACATATCCATGTAAAAAGAGGAACAGGAAAACTGTATGAAACTGACTTTTAATTACATAGTTTGTTTTTTTTAAGTATCTGTTAAATTTAACATAATAATACACTGTGACATCTTTTTTGTTCTTCCTGTTGTTCTGTTCTGTGTATTTCAAAAATGCTTAATTGATAATCTCTTTTTTGCATTACTATCACTCCCCCTCCCCCCTTTTTTCCATGAAATCCCTCCCTTATAAGAAATAAGTATAGACAAGCAAGAAAAATTCCCACATTGGGCATATCTGAAAATGATGTATCCCATTGCCTCTCTGCTAAGATGTGGGAAACTATCATCCCTAGTCATCTGGAGTTGTTATTAGTGATTGCATTAATCAGGGTTCTTAGTGTTTCCAATTTTTTTCTTTTATGGTCATAATCATCGTATGAATTATTCTCCTGCTCTGTTTATTTCACTGAGCATTAGTTCATGTAAATTTTTTTCAAATTTTTCTAAATCTGCCCCTTTTGGCACTTCTGATGATGCACAGTGTTTCATTACATCAGTGGTTCTCAGCCTTCCTAATGCCTCAGCCCTTTAATACTTGTATGTGGGTGTATCTGCATGTGGGTGGACCCGCCTGGAGACGGATAGAGGAGCGGTGTCTCTGTTCCTAAGACCATCTGAAATGTGTTTTCCGATGGTCTTAGGTGACCCCTGTGAAAGGGTCGTTCGACCCCCAAAGGGGTCGCAACCCACAGGTTGAGAAGTGCTGCATTACATTCGTATCTAACATTTTTAACTGCTCAGCATTTCCCCATTACCTTTATATAGCCTAGATTTTTCAGCTGTTCATAAATATTGTGCACCCTTTTGGTTTCCAGGCCTTTGCTCCTGCAGAGGGTGCTGGAGTGAATATTTGGTTATATAGTCATTTGTTCAGGCATTCCCCAATTAATGGGCTTCCACCCTCTTTTCAGCTCTTTGCAACCACAAAAATGGTTCTGTAAGTTTTTTATAGATATATGTCCTTTCCCTTTCTTTGACCTCTTTGCAGTATCTGTATAGTAATGATGTATCTGGGTCAGAAGTCACAGGTTAGTTCCATGTTGCTTTCCAGAATGGTATGACCAATTCCAGGTCCGCAACACTGTTGTGCAGCTCCCTTAACAATTGTCTTTCCTTTTTTGTCATTTTCATGTGTCTGATGATCCCTCTGTTGTTTTCATCTGCTTATGTCTGGATGCAGTTGTTGATTGCTTGTATTTTTTGTTTGGAGAACTGTTACTTTCTTTTGACTGATTTACTTTTTATGGCTCATTATTATATATTTGTTTTAGTTCTTTATGTTTTACATATCAGACCTTTGTTAGAGAAATTCGTAGCAAAGATTTTGTCCCAGCCAGCTGCTTCCCTTTTGATTCTTGTTGTATTGATTTTGTTAAAATCTTTTCAGTTTTATGTCATGAAAGCTGCCCGTTTTATCTCCTTTGATCTGTCCTCTATGGTGTCTGATCTCATTCTTTAATGATGTAACATTATACCAAAGTTGATTTCAAGAGGGAAAGAGCCCTATTAGTGTAGGAGGGGAGGATGGTAATTTCAGAAAAGGCTTTGCCTCAGAGGTGGTTCCTGAGCCAGTCTTTGAGGAAGGCTAGGGATTCTGCTAGACAGAAGTAAGGGGACCACCTTTTAGGCATGGAAGGCTATCTGTGCAAAACATGGAGAGACTGTTTCTATGCAGATGATGATTTTGATAGCTTTGCTTAAGTTTTGTTTTTCTGCAGGCAAACTGGGAGAAAATTTGACTCTTAAGCGAGCTGCATGGGTGACTGTACCAAATGGATTCTACATTGGTTCCTATGTACATGGAGCAGTGCACAGTCCTTCTCTCAGTAACATGGTGCTTGGGAAATATGGTGCACTAGTCATCTGCCAGACATCTGAAGAGAAATTGAACCTTGAAGACCTTGGCCGACGACTTGGTCAGCACGTTGTGGGAATGGCGCCTTTATCTGTAGGCTCAATGGAAGATGAGCCAGGTGGAGAAGAGGAAACAAAGATGCTTGCCCAGCCATATTTGCTGGATCCCAGCATCACGTTGGGACAGTTTGTAAAGCCCCAGGGTGTGTCTGTAGTAGATTTTTTGAGGTTTGAATGTGGAGAAGATTTAGGGGCAGCAAAAACAGAATAGATTCCATGGACATTCTGGACCTTAAAAAATTGATTGAGCCACTCTTTGTTGTGAGAGGATTGGTTTGTTGATCACTATTTCAGTACCACATGTGAGCTGTTTCTCTCTGGGTTTATGGTAAAACTGAAAAGGTAATTCACTACAGCAGCTCTAAATAAAGATGCTTTCTTCCTTGTAGAATCTCACCTTCTTCCTTGTTTGTAAAGTTGTGAGTTTAGCTTTTCATGTCATGAATTTGACTTGTCGTGTCCGTGACAGCCCCTGACTGAGCCTGTTAAAAGAGCAGATAGCTTTTTTGGGAACATGAGAATGTGTCAAGCCTTTTGACCTGGAGTTGCTAATCTTGTATATTCAGTGAAATCATGGCCTGTGTATCTTTTAATTCTTCTTTTCCCCTTGGTCATTCCCATTCATTTTAGCTCTGATAAATGGCCCCAAGCAAATTTAAATAATAAATATCTTAGGGGCGGCTAGATGGCCCAGTGAATAGAGCACCGGTCCTGGAGTCAGGAGGACCTGAGTTCAAATGTGGCCTCAGACACTTAACAAAAAACTAGCCGTGTGACCTTGGGCAAGTTGCTTGACCCTAATTGCCCTCGGGGAAAAAAAATATCTTAGAGAAACCAGAAATATCCCAAGGGACACTGAGGTGCTCCTTCTCCTCCCCATTAAATCTATTCACTCTAAGCTTAGATAACTATCTTTTTTAAGCTTAGGTAACTATCTTTTTATGCCAGAGCCCACTCCTCCATTTCCTCTTGTAATTATCCTAATTTACCTCCACTGACATTAACTGTCCTTTTATGTGGCAATATACCAGGTGCTAAGGATACAAAGACCTACAATCCCTGTCTTAAGAAAGCTTTTTTGAGAGGGATGGGGGTAGGGTATGTGGGGTATGGAGTACACCTGGGGCCAGGCTGACCAGAACCATAGTTAATAGAATTACACAAAATAGCCTCAGAACTATATCAAGAGCTAGGGACCTGGAGGGACTTGGAAAGCCTTCTTGTAGTAGGTGGTACCCTGAGTTAAGTCTTGAAAGGAATCTAGGGATTCTAAGTGGCAGAGGTAGGGATGGAATCCATCCTAGCACTTTTTCTTCTCTGCATGTCAGATTGGGAAAAACCTGTAAAGGCTTGTGTGAATCACTGTGGAGTGAAGTAAGCAGAACAAGAGGACAATTTGTATAGGGATTACAATATTGTGAAGGAAAACAACTTCTTTGAAAATCTGGGAAATAGCGTTGTCAAATTAGGAGAATAGCTAGTAGGCCAGTTTAGTTTAATGGGAGATAGTGTTTCTGGAGTAGTAAATTTGGAAAGGTGGGTGGGATCTTCAGTGGCAGGCTGCCTTTTTTGTATTGGAGTAGAGGTGTGGTGTAATTAGATACATGTTTTGGGAAAAGCAATCTGGTAGCTGTGTGGAGGACATGTAGGAGAACAATTTTGCTATCTTTGTTTATAATTTGCATCAACCTCTAAAGTTACAGATTTAGGTGTGTAGAAGTTATATCAGAAACTAATGAAAATGTAATTTGTGGTAAATTTGATTCCTTTCTATCTAAAACCGATAAAATACAGAGTTCACTGGAAAATGTGGCTCATTGGTTATGTTTATGGTATCCTTTGAAGATAAAATTCTAGGGGACCACATGCACAAGTAGTGTTGGACTTGTTACTGAAATGAACACCAAATGGCTTTCAAGCTTTCTTGCTTGAATCTTTTAGCATGACCAAGATGTTTGTTTCTTTGACAGCTGTTGGACAAACTTTGTTCTATTAAAATAGATACTGCTCTATTCTCATTCTTACCCCCCAAACTTCCTAGTACAAAAACATTCCACAGATGTGAAATTCATGTTGTATTTGTTATATGAACAAATGAGGATGTTGATATCATTCCTTCATCTTATAGAGAGGACTTGATTTGAAAATATGTCTGGGACCTACCAGGAGGTATATGAAAATTGCTTACAGATTTCAGTGACTTGTGAATTGTTTTGTTTGGGGGGGGGAGGGAGGCATTAAAGATCTTGATATCTAAACCTTATGTCTGAACACCAAAATTAAAACCATTGCCCTCATGATAATTTTTTTAAGATTAGAAAGTTTGATGTGTGAACTACATAACTTAATGTCTTTGTTTTTCTGCTCTGTTTTCTCTGAATTCATGCAGATCATGGAAATCAGAATGGATGGTTATTATACGTATTTAAAGAACTAAATAATAGCAAAGATATTCATTCTAGGTAACATGCTACACTTTGCAAAACTCTTGCTATAAGTAGCCAAGTACATTGTGCTAGGCAGATAAATTCTTCCCTCATCATTGGCACATCTATTCTCTATTCATCTATTCTCAGGTAGGCATTTGCTTCCATCCTTTAAAAAAGCCCCTTTTCTTTCTTCAGGTTGAGCTGTTTCCAGCCAGGCAAAGCAGCAAATTTTCCCCTCGTGATCCCAAATACAGCAACAAAGTCTTCATCAGAGAGGTAATTCTAGGAGAGATTAAACAGAATATTTCTGACTAGAGGTTCTAGAGCAGTAGTTCTCAGCCTTCCTAATGCCATGACCCTTTAATACAGTTCCTCATGTTGTGGTGACCCCCAACCATAAAATTATTTTCGTTGCTACTTCATAACTGTAATTTTGTTACTGTTATGAATTGTAATGTAAATATCTGATATGCAGGATGTATTTTCATTATTTAAAAAAATTGAACATAACCCACAGGTTGAGAACCGATGTTCTAGAGGATCAGGCACCTGTTAATTAGATCAGGCACAAGTATTTTGCTTGAATAAAGTATCTCCTTTGTAAGTGCTGGAGGGAGAAAGATGACTGTCTTTCCCCTTTAACTTAGAGGAAATAAATCTAGACTTTTTATCTTTTTGGTGTAAATGGTTAGTAATCGGGAGTTAGATTTTTGGCCTGAAAAAGTAGACATAGAGTCTAATATTGTTTCATTGAACAGAATAGGGAGTTTTGTACCAGGTAGACCATAAAATTGGTTGTGAATAATAAACGAACCACAAACATTGGACAAAGTGGAGAACTCAACATAATTCTAATAATGATGCTTCCAGCCTAATCTGAGTTCTCCAGCTGCCTTAAAGAGGTGGATTACAAGATTGTATGCATTGTAGGAACTCTGGTTCAGAGGTTCTTCCCAATTAAAGATATTCAATAGGAAGAACCAGACTACGGAGAACAGGACCTTTATCTACCTAACAGAAAATCCTATACTGACCTCCTTTTTGGCAGGGTCTACATCCTTAGGCAGCTCATGTTGCTGATTTTTCAGCAGTACTTCTATAGGGTAGTATTTTTGTTCACTGCCGCCAGCATTCAGGAAGAGGGAAGTGCCATTCATGTCCTAAGAGAGAGAGATTTGCATGTGTTTACAGTAAAGGATTGTTCTAGGCAGCCAACTTCCCAGTTGCCCCAACAACCATGCTCTCCTGTTGTTAATTCCTCACCTGGAAGATCCCATTATCTGCTAAAGAACTGGGGAATTTTTCATAAATGCAAGGATTTAAAATCTCATCTGAATACTCCTATTTATTTGCTGTGGCATTTTGACTTGAGTCCTTCTGTTTCAGGTCTACTCAGAGAACAACATATCCCTACGTGCTATGTGAGACTGTTACAGCACACTGTTTTCATGATCAAGAGATCATACCTGAAAGTCTTTGCCTCACTCACAGTGTCTGTCCGTGGTTGTGAAGCAGAGTGCTGGGCAATTTGATTTGTAAATAGAGTGTTTGATAACATGAGATTGAGAGCTGGGGAGGGTAAGATATGGTGGGGCAGATCACTTCTGAAAACACACAGCCTGACGGATAGAATATCAATGGTACATCATCCCACCCTGTTGGATCTCTTTTATACTTTTAAATGGATAGAAGTAATTTAGGGTGTTAGTTGGATTATACATCAAAAGCCAATGGGGTGAGGGGGTGCCCAGTGGATAGCATACTGGACCTGGAGTCAGGAAGGCCCGAGTTCAAATCCAGCCTCAACACTTACTAGCTGTTACCCTGGGCAAATCATTTACCTTGTCAGCCTCAGTTTCCTCATCTGCAAAAAAGGAGTAATAGTAGCACCAGTCTCCCAAGGTTGTTGTGAAGGTAAAATATTTGCAACCCCCCCCCTCCCCCGTAAACTCTAAAGTGCTATGTAATTGCTAGCTATTTAAAAAAAACCACAACTAATGGAAATGTTATTTTTGTTAGAAATGGACTGGCCTAGACTAGCTTTGTGCTGTTTTCCCTTTATGATATCTTTGAGAATAAGTCCAACTCACAGCAGTGATTCTCACAATTGCAGCAGTGTCTCCCAGCTCTTCCTTTAACTGTTCATATGATTTGCCTTTCTGTGGGAATATGGAACACACAGGGTCAGGTTGTAAGGAAAGGTCATTTTGTCACCAGAACACGTTCTTTCAGAGACAACACAAAGGTCACAGGAGGGGAACCCTTATTTGCAGGGACAGATTTTAACATGATTTCCATTTCATGAATATAGAAATATCATTCAATGTATAGAAACTAGTAGTTTTGTAAGTAACTTGTAAGCATATATGGAGCCTGCTCCAGGGACTGTACTGGTTCCTTTGGTGGATAAGGAGTGGGATATAAACCAGTGGCCACATCCTCCCAGTAGATTCCCAGTAGCTCTCTTGTTCATTTGCTCCCTTGGTCCTTACACTCCAGATATGAGGGTCCCAAGCCAAGAACCAGCCTGTAAAGATGGGTGGTTCAAAACCCTGTTTGATGATCAGGATAGGTGTGTCAGTCTCCCGGCCACTGGGGTGAGTGTGTAGGTACTCCTGGGCTGAAGTGAAGGCTCCCTCTTTTTCTATGGCATTAGCTTCAGCACCAATCCATAAGAATACCTGTTGTGTTAAAGATTTAATATTTTGTTTTAGGTGGTGGCATATATGGTGACTGGCCTTGATCTCAGGATGACCTGCCGCTGACATATTTTAGCCAATGTAAATCACTGAACCTCTTGTATCCCAGGTAACTTTCTAAGACTGTAAATTACAGACAGTTGCCTGTTTGTATTGGTGGAGGATATTTTCTTCATAGATGGAATTCACAGGTCTGGACCAAAATATATATAATATATCCTATATAACATAATAGAGGATATGGATATGTATATGTATATATATCCTATATTACATAATATAGGTTTATAACTGGATGATCCCTTAGAGGTCAAGGAAGTCCAAAACTCTCATTTTACCAATAAGACAGTAAGTGGTAGAAGTGGGATTTTAACTTGAATCCTCCATTACCAAATCCATGGCTCTTTCCATTGCATTATACCACTTCTTAAATCGATATTATAACATAAGGTCTCCTTTCAGGAATTCATATCCTCAGGAAGCTTTTCCTCATGTGGATTATCAGAGAGGCTAGTGCTTTATGGATGAAATAAATTGAATGAAGAGGAATGGTGGGTTGCCTTTGAAGATTGACTTTATGACTATTTTCTACCCCTTCTCTTTTTTTTTAAATTTTGGGACTTGCAGTTAATTTTAGTGGGAAAAAAGTTCTTTCTGTAAGATAACTTTTGTAGAGCAAGCTTAAAAATTACCATGCATGTTAGGCCATTAGGCTGAGTTTCCAGGTGTCTTACTACTCTCTTTTACCTTAGAAGAATACAAAAAGGGCAGCTTATCTCATTGACTATGGCACCTGATCTATTGTCCTCTGAAGTGGTTCATTCCTGACTTGTGGACAAACAAGTCAAAGTGTATGAATCTATCATCTCTTGTGGACCCTACAGATGCTTCTTACCTGGTCCCAGGTATCCAGGAGCATCACATCACTTGGGGTCAGGTCATCCTGTATGAAATCTGTGATCTCAGTGACAATGAACCGACCAGTCTTATTGGAACACTCAAAGAGACGGGGCTGCACATCAAGGATTTCCTGTTGGAGTCTGCAAGGTACAGTTCATTATGTGAAAACAAGCTTACTTGAAAAGGCATTTTGGAGCTTTATGGGACTTAAAATATCATATGACCTCAGTATGATGAGCCATTTGTTAGTCCTGCATGTTTAGTATAGGAGTTGAAGGGTGATAATTCTGTTCTCAGATTCACCTTTTGTCACTAGCATAAGGGACTTTCCCTCCTAGTGAGTCCCAAAATGCTGCTGGCTCCTGTCCTTCAGCCACGGTGTTCTCAGTGTCATCACAAAGCACTGCAGCTAATTCCTTTGCCATTGCTCGCTCATCACCACTGGAACCCTGGGGTTAGAATGAAAATAGGAGAGCCTTAGCCTCCCATGGGCAGCATGTAGAATGAGAAACTTATGGGACTTCACATAGGCTAAGTATCAAGCTATAACCACCAGTGATTAGGAATGTGATCATTTTTATTTGTAGTGCTTTGAAAGAGGGAGAGTTGAATATGGAGGTTATTCTGTTGGTTTTAGTTAGGGAAAAGAAGTAATACAGACAGTTCTTGTTTTACATAAATTTACATTTTGCAGATTTGACTTTATGTAAAGAATTCTGAAAGGAATCTGCATTCCAAGAAAATCTATGTTAACTTGGGAGGTATACTAATGTGTTCTCTTAGATCCTGCTATTCAGCTTGGCGTTCTGCAGCCTCCCCACTACAACCAGTAAAACTCCCTCCAAGTGAAAGTAGAAGAATGGATGCTCAGAGAGACCACCACTGTGGCCAAGGCAGGATTGGGGGGTTTGACTTGAGACTGAGACCTTTACCCTTCCCACCTGCCTGTGTGTCTGTCCTCCCCTCCCGCCCCCCATCTGTCTTCCATATGTCTGTGCTCAGGTATTATATGTTCGTCCCCAGTCCTGCTCTCCATTCTCGGTCCTGGCCCCCAATTTTCCTTGAACCATGTGCTGGCCCTTTCCCTCCATTGGCACACAGTCCCTTTCCTGTCTTTCTCCTTCCCTCCTTTCCCTGTATACTCAGGCAAATTTACATTACATAAAAATTGCCTTTTTACAGAATAGTCCACTTATATGACGTGAGAATTACCTGTAATAGCAAGATTCCTTCATCTTCAGGATAGATTGATATGCATTATATTTGCTTCAGTTTGATTTTATTTTAGTTGCCATCATCATAGCTCTATTTTAAAGTCATTTTTTCACTGCTTTTGAATGAGCATGCAAATTTGAACTGGGAAATGGAGATGATTAGTTTACAATTTTAGCTGTAGAGTACAAATAATTACTAAACTGTCATTGTAACTGAGATAGAAAGATCTTCATGTCTAGCTTGCATCCTAATGAAAATCACAGAATAGAGTTTGTCTGCCCTGGTGTTTCCTTTTGCCTTATGGTGTGAGGTTCGGGTGAAAAGTAATTATAAGAAATGCTTATTTTTCTTTTTTAGAATCCCTTGGGGAAGGTAACTCTTTATTCATTGTCCATCCTTTCCCTGAGTTCCTTTTGGGAAGGAGAAAAGAGGAAGAATGCCAGTCCATTTTACCTTTCCATACCAGAGGTAGTGTTCATTTTGTGTCCGCAGCAGGAAGACATCATTGGAATTCAGGGAAGAGGCAAATGCTGGTACCTCCACAGCTTTGGTATTGGATTTGTTATTCCCTTGGATCTGGAAGAGTCTTACGGGAGGGTCAGGCTCAGCACTTGCTTTCCTAGATGTTCCACCCTATGGAGAAAAGAACCCACTTTGAACCGGTCTGTTCATGGTGTACCTGTAGCTAGTGATACAACAGAGAAAAAATAGCCTACATTAAGATGAACATAGGAGATCAAGTGCATATCAGAGAGAACGGCCATGGATTTAGAATATTAAAAGTTTGTTGGTTGGGAACTAGCTGTGATTTCCTTAATCATTAAGTTTCTATTGAATACCTATTGTGTGTCTGGCTCTATGTAAGGTACTCTTGGGGATATATAATAATAATTTTATGTGTATGTGTGTGTTAAATGATTTCCATTCACCACTTTCTGAGATATTCTAAATATTCCCATTTCATAGAAAAGGAAAGTGAGGCTCAGAGAGTTTAACTGTTTTCTACAGGGTCACACAGCTTATAAATGTCAGGATTGGGAGTCAAATTCATGTCTCTTACCATCCCAAGGGCATTAATCTTTCTTTCTACTGTGCTTTGCTGCCTATTTAAATATATTCAATAAGAGTTCTAGCAAAATGGCAGAATGAGTAGTTGCAACTAACCCCAGGTCTCTTACTCTATCAGAAAAGTGACAAATACACCAAATTAAATGAAAGAACAGCCAAAAAAGAGGGGAAAGAAGAGACATCCTCATAGGACAAACCTCACAGAAAAGAGTAAAGAAAAAACACCAATAAAACGAATACATAATATGAAAGAAAAGTACAGCTAAATCTTCAGAAAGAAGGAATGTGACTACACCGATAATATCCGCACTCCAGAAGAGGGAGTAGACATCTAACAGGAACCTTCAGAGGGGTCCAGAATAGATATAAGGGAAGAACTGGCATTTATAAAATTAGACCAGTGGAGAGATAATTCAAGATATGAACACAAGAACTGACAACATAGAAAAGACAATGGAAAATGTCAGTGAGGCAGATGATTTCCAATGTGCAGGGTAGATCAGGAAGAATAAAAACATGCAATAATGGAAGAAAAAACAATAAATCTAGAAGATTGAATTTGGTGAGATAGTCTGAGAATTACTGGTCACTGAAGAAAGAGACTGAATACCATATTGAAGGAAATAAAGACTATTGCTTGGAAATATTGAAATAAAAAGGCAGTGTGAAAAATTAATAGAATCCACAGGTCACTGACAGGGAAGAACCCCAACTTTAGCTCACCTAAAAATGGAGTTGCCAAGTTTTAGAGCTTCAGTGTCAAAGAGAATCTTGCAAATTGCCTGGAGGAAACAGTTCACAGATCAAAAAGCACCAATTTGAGTTGTGCAAAACTACTCATTGACAGTGATAAATGAAAGAAGAGGCTGGAACTTAATAGGCTGGAAAAGGGAAATTGGCTGCAGCCCCAGATTACCCATACTAAAAAATTAAGGCTATGCTAGCATGGGAAAATATGATGCTTCAGTGAGGTCCAAAAATGTATTTCCTGCTGACAGCCTAAATTGGGTAGGGCCTTTGACATATATGAGTAAGCAACTGAAGCTAAATGTAATGATTTAGTTTTGAATATAAGTAATGAGTAAAAAAATGATAGTCTATATGAACAGTAAGGAGGTAGCTTCTAAGTCATAGTTACTATGAGGGTCATTGAAAGTAAGGGCTGGGGAAAGAATCTTTTGAAATGGAAATGGACAGAACTAGATCATCTGAAGGACAAAAGGGAAAGTGGAGAGAGAAATTATATTTTAAAAATCTGGGTACAACTAGTGAAGATTAAGCAGAAGTAGGAAGTAGAAGAGAATGGGTGATTCTTAAACCACATATCTGGGGAAGAATTTTTTTAAAAGATTGGAGAATAATCTTTATATAATATAGACAGTTTTCACTTTACATAAATTCATATTACGCAAGTTAGACTTTATGTAAAGAATTCTGAAAGAAATCCACATTCCAAAAAAAAATGCATATCTTAAATTTATGGTACAGTACTGTGCTCTTTGGACCATGTTCCAGCCCCCTCACTCTAGGTGCATATGGTCCCCTTCCACCTGCCTTCCTCCCCCATGTCCTCAAGCAAATTCATATTATATAAAAATTGCTTTACAGATAGGTCTGTGGAGTGGTTCACTTAAGTAAACAAGAATTGTCTGTAGAGTATCAAATTATTATAAAGGGCTAGATAAATTTTGCTATGTTGTAACATGGTGGGAGAGTGGTAACAGTTGATGGGTGTAAAGGGATAAGACTCAGTTATTAAAACAAAACAGGCAGTATGGCACTTGTACCCATAAAAAAAGCTGGGGGTGGGTAGGAAATAATACCAAAGAAAGTAATGGAAGAAAAATCAATCTTTTGTTTTTTGGCTTTTTTTTTTTCTTTTTGGTGGGGGGAAGGCAGGACAATTGGGGTTAAGTGACTTGCCCAAGGTCACATGGCTAATAAGTAGTAAGTATCTGAGGCCAGACTTGAACTCAGGTCCTTCTGACTCCAGGGCCAGTGCTCTATTCACTGCACCCCCTAAGGAAAATCTGTCTTAACAATGTTATTCTTAAATGTTAATGGGCTGAATATATCAATAAAAAGGAAATGAACTGCTGACTAGATCAGAAAATAAAATCTGATAACTTGATGCTGACAGTAAACACATTTAAAGCATAGAGATTTATGCAGAGCAAAGGGTTAAAATACAATCTTATTCTTCAGATGAATTTTTAAAAAGCAAGATTTGTGGTTATGATTTTGGATAATCAATAGAAAACATACAATTTAGAGATCTAAAAATTAAGCTAAATAGTTAAATAGATAATAAAAATATTAACATTAACTGTATATGCACTGAATATAGCAACTGAATTCTCAAAGCAAAAGCTAACAAATAACAAAAGACTTAGAAATAAGATACTAATTTTAGAAAGCAGTAATGTTCTCTGCAAGGGTTTGAACAGTTCGACAGAAAGAAAAGAAATTATAGGCTTGGACAAAATGTTAGAAAAATGATTTGGTAAACCTATACAGATTTCTGAATGGAACTGTTAAAGAATTCACATTTCTCAGGCTCCTATAGTATTTACACAATAACTGATCATATGCTAGGGCACAAAGAACTTACAAATGTAGACAATAGGCAGGAATCTTACATATATCAATTACAGATCATTGCAAAAGAACTAAAAACGCAGAGCTAAATGACGTGTAGGTGAAAGATCAAATCATGGGAACAATAATGAAAATCTTTATATGTTAAACAGAGGAGTTTCTTTTTGGTCCTTGAAGCAATAAGAAGCCACCAGAATTTGTTGATGGCTAGGATATTTGCCATCAGAAAATCACTTTGGTAGTTGTGGGGAAAGACTCGAGGCTAGGAGACTACATTAGAACTGCTTTTTGCAACAGTCCAGGCAAGTCTTTGAAAGTTACATCTTGAATTCATTATATTTTTAAAAATAAAAGGAAGCTGTACACAATAGAGGTTTACAGTTTCATATATCAATCTCTTTTTCTGTTATGTATGTGGAAATACTAATTTTATGTGGTGTGTTGTTCAGAATAAAAAAAGAATTAAAATAATCCAGGTAAGAGGAAATGAGAGCCAAACCTAAAGCGTTGAGTAAGTAGAGAGGAAGGGATTGTATGGAAGAGATATTCTGGACATAGAAAGGACAAGAGTCAATGACCATTGAATATCAAATTACCAAGAGGATACTTTCAGAAATAGCTAAAATATATATGGAAGAATAAAAGATTAGGAATACATAGGAAAAGTTTTAAAAATTAAAATAAAGGAATTGAATATTACTGTAGTTCAGATTTTAAAGCTGTAATTATCAAACTATCTGGTAATGAGTGAAAATAAGTTAATCAGTGAAATAGTTTAGATGAATGTGGGGTTGGGGAAAAGCCATAAAATACAGTAATAAGTAAAAAGCCATAAAAACTTAAACTCTGTTAGAAAGGTGGAAGCCTGGACATGGTGACCTGTTAAAAATCATAATTTAGATACTGAATCATAACTTAGACACTGAGTCATCATTAAGACACTATGATCTATGAAAGCCATAACAAGAATATCATGACCTATACGTGACTGATACATGATCAATACACAAACTTATGTTTGGGTATAACATTGTCTTAAAACCCAAGCTCATTACTAAGCAGAAAACCAAAAATATCTACCAATCAGTGGTGATGTACTCTCTACCTCTTCCTCCCTTTGTTTTCTATAATTACCACAGGGATTTTTGGGGTTCGTTTGCGGGGATCCACTGAACTGTCTTGCCACCACCCCAGACTGAAGATTGCCCTTGTTTTGTAAGTGTTCATAATGATTGATTAAACTGCTACCTAGAATAAATCTGGAGATCCTTGGCCTCTTCCTTTGGTAGAACACCCCACAGTTATAGGGGGAGGTACAGGGTTCCCCCAGCCAGGGGGTTTCTGGACTTATAATAAGTTTTAGAAATTAGTGCCGTAATATAGTCTTTATAAATTGATGAACACAATACTTGGGAAAGAATTCTTTAGCAAGAACTGCTGGAAAAACGATATAGCAATTTGATAAGAAAGAGGTTTGAACTAGAATCTTACAACAGATACAACTGTAAATTCCAGATGGGTAAGTGAGCTATATATTTGAAAATCCATTAAAAAGAGGAGAATGGACAGAATGTTTAAGAGAAGAAACTATCACTACCCATTTTTTAAAGTTCTCAAAGACAATAATAAATCTAAAACAAATCGGCAAAAGTGGAGTAATCCAATGTTGGAGATGCAGGAAAAGTGATTCCACTATTTGTACTCATAGGAAATTACTGACAATAAGAAAAAAAACAGTATATATGAAAATATAGCAATATTATTAATAACAGCAAAATGTTGTAAACAAAAGTGTGAGGCCAAACACTTGGGAAGTGGCTAAAAAATAAAGCACATGAATTTCACAGAATGTTACTGTGTATTAAGTAATGATTGATAAGAAGTCAAACAAATATGGGAAGACCAGTATGGAGTGATGGCAAAATGGTCAAAGAATCATCCTCCCAAAGCCCCCAGACCCATACACAATTATTACAGCCATATAAATGGCGACTTTAAGTGGCAACAAAACTCAGATGAAAAATTTCACAATAATGCTATTAACATAGCACCTCCATCTCTATTAAGAAGAAAACCTACTTCTGTGGAAGGTTGCACATACTCTTAACTATGATTAATTTTATGGTGGTGTACTTATGGTTTTTTTTATAGTTTTTTGGGGGGCACAGGGCAATTGGGGTTAAGTGACTTGCCCAAGATCACACAGCTAGTAAGTGTTAAGTGTCTGAGGTCAAATTTGAACTCGGGTCCTCCTGACTGCAGCATGGAAGCTCTACACTGCGCCACCTAGCTGCCCCTGTACTTATCTTTTGAGGGAATTATAATAGCATCGTGGAAGATTTAGTGGTGAGGATGCTGGGGGTTATTGTGTGAAGTATCTAGTTTATAATTGATCATAATGTATCAGTAAAAATGTTTATATTCAGATATTGCCTACTGGGTGCTAGGAATTCAAAGATGAAAACTGGCATATTGCCTAGCTCAGAGGCGTTTACAAACCACGAGGTGGAAGAGACACACAGGTAACTATGATACACGTTGGAATGTTATGAGCACTTAGGAGAGAGGACAAGAGTTTGGGGAGGCAGAGATCACTTCTAGCTGAAGCATCGGGAAGGGTTTCATGGAGAATGTAACTCTTAGGACAGGGATAACTTCATTTGAGTCCGTATCCTCAGTGCTTTGCTTGTAGTAGGTGCTTAATAAATGTTCTTTAAGAACTGTTTATTCAATTAAGAAGATAAGACCTGAGTTGGATCTTGAAGGACAAGAATTCAAAAGAGACAGACATGATATTCTAGTCCTGGGAAATGTCCTGAAAAAAGTACACAAGAGGCCAGAGGGACAAGATAAAGGAAGAGCTAGGTGGTCTAACTGGTGAGAAGTACATGGGGAGCAGGGGGAGGAATGTAAAATAAGATTGGAAAAGGTAGGCTGGGGCTGGATTAGGACCTGGCTTGTAGTTTGTCAGATAATGGTAGCAACTGAAATTGATATGATCACATTGTATCAATATGATAACCTGCATGTTATGAAGGTTGTCTGGAAAAACAGGTGTAGGGCAAGGGGAAAAAGGATGAATCTTTCTCCATCAATAGGCTGTTTCTGCCCTGGCCATACCCTTCCTCCTTGCCCTTCTGGAACTCCTGTATCTGTAATTTTCTATTCCTGGAATCCTCCAGGTCCCCCCTCTTCCTGACAAATACATACACCTAAGACATCAGAGGTAGGAAGCCAATCAAACCAGAGTGGGCTTCCATCTTTGCTTTAGATACCTTCTTTAGCTTCTTCAAGTAGCACCAAGGTACATGGAGTGGAAATGGACCCAGAAGTCCCAGTGAGGGTTTGTTACAATGATGTGCCAAGTCCTGGGAGCCAATTTCCTGCAAGATCCTCATTGATCCCTTTCTATCATAGCCTGAAGACTGACCTGACAGCTCCCTTGTAATATTCTTCAATGACTCCCTTCCATGCCCAACCCAGTCCTAGTTTGAATGTGTGAATGCTGGTGACACTGTGCCCGGAATTGGCAGACTGCCATTGTTTGGAGATGCTGGTTGCTGTCCCAGTTTGGGGGAGGGAGAGCACATAGTTCTTAGTGTTCTTCCCCTGTTGCCGCTGCTTCCTCTTCTATGCTTCCTTGGTTATATTAAGTTAAACCATGTGGCCTTCCATTAAATGCATCAAGTAAAAGAGACTTGTTTTCAGCATTGACTGCTCTATCCAACTGTCTGCCCTCAAAACAGACTAGCAATTGGTACCATCAGTAAGATTTCTTTCCATCAGATAAAGGGGTGGTCTTTTGCCAAGCAGGGTCAATGGACCCTTATCTCTCCTTTTTCTACCACTAGACTTATATGTCTCTTTTTTTTCTTCCCTCTCCCTTCTTCCTCCAGACAACCTTCCTTTTTTTATGCCTCTTCCTTCTCCCCTCCTCTATTCCCCCTCCTTTAGTTGAAGGCCTATTGAGATGGGCTCTGTACATGGCCCCAGTGACAGGGGATTCCCTGTTCTTTGGTGGGTGGGGAAGGAAGTCCCAAGGAAGGCTTGGATTAGGACCCTCGAAGATGGAATTGAAACTTTGGAGGCTGAGACTTTGGTTTTCCACCTTCAGTCCTTCCTCCTTTTAGGTTTCTCTGCAAAAGGCAATATAACACAAGTACAGGTTGCCATAGTGTTGCTTCAATTAAAAACTGCCTTTAGTAGACAGACCACAGGACCCTAGGACTTACAATGCAAAAATTTAGGAGGATGGGTCTCTCAATTTGTCCCCCAAATGTTTATTTTTCTTCCCTTGGGTATCTAGGAGAGAAACTCAGGCCCTCTTCCTGTACTTCAGAGTCCTTTGTCTCATCTCCAGTATTAATAATAATACTGTTAATATAATAACTAATTAATATAATATAATAATAAATATAATAGTTAATATAATTAATAATGTGTTAATAATAATCATCTTCATAGCTCACATTTACATAGTGCTCACTATATACCAGGCACTGTGCTAAATACTTTACAGTTATTAGCTCATTTGATCCACCTAGGCGTACTCTCCACCCCTGAGGCCTCACTTCTCATTGGCTCGTTCCTCCCAGAACTTCCAATTTAAGAAGTCATCTCAGACACTTTGTGACCCCATTTCGAGTTTTCTTGGCAAAGATACTGGAGTGATCTGCCATTTCCTTCTCCAGCTCATTTTACAGATGAGGAAACTGAGTCTAGCAGTTAAATGACTTGCCCAGTGTCACACCACTAGTAAATGTCAAATCTGAACCCAGGAAAATGAGTGTTCTTGACTCCAGGCCCAGTGCTCTATCCACTGCCAGACTTAAGGAAGAAGCCCCAGCCAAAGGTGTTTGCACAGATAATGCATCTTTTCTGCCTCACTCAGGTGGAGCACATCACTACCCTTCACCTTTTCAGCTCCCTTTTGTGTATTGTCTTCTCCCGGTAGAATGTCAACTTCCTGGGGGTAGAGACTGCTAGTATTTGCTAGTGCTTGTATAGTTGGGTATATAGTAAGAGTTTAACAGATACTTGTTGACTGACTAGATAGTGGTTGCTGAGGTGCTGGTAAAAAAAGTTAGTCAATTGTGAGCTTGCCGATTCTTCCTGTCCAGAATGGAACTTTTACTAAACCTGTTTTTACTAAACTAAGCAGGAGCTGTGAGAACGTTGGAAGGATGGGTGGAAGACAATGAATTCAGATCTGAATGTATTGAGTCTGAGGTGCCAATGGAGCAAAAAGGTGGAGTTACCTAGTAGGCAATTGGAACTGTAGCCTTAGGATTCAGATGAAAGGCTGGGGCTGGGGATAAAGATTTGTTAGTCATTTTCAAAGAAGTGATAATTGAACCATGGGAATGGGTGAAATCACCAGTGGCAAGCGCAGAGAGGAAAAGGGGATTCCTTGCTTTCAAGGAACCAAGACATTAGTTGGATTAATAAATAAATAAATAAAAATAAAGAACGTGACATGAAGAATGATGTGCTAAACTGAGAAGCACTGACTAGAAGTGCAAAAGGTGTTTAGATAAATGAGAAATTATGTGTTGGAGTAGCTGGGGAAATCGTCATGGTAGAGAAAGATGGTTAGAATTTGTCAGGATGGAGGGAAAGCATTCTAGGAGATGAGAATAAGCCCAGCACATGGTGGGCAAGGGTGTAGGTGGGGAGGATGTGTGAGGAGACCAGTCTAAGGATTGGGAGGTGCATGTGGGGAACAGTGTGAAACGAGTTTGGAAAGGTAGGATGGGCCTGATTATGGTGGGCCTTCAAGGCTAGGTAGAGAAGTTGGAACTTGAAGCCATCGTAGGCTCGTCAGTAAAGGAGTGCCACGAGGAAAGTGCCATCTGGCAAGGGTATGCAAAATGGATTGATAAGACTGTTTCTCCCTTCTTCAGTGTCCAGAGACTAATAATTCTGATAGTTCATTCACAGAAACTCCAGTTTGGTTTTCAGCGTACCAATTTATGGGGTAATTTTTCCTAGGGAGAAGACAGGAAAAGGAGATTGTACCTCAAAAATGACAAGCTTTCCTTTGAAGATGGCCATAAAGTGGCGTGGTTCTTTCCCCATGCTGACCAACACCTGCACCGGAGCACCCCCAAACTGTCTGTCCACCTCCACAGCTTGGTAAGCTGAAGCTGTCAGCTCATCCTTGGAAGCATGTCGACCCTACCAGAGAGAGAAGAGAGGTCAGATACGTTGTGGGAGAGATGGATCCCTGTTGCTAGTCTGAATCAAAAGACAGCAGGTGATACATTTGGATTCCAGTCTGAAGGTTATCTTTTAGACTGACCTGCCAGATGTACAGAATGTAACATGGCTTGTTGTTCACTTCATATGTATAGAGAACCAGGTAGCAGTCTCCCCCATAGAAGAAGCCATACCACTGACGCTCAACTGGGACTAGTTCCAGATTTTCAATTCTCCAGACCTAGACAAAGGAGTGAGATGCACAAGACACACAGAGATTGTGTTGGATGTGGAGCCAGCTGTGGAAATCAGTACAGCTTGAAGGAAATTAGGCCACAGTGAGAAAGAGATCCAGGCAGAAGGGCAGTTGAGACCATAATGATCATTTAAAAGACATCCAACATCGCTCTCTCAGGTGCTTTGGGCCCTCAGATCGTGGCTTTAGAGAGCTTTACAAGCTGGCAGACTATTAGGATCATTTTGCAAGGGAGAGTGCTAAAAACACATCTGGGTGGCCTACCTCTCATTCCCCAGAGGAACCCTGGGGGGAATCACCCCCTGGCAGATTTTGCTGTTTCTTGAAGGGCATGCCTAAGATCCCAGAGATGAGAGTGGGGGGTTGGCGTGGGGGAGTGGGGAGGACCAAAAGCAGAACCTACATTCCACTTTTAGGTGTACTGGTGAGTACACTTGCTGCTTTCCTTCCGTTTTGAGTCGCTTGTCTTACCTCAATGTTTCCATTCCCATCATCAACCATCCTTTCTTGGGCCGCTACATCTGGCTTTGTGTGAAGCTGAGTCACATCAAACTTATCCTGAATGACTTTGGCTATAGAAGAGATTTCAGGAAAAGTCAAATAAGTGAGACACAGTTATGAACGGACAAAGACAGCAGGAACAGTGCTGCCCTTTGGAAACTGCTGTCACTGCCAGAGATTCGGGGAGATAATCTCACCAATTTTACTCATGCTGAAGGTTTTTCCTAAGCCTAAGGTCTGGTCCTTTACTGTCCACTTCTGGAACAGCTGCTTGAACATGGCAGACTCAGCTCCATCATTGACAGTCTCCACGTTGGTGCTGCTTGGATAATCCTTCATCTTAATGAAGTCCTATAGCCCCATGAGAAACAGATCAGTCATTACTGAATTTGTTTGCGTGCTTGGTGACTCACCCCTTTGGTTCCAGGTGCTAAGACAGTTCTTCTCCTGAAGTCAAACTCATGTTGACTCACTTTTTTTAAAAATAAAATTTTATTGATATCTTTTGTTTTAATATAGGCTAAATTTTCCCCTGTATATTCCCTTGTCCCCTCCGCCCAGTCATCTCTTTTAAAATAATTTTGCTGATTCACTTCTAACTGGAGACTAAATTGCCTACCCTCAGGATGTATTCATAGAAAACATTTTGGCATCTTTCTGTTAGGCTGTCACAATATTTTTTGTGCTTATGGTGAGCAAACTCCTTTACCCCATGTCTCAGCATTTCTGTAATTTACTTACTTTGTACTCTATCAGACTGCTCATTTATTACTTTGTGTTTCTCAAAAGGAGCATCTATTTTTGTCCTTTCTCCTCAAATAAAGCATAATCTCCTTGGGGTCTAGGACAATATCCTTGATAACTTTTTTATATCTTTCTCCCATTGTCCTGACATTCATCCTATAGTGTATCTATAGGATGGTTCTCTGAGCACAGTTGGTAGTATCATTTACTCACTAAGTCAATATAATTCCCCTATTAGAATGCAAAGTTTTTGAGGACAGGACCTGTTTTGGTTTTATCTCCCCGACACCTAGCATAGTTCCTGATACCTCGTAGGGTCTTAATAAATGCTTGTTGATCGATAGGATCGAACTATCATAGATCTAAAGCCAGAAGGCACTTGAGAGGTCACCTAGTCCAAGCCCATCATTTTTACAGATGAAGAAGCAGGCCTAGATAGGTTGACTTGCCCGTGGTTACAAGTTAAGTGTCTGAGGAATCCAAGTTCATCTGACTGCAAATCCAGCTTTCTCTCCATTGCACAAAATCATCTGGCTATTTTTGTGTATTGATTGCCCCTACCAGAGCTTTAGACATAGCGGTCTGTTTCTCATTCTTGGTGGCTCCCCTTCCTTTCCAGACGTAGATCTTGCTTCTACCATGGTCCAGGATGTAGCAATCCTGAAACATTCCGATGGATAAATGACATTACCACTGGTGGAGACAGGAAGGGAGCCTTACTCTTATAATTACTTATAATAGAGGCTGAGTCCACCTCTATTATACTTACATCATGATTCAGTAAATCTTGGACAAGGGGCCTTGTGGATACTTCTGTGACCGTCAGCTGCCCACTTGAGTCAGAGACACTAGAGAAGGGGGAAACGTGGGCTGATTTGGGTTCTCTTTCCTCAGCAGCCTAATGTTGCTTTCCTTCCTTTCCTTTGGTGGACAGATTCTTTGTAGGATTTGGATTGTTGCTCCCAGTGCTATAGGAGTGTTTGTTTCGTGGCAGGCTAAATTTTGAATCCTTTTTTTTTTTTGAGTGTTCCCTTTATTCTGAGGATTCTACATCTTTCTCCCCCAAATCTTGTCCCTTCCAGAGCTTCAGGGACCTTGAGTGTCTATCTCTTGGTGCTATGGTAGAGACAGCACCTCTACTATCACCCTCACAACTCAAAGAATGAGCAGGAAGCGGTGTGCCTACACAAACATAAATGGTAAGATGTTTCAGTGGAGGAACTTTGGTACTTATGTTTATTGTAGAACAGGGAAAGCTATAAATCTCAGAACTCAATATAGAGATAATCCAAGGTATCTAGATTTATGAGGGGACCCCTAAATTTCCATTCAGGAGTAGGAAATGGCCACTTACTGATATAACGTGATGTTTGATTTCTGTTCTTGGTCTAAGAGCTCATCAGAGGATGCAGGCTTGATCAGGCAGCGTTCACCTAGCGTGTCCTGAAGAACCTTCATCAGGTTTGAACTGGCTGCCTCATTGTCTCCCTCAATGACACCGATTTCAGCACGGCCCCCACGCTCTCGGTCCCGAATATCCTTTGCTAGAAGCATTGCCTACCATAAGGAAGTCCGATGAAAAAAAATCATTGTGCCTGCCTTACCATAGGAACTTGAGTACTGTTGAAGAAGCAAGCATCAGATCCAGGAGATAAGAATTTTTAGTGTCTTAAAAGGTCTTGGGAATTCTTTGTAATGTCCTTCCATTAACTCATCTTCCCAGAAAAATCCGCCCTTCGAACTAACCTTTCTCTGCTGTGGGTGCCATCATCTTCCTAGTGATTCGAATTTGAAAGCTTAGTCATTTCTGACTTTTCCCTCTACACTGGTCTCTGTATCCAGTTGGTTACATCCAGTTTGTCAATTCTGCTTCCATAAAATCTACCCTTTCTTCTCCTTTCACACATTTGCCGCCCTAATTCGGGCCCTCATCTCCTCTCTCCTGGGCTACTGTGATAGCTTCCTAATTAGGTTCTCTGCCTCCAATATCCTCTCTCTAATCCATCCTTCCTCCATACAGCTGCTAAATTAATCTTCCTAAGATCCATGTCCAACAATGTCATTCCCTGCTCCAAAGCCCCTAGGATAAAATACAAACTCTACAATCTGCTTTCAACCGGCCTTTTCAGATATATTTCACATTACTGTCCTTTGTAAACTTTCAGCCAAATTGGACTGTTCACTAAACCTGACATTCCCCCTCTCACCTCTAGTCTTTTCACAAAAACATGACCCAGAATGCCTAGAATGAACTCACTCCTCATCTCTGCCTCTTAGCATCTTTATCTTCCTTCAAGGGTCCACTCATCTTCCATCTTCTCAATGGAAACCTCTCCCATTCCTCCCAGCTAACAGTGCTCACTAGCTAGGTTTTCCTTGTGAACACCTTACAACATGTACCCCCTCCAATTGAGCTCCTTTCATTCGGGACTCTTGTGTTTTTGCCTATGTCGTTCCAGTGCCCAGCATAGTGCCTTTCACCTAATAGGTTTAATAAACATCTGTTGTGGAATTTACTGTCTCCAGGCCAGATCCTACCAAAAAAAAAAAAGTAGGGGGTCAATTATCTCAGGGAAGGTTGGCATGTAGAAATAAGGATAATAACTAGCAGTGGTAATCGTAACAATATTAATAATAAATACTCAGAATGGAAGAAACTGTCAGAAGGACCTTAAGCCACACTCTGGCTCCAAAGAAAATAGGACCCTCCAGTGAGGAGTAGCAACAGTACCTTCAACCGTTCTCCAGTGCTGCTTTCTGGGCCATTCCACTGGATGATGACTCTCCCGAGGTCCAGCAGGAAGACATCACCTAGGTTAAAACTGTCCCAGCTCAGGTCTACCTACAGGTTAGAAATAGAGGCAGCTCAGGGTAGTCCTATAACTCCTGTTAAAACATCGTGAACAGATCTCACCTTCCTTAGAACAAGCAGAAGGGATGGGAGCCAGTCAGTTTAATTTTAACTTTTTTGTGTGTCATGGATGCTTCTGAAGCTTATGGTCTCCCTTCTCAAAATTGTGTTTTTAAATATGTAAAACAAAATAAAAAGAATGACAAAGGAAACCAATTATATTGAAACACAGTTATCTTTTTTTTTGCTTTTTTTTTTGGAGGGAGGAAGGTAGGGCAATTGGGGGTTAAGTGACTTGCCCAAGGTCACACGGCTAGTTCTGTGTTAAGTGTCTGAGGCCAGATTTGAGCTTAGGTCTTCCTGACTCCAGGGCTGGTGCTCTATTCACTGTACCACCTAGCCACCCCAGTTATCATTACAAAAAAAAAAGTTCAGACTCCAGGTTAAGAACCCCTAGCTAGGTAATGCTAATCGGCCCCCTCAGGGGAGTCTGACTTTCTGGAAAGCTTACTTCAGTAGCAGTTATGTGCCTTTTCCCTTTCACATGCAATAGTCGCTTCACATCATAGGTGTTGGTTTCCACATGCTTCATTCCAGAGGCCACACCTCCCTTCTTGTAGCTGAGGGATAGACAAAGCGATGGGATAGTTATCTTTTCTAATTTTTTTTTTTTGCAATTGGGTTTAAGTGACTTGCCCAGGGTCACACAGCTAGTAAGTGTCTGAGGCCTTTTCCTCCTTCAAGGCTCCCCTGACATCACTGTCCTACTAGGAAAAAAATGAACTTCTCACTCCCTCATGGCCCACCTCCTCCAGGAAGCTTTCTTCCATTAACTTCTATCTTTTATCCAATCCATCAGGATTTAAAACCAACCAGCCTTTTCCTCAGTTATCATTGCTGTAATGGATACCTGGGGAAGCTTAATCATTTGGGGAAAGGAAGGAACTGTTGTGAATTCTGCTAAAAATGTCAGTGATTCTTTACTTTCTCTTTCCTTTGCCCTGCATTATATTGTTTCCATCATGGTTCTGTGCTTTGTTCATATTAAATGCCCAGTTATGGAGAGGATGAGTCCAAGGACAGTCCACTTCAGATTTCTACTCACATGATCCCCTGTTTGAAGTAGCCTCGGAAAGTCTCTGATTCATGATATTGAACCTCCCGATGCTGCACTGGGCTGCCTCCCAGATAGTCATCTAGCTGAGTGGTATAGATGGCTGCACAGCTCTGCTCATCTTGGGAAGAGTCCTTTCCGATCCAGTAATGGATATCCTGGCACAAGAGACTTCCAGATTTCCGGGTCTGAAGGATGCCGGAAAAGAGTGGGGAATTAGAAAATGGCTCATTTTTCTGCTGTGACAGAAGAGTGGCATATTAGGGGTGGGTTGGGAGGCTGGATTACTGTCCCTGAGCAGGTCAATTGACCTCAATAGAAATCTATAACTCATCTATTCTGTTCAAGTCCTCGTGGCCCAAATCTACTCCCACATTTGGAAAAAGTGAGAAATTTTGTCATCCCTCAAGATAAGAGCCCTCATAAAGGATGGACCTTCAGAATTTTAACAACTCCTCCCCTCCCATTTTATTCAACAAGTATTTATTAAACATGATATACAAGGCACTGTGCTAGGCACTGAGGGAGGATACAAAGATTAATTTCTGTTCTCTAGAAGCCTATATTTTCACTAGAGTTTATGCTCCCAAATCTCATTGCTCCATTATGATGCTGTTCTCAAGTGCCCAAGTACACAATTTACTCCGTTAACTTGCACTTCAGCAGTAGGACTTTTGTACTGTTCCTTTTCAACTGCTGCTGTTTGTCCTTCATTCTTGAGGAAGACCACGTCATCAGGGAAATGATGCCGTGACTTGAAAGTGAATTGGATTTAAGTGAGGGAGGGCTGTGCAAAGTCATTAGCCTCGCTCTTTCCTCCTGAGCCATCTGGGTCCAGTGACCAGATCCTCTGAAGCTAGAGTCTGGGCCTTTTATATCCCTCCAGGGTATCTGAAGAACTATGTAAACAGTAGTCCACTCAATTAATTCTCCACTCCAGCTCAGCCATTCCTTACCCTTTGAACTGAATAGGAAAGGTCAATTTTGAGGATGTACCTTGGACTTCTAAAGTCTGGGAGCTCTAGAGGGTTAGATCATTTTCTCCCTTGCTGACCTCCTCCGTTCCTGACTTCAAGGACCTCCTCTGGCCCTGATTGCTCTCTGGGACTTCACTGTTGCATTTCTAACTCCCAGCTGGACATTACCAACTGGTTGTTCTATCTAAGTCTCAAACAGAATTAGTCTCCCCTGCATCCTCTTCTCCATGCCTCCCCCCAAACCTGCCCATCCTAACTTCCCACTCTTTTACTGGCACCACCACTTTACCATTTTTTAAAATTCAGGATGAATAATTCAGTTATATTTAATTTTTCCTTCTTCCATATTATAGCCTGCTCTGTAACTCTTCTTCAACTTCCACGTTGGAATCAATTGCTAAGTTTTGCCCATTTTTCTACAGCCTTTGTCCTTCTTTCTACCCCCACTGACACCATTCTACTTCAGGACCTCATTACCTCCTCGGAAGGCTATTGTAGTAATTCTGTAACTGATTTTCCTTTACGCACTCTCCTCATGAATTTCATCTTCTCACAGCACTGCTACGGTGAGATTCTACATGCAATATGTACAATCTTCCTCTGCTCAAAATCCTTTGGTGTCTCCTCGTTGCTTAGCCACTAGCATATAAGTCTGTTAGCCTGGCATGCAAGACATAGTCTGTTTCCAAATTATTTCTTCAGCCTATTTCCCTTCCACAGTCTGCATTTGAGCCAAAACTGACTATTCAGCATTCTCTGATCTCATCCTGTCCTTGGCCTCCATGTCCAAAATTGTCTCTGCCTGTTGAATTGCTTCCCTTCCTTCAAGGTTCCATGCAGGAGTCACCTTCTCCATAAAGTCTTCTCATATTCTCTCTGCCCCCACTGATCCCCCAAGGTAGGTGATTTCATCCTTCTTGAATATTCCTTAAGCTCTCTCATGAATTTAGCATTTTATACCTTGTATTTTTGTTGCTTGTATATATTTTTAAGATCTTTGAGAGAAGGAACTATATTATCTTTGATCTTTCTAAATCCAGAACATTGCAAAATGCATTTGTATATAGATGTTTGGAAAATATTGGCTTGTCCCCCAAGGTTCCCCGCGGACCATTACCCTCCATCACCAGCAGGTGTCTCCATGGCTCCTGAGAATAGGTGACTGAGGCTAGGGAATTAGGGACTAGGGTCTGCTCACCGAGAGAACCACATAACAGTCTCCCTCGTAGAAATTGCCATGAAGGCTCAGTGGCACAAGCACTAGCTCCATTTTCTGGAAGGACAAAAAATGAGTCAGGGGTACATGCCGGTTTGCATTCCTTCTACCAAGTGCTAATCTTTCTCCCACCTTTGCTTTTCCCAACCCAAGAAATACCTGGAATGATAGGGAGGGGTATGACCCTGGCCAATTCCTCCTCTGTTTCGGGGGTAATACTCCACCCTAACCCTGTCAGAGAGCACGACAAATGGACTGTTCTGATCCAGACCTGTGATTTTATTGCTAAAGGGAATGGATAGGGAAACTCTCTCCACCCTTGCAGGGAGAGTTGTCTGGAGCCCTGAGAGGTGAAGTAATTTCTGTAACATAAAATGTTAATTTGTCCAATGTGGGGGCTGAGGAAGGGCTTGAACCCTGACCTTCCTGATTCCAAGGCTGGCTCTGTATTCAATAGGCCACACTGCCTCTCAGCAAAAGAATAGGTATAAGAATGATTCTGATCTTTTTGTAGCACAGTATGACCATTACTCATGCCTGGGAAGCATAGCTCTGAGGCCAATCCCTGGAGCTGAGACTTGTCCAGATTTGGGGAGAGAGAGGAGCTAGTCCCCTGCAGACCCCAAGCGATTTTGCTGTACAGGTGCAGCTCCCTTATGTTGCTACTAAACCAGGGTAACTAGGGAGTCCCCTGCCAGCCAGAAGGTAAGAGATTATCACTTGGGAATATCACTTCAAGTTTTGCCCTTTGGGAATGAGTTGATTTTGCTAAAAGGGGACAGCTGACTTCACATGTGTAATTGATACGATATTGCTAGCCTTCTCAATGGGTGGAGAAGAAGCAGGTAGGAGAGAATTTGGAACTCAAAATTAAAGAGGACAGCTACTGGGCAACCCAAAAGCCCAGTCAGGCCACGACCCCTAGGCCTTGTGATTTATTTTCTCTCACTGACGACAGATATATAGGTAGAATGAGAACTGATCCCACAACCTGGGGAAAATTAAGTAGGTAGAAATCCACCCTATGCCTCTGTGGGGGCTAGAAGAAAGGCAAGCAGAGAGAGAGCCTGACCTCTGGTACAGTCATGTAAAAGAAGTCTTCTTCTACTCCCCTGACCATGGCTGCCATTGACCTTGCTTGCTCCCTTGCCTGCTGCCAGGGCTACCTTACCACCAACTGTCCAACCTTTAGTGGTAAGGGCTGGAGGCAAAATTGTAAGGAGCAAGGAATGAGGCTGACAATTTCAGGAGTTCTTGGGAAAAGTGTCCAGCCCCCCTAAGAAGGAAGTATTCCCTTTTCCTTCCCCAGATGTTAGTATCTAAACTTAAAGGCCCACCTTCATTATGGCTCTGGGGGCTAGGTACTCTTTTACAGAATGTTTTCTCCAGAGGTGGGGATCTTAGTTCTAGGAACAAAGCAGCACTCGATTCCTCAGGGAGGAAGTAGGGCACTGTATTTCAATTAATGAAAGAAGTTTACTATGGGAAGGTTTGGTATTACTATGACGAGGTGAGTGTGAAGGGCCTCTAAGCCTTATGGGCCTTCATTAAAAATACATCCTCCAAGTTGAATGTAGAATAAAGATCATTCTTACTGTCCAAGTTGCTGGTGTTCAGCATATGGGAAGCACCTTTATCTATTTCCCTTAGGTTCCTGAGGCAGTTAGGGATAGCCAAGTACATTCATTCACTTTCCTCCTATCTCACTATCCTTCTAAACCAGAGAGAAGTAGTCAAGAAGCTATTCAAAGTAGAACAAAGTTTGCCTGACGCCAACATTCAAGAGAGCCTTGTGATGGTTCAGTGCCGCAGGTAGGCCCTGCCTTGAAGACGCACCTTGGCTTATGGGGACTGCTAGGTAGGACGGAGGCTGAGAATTTCTGTCTTTGACCATGGGGGCCCAGCTTACCTCTATTCTCCAAGTGATCACTCCTGGGTCATTGCCCACTGCCCTGAAGGCGCCACTCAGAGACATGGTGTTTGTCTTCTCTGGACTAAACTAAAATGTAACTGAGGAAAAGATATAATGAGGCATCCCAACACTGAGTATTTATGCAGTACTTTTCTGCTGAAACATTCTTGGTATCTTCCCAACCACACAATTTATCCTTCATATTTTTGTAGGACATTCCTGACCATCACAGATGAGGAAAACAGTAACAGCGTGATATTTATATCATGACTCAAGATTTACAAAACAGTTGATGGACACTGTCTTATTTAATCCTTATAGCAATCCTGTGAAGTAGGTACTACAAGAATTACTATCCCTATTTTCCAGATGAGGAAACAGGCTCAAAAAATTAAGTGAATAGACCGTGGTCACACAGCTCCCAAGGATCTAAGATGAGATGTGAACATTGGTCTCTTTTGCCTGGAAGTCCATGGATGTTTCTGATGAAGAAGTGGCGTATCCAAAGTCTCACAAAGAATTGGTTACAGATCTAGGTTGAACTCAAGAATCTTTTTCCTGTTCTTTTTCGGTTTAATTCTTTTTCCTTTAAAGTTGTTTGAATTCGGTGGGGGCACCAAAAAAGATGAGAATTAAGTTCAAACCAGTTCTTTCCACCATGCCATGTTTCCAATCTGCTCATTTCCCCTACTCTTCCATTAAGAAGTCAATGAGGTGCAGTGGAACAGTGCAGGGCCTGAAGATGCCAGGGAACCTGCCACTTACTACAGTGGCAGTGGGGCTGTGGGTCAGTGTGTAAGCCTGGGTCTCCTCATCAGCAAAACAAAGATGATAATACTTGTACTTCCTATGTTATGAGTTGGTTGTGAAGAGAGAGCACTTTGTAAACTACACAATGCTGTGTAAATAAATGGCAGTTATCGTCATTTCTCTGGCTCCTCCTTTCACTGAATTTTTAAAAAAACAAACAAAAGCTATGTGCCTCTGCCTGAGCCATCGGAACGATTCCCTGGTGCCCCATGAATGAAAACGGAACAGAGCAGCAGGGCTGGCAAAGGACAAAAGACCACAGGTGCAAGGAGCAGGCAGGCACTGGGTGTGGTCTAGTCTAGTATTCTGAACTCGGGTGTAAATTCAGCCCTATCCACCTGGGTGGGAGGGATGAGGTGCTCAGAATTCATGGATGACCGACTCCATCTCCTTTTCCGATTTTCTTTTGTGGGGAAAGGTTGGCTCCTGCCAGCTATTTAGCCCCGGGGTGAAGTCCCTGTATATAGTATCTTTGTTATAATATTTTATTAAGCACTTATATATAATGTATTTTTTGTACAATTTGGAGACATGGATTTGGCATTTGGGCTCTTAATCTAACAGATGTTACAGTTGACAGAAATGAGAGAAAATTCCTTCTCACGTACGAACAGTAGAGAAATAGGATGATGGAGTTTATAAATAAATGCAGATACTAAAGGAAGAGCAACCCTACAAGAATTGTTATTGTTCTTGCACTGGGTGATGGGATAGGGAATCATGAGAAAATCTAATTGGATCTTCTTTATCATTCATCTGTGAGGCCAGATTTGTAGAACCAGCATCATTTTAGGGAAAGCCTTAGAAAAAGAACACACCCTCCAAACAGAGAACTCTGTTCTCTGCTTTTGCTTTGGGTCAGAAGATGGATGGTGATGAAAAGCAGATAAAAACAAAGGAGTCACTGGGTAACTTGCCCTGCCCCACCTCCGGTGGAATTTACCCTGGACCTAATGGTCTGCATTTGGTGGGTATGGAGTATTTTCTCTCCCCTTTAGTGCCCTGCCCCTTACTCCCTCAACATTAATTTAAAGAGGAGGGAGACAGACAAGGAAGGGAAGCACTGAAGAGGCTTAATTTTTCTTATCCCCAACTTTTCTAGTTCCAAAGTAACAGGACCAATTCATTAGCAAACCAAAAATGAATTAAGAGCACTCTATCCGAAGCCATCCTTCCCTTTCAGATGGCAAATGTAAAAGGTCAGAGTCCTGGTGACCCCAGAGAAGGCCCACCTTCCATGAAGGAACTTGGGGAAGGAGTTTGAAAAATAATTGGTCCAGAGTAGGTGGTGTTCTGTCCTGCCCCCAAACTAACCGCTTTCACCTTCAGCTGCCATTCACTAAAGGCAGATTACAGTATAAACCTCCCTGGGGATGGGGGCCCAGGCCAAAAAACCTGTAGCCCTGTGAAGAGATACAAAAATGTCGCCTTTACAATAACCAAACTGGAATTGTTTAATCAGGAATACAGGTTTTTGAAGTCAAAACAAAGTCAAGGTTTTTGAAAGGAGTGTTTTCCCACTCCTGGTTTATTCTTCTTGGCCACATGCATTTGGCAGTTTCTACCTCCAGTAACCAGTGCTGTTGTTAATCCCTCTGACTCCTCCCTAACCCTCCCCTCCACCCATCTGCAGGGAAGGACTTGAAGATGAAACTGTCCCAAAAATACAGTTCAATTTAAAATACAGAATTCTTAAAGCCGCCAACTCCACAACTAGGCACCTTCCTAACTCAGGTCGTTTAGTACATACAAAATCATTTTTTAGTTAATTTAATTTTGTCTTGTGCCATCTGTAGTACTTCTTGTGATAAAGCAGACATCCAGGGGATTGTAAATGCATTAGAAATCATTGCCCTAAACTGGAGGGATACCTTTGCACCTCAAAATGGATTATGTATGTTTCCCCCCGTAACTTCACCCACCCCATCTTTCTCCAACAGAGTCAGAGGATCCAAGGAATCCTCTTAATTCTGCCCATACTTGCCAGAACTTGTCCCACACCTTTATCTGATCCATTTCATTCTTTATCTTTTTTAAACAATCTTTTAAAAACTAAAACCAAGAAATGTAACTTAAGTCTTCCAGGATATGTACAGGATTGTTCCCTCTGAATTCTAGAATGCTATTCACCCATAAACCAAACCAGCCTTACCTGGTCCTTTCCCCAGACTAGAGTCCTCAGTCTTCCCAAGAGTAGGAGGCAGGTAGCTAATAATGACTAAACTCATCCACAGCCACAGAACTGGGAGGGTACCAGATCCTTGCTCTTTGTCCAGGATAGCTGACCTGACAATGGCTCATATTTGCTTATATTTGCACCTTAACTGCATTTTCTCAGTCCTGACCAATCACAGTCAGGCTGGCCCCCGGCTGGATTTATGAAGAGAAGGCTTTATGTGTGCCTATTCAAAACAGCAAAAACCAGGAGACTTTTAAAGGTCTTTTCTCTTTTAACTCTGTTTCCACACCCTATTCTAATTGATTTTTCTAAAGTGCACAGCCCATCAATAATGCAGGAAGTGGGGTGGGGTAGAAGAGTAGATATGAAATTAGCCATATTATAGATGGGGATACATTAGGCTGACAGATACCGTATGACAGACAGAAGCCAAAACAAACAACAGACACAGTACCAGGAAATCCTAGCCTTGCTCTGCTGAGAATCAGACCTTGGGAACCTGCAGCCAGAACACAGCTGCCACTGAGAGGAGTAACATCAGGGGGACGGAGCCCTAAGACCTGAAGGGAAGCCTAGAAGGAAGACTATGTTACCGGGAAAGAGGCCTTTTCCTATAAAACCCTCCTCGGTCTCAACAGAATGGCTCGGCTCTTCTCATGGGGAGGCGAAGTGCTTTAAATGCATGGGATCCCGGGGTTCTTTTGGACTCCTCATCTCTCCTAGAGAGTCAACAGTAAAATGGGGCTCAATTGCCCAGGTACAATAGTTCCATATGGTCTGGTAAGGAGGTGAGAAAGAGTCCATACAGCTTGGGAGAAGCCCAATGTTGAGCCCCGAGTGGGTTTTCTGGGCTGCAGGTCTCAATGCAGCACATCTGGGGAACACCACCTTGTATGACAACACGCCCACGCTGGCTCAAGCACACAGTGACAGAGATACATATATTTGGGTTTTTAAAAAAACCTTTTTATTATTTAATTGCAAGTAATACAAATATTCCAAAAATATAAACAGACACTTAATGGCGTCAAACATTTCAAGTTTTGGAATAAAACAAATTTCTCCAAGAAACCATTAACCTGCAGCCAGGGCAGTCGGAGTGCTGCCGCACGGGACACGGGGGCACGGCCCCTCTGCCTCCAGATCCGGCATCCCCAGGTGGGGAAGCAGCCCAGGCCAGAGCAACTCTTGCCCCGGGCTCCTCCGGCAGAAAGGCTGCCTCTGAGGCCTGCAGTCACTGGAGGGGGCAGCCGGACCCCAGCCCCACGACAGAGTCCGGCCTGAGCCGCCCACTGCTTGTCAGAGCCCTGCTCTGCAGAGGACACCGAGTCACCAACGAACCCCGAGACAGCCTGCGACTCCGCAGCAGCAAACAAGCCAAACACCCTGGGCTCCCCTTATTCTCCCCAGACAGCCTGGAGGCAGTGGGAATCACACAGAGGTACCTAGTCTCTGATTTTCCCAATCCTTACTGCTTCAATACAAAGGGAGATGCCCTATCCATGGCTTGAGCGTGGGGAATTCTTTAAACATGGCACAAGGGGCTCCCAGGAAGAAGGCATCGGGGCAGGGCAAGGCCAGGGGCTGGCTACTTTTTTAGACTTTCCATGATTAGCACATCCAAAGTTTCTAGGTTCTTATATAAAACAGTAAAGGTAAATTTACAAGTTTACAAAATAGTCAACATCTTTGGGAGGCAAGAGGGAGCTAAAAAGTCCCAGACAACTCTTAAGGCAAATTTACCCAAGGATATTTCTTTCCCTGTTTAACAATTAAACACTTGAGTTCATAGTCCAATTCTCAAAAACTCATGCAGGTCCAGGACATTGCTCTCTTTGCCTCCCCAGCCTGGGATCCACAGGCCTCTGAAGGGCATCCTCTCTACAATGTGCAGAGTTGAGATGCTTACCCCTGACCCTTTCCCAAACTGGCCCTTTGTTTAAAGCTTCCCCCTATGAGAGGGATGTGAACATCAGGCTCTTTCTAAAGAGAAGCCCAATCAGAGACAACCATTGTGTCACTGAAAAGGCAACTTAAAGAACAACATTTGGCAGAAGGGTGTATTCCTCGAATGGTTGGTCTATGTGTAGGATGATCTCTCTAATGAAGCATTAGCTCTTTAGCTGAGACCTAGTTTAGATGGGGCACCCTGGCTGAGCTCCGCTCATAGCCAGGTGAGGTAAAGAACTCTGGTCACCCTTTGTAGAGACCACTTCCACTTGCTTACACTCTTGACCTCTTCAAAGTAGGGGTGGGGGTAAAGGGTGTATCCAATGGAACCCAACGGGGAAAGAGAACACTTTTTCCCCTAGCCCCAGCTCATTCCAAGGGTAAACCCACCATTACTTGAGTACCAACTCCTCTTGGGATCAGGGTTTGAAAACCCTGCCAAACTTTTGACACACCATTACCCAAACTACTGTTTCAAACTACTTTTGGTAGGACTGGCATGAGGTCCTGGTCAAATCTGGTTGAGGTCAATGAGTGACAGTTCTCTAAGGGAACATGCTTTAGCTGGAAGACCATAAAGATTGGACAGAGGGGCCAGGGCGCATGACATATTTACAGCTGAGTAAAAACTAGTGGGGATGCCAAGTACACTGGGCCTATTATGGAAGACAGTGAGTGTACGTACCAGTGGGCCAGGGAATATTGTCATCTGTCGCAGGTCACTTAAAGGGCATCTCAGTAGAGGCAAGATAGGAATGACAGCATTATCCCTCCCCCTGTCTTCTTTAGAACCATACTCAGGGCAGTAGGGGGTGTGGCACAAAGGGTCTTGGAAAAGAGGCTTAGGAATGTCTTTCAGCATAGTCGTCTTTCATTATTGCTCAGGTATATCTCAAGAGGTTGATGTCTCAAAGCCCCTAATGGCAAAGGCAAACGGGCTTGGACCAGATGTCAGCAATGTTTTCACTACTGCTCACTCAACCTTGAGAAGCCAGTAGATAATGGCTTGGAGGTAGGGAGGATTAAGTTCAAAATCTACTCCCTTCCCCCAACTCTCCAGTGATAGCTGGTCGTGAAACTTGGCATCAAGTGTGGGATTGGTGATTAGGTTTATTTTTTTGGCTGTTGGTTTCTGTCAGCACCCAGACTCACCCTCCATTTATACACAGAGAACCAGTCTTAGGAAATGCTTCCACAGAGAAGTAGCTAGCGAGAGAAAATGGACTTGGGAAATTTTGTTCTAGATCTCCATAGCTTTTGGGCCCTGGACATGTACTCTATGGCACCATCTTGGTAAAAAAAAAACCAAGGAAAAAAGATGGAAACCTGACAACAAGAGAGGGAATCAGAATTGGCAACAATGATCATGTAAAAGAGGGACCATAACCAGAATGCACACCAAAACACAATAAAGCTGCTCTTCCCTTGACCTTCATCCAATTGGCTATTTTTTGAAGCTCCCCCCCAGGCTCCAACCCAAGAAAGCACTTGAAAGTCAAAGAGAATGGTGGGGAAGAATCCTGTTTTAAGTGTACTGTACCTGAAGCAGTGTGGAGTTTCTTCAGGGAAAGGTAGGGAAACTGGCTCCTAATTACCTCTTAGGTGATGTTCCTTTAGGTTCCTCACCACACCCACTCCAGGAGAAGCCAAGGCTATAGCAGAACATGATTACAAGATAGTGCTGCTTACTGGGGGTTTACCTTATGAAATCCCCAAAGTGCTTCCCAATACATCAGAGCTTTCCAAATTTGGAAAATGACTGCATTTTGTACATGTGGCTTAATAAGGATGAATGCTTTTTAAAAAAAGAGCCCCTGACATTATGCCTGAAGTGCCTACTGATTCTGAAACCTCACACCTGAGCATGCCTTGGGTCTCCTTTCCCCTTTCTTTTCTGTATTACTAAGGCATTTGCAGGAAGATAGCATGCTGCAAGGAAGAGAACCAATTGTTGGTTCTTGTTTATTTTCTACTTATAGGACAGAGGTGTTCTTGGGGCTGCCCATGCAAAGGCTTCACCATCCCATTTCTCCCCAAATTCAACTGCTTGACGATGAAATGGGAAAGGAACTAAAAGAGTTTCAATGGCATTAAAACTGATCCTTCCTGTTCCTTTTAAGAAGGATCCCTGAAAAGAATTGTTCTCTAGATTTCTCTCAAGATCTATAATCTGATCCATGACTCAGAGTAACAGAAATTCTGGCTTTGAAAACTCCTCTTGAGCCTCTGACTCCCTTATCCTCCAGCTTTCAGGCCAAGGCCCAAGCTTCTTATAGAAACAAACCAAGCCCCACAATCCATTTTTAGAAGGAGAACTTTAAAACAGAGTCTCATCAAATGAAATAAATTCTCTGTCCTCCTTTGAGGCTAGGGGAGATTTCTTGCCCATGGTTTCAGAAATGTGAGTGGGGTGTGAAGGTGAGGGAAAGGGCCTTCGCCCCCAAGTCCCAGGTTGGCAGGAGGTAGCTGGGAAGGAGGGCTTCACAGGTGGCAGTGATGGCCCTTTGGACCTGACCCTCATGGCCACATCTGTGAAGCCAAAGTAGAGAGGCTCATAGGATGTTTTAGACACAATCTCTTTTTTCCAAGGTCAACATGGGTCCCAAGCAAAGTTTTTGAACAGTGTGCATTTGGATCTGGTGCCAATTTGCCGACATATTGTGCTGAGAGCAGCATATCCCCACCTCCTTGGCACAGGCCCTGCATCCTAGGGAAGACTCGAGGTTTGGCAATAGAGCGTTAAATGGTCTTTGTTCCCATGAGAGGTCAATGGCTTCTGGATTGACTCTCTAGGAGACGAGCTCTGGCTCAGGGGAGTTCAACCCTTGATCGTACGACTCTTCCCCAACCTGAATCATGGTGTCAAGGCGAGAAGGTGTCGGTGTCATACACATACACACACACACACACACACATACACACACACATATACATGCTCACAAGTGTGTCCCTCTGGTGCCCAGGTCATGGAGCAGGGGGTACTAGTGGTCACTGGTCTGCTGTTTGCCCATATTGTCATCTAACCTGCCCTAACTCACTTTACAATCATTTTTCCCCGCTTCCTGTTTCCGCCATCCCTTCCTGGCTGATAGCGAAGGCACAGTGTGTCACAGTCCCCTGCAGTCCTAGATGCTGCTAAGCTTGAGAAGACTACAGCGCCCTCAGCTGCCCAAGGCTAGTATAAACATCTTCGGCTCCACTTAGCTCCTCAAAGATGGGGATCAAATTCAGCAGCTCTGTGTCTGCCATGTCATCAAACCAGGACTGCACAGGCACCTGGAGAAGAAGAACAAGCAGAACGAGGGGGTCAGAGTGGCCAGCATCCTTGGATTTCGGCTGGAAAGGTCGCTGGATTTTAGGATTTCCCCCATCCTTCTCTTCAAAGTAACAGCAAATCCTGTTAGCCTTCCATAAGTTTGAAAAGGAAGTAAAAAAGGGCCCAAGAGAAGCTTCCAGGGTATCCCAGGAGCTCTAGAAGACAAGCCCTTTTGAATGGGTCTTGACACTGTCTTTTCCCACCTTGACTTATTATACACAATAAACTGGATGGAAGCCTATTAACTCTCCTCCTCCACCTCAACTGCTAGCGAGGGATGGAAGAGAAATGAGACTCAAAGTGCACTCACTGCATTCTCTGGGTGGAAGATATATGAGGCAGGAGAATTGTCTAATATCAGGGTTTTCCTCAGGTCTCTCCCTAATCGGCTGAGGTCCTTGACATAGCAGCCCTGGTGGAACACACAAGACTCCCGGAAGAGGCGGGCCCGGAACACACCACACTGGTCCAAGAGATCAGTCACAGGGTCAGCATACTGTGTTGAAAGAGGAAATCTATGTTTGGCTCAGCCCTTCCTTCCCTGTGTGACCCAAGTTATCTAGCAGAAGCACCAATCTTTTCTCTGCCTGCTGCCCTCCACCCTGTCCCAAGATACCTTGGCCAGGCTGGCAGTGAAGAGAACACACTCAAACAATTCCCCCATTCGCCTCAGGAACTCATCCACATAAGGCCTCTTAAGCACATAGACCTGGAGAAAACCAGAGGGAACTGTGAGAAGGGGAAAGTTGGAAAGGTTTGCAAAGTTTAGGTAAAAGCTTAAAACCAGTCATCTGACTCTTCCCAACCTGTTCCAAAGAACAATAATGTATGCTCAGAATTCACTTGGCAGCTGGGCTGCCATGAATAGAAACCTTTAGCCCTACTGACCATGGCTGGGCTGATCAGCATCACTCACCTGTACTCTTCTTTCATCACTAGGTTCCCTTGAGGCCAAGACCATTTCCATGGCCCAGGGCAGAAAATTAAAAGCACGGTGGGCAGGGCTGGGAGGTGTGTCCTGGGAGTGTCTGCTTCTGGCAGGGTGTAGTCAGCTGCCTCCAGAAACAAGTAATCAAGAATAGGCCAGCAGCTGGACACAGCCTATCCTGGATTACTTGAACCTGGCTGCAGCCTTTGCTGGATCTTCCTGTTTTCTTCAGCTCTGGCAGAATGATCTGCTGGACTCCCCAGTGGGCAAAAAGTGGCCCTGCTCTCAAATTCCACCTCCTCCAAAATCATCGCTGAATTGATGGGCAAAAACCCCCAGTCTTTCCTCTTACAAGTACTTGCTTGATCTCTTTCTCCAGCTGCTCCAATCCCCTTATTGCCTCCACCCCTAAAACATGTATTGGTGGCTTCTGAGAACACCTTGGTTTAAATGTTTTTCCTTTTGCTGTCTGTATGGCATAATTACTTGTGAGACCTAACAAAGTCTTAACTGATCTCTCTGCTTTTCTTCGACTCCTGCAGTTTATCTTACATAAACAGAGGAGCAAGAATGGCTGAAATGGCAACCATCACATCACTCCACAGCATCCTACTGCACCCAAGAGCCTTCCTCCCAAGGCTGGACTGCTTCACAAGCCTTCTCTCAATACTGTGCAATGGAATCTGCAGCCCATCCTATAGAAGTAGCTTGTTCATTCCACAAATGCCACTTTGTCAGAGTAGAATGATGGCCTCCTGTCTGCTGAAGCACCATACTCAGCTCTTTCCACCTTTAAACCCCACTAGAAGCTCTTCTCCAGGAATCTGTCCCTCAATCACCTCCTCTCTTTAACTCAACTTTTCATCAGATAACTCCAAGCTTGTCTATTCCGTGTACTATGTCCTCCTTTATATGGTATTTTGGACATGGCCAGTTCTTTTCATGAGTGTATTTTGTGTCCCTAACTTGATGGCCCTGAGGGCCAAACTCAGGTCTCTTAAGGCCCTGCCAAAGAGTGCTTAGCCCACCAAAGGGGGCAGCACAGGTACTTACACAGTACCAATCCTAGTAAAATGGTTAACAAAAGCCTTGTCGGGCTATGACAGTGACCACTCATTGCTATCTCTGAGGGTCGTTTTCTTCGAACTTTCAATAGGCCATAGGGACATCAATGTCTAACCCAAAGTCTGTCCTGACCCTCCCGGGCTTTCCGACTGCTTGGTGCCCCAGCCAGGCAGGCAGCCTGAAATGTTGCTTATAAACCTGATCCACAGTGACTTCTGGCCTCAAGCCTCAAACCCATCAACATGCAGGGTCTTGCCACATCGTATGTGTGACGACTAACTTTGATAGACTGGGCTCCTCTCAGCAATGTAAAGTTATAACTCCAAAAGACTCATGATGGAAAGGGATATCCACATCCAGAGAAAGCTACAGAATCTGAATGTAGATTGAAGCCAACTACTTGTTCTCTCTCTCCTTTTGTTTTGTTTCTTCTTTCTCACTGTTCACTCCATTGGTTATAACCCTTCTTTACAACTTTATTAATGTTAAACGTGAAGGTATTTGCAGATCCTATATTTGATTGCATGCTACCATGTGGGAGGGGCGAGAAAAAGCAGGGGGAGAAAATTTCCAACTTAAGGGATTGTGGAACTGAACATTGTAAACTAAAAGTAAATAAATAAATTTAATAAAAAAATTTTAAAAACCACACAGGGTCCTGCTTACCTGGTGAGTTGTCCCCTCAATCTCCACAGGCACTATAAAGTCAGCATTGTTGATTGGCTGAAAGGAAGAAAAGCCAAGGAAGAGGTCAACATAGCGGAAAGCGGGGAGCCTATTCTCAGTGACTGTTGGCTCCATCTCGGACTTATTGGTAAAAATGGTAAGGAGGAGTTCTCCTCTGTTATTGTTGCTAAGACAAACAAAAGCTAAAAAGGCCACTCATGCTTAGAGCCCTGCAGACCCCACATCAAGCACCTCAGCATCTTATCAAGCTGTCTAGGGGTATAGGGCCCTCACCACACCCACGCCCCCATGTTTTCATCAATGCCTTTTCTTCCTGGGCACAAAGCAGAATGCTGCTTGAACACCTGGAAGCCTAAGGAAGATTCTTTCCTTCTCTCTTTTCTCCCCTGACCGACGCAGGGGATGCCTTAATTAGGTGCTATGCTCATCCCTGGCCAGACATTTCCACCTATGTTGTCTTTCTTCTCTCCCTGCTCATGTTGCTGTTGTTGTTGTTTCACTAGTATTTAACTGAAACTGAAAAGATTCTCATGAAAACTAAGGGAAAGGAAAGAAAAGAGGGCTTTATTCAACTTACAGGTATAGACCTGCTGCCTATACCCTGAGTCAGAGTGACAACAGCGTTAATCTCCATTTGCCTTAGTGGAGTGTGAGTTATACCTAACGGATACGGCGTCCAGATGTTTAATGGCAATCACAGAGCTGGGGAAGCTGAGGGACACACAAAACACCAAAGGGAACCCTCTCGCTTGTCTGTCCCTCTTTCCCACCTACCAAATATTTGTGAACTGCTTCTAGCTTTCGCCTGCCAGATCCCAGCGATCATGCTAACCTCCCAAGCTGAACACAGGAATAGCAAGGGGGCCTGAGAAGTCAGATCACCTTAAAGGAGCTATGCACAAGGGTCTCGTCCAAGTCAATGACCACACAGATTCTTCCTCGATCTTGCTGTGTCACCTCCGGGAGCAGGCACGTTCCTGGAATCTGAAAACAGAAACTCAAGCTGCTATGACTTCTCCAAATGAGAAAACTAGATTCCCCTCAGGAAACCTGGGAAGGACAGAGGCACTGCTCCAGCCTGTCCAGGGGTATGAAAGTTTGGCTGAGCTAGAGAATGGACTTTAGGATCCACCTAGAAGATGAGGCCCTGAGAACAGAAAGAAGTCAAGGAGTAGACTGGATAAATAAAAAAAAGTCTTCATTCCTGAAGCCCGTCGCACAAAAACACTAGGCAGAGCAGATCCCCTAGTTTCCTAAACTCCCCAGAGACGTGGTCTCTAGGGGAGAAACCTGACAACTTCTCCCTGGGAAGTAGAAGGAAGAATTGCCAGTTTGGCATATGGGGCAGGGTCATCAATTTCAAGATGGAAGGGTTTGTAGCATTAGTAAAAATACTCTGCTCCCTAGATTCTTAAGGCTAGAGGGTCTGCGAAGGAAGCATTTTTAACCCCAATCCCCACCCCTACAATGTACCCACTGTCCAACAGAGACAAGAGCTTCAATCCCCCAAAACCGACACTAGGGATTTTCTAGCTTTCCTATAAATCTCGCCAGAGCGGAGGAAGCTGGCCTCGGCACTTGTTTGTCTCAGGGCCAGACTCAGAATGGCACTACTAGAATTTAAATACCTGGTAAAACTGGTACTGAAGACACTGGAGCAGATCCGACTAGAAAGAGAAAGGGAAAAGTATCAGTGAAAGAAGGTCCTGTTCCTCCTTTCAGTGTTCTGAGTCTTCTGTTTCAGACACCAGACCTAAAAAATACTTCCCCTTCATATTTCAACCACCTGGTGGAGAAGCAACATTCGATTTTCTTCTTCAGAGCAGTATAAGGTGGCTCCCTAGAGCTAAAGTCACATTAGTAATGCAAAAAAGACCTTTGGAGACATGGGCCGCTACCAGAGAAGGAAAGTGGGCGTCAGGGTCTAAATGAAACTTAGTTCTCGTTCTCACATTTGCTGGGACTAGCCTGTGAATTTTCAGCTCCCTCTAGTTTAAAAAAAAAAAGAGACTAAGGACCAGAGCCAGATTAAGGGACCAGCCCAGGACATGCTGTATATCAGGGGCAGACTCGAAGTCCGAGCTCATCCATAACACGGCAGTTTTGGTCTCTTGCTTTGCTCCTGAATGCAAGTGCCTCCACGTAAGTATATTTCTCACATACTTCCCAGGGATAGGAAAATTGGAACAATAGTTGGTTTCTATTTTTTTAAATAGATATTTTATTACAACTTTATTGTGACTGCGACTGGTACAGCAAAGGGTCCTGATGGCCTACCCAAACTTATGACATCCTTGGAAACCCTGAATAATAGTCGTTTTAGGGGAAAATGATTTTTATTAACTTGATTTCTAAACGCTGTTTTATTTCACGAAGATGGTCCCCAAAACCCTGAAGCATAAATTCAAATTCTTAAGACAACCATAACCAAATCTAAAAAAACCCCAAAGCTACAAAGAGGTATAAAAGTTGCTACTCTAAATCGGCTAGATCTGGCCATAGGGACATAAAGATAGAGGACATATTCTCCTTCTCTGAGCATTGTATAATTCAGTTGAGAAAAAAAAAGTCTACTATACAGAAATGCATATCAATTAGTTAAGTCCATTAAATGCAAGGAGAATGCTATAGGCAAAGGAGGTGGATGAGGTTAATCATGCAAGGCCTTCCTTAAAGGAAGTAGACTTGGGGACTGATTTTTTTGAGGAAGAGAATATGGGTGTGGGCTAGAAGAACTGTTTCGAGCTTTGCAGCTGACCTGAGAGAGGAGACCAAGAGGGAGGGACCATCATTTCCTAAGTTTTAATGGAGCAGTTAATCAGGGACATAAGTGGCTTAGGGAGTAGTGGGGTCAAGGCAAAAGTGGCCTGTACCTAGCAGTCACATGTGATAGCCTGAACATGAAGAATTAGAAACAAGATGGACAACCCTAAGGAACCACTTCTGTCCACGTCAGACCAAGGTTTTTACATTCTCATGGTCTTTCCTCTACAGTCCCAGCCCTACTTCTCAGAGCAGGCCTATTACCTTGGCAATAGTGTTGGTTTCCTCCTTGTATGAGGCGAGCTCATTGCTGCAGCCTGACTGGCCAACATGTTGAGCACGGAAGCAACAGAAAAGTGCTTTGAAGATGTTCCGTCCACGAGGCTTCTTGGGAGAGGACTTGGAGACCAGACCTAGCACAGAAAGGGTGACAAGGCGTAAGCTGCAGGGCACATTTCTGGACACTTCTCCTCCCATTCCTCTGGCATGCCAGAATGGCAGAGGCTCTTGGACTTAGAGATTCCCCAGCATCCTTATTCAGTAGGCAGAGAAGCTCAAAGGTTCAGGGGACTGAGGTTCAGAGGATTTGCTCCTAATCCCAGAAAATGAAGCCAGGGCAGGAACGCAGGCATCCTGTTCCCAATTTGATGTGCTATTTACACAAAACCAAAGTGTTTCAGGTACAACCATCCTTCTCCAATAAAGAAGGGTCAGATTTCCCAGCCCATTAGCTGATTTACCCAAAGTAGAGTTCCCATTCAATATCAGGCTAAAAGCCCCTGGAAAAACCACAAACTCTGAGGATTAAGCTTTATTTCCCCTCAAATCCCCTCCCTCACAGTCAATTTCCTTGGAAGATGTATAACTAACACTCAATTACTCAATATGGATTATTCACTTGCAACTGCATACAGTTCCTGGAAGTCTTACTCGGCAGACTGTGTTCCTTTATCACCTAACCAATTTAAATCTGAGGAATACAGTTAATTTAACATTAGGTTAAGCAGCGCATTACCTGTAAGATTAACCCAATATTCCAATGCATCTCTGATCTCACTCTCTTCAATGTAGATCTCAACCTATGCAAGTCTGTCTCCTGTTCATTTCCTGCCATAAATCCACCACAGGAGGTCTACCTCATATGTTGCAGACTTTCTAATCCCTGTCTAGAAAGCACAGTGGGCTGGTTGGCCACACTACTCAGGCACTCCAGTGCAGTGGAAAGAACCCTGACTTAAGATCAGCAGATATAGATTCAAACCATAGATCTCCTAGCTTGATGACTTCAGGCAAATCACTCTACTTCTCTAGGTCTTGGTTTCCTGCTTTGTAAAATGGGGATAACAACACTTTTATACTAGCTAGCTCACAGGGCTTGGGGGGAAGACTGAAAGCATTACTGAAAATAAAACGCATCTTTTGTCCCTATCCACCTCAATCCAGTATCCAAAACGTCCCACCCTGTATCTACCTCTGCAACTCCTGCTTTATAACGAACCAACTTCCCTTCACTTTGGATTTCTTTCTCTCATGCTTCTTCCATTTCCTCCCATCCACTGACTTGGTCACTCTTCACACCCCCCACTCCTATATTGCATTCTTGGTCATCTTTCCAGCATTGGTCACATCTTCTCTCTCACTGCTACTCTATGCCTCTGCCCAACTCACTGATCCCAGAAAGAGAAGTGAGAGGCACTTCTTACCATGGCAGTAACCTCTTTTTTTGAGTTTCACTCGATCTCAATCTATGGCCTGATCCAGATCTTGGTCACAGTTATCTATTGACCTTCAGACATTTCTCCCTATTTTCTCAATGTATTCTGGGTCATATTCTGGCACCCTCCACAACAACTCCTGCCCTGACACTAAGGACTTCAACATACTTATTCCTTCATTCAGCCTAACTTCCAGTCACAGGGACAGTCACACCCTTGGTCTTGCCATCATCTCTAAGTGTTCACTTCCATGATTAAGAACCCTAAACTTCCTCATTCAACCATAATCTCTTATCATTCCATCTCTTCCTAAGCCTTACTTCTTTTAAATCTATTTTTTATCTTCACTATCTCATCCAATCTCTCCAAGGCCTCAGTACCTTCCTCCCATGGCATCACCTCTGCTCTGGCTACATGCTCCTTCTTTCCAAATCTCAATTCTAAAGTTAACCATTTCAGGTAGGTGCCTTTGCCCCCTGTCCTAGCACTGCTCAGGCCTCACCAAAACCAGTTCTGGGCTGCTCTAATTCACAGGGCCGCTGAGTTCAGTTGGAGGAAGTCACGCAATGATGCATGATTTCCTCTACTTATATCTAATCTTCTGTTCTCAAGTTGTCCACACCATTGCTCCTCCCACACTCTTCACTACTTACCTGAGTAAATCAAGGCCATTTGCTGGGAGCTCCCTTTTTCCCCCTCTCTCTTTATCTCAAAGTCTCTTGATATCCTCCCCTGCTATTCTGTCTTCACTTTGTCTCTAACAAAGAGGTGGCCCTTCCCATCAAGGTCAACCCCTCCACCAGTAATAGCCTTGATCCCTTCCCCTCCAGTCTTCTCCAGTAAATTGTGTGCACTATCATATCCACCTCTGATTTCCAGTGTCTATTAGCGCCTTGCATGCTGTTTACCAATAGACCCACATCTTCCCTAACCTCAAAAACCCTCACAAGATCTTACCATCCCCACTACCTAATGACTATTAGATATGCTCAATTTTTCCCCCTTTTCAGCGAAATTTCTTGAAAAATAAACTCTATTACTTGATGTTTTTACTTCCTCCATCCCCTCTAAAAGACTGGGTCTCTCTATCTCATTCATCCTGGAAGTGTGGTAGCTATTCACAAGCCCAATTTCACTACTGCTCAGCATGAGAGCTCTGATCTGTTCCATTTCTCTCCTGGTATGGACACCGAGATTGGCTTAGCCCACCACAGCTCCAGAGATCCCCTGGCCTCAAGCCAGTGTGACATGCTTGGTCTCTCACTTGCCTCCATGCCCTCAGCAGTTTGGCCTGTGACCTCACCATTCAGCTGAAATTGCTCTCCCCAAAGTTATCCACTGGTTTTTAAATTGCTAAGCGTAATGACCTGTTCTTAAACCTCATCCTCTGAGACACTTCTGAGCCTATTCCCTGCTTTTTCCTCTTGGATGTATTCTCCTTTTTGGGTGTTCCTGACTTCTGATTTTCCTCCTACCTGACAGGTGTCTCCTTCTCAGTTTATTTTGCTGGATCTTTTTACTTAGTCCATCCCCTAACTGTGGGTGTACCCAAGATTCAGTCTGAGACCTTTTCTTGCTGTACTTTTCTGGTGACCTGAGCTCCTATGGGGTTCAATTATTGCCTCAATGCAGATAATTCCAAAATTTATATATCCAGCCCTACTCTTTCTCCTGAGCTCGAATCCCACACCACCAACTGTCTATTAGGCACTTTGAAAATGGATGTTCTATAGGCATCCTAAACACAACATGTCTAAAACAGAACTCATATTTCCCCCCAAACTTATTCTTCTTCTGAATTTCCCTATCTCTACGTATTACCACCCTTTTAGTCAGTCAGGTTTACAACTTTAGAGTAGTCTTTACTCATCCATCCCACATATTTACTCATGGGAAATGTTGTTTCTAGTTCTGTGACTTCTCTAGAATCCATCCCGCTTTTGCCACTCACATAGCTACCTTTCATTACATCTCTCCTCACCTGGACTACTGCAATACTGTCTCCCTACTCCAATCCCTCCTCCATGTAGCCTCTAACATGAGTTTCCTGAGGTACAAATCTGACCAGGTTTCCCCTTACCCCTAAACTCCAGTGGCTTCTTATTATTTCTAGGATCAAATATAAATTTCACTGTCTGGTACCTAGTGCTCATGAGAAACCTGCTCCTTCTAACCTTTCCAGGCTTCTTCCTCTCCTTTCTGTGCTCTATGGGTTCAGTCACCGACCTGCTTATTATTTTTTTTACACCGATGACTTTCTGTGTCTTTGTACTGGCTGACTGGTATGACTGGAATACATCACTTTCTCACTTTCACCTCTTAGCATTCTTCCTTCAAGAATCATTCCAAACCTCATGTTCTCCATGAAATCTACCCTGGCCTCAGCCCCTACTGTCCTCCCTTCTTCTGGAAACTGTCTTGTATTTGTTTTGTATATATTTACATTATCTCTATTAGAATATAAGCTCCTTAAGGGCAGGGACTTTTTACTTTTGTCTTCACACTCTCCTTTCTTGCTACAGAACCTTTCACTTAACAAATGCTTGCTGATGGATGGAAACAAAATGTAATTTAAAAGTTGTTTTCCATTTCTGAATATCTCTGACTTTGCTCCCTCTCAATTAGCACAGGTAATGAAAAGTTGCCTGTAGCCTCAAGAAACAAGCAATGCTAACTCCTAGTCAGCAGGTGGTGCAAGAGACCCACTCAGCACAGCAAGGTGGCCAAGGCTCTATCTAGGAGGGATGTATTTGAAAAGAAATTCACATCTGAAATGTCCTGAGTTCTGTAGTCTAACCTAGGTGTGTTAGCCCACTGACCATCAATTCTGAGTCAGAAAGTAACTAAGACTGGTCCAGACCCTTCATTTTACCCAGGAGGAAAACAAGATCCAAAGTGTAAGTTATCCAGTGTCACACTGAGCTGGGATTGGAAGCCAGTTCCACTGGACCACCTCTAACAAACAGAATATGGTAGTAGCAGCTAAGATTTACTTAGTGTCTATGAAATCAAAGTCACTTTCTTTAGAATACTCTACAATGGAGGCGGTATAAATATTATCTCCATTTAAGAAGGATGCAGTGGTTTGTTCCAGGTCACAGAGCTATTAAAAGGCCAGTCAGTGTTTTTCACCCTGCCTACTGCCACCAAGCCAACTGGCTTGGCCTAAGTCAAAGTTACACGGAAGCAAGAAAATCAAAAACAAAGAAATGTCCTGGTCTTTGTAAGGCAGAGATTCAATATAAGGCACTATAGTGCTGAAGGTTTGTTTGCTTTTTTTGGTGGGGCAGTACAGCACTTGGAAAGATCACAGACAGCTCTAGGATTCTGGTCCTAAATGTTCACCCAGAGTCTTCATCCTCTGCCTTACCAGAACTGGGTTCTTACAGCAGTCTAAGAATCTTACATTTCTTACTGGGCAACGTCGATGACAGCCTCTTCTGAGGAAAGACAAAACTAGAACTACTCCTTTGGACCAAGAATGAAGCATTAGTAGCAGGACAGCTGCCCGGCATGACACACAGACACTAGACAACCCTGCTCAGTAACTTAACTCCCATTCAACATGAACAACAACATGAAAGACAGAGGATTTCCGGCAGGTGCAGCCTGGGGTGATTGAGAGACCACAAACAGATGGTTTAAGTACCCACAACCTTTCCAACCAGCAAAGTTCAGTGCTCTCTCTTCCCCTCCACTCCCTGCTGTCCATCTACCAACTAAGCGGGGCTGGGGCCAGAGTTCTTTTAGATTACTCCAGTGTCTAAAATCATGGAAACAGTAAAAGATCTCACCAGCAACAATCCTACCAGTCAGCTTTCTCAGTGCATCAACCTGGGAGGCTCATTCCCATCTGCCTAGCTCCATTCTAGAATCACAGAATCTCAGAGTTGGAAAGATCCCACAGAATTCTGGTTTTAGACATTTCCAAGTACTAAGTATAAGATGGCTGAAGTAATACTTGGTGCTCTTGCTCCATCTCTAATGAATGTCTGCAGAAAGCTAACTGTTCAGACACAGAACACAGCAGCCAGTACTTAAGGGTAGAGCTCACTGGCCTTTTCTGTTGTTTTTAAAGTGTGTGTGTGTGTGTGTGTGTGTGTGTGTGTGTTATATAACTAGAAATCTAGTTCGAAGGCAGTCATTTTTTCTATCACTCAGCTCTGATGGCAATGACACAGCACAGAAGAGGGAGCCCTAGCTCAAAGATTATGACCAGAACCACAACCCACAGCTGGAGACTTAGATCTCTGCCTAATGTTTTTTTTAAAAGTCAAACACCCTGAGCTTCTCTCCACGGCAGAGTAGACCAAAAAAGCATTCAGCATTTTCTAAAGACAGAAGTAATCCTGAGGGCCAGGGAGTGAAGTGGGGGGAGGGTAGCTGGCTCTGGTCACAGAAGGGCACCGGCCACAGTGAGGGCCCAGCCCTTTAAGCTCCTCCTCTAGTTAGTTCTGTCTCACTAGCAAGATCAGCAGCACTGGGCCTGTGTTCAGGACCTTTTCCTCCTCCAAGCTCTGAAATCTCAAGGAACTGAGGATCTCAAATAAAGATCGTTGGTCGACAAACTTTAGAAGACACAAAGAGCTCTGACCCCAAAGGCAAGACCAGATCTGATTCTTGATTTAAAGGGGGACACAGTCCTGAGGAAAATGAAACAAAGGGTAGCTCTCGGAGCCCAGTCAGCAAGGGCAATCTCACTAGCAGAAAAGACCTACTGGACAGTGGGAGAGGTGGAGGAGGGGTCTTGACTTCAGCTGTCCCAATGCCTCATCTTCTGCTTCCCTCGATTCTCCCTAAGGTTGTAGTTTTGGAGGACCTGTCCCTTTATGCCTGGCCCTCCCCTTGCCATGTAATTCACACCCCACACAACATGTTGAGGACTGGTAAAAGGAACTGGAATTTTTATTCTGGAGAGAAGCAAACCACGATGGCACCCAGGCCTTGGCTTAGTGTAACAGAAAGAATACCAAAGGAGTTGAGTAGCCAAATCCTAGAGGCTTTCAGTTTCATCATCTATAAATGGTGATGACACTGATGATCTTACTTACCTACCTTCCAGGTTAGCACGAGGGCCAAATGAGATATGTCACCTCTAAAAATAACTTGGCAAAGAGCTACACAAATTCAAGGTATTATTAGTTTGAGGAAATGATGCTCAATTATTTTACTCTTGCCATAGACTGCTATACACCTGAGGGCAGGAGGCTAGCAAGTGAGCCCATAGACCCTCCAGCTCTGGCCTAAGCTCTGCTCTACCTGAGCAGGCAAAGAAAGGTTCGAGGGTTGGGAAACTCTGCTTCAATTCAGTCTCACTGACTGCGCTGGGTTTGTTCTCCAGAGCAGAGACCATAGGGGGAGGAGAGCAAGGACAATAAAGAGTAGCCAATGGGGGCTGGGAGGGGTCAGGGGGGCCTTCAATTCTGGCCTTGTTTAGCTGGTTTAAAGGGAAGAGGGAAACTACACAACAGAATGGGATCTGAAACTTCAGTCAATTAGCCTTTCAAATCATTCCTTTCAGTCCAGCCTCAGCTTTGTGTTCCTCAAAGCCAGGTGCAAGGAGCTGTCTTCAAGCAGAGTAAATGGAGGGAGGCTGCGTGGGAGGAGGCAAGGGTGTGATACACTGGGATAAGAAGGAGATGTTCTCTTCAGTCAGGGAAGAAGGCTGTTCTGGGCCAGAGATGGTGGACAATTCTGACTACTCTATAGTATAGGTCAAGTCTGAAATTTTACTATAAGCTAATAGTTTCTAAAGACTGAAGAAGACTGAGGTTAGGAAGGCTTCTCTAGGTAGCCAACTACTCATTTCTCTTTTTCCAGCTCCTATTCCATGAACATTCTTAATTTTCCCTCCTAAAGGAAGCCCATGATCCCTCAAGGCACCTCTTTGGATGGGGAGTGTTCTAGCACTGGGAGAATCCCTACACTGGCAAGTCAAGCTGCTGTCAAACACCTGCTTTCTCTGATGCTGACATCTGTTTCTAGGATGGGGAATAGAGCAGACCCAGCCTGGGAGGAGGGAGCATCACCAGTTGGCCACAAGCACAGGCTTCACAGCAGGAGGGAATGAGGCCTCCCACAGGGCTGGATAGAGGTCCTGAAGAACAGTACACAAAGTGTAAAAGAGGCAGATACCCAACTGGTGCCAGGACCCAGTGAAAGCCTATTTCTGATAATCTCTTGACCCTCTCAAAATCAAAACAATTCCCTGACCCTCTCTGAGAACTCTACCCCTCACTTAGCTTATTCATAGGAGTCTTATGCTAACAAGAGGAAAAGACTAGACTTAATCTTTAAAATTCCTTCTAGATCTAAAACACTATAATGCAAATCTATATTGTACTGAAGGCAAGGTTACAGATGTCTAGTCTAACCCCACTTAAAGAAATCTGCTAAACTGGTATCTACTGGCCATAATGTATTTAGGTGGATGGTCAGTATCTTTGAATTGGAGAGAAGCATCAGATGAAAATATCTAACTGGGTCATTTGGTTCCCATCACACACACACACACACACACACACACACACACACACACACACACACACACACACTTTTTTAAGTGCAGAAATGCCACCTGCCAGGAATGTTCTCAAATATTTAATCCTCTTCTGAATGCTGGCAATGTTGCTATCTACAGACCCCTGCCTCACATCCCAGCAATGGTGTTGGTCAAACAGTGGTGTTCAGGACCAAACCAAAGGAAGATTCTGAAAGTTCTCTACTGTCTCTGAGAATGTAATGAGCATGGAAGTCAGAGGTATTTTTTTTCTTGGTTCATTCCCTCAAATGTCTTTTCTCTCCATCCTCTTCCCAACAGATTCCTCCTGATGGCTAAGTAAAGACCAGGCTGGGATTTGGCCACAAGATGGCCTCTTCAAGAGGACTCCCCTAGGCTACTGGTGGAGCAAGAAACTTTTGGAGCATTTCCATCTTGCCATTGGCTCAATGCCTTGGATCCTGGGGCCAGGGCACAAGTTTCTCAGGATCTGTGCCCTGTGCCCTCCTTTCCTCCAAAAGGCCGATTACTTCCCTGGCTCTCTTTGAGGAATCAACTCTAGCAATCTCTGGGGCAAAATGTTAAGTGGCAGGATAGTTACCTCTAAATACCAGGCGAGATACTAGGAAGCATGGGCAAGGAGCAAGCTCAGAGACCACAACTGGAATAGGAAGTTGAGGACAGGACAGCGCTGTATCAAAGGAAATAATGTCATGCTGGAAGCAGCAGGGCTTAGTAAAAAGGGCCCTAGCTCTGGAGTCAGAGGACACTAGTTCAAATCTAGTCTTTGATGCTACCTGTATGACCTTGGCTAAGTCACTTCAACTCCATGTAAAATGAGGAGGTTAGACCAGGTGTCCTCTGATGATCCTCCTAGCTCAGTGGTTCTCAACCTTTCTAAAGCTGCGACCCTTTAATACAGTTTATGTTGTGGTGACCCCCAACCATAAAATTATTTTTGTTGCTACTTCATAACTGTAACTTTGCTACTGTTATGAATCTATCTGATACGCAGGATGTATTTTCATTGTTACAAATTGAACATAACCCACAGGTTGAGAACCGTTGTCCTAGCTCTACAGCTGTGATCCTAAGCCTTTCCAAGCCACTTGAGGATGCCAGCACAAAGAGAAACTGGGCAGTTTCCTTTTTCAGCCAAGGGAGAAGGAAAAAGTAGAGTTAATTAGACAAACAACTACCTTTTTTAGGTCTCCTCACAGTTTCTACATGTTAGCTGTGGAGAACTTCTGCCCTTCATGAGAGATGGAAAGTTTTCTCTCAGTTGAGGCTTTTCATATGTAAGGGCAGTCACGAGGAAGATTTTTGCCCCCACTATCATTCCTTCCCTCTGGGAAGCTGATGCTGAAGCTGCGCTCCATCTCTCCTTTGCCTTTACTTCCTTAGTCTGTGCCACGAACAAGTCATGGGAGCTCTGGGTCCAGAATGCAATCTGCCAACTAACCTCCTCTTGAAATGGACATGGGTGTGGGGTTAGAGGCAGAGAGATGTGGAATGGGATGGGAGTCATTGCTCTGGCCCCTGGCCTCCTGCCCCACCCACCAGGCATCATTAAATGGGACTACAATACTGGTTCTAGAGATGTCGGCTTCAGGATTCCCAAACGATATCTACATAGTGCCAACTTTTCAGCAGCTCTGCCAAAAAACAAGACAAAAACAAAAACCACTAACTCAAAAAACTGTATTCAAAGCCTGATAGGTGCTTGCACTAAATGGGGATGAGGGCAAATGAGAAATAAAACTTCCCTGATATTTACTAAGCACTGTTCACTCTTCCATTCGATTTTCCCTGGGGAATTGGGGTGGGAGGGAGAAGAGCCATTTCTTGGGCCAGCAGACATCTTCTGAGTAAGCTGAAAACAGATGTACACATCCACCTCTCTCTGCATTAGGACAGGCGACACTGAGAATTTACAAGATGGGCACTGGTAGTACGGAGCCTTATCATATAACTGGGTGCCCATTTCCTTTGATGCTGATGGACCCTAGAGCACAGGGCCTTTCCATCCTTTTGACAAGAGTTCCATCAAGGAGGAAGAAGAGAGGGTGTCTCCTCCCCCAAAGGGATTCCTGAGAGAGCAAAGGAGAGATCTGTTCATCTAAGGGGAAAAATCCTGGTAACTTGTGAGATATGATAAGACACTTTCTGTCATATTTCAACATCTGCCTCTCAAGAAGTAGCTGTCCAAACAACTCAGAGGGAAGAGCAGCTGTAGAATGCTTAAAATAAATGCTGAGATGGTGTGGTCCAGATAAAGGCTGGGAGCACAGGCTTCCTGCTGGGCCTTTCCTAGACTCAGTTCCTCATCTGGGTGGCCCTGGGGTTTCTGTAGGATATCCAGATAATCACACCAGGGAAGAAAATTCAGAAACTCAAGTGGGAGGTAGCATAATTCAATGGAAATGATGCTGGAATTAGAGTCAAATGATCCAAGTTCAAACCTATTTCTGCCACTTTACTGTGTGACTGTGTGAGGGTTTGGGCCTTATTACCTTATTTGTAAAACTCAAGGTACCAAACTAGCTGACCACTAAGGTCCCTTTCTGCTCTACATCCATGTGCTCCTTTGGGAAATTTCAAAGGAGCACATGTATTCCATTTTCCTTCAGTATTTTTATTAGAATGTAAGCTCTATGAAGGCTGGCAAGGACTTAAAAAAAAAATCCTTGTTTTGTTATCTCCAGTGCTTACACACAGAAAACACTGAAAACTACTTGTTGAATTTAATAAAATTGAAATTTAACATCTCTTTGAACAGACAAGGATAGAAAGACTGTCTGGACATTCTTAAGTAGTTAGAAAAAAACAAGCACACCCACTAGAGAATTCGGTGACATTTACTCCCAAATCCAGTATGAACAGCAGTGACACTTTACTTGCTTCCACTGAGCCCTGCACAGGCACCAACATGCCAGCTCCCAGAAGTCAGGAGAGTAGAGGTTTTGATGGTCAAGGGAGAGAAGGCTCCTTCTTTGTGGTGGTGCCAAGGGCTACTCTACCTTGGGGGGGAGGGGGAAGATGCAGAAAGAAGCCTGCTTCGAAGGCCTGGAGGTAACAACACTGCTCCTCATTGGCAATTTCAGGTCTTAATTATGATTTCTGCTCTTCTGAGGTCTTGGCTGGAATTGAAAGATCTGGTCAGATCAAGAGGAAATGGGAGTGTGACTCCTTGTTTACCTGCAAGCTTGTTTTAGGGAGGTGCTACACAGCTTGGGAGGTATGTGGAGGAAAAAGGAGTACAATTTTTTAAATGATGGGAAATTTGCTTCTTCTAGTTCAAGTCCTGATTACTGTATTCCCTTTTCCCCTTGCTTGCTGCAAGTTAGTAATTATTAAGAAGACCTTTTGGGCCTGGGGGGTTTTAGACTATGGAGGTACCATAGTGGATTGTTATGTCTAGGACATTCTTTGAACTCAAACTACCCAACAAGATGAAAGGGTAGAGCCCTTGGTGGTATTCTTCTGAGTTCCAGAAGCCTAGGAAAAAAAAGGGGGCTGGCCCTTAGTTTCTCATGAAGGAAGAGTAAAAAGTAGCCAGTCATCCTGGCAGCTTTGCAAAATTAAAGCCTGGCATAGGGAATGGGCCAGGATGGAGGTAGTACAAGCTGAGCTGAGATCCAAGGGTAGTCGTGAGAGTCATGGTAAACTGGGCTTAGCTTTTAGAATTTTAGCTAAGTCAGGCAGGCAGGCCCAACCTGAGTTGGATAGAAATCTTTTTCACACACACACACACACACACACACACACACACACACACACACATTTATGTATATATATGTACATGTACCCCTACAAAAAACAATTATCCTTTAACTGCTTTACCCAACTCAAGTATCATGAATTCTTTCTGAATTAATATTACTCTTTTTCATTATAAACAAATAGCCCATGTTAAAACTCAAGGTCCCTGACGTGATTGTGATTAAGGCCAAAAAAGATAAGCCAATGGGAGCTACAGGCATCCATCTCCTGGAAGCAACATTTAGCTATAGGGATTTCTGCCCCCCTCTGAAGAGGAGGCTGATCTGGTGGCAGGCAAGGAGCCTGTGTTCTCTGCCACAGGGAAGGCTCAGATTCCATAAAGGGAAACAAAGTAAGAGCCTTTCCTCTCCCTACTAACATTCTTTATCTTATCTAAGGGGAGCAGGGACTCAAACGAACAAAAGAAAAACAGCCCATTTGTAAGCATTTCTTTGGATAGTCCTTAGAATTGTTAAATTCTTTCCTCTTTCTGTTGTGGTCCCTTCATCTAATACAGCTTCATCTAGACTGGCTGAGACTCCTGGATCATACAAACGTAAGATTTTCTAGTTAAAAATGCCTTTAGAGACCACGTAATGTAATACTTCCTCCAAGTCAGAGAGGTGGAGGGACCTGCCTGAGGTCACACAGGAAATATGTGACAAAGTCACCCTGACACAGGGCTTCTGAGTTCAAACCCTTTGCTCTTCCTACTCTACCATCCCAGGTCACAGGATGTTCCTATATGTTCCTATAGAAGGCAGCTCAGAGCAGCAGTGCAATACCAAAGATCTTCGTTTGTGGATGGGGGAAGTCACTCTCTCGATCCTGTTTGCTCATCTGTTTTTATACTTACTCCCTACCATATAGGGTTGTTATAAATACAAGACTTTCTAACCTTTTAGCGCTGAATAAATGTGAGCCATCATTATTATCACCACCCTTATGTTCACCTTTCCATTGTCCTAGGCTTGCCACCCACCCTCCTTCTGGATGTTTGTGCTGAGACTGGTGTGTGTGTGTGTGTGTGTGTGTGTGTGTGTGTGTGTGTGTGTGTGTGTGTGAAAACTGTTCCACTTATGAAGTGAGCCTGGCATCCACACATACTAGAATAACATTTACTGCTCTGGGATGGTGGTGGTGAGGAACAAAGGTGACAATACCAAATCAGATCATGTGTCAAACAAGAGCTGAAGCAGGGTGCGTGACAAATTTGTAGGAGAGGCATTATGTTCCAAGCATTTTCAGGGGCTAAAGGAACTTACCAGGTAAATTCCTCTACTTGGACCTCAGCACAATTTTTGCTGTTTACTTTATGAGGGAAGAAACAGGGATTCCAGGGTATCCCTGCCCTCCTTGAGTTCAGAACATGTGGATCCCATCACCTCTAAACAAATTTGCTGCTCCCTCTTATGTGGTACATGGAACTGGCTAGCTAAGAAATAGAAGCTTTCCTTTTCATTCTTATAAGAGGAATAATGAAAGACCTGAGTTTATAGGATCTTATGAGTCTAGACCTAAAATCAACTTTCCAGATTAGCTCATTTAATCCTTTAGTTTAGACTGTCGATTTAACTTTTTTTTAAAAATAGCAAATGGTAACCAGGAAACTATATTTTAAGAACCCTATTTCTTTTTAAAATCCCCATCTCCTTTTCCCTTTTGATGCTAAAATTATTGTTTAAAAGGAATCCAAATTTTACAGGGAAAAACATTCATAGAATCCTAAAGCAAGCTGAAGTTGTTTTTTAAAGTACGTAAATTGTTACTACAAGTATTTATCACGTTCACTTTTGAGACTCTGAGAAATTGTCAGAAAAACAGCATTCCATTTCAAATCTCCCGGCTGTCTCCCGAGCGTGCCCCACCCTCTTTCCTCACCTTCTACCCATATGAACCTTTGGTTTCTTGACTCAGGTACTATTTCCATGAAGTATTTCTAAGTGTTTCCTCTCTCCTCAAATTACCTTGTATTTACCTATCTTTGTACATACTGTATTCCCCTCTCCCATATGATCCTGAGAAAGGTTTGGTTTTTTCCTTTGTATCTTCATTGCTAGGAGGTTAATAAATGTTTGTCAAGTTACATCTTTAGATATGCCTCCATAATAAAGCACTGTCTCCCATGACTAGCATCCCACTGCCCCCAGACTCCCCCAAGCCTCCATATCCTGGTTATAAATTCACCGGGCAGTGTGGCTGGCAGTATGAGTATAGGGGGAGAGGGGAAAGTAGGGAGAATTGGGGGAAGGCAAATGTCTGGACTTATGATTTCATCCATGTCAGGAATTCTTGGTGGGAAAGCTCCCTCCACTATGGAGATCAGCAACTTGTGCCTAACTTCCAAGTCTTAATGAGTTTGGGGGTGGAGCACTGAGAGGTAAAGTAACTTAACAGGGCCCTCCCCAACTCCAAGCCCCTATGCCAGGTCTTTTTGCCACCTTGCTTACTTCGGGTAAAATCCTAAAGCAAGGTCTAGGGCTACAAAGGAGGAATTTGTGTAATAAAGCTACTCCTAAGCCTCAGAGATTGTGGGGGGTGGGGGGGGGGGGAAGAACACATTCCTCTCTGTCAGGAATCCTTTATCACAGACTCTTAGACTTCTCTGAGAAAGGCACTTGACGACATACATGATCTAGTACTATTTGCATTGTGGCTGAAGTATTGACATTTCTCTGTCCCGACCCTTTAACTCCCTTTCAGCCTTTTCCATTTCAAAACAGTGTGGTCACGTAAACACTGGAGCCAGAAGGAAGAAAAAAAAATGTCTATAAGAGGGGATTCCGGGGGGGAAAAATGAGGGGAGGGGGAGGTTAGGGTTTCCCTTCCCCCGCTTTTCTCTTGTTGATTTATTATTGAGATGTTGGGGGAGCAGCTCTGCTTTTTACCTTTAGGTCCTGCAGACTGGGATTTTTAACAAAATACTAATTCTGACAAAAGGAAGGAATCGCTAAGTTCTGTGGAGTTTGACAGGAAGGTATTTTATCTATAACATGTGGACTTTCTGTTCCCATAGCTTTCCTGGGGAGGAAGAGGGCAGGAAATGCTGCCGAGGACAGTACCCCAAGACCTTCCTTTGGAGTGGCTTTCTTGGGCACTCCAAGCCAGTAACCAATTAACTGAACATGGGAGGCAGCAGGAAACCCATCCAAGTTTGGCCCCCCAAAGCGCTGTGTTAGTAGTGACTCCTGAAGGCAGGTCCTCAAACAGTGTGCAAAGCCAAGCACCGGCCCCTCAGGATCTGGCTGCCTGGGAAAGCTCCAAGGGAGACAGAAGAAGGAGCCTGTCTGGAGGAGGCCATAAGCAAAGGGTGAGGCCAGGGTGAGAAAGGGAAGGGAAGCAGGGCCCTGAACTCTAGAAACTGCTGACGGTGGGAAAGAGTACTTCCCAGTACGACAACTGAACACATCGAGTGCTCAGATCCAAACGCAGATTCTTTTCTTGGTTCTAAGGGTTCTTTTTTGGTTATTGTTGTTGTTCTTAAAGTAGTACACGCAATGGAAATGTCTTTGGGTTTAGTTTTGTTTTCTTCTGAGAGAAGCTGGGTTTTCTTCCTTACACAAGAGAGGAAAACAAACTAGAAAAAGGTAGGACTTATTTTAAGCCAGGACCAGATTCAGAAGAATGCATCCTCACTATCCATGCCAGTTTCCTGATGTGACAACAGGAAACATAGGTTTATTCTCTCCCCGAGGGGAATGACCACAGAAGTCAAACAAGGAGGTCCCACTGGAGACACCAGCACTGTGTGTTGTTCACTGGGCTTCTGCTGGGTGTGTCTGCTTTAGGGACAACTCTCCTCTGCTCCCTGAACACACATCTGGGCAATCACTCCCCCCAAAATAAGTTAATCTCAGGACAGTCTCTTTTTACTAAAATTACATTTTGACATTTAAACATTTTCAGTAGAAGACAGTCCAGTGTCCAAAAGGCCCTGGTATACCCAGCCCTAAAAAGGCATTCCTCTCATCTGTCTTGAGAAGCTGAACACATTTCCCTCTATTGCTTTCAGGAATTTTGCTCAGTTTTTTTTTCTGTAATTACTTCTGAATCATCAACAAACCCTCGGCAAGAGCCTCAATGCTGAGGTAAACAAATACATAAAATATAGATAGTTTTAGGCTTCTGTATTTTAAATATTTAAAAATAATTTTTACACATACTTAAAATTTTTTTCCCTGTATTTTAAAATACAGATGCTTTTGGACTTCCTCTACTTTGAACAAACCTTGGCTAAGAACAATTTGTGAAGTAAGAGTAAATTACCCCAGGCCTCCTTTTTCCTCCTCCAAATGTGATTTATCCCAATTTCAGTTGGTTAAAGACAAGGGATCTGAACTATCAACAAGCATTTATTAAGGACTTACTAGTGGCAATGTCTGGCGCTGTCCTAAAGTTGACTCTGAATTTGTTATGTTAGGATCAGATGTACCAGACTGAAAAGAGCTAAGAGGTTATGTTGGAATGTAATGGTACAGAAGAAAGATGGGGAGAGTGTGTGACTAACCTGCTGGTTTGAAAGCTCTTATCTGTCTCAAGGCAAGTGCAGGGAGCTACCCAAGGAAAACAACCAATATGAGCAACCTAACTGGCATCCAGGAGCTGGAGTCCATGACTTCCAGTCTTCTTCAATATTCATCACAACAAAAATGACCTGTACTACCTGTGTTACCTTGGGCCTCAGTTCCCTCCTCTGTAAAATGAGGTGGTGGGGTTGAGTGGCTTATACAGTTTTTTTCAGCTCATATACTGATTCTATAATTAGCAGAACTTTTATCAGGTCTCCTTTAGACTGCTGGGTACTTAGCTCCCCCCAAAATCAAAACCCCCAAACTCCAGTAACAACCAGTTGCAGGGTAGGAGTGTACTGAGAGAACCATAAATAAACCTTATGGAGGCAAAAAGTGTTCCCAGTGTGATAAATTATCTAGTACTTCTCATTTTCCTTATGTGTGTCTGTGTGGGGGGGGAGGTAGGGGTGAAGGCATCACATACACTCAACTGATACTTTCTCTACCTTTTAATCATGTCAGATGAGAGAGGCCAGGCTTCTGGGGGCCTCTCCCCTAAGGATGAACAGGAAGGATTCCCACCTCTCTGGACCTCAGCAAGCCATCACAAGTTGCTAGAGGTCTTAACTCCTCTCCAGCTTCATCTTAAGTGAAGGCAGGATCACAATCAGACCACATAGTTCAAAAGAATAAAGTACAACAAATCCAAGTAGTCAAAGATTTTAAATTCTCCTATCGAGGAAAACAGATTTGAGTTTGCAAGCACAACAAACAATTTTTAAACACAAATTGGACACCCCAGTGTAACCACAACACGTGGTTCTCTAGAAAGCTTTTGCCCACTGGGAAGACATATTTATTCAAGGAAGTGGTCAGCTTAGACAGAGAAGAGAGATGCACAAAGGGGGCACAAACTAAATCCCAGCTCGTGCAAAGAATGGAGTCCAGGAATGGCCCAAACCCATCCAACCTGTTCCATTTGCCCTGAGTAATGGATGACAAGCACTCTGGGGCAGTTACATTGGGAGAATGGGTAAACTTCAGACAGTGAGAGTTATTAATAGCAGGAGTGATGTGAAGGGACATTAAATACCCAGAGCTCAGCCAAAATCTCCACACACCCGAATCAAAACACCCTCTCTAATGTCTTACTTTAGATCTCTATAGGAATGGATGGGACATTCTCCCCCTTAGTCTGAAGTTAATCATTATTCCACAGGCCCTTCCCTCAACATCTACTCCTTCCCCACCAAAGACTGAGCAACTCCCTCTTGTTGGCCCAGGCAGACCCAGTGACTTCAGATTTAAAGGCTGACCCACGGAAAAGAGCTCCCCTTCCTCCTCCCGGGAGAATCTTTCCAATCTTTCTACCTCCTTCCTCTCCAAGACAGTTTCCACCCATTTTCCTCTTATTCTTTTCCCAAAGGAAAGAATGGAAACCGAAAGACCTGAAATGCCTGACCTCCTAGCCCTCCTCCCAGCCCTAAACCCACGCTCTGTCTCCCTTACTTGGCCTCCCCAGTTTGGGACCCTGGCCAATTGTCGGGAGCCAGACCGAGGCGGGAGACCCTGCCTCCTTCCCCGATCCCTCTGAAAGGTCCACAGTCCGAGGAGAAGCCAGGCGCTGGACCCGGGTAAACTCGCACTTTCTCACTGCGCGATCCAGAACCACGCCGGGCTCTGATGCCATCAGGAGCATTATGTAACCGGGGACAAGAGCTCCCCAGCTAAACAAACGCGGCTCTGTGCGGCGCGGTCCCCCGGGGGAGCCCGGCCGGGGAGGGACGTCGAGGAGGGGCCTCCTCTCCGGCCGGCCGGGCGGGACAGGGGCCCGGCCAAGGCCGAGCGAGGGGGCCACGGGTGGGGGCGGAGATGGGTGGGGCTGGGGAGCCCGGGTCCCAGCGGAGATGCTCCGTGGGGCCAAGACCGCCCGTCGCCGTCTTCTCCCCCTCCCCCTCTCCCATCTCCATCCTCGGGCTCCCGGGCTGTGAACTTGGGTCCCAAGTTCTAGCGGGGCACGGCCACGGCCACAGCCAGGGATGCAGGGAGGACCTCGGGGTTCCCCAAATGGGGAGCCGGTGGAGGCGGGAGAGGAGCGCGAGGGCACCTGGATTCCTGCTTCGTGCTAGCTCCCACCCCATTCCAGAGCGCCCCCTTCCCACTTGGAGCGCGGGTCCGGCCGGGCTGGGGGGTGAGTGGGTGGGACGGGCCCGGGGCCTCCCGGCGTGGGTGCCCACCCGAGGCGCCCCTTCCTCCCCCCTGCCCCCCTCGCGCGGGGGCGGAAGGCCGGGGCCTGGGTGACAGCTGCCGCGCAGACCCGCCCCTCCCCCCCGGAGGTGGCGGCCGCCCCGGGCCCCTCCGAGGGGGAGGGTCGCCTTGGCTATTCCATTCCCCGCTCCCTTTCGGGGGTCGCCCCGCCCCTTCTCCCCGGAGGAGCGCGGCGCCGGGACGCGGCGGGGGCAGCCGCGGGCCTGAGGGGGCCCTGCCCCGGCTCGGGCGCCGCGGGCCGGAGGGGGCGGCGGCGGCGGCGGCAAAGTTTTGCGAAGTTGCCGGCCTTACCTTGCTTGGTGAGCACCAGGGCGTCTTCCCTCCGCGCCTGGGTGATGATGGAGCCGTGTTCCATCTAACAACCCCGCGGGCCCGGGATGGGTGGATGGGTGGGCGGGCAGGCGGGGACGGGGGGCCTGGGCGGGGGCCGGCTCTGGGGCTGCTGCTGCGGCGGCGGCGGAGGCGGCTCCTCGGGCTGTTCACATCCCCCTCCGTCCCCCTCCCCAAGGCAGAGAAGGGAGGCGGCCTGCAAGGAGGGCCGGCGGCCCGGGCAGCGGCTCCCCCCCACCCCCCCCCAGGTCCCCCCAGCCCGGATCCCCCGGCAGCAGCTCCGGGCTCCTCAGTTGGGGTCCAACATGGAGAATCCGGAGCGAAAACAAGAGGAGGAAATGGGACACGGGGCAGTTTCCAGGCCCCCCCCCTCCCTCCGTACTCCAGATAAACAACCCGCGGCAGCTGTACCCACCCCCTCCTCTTCCCCTCCTCCTCCTCCTCCTCCTCCTCCTCCTCCTCCTCCTCCCAACTCTCCTCTCCTCCGGGTTTTTCCCGCTCCGGGACCCAGCCTGCACCACCCTTACTCGGGAAGCGCGCTTAGTCTCTGGACCCCTCACGTGTGATCGGGCTGGGCTGGCGAAGCTTCCGGGGATTTAGCAATTTTGTTATCCAAAAAAGAAAAAAAAAAAGCGAATCCCAGAGGGGGGTGGGGTGGGAGGTGGGCTGGCTGGCGGGGGGGAGACTTGAAACCGCTCCGGCGCTCCGATTGGCCAGGCTGCAGAAAGGGGGCGTGTCCCTGCTTTACTATGCGGTGCGAGGACCCAACAACATTCCAGCCGTCTCGAGCCACGCCTCTCCGGGTCCCGGGTTCTACCTCCTCCCTCTAGCCACGCCCCCTGCCTATTTAAACGGAGAGTCTATGGATCTCCGATTTTTAAAAATTTTTTTCAGCGCTCCGGAGCTGGAGAGGAGCTGTCAGTCTGGGTCACCTCGCCTCGGTGACTCCGCCTCTCGGGGTCCCCGAGGCTGAGCAACTTGGGGCGGTGTCCTGGAGGGTGGAGACTGGACTGGAGGGATCCCAGGCATGGATGCTAGCTAGTGCAAGCGCACAGCGAGTCCCTCCAAGCCTTGTGCCGTTCTTCTAATGGCACGTAAGGGGGACCCTGGAAGTCACCAATCCCTTTTGCTCGGTCTCCCTGTTCCCGAGGCCCGGCAGTTCCCAGGGAAGAATCTTGGAGCAAGGGAATTCCCCCAGTCTCCCTTCTTCCTACCTTTTATTAACACCCCCACCCCCAAACGCCCCACAGTTGTGAATATCTTCTCGAATATAAGCTCGAATCTTCCCTCCCCTTCCTTCCTCTTGCTCAAGACTGGGCCGGTTTCTAATTATGGAATCATAGGATTTAGAACTGGAAGGGCCCTTAGCTAGGGCCTAAATCTTGTGTTATAGAGGCTCCTCCTCTGATTTTTTTCGGATTCGGAAAACTGATCCTGTTGGCTCAGGGGTCTTCTATTCAGATGATTTAGATATCCTCTCTCTTCCTCATTTCCAGTCTCTTTTATCCGCTGACGACAGACATGGCCAGATCTCTCCCAGCCTTAAAAAAAAACAACTCCAAAAACAAAACAACCCTTTGATTAGATCCTACGATTCTTCAGCTAAAACCGTGTTTCTCTTCCCTTTCACAGTGTTAGGGAAAAAAAAAGCTATCTCTACTAGATTCCACTTTCTCACCTCCCACTCAGTTTTCAACCCCTTGTGGCTTTACTCCCTGCCAGTCACTGAAACATCGTGGTTACCAGTAATTTGTTAGGAAGGTAGTAAGAGAATGATAACAGGGCAGCATGTAGAAACCCCCAGGACAGTGTGCAGAGGAAAGGTGCTAGTGATATTAATAGTGTCAAACACTGCAGCCAGGCCTTTTCTGGTCCTCATCCTTTCTTGACTTTTCTTTTGACCCCCTCCTGGATACTTCCTTGGGGGTGGGGGTTTAGGTTAAAAGATGCTCTCTTACCTGCCTGTCAGACTTCTGAAGTCTTCTTTTCAAATTTTTCCTCCATATCCCATCCCATATGCATCAAAGTACAGGGTTCTAGATTCTGGAACCTCTTTTGATTGACAATATTACTTTTATGCTGATGACTCCCAAATTTACCTATCCAGCCCTCACCTCTCTCCTGAGATTCAGTTATCTTCTCCTAGATGTCTCATAGGCATCTCAAACTAAACAAGTCCCAGCACAGAACTTATGTTACCTTAAATCCACCCTCCTGTTAAATTTCCATGGTTTATTGTTGAGGGGATACGTGCCACCCTTTATCCAGGAGTCATCCTTAATTTTTCAATCTCACACCCCAAAGCCACTCAGGTGTTGAGTCTTGACTTGGTTCTACCCTATCATTTTCCCAATCCATCCTTCTCTCTACTTAAATGACAACTAACCTAATCTAGTCCCTCAGACACCTTTTTGCCTTGTCTACTGTAGTAGTCTCTTGATTTGTCTCTCCAATTTGAAACTGGATAGTGTTGCCAAATTGATATTCCCAAATAAGAGTACATCTGGATTGATATTCCTTAGTAATACATATTGTCATAGTTCTTTGCCTGACATATAGCAAGTACATAAGAAATATTCTAGCTATCTTCTCTGTTTGCCATAAAATCCTTCCCAATCTGGCCCCAGCACATCCAGGCTGATTTGCACCTAACTCACCTTACTCCTCATGTAGTCCAGCCAAAAATGTCTATTTGCTGTTTCGTATCTGTGACATGACATTCAGTCCCTCATACCTAGAATGCTTTCCTTCTTCACCTCTGCCTCTCAGAATTCCTTTAAAGAAGGCTCAGCCACCTCCTTCAAGAGATCTTTCCTGATATCCCAATCTTTAATAGCCCCCAACCAATTACTGTGTGATTTTTTTGGGATGTATTCTGTATTTATTTATCCATGAACTTAGGTTGTATCCCCCTAGTAGAATGGAAACTCCTCAAGGGCAGAGACTATCTCCTCCCTTTTAAATTTCGGTCCCCAGTGCCTAGCACAGAGCTTGGCTTTCACTGTTAACTCTCCCTAGCTGTGAAATTTCTTTCATACTCCAGTTAGAAGATAAGGGTTGGTCTTCCTTTGGACTTTTTTCCTCCTGAACAGATCACAATCTTATAACCTTAGGTGACTTTAGCCCTACATATAATTGTTATTAAATTTAGCATAAGCCATTCTGCCATCCTTTCAAACTCCATCTATATGGGGGGGGGAGGAAATGACATAGAGACATATAATTATTAACACTAATTATATTTTAATAACCCTTTAGAGTTTCCAGAACACATTTGCATACATTATCTTAATTATGTGATGTGCCTGAGGATTCATGAGTACATGAGTGCCCATCTATATAGTAATGCCATTTCAATATACTAATGTAACTAATGAGAGAGGAGAGTTCTCACTCTCACTAACTTCACCCCCCTGCCCCTCACACAGGGTAAGGGCATTAATTTCTGTCAATGAGGACAGAGTTCCATACCAATGGGCTTTGGGACCAGTGCTGCACTAAAAATGATAACCCATACATTTTAAGGTCCTGGAAAAAAATGGCACTCAGTAGTATAAATATTGTTTTCTCCATTTTACTAGCGAAACTGCATTGGTGGGGAAGGGAAGAGTGTGAGGATAGGGTGAAGTGACTTCATTTTAAGCCTGTAGTCCTACAACTTGTAAGTCGAGGAGGCTGATTCAAGTTTGCCTGGGTTCCTTGACTCCAAGTCCAATCTTTCAATCAATCCATAAGCATTTTTTGGGTTAATTTTTTGTTAATTTTTATTTTCAGTTCCACATTCTTTCCCTCTCTCCACCTCTCCCTCATCTATTGAGAAGACAAGAAATATAATACCCATTATATATATGAAGGCAGACAAAACATATTTCCACCTTAGCTATGTTGTATGTGTGTCTGTGTGGAGGGGGGAGAGGCAAGAAAAATAAAGTGAAAAAATACATTTCAGTCTATACTCACAAGTTCATTTCTCTCTGGAAGTGGATAGCATTTTTCATCATGGGTTCTTTGGGATTGCCTTGGATCATTGAATTGATCAGTACCCTGAACCTTTCACAGTTGATCTTCATTACAATACTGCTATTACTGTGTACACTGTTCTCCTGGTTCTGCTCCCTTTACTTGCATCAGCTCCTATAAGTCTTCCCAGGTTTTTCTGAAACCATCCTGATTGTAATTTTTTAGAAGCATAATAGTATTACATTACAATCATATACAACAGCTTGTTCAGCCATTCTCTAATTCATGGATATCCCCTCAGTTTCCAATTCCTTGCCACCACAAAAAGAGCTACTATAAATATTTTTGTACATATAGACCTTTGTCCCTTTTCTTTGATCTCTTTGGGATATAGAGCAAGTAGTGGTATTGATGGGGCAACGGGGATTATAGTAATTGGGAATTAGTTCCAGATTGTTCTCCAGAATGGTTCAGTTCACAACTCCACCAACAGTGCATTAGTGTCCCTATTTTTCCACATCCCCTCCATCATTTGTCTTTTTTCCTTTTTTATCAGGTTAACCAATCTAATGGGTGTGAGGTGGTACTTCAGGTAAACAGGCATTTTTTAAAGATATGCATAACACTCTATGGGTTCTAGACTTACAAAGACAAAAATTAAAAACATTCACTCTTACTAGATGTACTGAATTAATCAACCTTTCTGATCAATAGTTTTATATAATCAAAGTGAGTAGAGAGACCACTTTGTCAAACAATGTGGCTGAAAACTTCAAGCTGAAAAATCCCAGGCTTCAAGTCTTACCTGGTTGTGTGTCCTTGGGCAAGTCATGTTTTAAATTTCTCAGTGATATGGATAGTTCTCTAAGCCTATAGTTCTAGCAGAAAAGGTTCTGACCAGTCTTGTCAGGGTGGAATTTCGTCCTCTAGATTTCTCTGTATTAATGAAATCACAGGTCCATTCCTAATCCCCTAACTGAAAGTGGCCAAAGTTATAAAGTAATTGAGGGACAATTCATTTCCATTTGACAAACCTTAAGAATTTATTGTTTTCCAGAGCTGCTGAGGGATTAGAAAGTATAGACAAACAGAACATCTGGAAAGACTGCTTTCTTGGGGTTCACAATCTAGTTAGCAAAAACATAAACACTGATAACTATAGTAGGGAGTTAGGGGTGTACCATAATGCTGCTGAGTGTTGCTGAGGTCAGAGAGTTTATGAATAAGGGAGTATTTTATATTACTTCTAAAAGAGGGTTTTTGCACATTCTAGATTCATTAATCAGGTGCTTCCTGGCACAGTGGATAAAGAGATGGTCTAGGAGTCTGGAAGAGTTGGGGATTACCATACACACATATTATCTGTCTATCATCTATCATCTATCTCTATCTATCTGTCTGTCTGTCTGTCTACCTACCTATCTACCTCTCTATGTATCTATGTATCTGTGTATGTATGTATGTATGTATGTATCTATCTATCTATCTGTCTATCACCTGGTTTGTGATCCCAGGCAAGTCAATGAAACTGTTCATCACTCCTGGCAACTAAAACCATATAACTTGCAGAGAAGGTGCAGACCATCGCCAGTAGAGAAGTGACCTCCTTACACCACTGAAACTGCAAGTCTGATTTTAAAATGGTCAATTAAGGAGAAAGGAAGGAACAACATCATTTATCTTTCATTATTCTTCAAATGGGGGTTGAATGTTTTTTTCCCCCCTTTGGTAAAATGTTTAAATTTTAAAATGACCAATTTTCATTTTGCTGGAAAAATCCTTTTGTCTCCCTACCCCATTCTAATAAAAGGGCTTCTGCCTGCCACTTTTCTTTACATGATTCTTAGCCAACAATGTGGCTCAGAGCCATCTTTGTATATAGAGTCTTATAGTAGCTATACTACTTTCTACGAGAGACACTTAGGAGTGTACATAGCCCCTGACTCCCAGAAGATGCCAGTCTGGTGTGAGAGTCATGAAGACTCTGGGAACGGACAGAAATACCTCTGAGATCCCATGCAAAAGACTGTGAATTAATACCTAGGATACAAACTGCAAGGAGTAATGAGCATGTGGTAACAACTCCCTAGAGGCCTTGAGGCTCCCTTGAGGAAGTCACTATTGCTGGTCTGTCTAATCTTCCTTAGATTGCCAGAACAGCATACGGGAACTCTTGTCTCAGGCTCAAATCTTCCCGCTCTTCAGTATCTGGCCAGGGCACATGGTCCATTTAGTTGTTGCTGATGTTGGGGAGAATGGTCCCAGGGAAATTAATAGGGCAGGCATAATAATTATCCTTAATTGACAGATGAGGAAATCAAGGTATAGAGCTTTTTAAAAGAATAATAGTTAGTGTTTATATTGTAGCTTTAAGGTTTGCAAAGTTCTTGATATGTGCTATCTCATTTTGATTCTTACAAAGCTGAGGATTATTTTACAAATGAGGAAACTGAATAAAACACATAGAGAAGTTAAGTTTCTTGCCCCAGTTATGTACAGGTAGTTAAATATCTGGGGTAGGATTTGAATGCAGGTCTTTCTGACTCCAAATCTAAACTTTTCTACCCCAGGCTGCCTGGCTGGCTCAAGTCACCAAAGGGCAGTGGAGATGGGCAAGAAATAAGGCTGTTTGGGGCTGTTAGGTGGTGAAATGAGTAGAGCACTGGCTCTGGAGTCAGGAGGACCTGAGGTCAAATCTGGCCATGTGACTTTGGGCAAGTCACTTAACCCCCAATTGCCCCTCCAAAAATCAAAAGAAAAAAAGAAGAAATAAAGCTGTTTAAAATGTGTCATTACATTTTCTCCAAAACCTGTCCATCTTCAAGAGCTTCTCTATTTTTGTTGATTAATACAAGCATCCCTATAGTGATCGAGGTTTGCAACTTTGTAGGTCTTCCTTGACTCTCTTTCCTTTCTTTTTACGCCTCCTGAATGCCCCTGTCCCATAGCCCATCAATTGTCAAGACTTTGTTGATTACAACATTTCTCATCTCTCTCCCTTCCTCTACTTAGTAAAGTATAAATTCAAGCCCTCCCTTATCTCCTCTTGCCTGTACTACTGCAGCAGTGGCATCATTTAAAAAAAGAAATGTTTGGGGCAGTTAGGTGGTTAAGTGAATCTTTATTCACTGGCCCTGGAATCAGGAGGACCTGAATTCAAATGTAAATTCCGACACTAGGCACTAACTGTGTGACCTTGGGCAAATCACTTAACCCCAATTGCCCTGCCTTCTACAAGCCACAAAAATAAAAAAGTTTTTATCGATGTCATTTTTTACACTGCCATAATTTTTCCCCATACCCCTCTTCTTCCCAGAGAGCTATCCCATATAACAATATTTTAAAGAGAAAAAACATCAGCATAAATACATTTTTGAAAATCTGTATAATATTCCATACTTTATTATGTCTTTAGGAACCTCATTATCTTGCAAGATCACATCAGCCCTGGAACACATATCTTATCAGTACCTTGGAGCCCCCTTCCTCCCTCAGATTGGAGATGGGGAGTAGAGAACCCCAGCTAGATCCTCCATCTAAGAAGGGGACCTGGACTAGCCTTCCCTTACTTTCTCTCCTGCCTGAGTGTTGCTGAGGTCAGAGAGTTTATGAATAAAGGAGTATTTTATATTACTTCTAAAAGAGGGTTTTTGCACATTCTAGATTCATTAATCAGGTGCCCTTTGGGGCCTTTCTCCTGCCCTCCGGCTCTGAGCCTTCCACTGTTAAGATTGTGAGCTCCTTGAGAAAAGGGATTATTCTGTTGTTATTGTTGGTTTTGTGAGTCACTGAAGCTTAGCACAGTGCTTAGCATGTAGTAGGTGCTTAATAAATGTTTGTTGATTGACTAAACTACCCGTGTATCTTCTGAATCTCTTCTTAGAGCCACCGTAGTTCTTTGTAATTTTGCAATATTCACTTTGGAATTTTATGCGATTGTTCTTTCTGTTTACATTGTTGTAGTCATCGTGTGTATTATCTTGGCTCTGTTTACTTCATTCTGCATCAGTTCTTGATGAATCTTTCCATGTGTCTTTGTATTCATCATATTTCTTATAGCAAAGCAATATTACATTACATTTATGTAACATAATTTGTTTAACCATTTTTTAATCAATGGGCATCTACTTTCTAATTCTTTGCTATCATAATAAGGGTTGCTATAAATATTTTGGTTCTTATTATCAATATCCTTTTTGGGATATAAGCCTAATGATGGAATCACTGGATCAAAGGGTATGGGCATTTTAGTGACTTTATTTGCATAATTCCAAATTGCTTCCCAAAATGGTTGTACTAATTCATAGCTCCACCAACTATGAACTATATATAGTGTGTGCCTATTTTCCCACAACCCCTCCAACATTGAGTATTCTCATCTTTTGCCATCTTTGACAATCTTCAGTGGCTTCTTAGTGGTCTCCTAGCTTATAGTCTCTCCTCTTTCTGATCCATCCTCTGCCCAGCTGCCAAGTTGATGTTCTTAAAACAGATCTTACCATGTGCTACTCCTAACAAAAAATTTAAAATGGTTCCCTAGTTACCTCTAGGGTAAAATAAACAAAATCCTCAGCCTGGCATTTTAAAGCTCTCCTCATTATTGAGAAAGTTTCCACCTATCTTCCAATCTAATTTTGATATTACATAACCCCTTTGCCTCCATTTACAAATCCTCTGTCATAGTCAAATCTACTTGAACAGCATCCCATCTTTCCTGCCTCCATGACACAACACAAGTTAAGAACCCCTATAGAAGATGATAGAATTAAGAATAAGTTAAGACACATGTCTAGAACACACACACACACACACACACACACACACACACACACACCCCTTCTTTACTTCCATCTTCTCAAATCCCACCCCTTTAGATGCTACTGAGATACAGCCTTTTGTGTCTTTCTTGTTCTCCCCTTCTAATGCTTCATCATTATATAACTCTCTAAGGTCTGCAGAGCACTGTACATGTATTTTCATTTGATCCTAAAAATAGCACTGTAAAGTAGGTGCTAATATTATCTCCATTTTGAATGATGTGGAAACAAATGTTGAGAGATGTTAGATGACCTGCCCAGAGTCACACAGCTAGCAAGTGTCTGAGATTGTATTTGAACTCAGGTCTTTCTGACTCCAAGTCTAGCACTTTAACCTCTATGCCACCTAACTTGTCTTATGGTCCCTCCCCCCACTCCCCACCCTCACCCCTTGGTGCTTTCTCTCTTTTGATATTATTTAGCACTACATTGCAAGACTTTATATTTACTTATCAGTAGGCATGTTCTCTCCCCCTAAATAGATCGTAAGTTCCTTGATGGTAGGGACTCTTGTCTTTGTATCTCTCATAGTGTAGTGTCTTGCACATAGTAGGAAAAACATGTTTTAGTTGAGTTGAACATGTTGCCAACATGGAAATTCACAGGGAAAGTTCAAGCAACAAGTCTTTATCAAACATCACTGTGCTAAGCTCTGGGAATACAAGTACGAAGAAAGACAGTTCCTGCCATTGGGGCACTTACATTCTAGTAGGGAAGACAATACACCAAAAGACCTTTCAAGGCTGATGGCAGAGAGATAGGTGTATAACTAGAAAAGGAGATGGGCCAATCATGTAGCAAGAAAGAAGGATAATTGATGAAAAGGTCTGCATACTCTGTCAGCAATACATATGTTGTCAAGTGATGATGGGGAGGGGGGAATTAACACACTGGGACAAGAGGATGGGGTGTGGATGGGTTACAGTACATACCATTGCAGAGAGCAGAGTAACTAGGGTTCAGGGAACTGAGCTGTTTTTGCTCTCAGGGTGCTGAATGCAAACATACTCAAATTAGAGCCACCAAATTTAGAGGGTGCTAATTTCAGTAGAGAATTTAAGCCTATTTAGCAAGAATAATTAAACTATCAGGTGTCTAAAGTCTCCCCTCCAGGGGCGGCTAGGTGGCACAGTGAATAGAGCATTGGCCCTGGAGTCAGGAGGACTTGAGTTCAAATCCAGCCCCAGACACTTAACACAAAAATTAGCTGTGTGACCTTGGGCAAGTCATTTAACCCCAATTTCCTGCCTTCCCCTCTCCAGAAAGGAAAAAAAAAGTCTCACCTCCTTTCTTCCCATTCCCTCCTACCTTTAACCTCCCCAGTATGAGACTCACACTGTTATCATGAAGCCCCTACCCTCCAAACTGAGGTAAGCTTTGAGCTTCTTGTCCTGTTTTTTATGATTTGTGGTCCTAACCCTGGGCATAAACATTTCCTAGCTGAGGTTCTGGGAGGGAGTTCCCAAATCAATGAGCTCAACAGATGGACCAAAGTACAGACATATGTTCAAAGTTGGAAATGATACAAAGATACTAAGTCCCTACCCTTACCTTTAGGAGTTTATAGTCTATAGGGGTTCTTAACTTTTGTGTCATGGCCCTTTTACACAGTTTGGTGAAATCTGTGGATCCCTTCTTAGAACAGTAAAAGATATGTAAGATGACAAAGGAAGCCAAAATTTAGTGAGATTAAAGATATAATTTATTTCCTCATCCAATTAATATGCCCCCTAAAATCTATTCCTCAAGGGATCCTGTAGAATCAGAGTATGTGGCTTTCAAATAACAACATTCATTACAACCCATTTCTTCTTATACTACATGTATATACAATGAGCAAATTCACATGAATGGAAGAGAAAATACTCATATTTTTAAGAACAGAAACAAATATTGCATTTTTAGTGGCAAATGCTCTCTCCGTTAGTGACATACATTAATGATTTGTGTCACAGATTATTGGCTCCACTTTTTAATCACCTTGAGTCTACTTTGGGATATAATCCACATTCCCCTTGGGTTTCAGATCCCCACTGGTGAATCAAACTGGTAAAATACAAAATTTGTACCAAATATGGAAATCCTAAAAGGGTCTGGGGATCCCAAGTTAAGCACCCTGGGACTAATAGGAGACCTTAAATCTATAAATACTCAGCTACTCCAAGAAGAGTTTGGAATTGGGTCTTCCTAGTGCCTAATGAAACTCTAGTGTGGCCTCTCACAGAGTATACCTGTGCCCAGACTTGCTGTTGGGACATACTATCTGGGATTTTGGAGGTTAAATTCCAAGACTTTGCCTAACCACTGGAGAAAATCAAGAGTGGCTTTGATGTTGACCTACATTTTCCCAAGGCATTCCCCTTTGGACACCTATGCTAGATACCAGGGCTGTAGCTGTTCAGGGGAAACATAAAAATGACCTTTCCCCCAGCAGTTGTCTGAAGAACTTCTGATCTCCCTAGGGCAAAACAGAGAGGAAAAAAGGCATTTCTTTTGGGCTTCCCCTAACCTTGAGGAATTAGATTCCTGAGACAGACTTACCCATTACTTTAATCCTGAAACCTAGACATCCTATTCTACTACAGGAAATTTGGAAAAGGCTCTGGGGCAGGGTTTCTAAATCTGAGATCCACCCATCCATAGGTGTGTGAATAGATTTCAGGTGTGGGGTCCAGGAACTTGAACGGGGAAAAAGTTTCATCTTTATTTTTACTGTCTTCTAATTTAATTTAGCATTTCCTTCCATTATGAATTAAAAACACACACACAACACTATTATGAGATGGGATTCACAAGCCTCACCACACAGCCAGAGGGGTTCTTGACACAAAAAAGCTAAGGACCCCTGTTTCAGAGAAACACAAAAGAGATTCTGGTGGGTAGAGAAATGGAGACACACACACACACACACACACACACACACACACACACACACGCACACGCACCAACAGAAGAGAAGAGGAGGGGGAAAGAATGGGAAGAGGAGGAGACAGAAGCATAACTTTTCTCTATGATGGATGTCAAATGGGAAAGTTATAGCCTGACTGTTATTCAGAGATAAGGGCAAACATAAATAAAACAGGAAAGAGAGGCAGGGAGGGATGAGTTCTCAGAGTCCTGCCTTCCCATTGGATAAATTGCTGGAAGGGTGATGACCTATATAGTAAAGGTGAGGGCTCGTGATGTGGTGCCCTCAGAGCCAGCTGTTAATAGAGCTGCACGGTCCAGCCCTGCTCCTAAATAGGGAAGTGATAGGAGCAGATAGAGTTTCTGTTTCTGTGTTTACAGGTTACTTCACCAGAGCAAAACATACCTTGCTGCATCTGCCAGAATTTGCTGCTGGCTCGTCCTCCTCCCTCTGCCCCTCCTCCCTCTCCATGGTACTTACTCCTGTTCTTGGAGTGGTGACCAAGTGACTGCAGAGGGAGGAGGCCCCCTTCTTCCAGTCAGTCAATAAGCATTTATTTACACTTCTTGATAAGCTTACGAGACACTGAACTGAGGATTAAAAGAAAAAAAGGCAAAATGATAGTTCTGCCATCAAGGAGCTTACAATCTAATAGAGGGAGATTACCTATGTACAGATAAACTATGTTAAATATATATATATATATGTATATATATATATATATATATATATATACATGGGGAAAACACTAGAATTCAGAGGAATTGGGAAAAGCTTTCTGTAGAAGGTGGGATGGGTTTCAGGTAGATCCTAAGTGGAACCCCTTCTCCCTTTCCTCATCCCCCTCCTCTATCTGGAACTGCCAGCTCTTCCGATGCATCTTTTATCACAAGGTCAAAAAGATCTGAGGGCTTGGCCTCAAGACCTTTGGAGATGTCTGCTTGTGGTTTTTCCCTGCTGCTGGATGGAGTTTTCCTTTTTAGAGTGGCTGTTGTAAGTCAGGATCTCTAGGTTCAGACTCAACTCTAAGGCTGACTCGGACAATGAACACTTTGACCATACAGGCTTCCTGACCCACCTTGATTCTGGTGAGGAGGAGTTGCCCAGCTTAGTTTCAAATTCAACAACTTGTGTCCCTGGATGGGATGAGGTAACTTCTCCTATCACAAGGTTAGAGCAAGGATTCTTAACCTGGGGTCTGTGGATCGATTTCAGGGGACCTGTGAACTTGGATTGGAAAAACAAAATTGCATCCTTATTATCACTAACCTTCAGTTTTCTTTGTCATCATGTGTACTTTAGACCCTGGAGAAGGACTGCATAGACTTTACCAGTCTGCCAAAGCGATCCATGACACAAGAAAGATATCCCCCTGAGAAAAGGCAAAAAGAAAGGTAACCCCTGAATTAGAAATCACTTGTGCACTAGAAATCAAGTTTATACCCATTGATTGGGAATGATAAAACAAATTGTGATAGATGAATTTATAAAGGATTATTATTGTGCTGGAAGAAACAGGAAGCATGATCAATGCTTAAATTATTAATTTTAAATTATTATTATTAAATTATTAATTTATTACTAAAGAAGTATGGTAAGACTTATATGAACTGATAAAGATTGAAGTAAGCAAAGCTGAGAAAATTATGTACTCCAGATACAACAATGGACGTGGAAGGAACAACTGCCACAACATAATCAAAAGTGAATGTTACAAAATTACAAAGAACAATCATGGTCCCAAAGAAAACAGATTCCCCTCCCCACCTCACTCCCTTGTAGAGGCAGTAACCTGTGAATGTGGAACACTGTATACAGTGTCAGATTTTATTGTTATTATTTTACAATGTATTGACTTGTTTTGTTGATTTTTTTTTCTTCTTTTTTAATTAATTTATTTTGGAAGTCTAGAGAGGCAAGAGTGGAGCCCAGAATGAAAAGGAGAACCAATCAGAGAAAGGGGCTATAAGTCAGGTTGTATTTCCAATAGGAGAAGTTCAGGAATGGAGAAATTGCATAAAACTACCTGCTTGCCCCTAAAAGGTTCAAATGACTTATCTTCTAAAATTAGGAATGACCTAAGGGAGCCACATTTTGATACTATCCCATCAGGGGGTACCCCGGGTCGAGTACTTAATTGGTAGTTAGGAGAACTAGGTTTGAATCGCACATTTGCCACTTATTGGTTGTGTGATCTTCACCTTTCTAAGCCTTAATTTCGTTATTTGTAAAATGGGGATAATCAAATGCTACCTACTTTACAGGGTGTTGCAAGGATCAAATGAAATATTGTATATGTAGATACTTTGTAAGACATAGATTGCTATAATGTTATCCAAAGACTGAATATCCTTTCTTTTTTAAAATAAAATTTATTGATATCTTCTGTTTCTTATAATTATCATAGTTAAACCCATTATCCCTTCTCCTCTCCCTCCCAGAAGGCCATCCCATCAACACAACTTATCAATACAATGGAAGAAAATTCAAAAACATACAATAAGTGATACCTGTAGACCTCCGACTTCTGCAGAGGGGTGAGTTAGGGGTATCTTCTCGCACCTCATTGAAGTCATGCCGAATTTTTATAATTTTGTTATAGTCACTTTTAATTTTTTGGTGTGTGCTTATTCTTTCCATTCATATTGTTGTGGTTGTTGTGTATATTGTTTTCTTGGCTCTGCTTACTTTATTCTGCATCAGTTTATATAAATCTTTCTATGATTTTCTGGATTCATCATATATATAATTTCTTACAGAATCATAACATTCCATTAAATTCGTGTATCACAATTTGTTTAGCCATTCCTCAATTGATGTTTTCAATTCTTTGATCTTACAAAAATCACTGCTACAAATATTTTGGTGTATGTGGAGATTTCCTCCTTAATGATGGCTTCCTTGGTCCATAAACCCAGTCATGGAGTCCCTGGTTCAAAGGTTATGGACATTTTAGTTACTATTAGCATAATTCCAAATTGCTTTCCTAAATGGTTGTACCATTTCATGACTCCACCAGTAATGTATTGTATTGGTGTGCCTACCATTCCACAACCCCTTCAACATTTACTATGGCCATTTTTGGTCATTTTTGTTGATTTGCAGGATTTTGAATAGGCTTTCTGGAGGGCTGTTAAGGTGGTCGGCTTCCTTCCCCATTTTCTCAGGGCTGTATTCGAAGCACCAGAGCCTGAGGCTGCATAGTTCAGATGGTCACAGAGTCAGATGCTACAAATTGCAAACCAGGTTCATGAGAGGAAAACACAATGGCTTCCATCTCTGTATTTGCAAGCTTTAGCTTGACTTTTCCTGGCCAGAGGATACAAAGATGAGGATACTATCCACAAAAATAGGAAGGAAGGCAGGTTTTAGGAGAAAGATGATGATTGGTTTTGAGCCTGTCAAGTTTTAGGTTTCTGTAGAACATCCAGGTAGAGAAGCTCAAAATGCAGAATAAGAGCATAGGGAAGATGTCAGTCAAGAGATGGAGATACCAGTTTGGGAGTCCTGTGCATAGATGTGGTAGCTGAAGCCATTGGGAGTGAGTCAGATGGCAAAGTATAGAGTGAGAAGAGAAGAGGTTGAATGACCAAACTTTGGGGGAGGGAGATTCTTTCCATTCATGCAGGCTGGACCCTTCTATTTAATTTATAGTCTTAGAGCAGGGGTTCTTAACTGAGAGTCCATGAAAACTCAACTGTTTGTGGATAGATTTTTGGGCATCATGACCCCAGATGGGAAAAAAATTACACTAACTTCTTACTTAGACTTATAATTTCCTTCAATTATGACTAAAAAAAAATTCTGATAAGAGGTCCATAGGCTTAAACAGACTACTAGAGGGGTCCAAGACACAAAGAAGGTTAAGAACTTCAATCTTTAAAAGTTGCCTAGAGCATTGAGATGTTAAGTGACTTGACCAAGGTCTGAGATGAAACTTGAATTTAGGTTTTCCTGGATTAGAAAAATCAGGAAAACCAAAGGTGGAGAGAGCATCAAGGAAAGGCTGGTCAGCAATATTGAATGTGGTAGAAAGGTCAAGGCATATGAGAACTTAGAAGGGGCTATGGATTTTTAATTTAGGAAGTCCCTGTTGACGTGGGAGAGAGTAGATTCAGTGAAATGAATAGTTGACAAAATTAGATTGCAAGTGGTTGAAAAATGGGTGGTGGTGAGGAAGAAGAGGCAGTGATTGGAGACTACTTCTATAAATTTGATGGGGAAGGGGAGGAATGAGTTGGGATGACAGACTGAGGGGGTAGCAGTAGCATGGGAAGAGTTTTTAGGAAAGATTTGGGGATTAGGAGGGTATGAGTAGAGCCAGTAGAGTGGGAGTGATTGAAGATTAGAGAAGAGGGACTGGTTCAAGAGACCAAATACTGAAGCCAGGTGAGGTAGAAGTTATGTTTCAGAGATACATCATAGATGACAGTAACAAACCTATGTTGGTGGGTGTGGGTTAAGTGTGAATGTAGTGAATATCACAGAAGTCAAGGAAGGAAGTATTCAAGGAAGGAAATAGATTGTATACAGTGGTGTCAAATGTTGCATACGGCAAGAAGAATGAAGAAGGAAAAAAGGTTTTGAGGTTTAAAGACAGCTTCCCCTAGGGTCTGCTGTTTGTTGATTCATTGGAGTGGGCCTGGAGGTGTCTATACTCCACTCCAGCCCCTGGAAGTCCTATCTTTTCTGAGGTCCTCTCAAGTTGTCTTAGGAGGAGAGCTGCCTTATTCCTTTATTTTTGCCACTTGATGTTCATTCTGAGGTCATGTTCTGTCTATTTGTGGAGGAAATTTGGAGAGCCTGGAATTTTCTGACCTACTCTGCCATCTTCTGAGAATTCTCCAACCTTTGAAAAGACTGGGCCTGTAGAATGTTAGGGGCGGAGAAGACAGAGTGCATAGAGTTAGTAGTAAGGGGAAAAAAAGGGAGTGAGGACCACTCCTTCAGAAAAGTTTGGCATGAAAAAGGACAGCCTGTCTGGAGGGAATGGCAGGGTGTAGTCAACATTGACATTACCAAGTATAATGACAAGAAATGAGATGCAGAGGGGAGCAAGCTAGGGGTTGAATTCAAGCAAATATGTTGTCTGGATAGATAATGGTGAAATAGGAAAGTATCAAAACTTTGGAGAGGGTGGCATTACCATTTGGCAAAAACTTTAAAAGAGAAGTGGAGTGGTTGCCTTAGACTAATAGTCTGGAAGTTGAATTGGAGAGCAAGGAACATTTTCCATCTCCTTTCTCACTGAGGGGAGAGGATTTGAAGATGAATCCCTGCACGGATGGAAGAAGGCAGTAGGAAATATGGTGCCTTAGGCCAGTGAAATGCAGGTAATTCAGTAGTGGTAAGAAGATTGTGACAGAATGTTCCAGAGGGCCCACTGGGAGGGAGTAGTGATGGAATTGGACAAGGGATCTTCCTCTGAGCTCCAATTCCAAACAAGCCATATCCTCCCCTCCCCCCCAACCTCATTACTCTTATTCCCCTTGAGGACAGGGAGGGGCTTGTAGCAAGTGAGGATAACAGATGAAGAAAGTAGTAGGTTCTGAGACAAGGGGTTGTTGTTGTTTGTTCTTCATTTTCGAAGAGGACCAATGACTTCACTTGCTGATGAACTGGATTTAAGTGAGGCAGAGTTGCACAAAGTCATCAACCTCACTGTCTCTTCCTGAGTCATAGAAGTTCATCGGCAAGACCAAAGTCAGGATGACTAGCCATCTTCAATGTCTGACCAAGCTCTAAGTTCACCATAGTGCCTACTTCAGTCCCCTTTATGGCCGTTGGAATAAACTATTTTCATCACCCCATTCTGCCAGGAGAAGTCTTTCCATGCTTGGGGTAGACATTTCTCTAACTCACCAACAGGTTTGAGGTCTGTTGGTTATTTAACTTCAACCTGGGTTAGCCCATCCACTGAGACGGTTTTGCAGGGTGTAGCCACTGAGCATGCTACAGCTTCTTGGAGTCACAGGTGAGAGTTGGATAAATCTGGTGGACACCAAAAGTGGATAATTCTGAAAAGGACTTAACAAATCCTCACACCAGAGGCACTAGTCTTCCTGAATACCTCATACACCCTAAGGCAAGGGGTAGGTATTTATGTTAGAAGCAGAGGAAGAGAGATACAGAGTAAGGAGGATCTCTGGTTTGTTACTAGGGGAAGCTAGCTGGTGAATCTACCCCAGCATTCTGAGTAGAATGTGAGGGCTCTCACAAAACCCCCTCCTGATGTTCTATTAAAGGGCCCATCACCCTCAAGATGATTACTCTTCCAGGAGCTGGTCGATCAGGGCAAAGGGGGAGGGGCTCACTGGTGGGGTCAGAAGCCTCTAACATACCCCTTATATTGTTATTTTATGGTCTCAGGTATCTAAAGACTTACCATCCTTACTGCAGTGGCTTAGAAATATTGTTTGTAATAGCCTAGTCACATATTTTGTAAAGATGACCCTTTATTGTGGTGTGGAGGTGACCTTGGGTTTCCCAAGACTATGTCAGTGGATCACATATGCTGGCAGGTCATTCTGTGCTGGAGAAGTTTTGAGAATGGCCCTGGCAACAGACCAAATCTGTTTTCTGAAAACCAGCTTAGCTAATTATGGAGATGTCCGTGCCAACCTATCAAGCAAAGAAAGAAAAACTGACCCTCTAACCTGTGTGGCTTTTTTCTGTTTCTTCAGTGATGGTGGTAGAAGGTATGAAGAATAAAACTGGACTGTTGGTACTCAACTGGTGAGGTTCTTGTTCAGTGACTAACAAGTGGATGTATTGGTGGAGGAATCAATCATATCGATCTTGATGTTCTTTCTATAAACAAAGCCAGCTTTGTAGAAGGATAGCTCCTGGGTTCTCCTTGAAGGGGCAAAAGGAATTAGTTGGAAGAGTGGGCTACGTGGCCCCTGTCACCCCAAGAGTATTGGTGAGAGTGGCAAGAAAAAGAGGAAGGGGATGCTAAGAATTATACAGTTGAGGAGGGTTCTCTAACACATCTAGTGGACTTCCTCCTAACCTTCCCCAGCCATAGGGCAAACATTCAGGAGGATAAGAACGAGAGCTGCAATGGATGTGCAAGCAAGGATGGGTGCAAATTTGCACTGTTGGAGAGAATTCCCAAACTGATGAGATCACAGATCTGTTGGAGCATTTGATGGTATCAATCCCCACTTGGGCAAGCATCATCATAGGATCATAGATTAAGAGAGATCATTAAGTCCAATCCCTCTCATTTTATGAAGGGAACTGAAGCATAGAGAGGTGACTCTCTGACATGCTCAGAGTCACTCAGCTACTAAATGACTGAGGCAGGATTTGAACTCAGTCCTTCCTGACTCATTGCTCATTGTTCTTTGATACCTAGCTGTCTGTCAGCTCTCTCCCAAATCATAGCTAAGAAAGGTCCTTGATCTGATTTTCTTTGAATTTTCAAGGGGAGGGGGAAGGAGAAAGGGAATAAGCATTTATGTAGCACCTACTATGTGCAAAGCACTGTGCTACATACTTAAAAAAATCACATTTTATCCTCACAACTACCTTACAAGATAGATGTAGGTGTTATCCCCATTTTTAAGGGTTGGGGAAACTGAGGCAGAGGTTAAGTGACTTGTCCAGAATCATACAACTAGTGTCAGAGGCTGGATTTAAACCCAGATCTTCCTAATTTCAGATCCAGAGCTTTATCCAGCTGTGCCACCCAGCTGCCTCACATTAATGCTGTAAGCTCTAATATTCAGGTTGTGCATCTGGTTGTTGGTTTTGTTTTGTTTTTTTATTCTGGTCTTCTTAATTTGTTGAGCCATTCATCCACTTGCCTTTCACTTTTTTCTGCTACAAAAAGTGCTGCTATGCAAATATTTGCATCTTTAGTACCTTTCTGTCTTTGACCTCTTTAGAGTCTTATGCCTAATAGTGGTCACTGGGTATGTACAGTTCAGTGATTTTTTTTTTAAAGGTGATTACAAATTGTTTCCTACAACAGCTGGACCGATTCACAGCCCTATCAGCACCTATTAGTGTGCCTGCCTTCCTATGACTCCTCTAACATTTGCTATTTTTTGTTATCTTTGCCAAAGCCATAGTTTCCAGCTTTCTTCCTATCCAGATTATCTTCCTATAATGTGGCTTCCATCATATTACAACCCTGCCTGCCCTCTTGCTAGTGACTCAACCAACCAACAAGCATTTTGGGAGTTACTCTTCAGGGCTCTGCTTTGTGCTAGGCACTGTTGCAGAACTTCATATATCTGTATATTATGTTGTATATGGGCCCTGCCCTCAAAGTGTTTACATTCTAAGTATAAATTCATACTATTCTGGACTTCTTTGTGTATGTTACCTGTATCACATAATTTACCCAAGTCTGTCCTCTGAAGTTCTCTGTTTGAGGCAGTTGCGCAAAATCACTTAATACAGTGACCAAGTCTGACAACATTCTGCCCATCCTTACAATGTACAACATTAAGCTTCCTTCTTTTCATTAAAAGGTTGCACTTGGTATCTATATTACTCTTTGATTCTTTCTCATTTCATATGAATTTTCCTGGGTTTCTCAGATTTTTTATTTATCATTTCTTACTGTGCATTATTATCACATGTACCATGGTTTCTTTAGCCATTTTCCAAGTGATGGGCACTCAACATTGTTTCTGTTTTGGGGGGCTATTTTTTGCTTTCACAAAAGGGCAGCTATTAATATTTTGGGACTTATTAGGCTTTTATTTCTGTCTTAGGTCCTTCTTAAAACATATAAATGAAACCTCTTGCTGCATACTCCTCCTATTACCCTTGGCTCCTGCTTGCTTCTCTCTCTGGCTTCAGTCCCAGATCTTTAGCTTTAGAATGCTTCTTGAAGCAGAATTTTGATATTTTACTAAACCGTTTGGGCTGGGAAATACTGTGATGGAGGATTGGTCAGTGGTATGGATGGAGTTGGTATGGTGAAAAATATGATGTATCAAGTCAGAGGTCCTGGGTTCAAATCCTTACTCTTAATATTCCTCCTCTGTGAAGCCTTTTCCAATGCTTCCAAACTCATCCTTAGCTAAACTTTGATAGCACCAAGAAACATAGTCTTGTATGACCTATGTGGCCCAGTGCTAGACCCTGACTATAAACTCCTTGAGATTAGGGCCTTTTACCTTTCTTTGTATCCCCAATGCTTAATATAGTCTCTGGCACATAGTAGTCACTTGACTGATTGAAGACATGAGTTCATATCCTGTCTCAGATACTTACTGTGTGAGTCTAGATAAGTCACTTAGCCACTTTGTGCCTCCTGTGTAAAATGGGGATCATGATAGTACCAATGTTACAGGGCTGTTATGAGGACCAAATGGGATAATATATGTAAAACACTTTACAGATTTTCAAATGCTATATAGAAATGTTGACTTATATTGTTTCAAGTCTATTTTCCTCAACAGATCCTACCTTTGTAGACCTTTCAGTCTACTAAAGCACACAATAAATACATTGGGACTGGCTGCTTCTTTCTTGAACAGAGATTTTTAATCCTTCTCGTGCTATGGACTTTGGACTGGGAAGTCTATGATTCCCTTCTCAAAATAAAGTTTTTACATGTATAAAATAAAATCCGTGTGATTAAAAGGAAACCAATTATATTAAAATACAGTTGTCAAAATATTTTTTAGAGTCAAGTTCAGGGACCCAAGGCTGAGCCCCTACTAGAGGATTAATCCCTGACTACCTGGGATTAACGTTAACTGATGGTTTGGTTTAATGTTTGGCAAATTGCAGAAAAACAGACCATACCCCCCACGTGAGTGGAGGGAGAAAGAATGAGCTATTGTCCCTTTGCTCCTCCAGTTGATCTTGATTTCTGCTTGATCAGGTCAGGTCAAGCTGTATGTGGCCCCATGTTGTGCACAGGAAAGCACTTTTCTTGCCTCCCCCCACCCCCATCCTTTCAATATTCAGTATAGAGGTTGAAGAGGGACCTCATTGAGGATTATTCTTAAAGGACCATAGGATCATAGAGTTTGAACAAAGAGAGACCTTGGAGGTCATCCAATCTAGCCCTCCCTCATTTTACAGATGGAAAAAAGTGGAGCCAGGAGAGTTTAAGTGATTTATCAGGGTCACACAGATGATACTGGAACCTAGGTCCTCTTGACTCCAAATCCAGTATTCTACACATTATACCAAGGCTCCGGATAAAGAATCCTTGTTGTCACTCTGGAAATGAACGGCTCCATCTTCTAGCCTGCTTCAAGCAAGAAATGGGGTTGGATTCTGATTTGAGGGGAATTCCAGAAAAGACACTAATTGGCAATATCCCCGGATGTTCCTCAGGAAGCAAGCTGTAGTTTGTGAATTTCCAGGTATTTCTCTGATCATCTTATCATCACTTATTTTAGCATGAAACCAGGAATTGTGTAAGCATCAAAAAATCGGAAGATTCTGTCTTCAGGGCCTGTCCTGTTCTCAGGGAAGGAGACGGATTAAGCTTGAAGAAAACTCAAGAATCTGGAAAGCAGTTTCCTAAGATGACATCTCCTTCACCTCATTTATAATACAGGCTCTAATACAGCCTTTCATTTGTGGTGGACTCCTGGGTGGCAGAGTTGAAGGCAGGAGGAAGATTGGACAGAAATTGAGCATGCAGCTCTTTTCCAGTCCTAAAATTCTGTAATTCTATGAAATGTCTTCTCCACAGTTCCCTGGGCCTCTTTTCCAAAATGCTGTCAGCACTACCAGTTGGAAAATATTTTTCACCCTCCCTTTTGATTTTTTTTTTCCTTAAAAAATAAAAAAAAAACACAAGGGAAAAAAAAAAAAACAAAAACAAGCCATCTGGTGTCAGATTCTCTCCTGGCACATTATAAAGGGTAGCACTAAAAATGTCCCTGGAAAAAAGAAAAGCCTAAGCCGCACCAGTACTCACAGACATATCTTTCTCTTTCTCGCTCTCCCCCCTTCTCTCTCTCTCTCCTCTTCCCCTCTTTTTTCTTTTCTCTTCCCCTTCTTCTCCCTTTCCCCCTTTTCTCCCTTCTTCTTTCTCTTAGTCACCCATCCCTTCTTTCCTCTCTTCTTCCTGTTTTTCTTCCATCTTCCTTCTGTCCTCTCTGTCTCTCTCTCTCCTTGTCCTCTCTCTCTCTCTCTTTCTCTCTCTCTCTCCCTCCCTCCTCTCTCTCCCCTCTTCCCCCTCTCCCTCTTCTCTCTCCCCCTCTCCTTCCCTCTCTCTCTTCCTCCCTCCCTCCTCTCTCTACCTCCCTCTCTCTCTTCTCTCTCTTCCTCCTCCCCTCTAGACCTCCCCTTCTCCTCTCCTTTCTTCCCTCTTCTTTCTCTACCTTGCTGTCTCTGTGTCCCCCACCCCCATCACTTTGCCACTCAGTGTCGATTGTACTAAGGGGACACCAGGCTTATTTACTGTCCCCTACTCTGCGGTTAACACACACCTTCTGATCCCAGAAGCCCAGGGAGTTTGTGGAGGGGGGAGGGGGCGTGCGTTGGACACTGAGAATGGAATCGAGGACGAGTGGATGGGTTGGGAGGGGAGAGGGAGGGAAAGGAGAGAGGAGGGGACTTGGTGCAGGAGCCCTTTGCCAGGTCTGTTGACTGCACTTGGGGCGTGCTTCCTGCCTGCTCCCAGCTTCCCTCTGGCTGCTGGGAGACGGCTCAGGGCGGGCGTCTCGCTGCCCGGAGATGTTGTTTACATTTGGTCTACGTTTCCAGCGAGTTGCCCCCCTCGCGGCCCCCTCCGCTCTGCTGTAACCTCGGAGCCGTTTCCTCTCGCTGTTCCGTGGGCTCTGCATTCCTGAGCGTTGAGCAACAACTTTCCCTCCGACGCGGAGGGGATGGGGCCAGCGGGGGCGGGTTGGGCCGGGGCCCCGTTTAGGGGCTCCCTCGGGGAGCGTGGGGCTCCCGAGGCTGGACGAGGCGGAGTCACTCCTCGATGAAGTCCTCCACCCGCAGCCCCTGCAAACACACCCCACAAGCGCACACAAGACACACAAATTTACAGGCTACCCAGAGACACAGGACACATGGGCACACGAGACAAACACGTACAGATCTGTGCAGAAGCATCTCTGATATGCAGCCACACGGGTCACATATAAGATACAGACACGAGTCACAGACAAAAAGAGACAAGATATAGACACAGGAAGCACAATGCGCGCGCGGGCGCGCGCGCACACACACACACACACGCGCGCGCTCAGATCTAAAAGACACAAACCCTGGCTTCCTTGGCGGCTCCCCATCCCAACCCCCAACCCCCAACTGCACAAACTCAGATGGCTGGGCTTCGGTTTCTAGAGAGAAACTGTGCGGTCTTGGCTTCCTTTGCTCTGGGTCAGGTCTTAGTTAGTGGAAGAGACTGTGACTGTATGTCCTTGGGGGCTGCAGAGGGAGAACAGGGTCTGGAAGGCACCCAATAGATCAATGTCCTATCTGTTGGGAACCCTGGAAATCAAAGTGCTTCTTGGAGGGTTGTGCCCCTGCCTAGAGAAGTGTTTAGGGAAATGATTTAAGAACCAGGGGTGGGGAACTTTGGGTCAGGAGGCCACATGTGGCCTTTTAGGTCCTTAAGTGGTTCCATTTGACGGAATCCAAACGGCAGAACCCGTGAAGTTTGGATTCCATCGAAGGATGGCACTTGAGGACCTGAGGACCGTGGCCGAAAGGTTCCCCACCCCTGGTTTAAGATTATTATATATTGGTAGAAACCCCAGCGACTGAGCTCCTCGGTAGATGCTGAGTTTGTCTCTAACTTACGCAGGCCCTGGGCTGTCTATTCCTGAAACAGCTGGGGAGGGTTTGTTGCTTTGATTGGGACATTTGGGGTTGGGGCTGGCGGAGAGGGATGAACATGTGAGTCATTCTTCCCCCAGACAGAGGGAGGTAAAATCTTACAAAGACTGGATGGCAATCTTGAGAGAACCCTAGCAGATACTCAGCTAGCGACCTCAATATACATTTTTTTTTGGATAAAAGAATAATCAAATTAGAGCAGAAATATCAGAGTTGGAAGGAACCTTGTTGCCAATAGTAAGTTTTAATAAATGTCCATTCAATTGAACTTTTCAGTTATAAGCCCCTAAAGGCTAGGGCCTGTGTCTTTCTCATCTTTGTATCTTTTCCTGATCTGCCTAGAATAGCATTTAAAGCTGGAAGAGATCTAAGCCATGGCCTGGTTTAGCTCCCTCACTTGACAGCTGAAGAAGCAAAGTCTTGGAGATGTTGAGTGATTTATTTGCCTAAACCTTAGGCCCTGAGATCACCCACCTAGGAAGTAGGAGAATCAAGAGCCAAACTCCCAAGTCTGTGCTCTTTCCAGCACAATCCTCTGGGGAAGAGGGCTGGGGAGGGTGGGGCAGAGGAGGCTGCCAGCCTGTGCCCAAGACCAAAGGGCTTGTGTTACTGTTTGTGCCTAGAGAAGTCAGTTTGGGAGGTGGGGAGGAGTAGGGTAATTGATTTTACAGTTAAATGAGCTCTTTACCAGTGCGGCTGGATCATGGCTTTAGCTATGGGGGGGTAGGAGGAAGGGGAAGTTTACAAACATTTTAAAAGCATCTTTTATGTGCCAGGCATTGAAGTAGCTAGGTAATGAAGTAGATAGAGTGATGGGTCTGGAGTAAGAAAGACCTGAATTCAAATCTGGCCTCACACTTAACTGGCTAGGTGACCCTGGGCAAATCCTTCAACCCTGTTTGCCTCAGTTTCCTCATCTGTAAAATGAGCTGGAGAAGGAAAGGACAGACCAATCTGATATCTTTGCCAAGAAAATTCCAAATGGGGTCATGACTGAACAATGACAAATGTGCCAGGCTCTGAAGGGCTTTACAAATATCATCTCATTGGATCCTTACAACAAACCTGTGATGTAAGTGCTATTCTCTCCGTCTCAGAGTCCAGGACAACAAGGCAGTGTTCAAGTAACTTGCTCAGGGTTAGTTACTGAGTGTCTGAGGTGGATTTGAACTGAGGTTTCCCTGCCTCTGGGACCATCTCACTCTCCTTGGTCGGGAGAGATAGGACTCCACAGTCATCCCAAGAAGACCCTTCAGGTGGGGGTGTTAGGCACATTTATGATTCTCTGTCAGTTCATGGTGGGAGGAGGGAGACTGGAAGGTCCACTGGACATTATATAAAATAAAGATTTTTAAAAGTTTGAGTTGAATTGAATAGACGCTGCATGATTCTTACAGGAGTATCCTTTGAGGAAATCTCCAGCTTAAGAGTTGTTTTCTAGAAATTAGTACACGTTTTTGCATAAGGAGATTGTCAAATACTATAATAGGTTCCAAGGCCAGTTTACAAAGGCTAGTTCATCTCACAGGAGACCTGCGTTGTGTTGTAGTAGATAGAATGCTAGATTTGGAGTCAGGAAAACCTAAGTTCAAATCCAATCTTAGACACTAGTTGTGTGACTGTGGGGACATGAGACACTGTCTGCCTTAGCTTCCCCATCTGTAAAATGGGGGATAGTAATAATATCTCCTCCCCCCCTTGTAGTGAGGATAAAATGAGATAATCTGTAAAGTGCTTTACAAGCCTTCACGCACAGTATAAAGGCTAGCTATTACTGTTACAATATAAAGCTCATAGTACCACAGTGGCATTCCTTATAATGTCTCTCTGGGAAAATGCATTCAAGGTTCCAGCTTGGGACAGCATCAATGCATCTAGGCAAGTTGTAGCAGGACTCATCCCACCCCTTGCCCTTGTTGGCAGTTGGATGGGCAACACACCCAGTCCTGAGCTCCAAGCAGCAGCATCTATAGCCTGGACCAGGGTTGGGACTGAGGATTGGAAAGATGCAAGGTATGGGTTCTAGGGCAGTTAGAGGAAGGTAGTGACAAGGAGTTGGGAAGGGATAGGGTACCCCTCATCCTGGGCCAGTTTTTTTTTTCGCCATTTTTCTTTTTTTGCTTAGGCCTCAGGGCCTTAGGCTCATCGGTTTCCTTTTCCCCACTCTTACCCAGTGCCTCTTCTGAAGCGGTGCTCCTTGCCTGGGTCCAGCCGAGACCTAAGAGAATGAAATTTCAACTTCTTTTCCAAAGCCCTTCTCTGCTAATGTGGGAGTAGCCACAGGGACTGGAAGTTGCCTTTCATGTTCTGTCCTGTTCTTTCTTTCATTAGACCACTTAGGGGAAAAGACAGCATATAGATAATGGCAGATTTTGGGGGGACACAAAGAACAAATTTAAGATTGTTTTACATTTCAGAGATCCCTGGATGTAATATCAGAGAAGCAGAAGGTCTTTCCCCTCCCTCCCTTCTTTCCTCTCTCTTGTTTTCTCCAGTTTTCCTTTGCTTTCCTCTCCTCTCTTTCTGAATAGGCTATAAAGTGAAAAGTGGAGAGACCTGGGGTTAGGAACCGTGGTGGAGGGTGGCTGGCAGCACCAGGGACTGCTGCATTGATGGGGAAGGGAAGAGAAAGGAGGGAGGCAGGAACATTTCAGTCAGTCACATCTGGGAGAGGAATAGCAACAACAACTTGCATTTTTTATTGGCCTTGAAGGTTTACAAAGTGATTTTCTAGAATCCAAAAATCTCCAAAGAGACCTCAGAAGTCAACTAATGCAGTTCCTACTCGAGCAGGCATCTCCCTTACAGTATCCTCGGTAAATGCTCCTCTAACCTCCACTAGATGGAAGGATGAGGATGAGGACCATACGCTGGAAGAGTTCATTCCATATTTGGACAGCTCTAATTGTTAGGAAGGCTTGGCTTACACAAGCCTAGATCTATGTCTATAGCTTCTGGGTTAAGTAAAAAAAATTCTAACCCTCCTTGGACAGACCTAGCATGGCCTTCCAAAATCTCCTCTTCTTCAGACGAGACCTCTCTTTTGTTGTTATTGAGTCCTCCGGGTCCTATCTGACTCTTCATGACCCCGTTTGGGGTTCCATCAGTGGAAGAGTCACTTAGAAACTTTTCTCTGGATGTATTCTGATGCACCAATGCACTTCCTTAAATTTCATGTGACGTCCAGATCTGAGCACGATGCTCTTCTCTAGCTGAAGTCTGAGTACAGTGGGACCCTCATCCACTGCTTTAAGTAATACAGTTTAACATGTATTTTAATTAATGTGATTTAACAACACTTTGATTTCTTTCAACTGCCACATGCATTTACATTGAACTTGGTTAGCTATTTTTCATATGGACCGCTGTCTAACTGTGCTTTCTGCACCCTGGATTTAAATGGTTGATTTTTTGAACCCTTTATGTTTGTTCCTGTTAAGCAAATCAATTTAGATTCCACCCTTGTTCTAGTTATCAAGATATTTAAAATCTCTATTCTTTTATCCAGCTCGGGAGTTCTTAATTTGGAGTCCACAGACCCCTAAGGGTCCATGGATAGGCTTGGGGGGAAGGAGAGTCCATGAATTTGAGATGGGAAAAAAATGACATCTTTATTTTAATCTTTTTTTTTTTTTGGTAATCGCAAATATTTTATTCTATGTATTAAAAATGTTATTCTGAGAAGTCTATAGATTTCAGCAGGCTGTGTCCATGGCACAAAAAAGGAGTAAGAGCCCCTGATGTTGTAGTTATCTCTTTTCTCTTTATGCTATTCATAAATTTGATAATCTATGCCTTCAACTAAGACCTTGATAAAGAATACTGAACAGAACAGAGTCAAAATCAGATCTCTGGGGTGGGAACTGCCTCTCTTCAAGCTGACATGAAGCTCTATTAATCACCACTCTTTGGGATTAGTTGCTCAGCAGGTTTTGAATCAACTTCGCTCCATATTTCTCATGAGCCTATTCTAAAAGGCTTTGTCAAATGCCTTGCTAAAATCCAAGTTCTCTAGGTCTATGTCATACCCCTGTCTAGGTGCTCTGTTAAAAGTTGATAAAGAGTGTCTTTGATATCCTGGGGCTACTGCTTAGGGCTGTTCTCCCCCAGTGAGGAAAGAAATATGTATTCCCCAACTCAGGATCTTTTTGTACAATGACAATAGTTCAAAGAAATACTTGTACAAATGTATACATTTCAACTAATCAATCAATTAACATAAATTGACTGCCTAATAATGTGTAAGGCATTGTGCTAGGTGCTAGGGATAAGAATATAAAAGGAAAACAGTCCTTGCTTTCAAAGAACTTAAGTTGTATTAGGGGGATACAGCATTTGATGAGATTGGAGTCCAGGAAAAGGAACTTTGGTCTAGACAAGTGGATGCTTTTTGAACTGAGCACCACTATCAGCAAAGTTTTTAATCATTTTCCCCAATACTGCCCCGCCCTTTTCAATAGCTGAAGTAGTTGCAGAAATAAAAGAGTAGCTAAAGGCTCTAGTGAGATGTTTGTGTGTTAACATGTAAAGGTGTAGTGTTGCACAGATTGGCCATTTCCAGAAGGATGAGAATCTTCCCACTTTCTGACTGCTTATCCCTTTGGGTCATTCTATAACCACTGGCCTGGGCAGTCATTTACAGATTGCAAATGGAGCCATAGGGCAGTAGATTGCCATTTGATTATTATTCCATGACCAAGAGTCAATAAGCAGGTGCAGATAAGGAATGGCAGAGAAGATAGTAAGAAGCTTTCACTGGCTAAGCCAGGGGTAGGGAACCTGAGGCCTCAAGGCCACATGTGGCCTTCTAGGTTCTTAAGTGCAGCCCTTTGACTACACCAAACTTTACAGAACCCTTTGTTTAGACCGGGAAGTCCAGTTGAAGGGCTGTACTTGAGAACCTAGAGGGCCACATGTGGCCTTGAGGCTGAAAATTCCCCACCCCTGGGCTAGGCCTGGCATCCTGGTGATTGGATGGCTGGGATGAAGCATGGTCTGGGAATCCGAGGCTGGCTAGATACGGGACTACTCACTCAAGACAAGTCTACCCTCCACTCTGGGGAAGTCCAAAAAATGAGCTAATTAATTTGTGGGAGTGGGGGTAGGGGAGCATATTCTTAGTTGACTCCAATAGGATAGTCTGTTCCTGGTAGAGAGAGATAGACAGCAGTATGGATGAGGTCAAGGTGCCCACCTGAGGTGTCCTGATGAATGAATGGGATAAAGAAAGTTTGGGCCATTGGCTTTCAAATGACTTTCACATCTCATTTAACCTTTCTTTGGGTCCCTATGTTTATCACCATTTTATATACAAGGAAAGAAGAAACAGAGGCATTCATGCAATAATACACTGACCATGTTGGAAATACAATAACAGGAAGTTTATAATATGACAAGGTAGTTAAGACTGGTATACTAACAAATGGGCTACAAATTATCTCTTTTTTTTTTTTTTTTTGCTTTTTGGAGTGGGGAAGGCAGGTTGATTGGGGTTAAATGACCTGCCCAAGGTCATACGACTAGTAAGTATTAAGTGTCTGAGGTCTGATGTGAATTCAGGTTCTCCTGACTCCAGGGCTGGTGCTCTATTAACTGTGCCACTTAGCTGCCCCCAAATTATCTATTAAAAAAATTATTTATTTTATTCTGAACTTAAGAAGAAATAAAACAAGCATTTCCATAACATAGTAGAATAGAAAAAAAGATTGTACATGAAACTGCAAATCTATTATGGACAACTTGTTATTCTTTTTAAATGTATAATAAAGTTATCATGTAACTTTCTTTTTTTCCCCCTTTTTTCTTCCCTCTACCCCCTTCTGCCATGGCTACCATTAGACACACATATACACACATGTATATATACACACATACATATATACACGCACACACACATATAAAATAATTCTATACATTGTTTTATCAGTTCTTTCTCTATCTTCATATAGTGTCTTTCTTCATATATCCTTTGTAATTAATTTGGGTTTTTATAATAGTCAAAATGACTTAGTCACTTGAAATTACTCTTAAAACAATATTGTTGTTACCATATACAATGTTCTCTTGGTTCTGCTCATTTTGCTCTTCATCATTTCATGCAAGTCTATCCATGTTTTTCTAAGATTATTGAGCTAATCATTTCTTTTTTTGGCGCCTTTTGGAGGAGGGAAGGAAGGACAATTGGAGATAAGTGACTTGCCCAAGGTCACACAGCTAGTAAATGTTAGGTGTCTGAGGCCAGATTTGAACTCAGGTCCTCCTGACTCCAGGGCTGGTGCTCTATTCACTTCACCACCCTACTGCCCCATGCTTATCATTTCTCATAGCACAGTAGTATTCCATCCCAATTACATACCACAACTTGTTCCTCCGTTCCCCAATTGACAGGCGTTCCCTGAAATTTCCAGATCATTGCCACCACAAAGAGAGCTGCTATAAATATTTTAGAACATAGAGGTTCTTTTCCTTTCTTCCTAATCATCTGGAGAAACAGACCTAGTAGGAGTATGCTGGGTCAAAGGGTATAGGCAGTTTAATAACTCTTTGGGCATATTCCAGATTGCTCTTCAAAATGGTTGGATCAGTTCACAGTTCTACCAAATTGGGCTACAAATTAGACTATGAAAAAAAAGGCATGGGTGCTAAATGGCACAAGTAGTACTGGTCCATGAGGCAGGAAATACCTTCTCCAACTAAGGAGGTCCAGCTCTGAGTTCATGATTATGTTGAGTTTTGGAGGATCCTGGTCTTTAAAGAAAGGGGCCAGGCTCTTTCTCGTTGCCGCTGACTATGCCTTCACCCCTAAGCCCTAGGAAAATTACTTAAGCTTAGATTTGGAGCATGTCTAATGTCTCTCTAGACCTTATTATTAGGTCCCTTCTAGAAAGATGTTCTTAGGGCAAGCAGAACAGGTATAGGACAGCTATTTATTTTCTCCACTTGAAAGAACTGTTTAAAACACAAAAGGCTCGTCTCACATTGACAAAGATTTAAAACATGATTTAGAAACCCCTATTATACTTTCCTGAAGGGTTGATGCTTAAAACATCAAAACAAGAAACATATTGTGGTTCTCCTGAATAACAATTTCACTTCCTCATGTCTTCCCTTTTCGAGGAGCTCCTTCAAAGTACAAAGCTTTGGGCAAGCCAGTGCATGGCTTGAGTTCATTCTCTTGGGGGTTACCTTCTCTGAAGAGAACATAGTTGCAGAAAAATCCTTGTGCTGCCAGTATACTTCAACTGAGGAAACCAGGAACCCCTCAACTTGGGGAAGACAACCTTTTCCCCTTAGTCCATCTCTCATGATCATTGTTTGTTCATCAGTGGTCATGGAAAGAGACATAGAGTAGAACAGGACACTAGAGACTTGAAGTCTAGTCTAGGCTCATCTAGGCCAGTACAGATATTTTTTTAAAAAATTATTTTATTTTAGATCTGAATCCTCTCTCTTTCTCCCTTCCCCCAAATAAGAATAAAAAACAAAAACAAAAAAATTACAAAAACAACTTACCTATTACAAATATGTGTAGTCAAACAAAACAAATTCCTGAATTTGGAAAGAAGGAAACAAGCAAGTATTAAGGACCTACTATTTGCCAGGAATTTTATAAACATTGTTTCATTCGATCCTTGAAACTACCCTGAAAGGTGGATACTATTATTATCTGCATGTTATGATGGAGGAAACTCAAAGCAGAGGTTAAAGTATTTGCCCAGAGTTATAGAATTAGTAAGGATCTGAAGGAGGACTTAAACTCAGGTTTTCCTGACTCCAGGCTGAGCACTCTATTTACTGTGCCACTTAGGGGCCTCTATATGTCCAAAAAATATCTCAATCACTATTCTGAGTACATTATTTCTCTCTCAGAAGAATGGGTGGTGTATTCATCATGAGTATTTTGAATTTGTTGTTAGTTATTGTGTTGACCCACATTCCTAAGTCTTTCAAAGTTGTTTGTCTTTACAATGTTGTCATAATTGCATAAATTGTTCTCTTGATTCTGCTCACCTGACTCTGCATCAGTTCATATCAATCTTCTCAAGTTTCTCTAAAACTTCATAATTTTTTAAGTATCTTCAATGGTAGAAAAAGAAACCTTCTAATTTTTCTCTATGAGAACTTCAAGAATCTTATAGATTGGGGTAGCTAGGTGGTACAGTGAATAGGGCACTGGCCCTCAAGTCAGGAAGACCTGAGTTCAAATCCAGTCTCAGATACTTAACACTTGCTAGCCATGTGACCTTGGGCAAGTCACTTAACCACCACTGCCTTGCCTTCCCCCTCCAAAAAGCAAAAAAAAAAAAAATTATAAAAAAAAAGAATCTTATAGATTACCCACACACAAATGAGAAAGAGACCATTAGATTTCCTAGTCATCACTTCTGAGTTGGACTTAGTGGGTGGCTCTTCTTGGCTCAGGGGTCAATCATTTTTGATTGCAGCTCCCCAGGATGGAAGGAGGGTGTCACAACTTCTCATCTGGCCTTCCTCAACTTTTCTAGACATTGCTAGGGTACCAGTAGAGCACTCTGGTTCAGCCTACCAATCAACCTTCCTTCTTGCCATGGGATCAGCCTATTTTCTCTTTCTATAATACAATTCTTTGATGGCATCCTTTACTCTTGTTCTTCTTTAGTGATATATTGAGCCTGGTAATTTATGTTTGGTAATGGAGCAAAATGAGCCACTTGCTGGCCATTCAACAGTTAACAAAAGATATACTTAACCATAGGAGGAGAACAATATTCAATAAGGATAGCCATTGATGAGGTCTCAAGTTGATTTAACTGAGTGAAACTCTCTTGCCCTAATTGACTGCCTAGCCTCTTCCTCTACAAGCTCATCCTTGTTCTTGTTCAGTCATTTCTTTTGTGTCCAACTCTTTGTGACCCCATCTGGGTTTTCTTGGCAAAGGTACTGGAGTGGTTTGCCATTTCCTTCTCCAGATCATTTTACAGATGAGGAAAGTGAGACAAACAGGGTGAAGTGACTTGCCCAGGGTCACATAGCTAGTATCTGAAGCCAAATTTGAAGTCAGGTCCTCTTGACTCTAGACCCAGCACTCTATCCACTGTGCCACCTACCTGGCATCCTTATATGCCACGTAGCATGCCACGCATACCTTGCATCTCTTTTGATCTGTAATCTACCACTTTTTCCATAAATAGGCAGGAGACATGATTTTCCGTTTGATTTCTGATTTCTTGGGCCTTGATAGTCTGCCTGCCTACTCTTATCTGTGACCCTTGTCAGGATATCTTTATATCCTTAGGACCTATGACTTCAATCTTTCCTCATTGTCTACCTCCCCCAGGTATTCCTGGGCTGGCTACTTTTTCTTTGGCATTACCCTACCTCCTTGGTGTCAAATCACAATCATACAGTTAGAAATGACAGACATCTTAAAGATCATCTTGTCCAAGCTGCTCATTTGTTGACTCGTATTAGTTCTAATTATTATTGATAGGTTTTGTTTTTATATTGTCTTTATTTTGTAATATATCCCCCACAAAGAGCCATTGCTTATAACAAGGAATACAAAAGTAGAGAAAAAAAGTAGATCAGAAAAATTAACCAACATATCAACAACCTCCCAGATGTATAGTCCATTACCTCTGAAAAGAAGAGATAGAGAGACATTTTCTCAACTAATCTCCTGGGCCCAAGCTTGGTCATTATAATTCCATGATAATTCTGATTCCAATTCCATTTCCATCAGGGATTCCTAATCTTTTTTTGTGTTGTGGAATGCTTTGGTAGTCTGGCGAAACCTATGGATCCTTTGTCAAAATAATGTTTTTAGATGTCTCAAATAAAACATACAATGTTAAAAAGGAAACCAATTATATTGAAATGCAGTTATCAAAATATCTAAAAAAAAGTTCGTGGGTCCCTGGTTAAGAATTCCTAACATTGTTGCAGTTATTGTATATGTTGCTTTCTTGGTTCTGCTTACTTTCCACTGTATCAGTTCATGTAACATTTTTTCCCATTGCAGTTCTTCCCAAATCAGTTCTTTTCATATCTAACCCCTCGATTTACAGATAGGGTCCAGAGAAAGGATGGGACTTGCCCAAAGTCACATTGCAAGTTTGTGAGAGACTAGATTCCAGGCCTCTTCCAGTTCATTATACTTTTTATGATACCATGTTGCCTTCTTAAAGGGATGTCTTTTCCATCTTGGGAGCATTATTATTAATCAGGAGGCTTTGATTTTGGTGAAGTTCTATCCACTTGGGTCTGTCTTTGGAAGCTTTCTAGTTATAGAGGCTTCCTGCTCAGACCCTCCCCACCCCCACTCCTCATCCCTAATCCCAACCCTCCTTCCATCCCTAGGAGTTACTGATTCCTGGTTGTCTCCAGCCTATAATGAATCAGAGGTGATAATATGTATGTACCAGCCACAAAATGCAGGGATATTTCAGGCCTGATGGGCCTATTTCTGGCAGTTGTAGAATTAAAGTGCTAGTCTTTGGGCTGCAGCTGCTACTAGGAGCCTTCAGAGATGTTTTTTTTTTTCCCTTTCCGAAGATGTGAATAAAACTCCCAGCCCTTCAGCTCAGCTCACTGGGGCTATTTATCCTGCTGCTGCCCTTGTTGTACCTTTGGATTTAACATTTTAGAGCATTCAGAAGAAGGAAACCCAGCAGGAAGTGCGAAGCATACCAAACACCCTGATGACAGGGGTGGGGTGGAAGAATGTCCTGGTTTCTGTCTCAGTCTCCATTTCTGTTCTGGGAACATGAAGCCTTTCAGGAATGCTCTTTTGCCAGGCATGTTTCCTCTAAAATCTTTCTACATAGTGATACTCTCTACCCTTGTGCCTTATGGTAGCATAGGGAGGAGAGCCCTGAGAACCTTTATCTTTGGCTAGGACACTTACTATGGGACCTTGGGCAAGTCACTTAATTTCATTGGGCCTCAATTTCCTCATTCACAAATAAAGGAGTTAGATCCCTGAAGTCCTTTCCAACTTCAAGCCCATTACCTTATTCCTCCTCCTGAGAAAGATCTAAAAGCATTTTTGATCTCCGCTAGGACTTCATTGCTGATAATGAAATTTCTTTCTCCTCGATCCCTCCCCTGCATTCCTTTAAGAGATAATGAAATCTCAGTCCCCCTTCACCACTTAATGAAGACTATCAAAGCCATTTTGATTCTGTTCTCATAGCTTTAGAGCTGGAAGAGAGTTTAGTACAATCTAGTACAATTCTTATCCTATATTTGAGGAAACTGAGGTCAGAGAGTTAAATGGGTCTCATGGGTAGCAAATGCAAAGGTCACATGGGTATCAAGGGCAAAGCTGAGAGGGGAACCTGAGTCCTTAGTTTCTAAACCCACAACTTTTTCCATTGTACCATCATTGCACAAAACAAACCTTTTCAGTATCTTCACCTATTCTCTCTTCTCTGATTCAGAGAGAGGTGGCTCTTCTCCCTACCATGGCTAACCCCTTCACCTGTGCATGTGGAACCTCATTCCATCAATCATTTCTCTTCTCTTTACATCTTCAATCTCTCATTCCATCAATCATTTCTCTTCTCTTTACATCTTCAATCTCTCATTCCATCAATCATTTCTCTTTTCCTTACATCTTCAATCTCTCCCTGTCCTTTGGCTTCTTACTTTCTACCTGCTGGGGAAAAACAACTAAAAAAACCCCATCAGATCTCCCCTCACCTGCCCTCAAAGAGCTTGCAAACTCGAAGGGGACATGAAAGATAAACACAAAGGAAATTAAAAACAGAGTCAAGAATGTGAGCAATACTTAACACAATAAACTTCTCAGCAATTTCAGAGGAGGGGGAGGGGGCAAATCAAATGTAATTTTTTAAAAATTTCAAATAAAACTTAATAAATAAAACCTAAAATGGTTTTTAAATGTTACATTTAATATGATAGCAACAAAACTTCCCTGTTTGTCTGTGTCCCCTCCTGAACTTTCTTCTGCTCTCTTCTGTGAAATTTTCAGTGTTTCATGAATGCTCTTTTCCCTCTCGTATTATTATTTTTTGCATCATTGTCAATACCCACTCTCTTTCTCTCACCACTCTCTATCTATATGAAAGAGAAACTCTCTTTTTTTAAACAAATAAATATAGTCAAGCAAAACAGATCCGCATGTTGGCTGTGCCTCAGTCTGTATTGGCCATTATCTCTCTGCCAAGAGGTCAGAAACTTGCTTCACTCTCAGTATTCTGAAGCTGTGATTGGTCTTAGCACTGATCTGAATTCTCAAGCCTTTTCACGTTACTCTCCTTTACATTATTGTAGCTATTGTAGAAGTTGTTCTCACGCCACTCGGCATCAGTTCATGTAAGTCTTTTCTGGTTTCTGTGAATGTATCTCTTTTGTCATTTCTTATGGTACTGTACTATTCCATTCCATTCATATCTAGCAGTAAGACCTGCTGCTGGGCCCAAGAGACTGAGATTCTGCTCCTTACCCCTCTTCACTAAGGGGCCCCCTCTCAGCTCTGGACCTTCGTAAGCAGGTAGTCTGGTCCAGACTCCACCCCTGGGAGTGGTGTCTAGTGAGAGGGGCTAGGACCCCAAGTGTCCTCATTCAGGCTAGCTGGATGCTACACAGCCTCTTTCCTTGAGTCGTTACCCAGTGGGAGAGGGCCCTAACCCCTCCTATAGCTACTATGGGAGTGCTGGCTTCAGACTTCTTCGAGGACCCCATCTCCCTGTACCATAAGCATCCTTCTGGGGACTGGCTTCGTCCTCTGTGAGGGCTCCAATCGGGCCAGGGCCGAGGTATCGCTCTGGCTTTAACTCTCTGGTCACGTCGCCGCTCAGAGAACCCAAGAGGCTCTCGCCGTCTCCCTGTGCAGTCTCAGGCTGCAGTGGAGGGGCCTACAGGGGTCTCCTTTTCTATTTATTGACCTTTGCTCCACCTGGAAGCAATTTAATTTAATTTAAATATTAAATTAAATAAATGAAATAAAAAGTAAATTTATGTCGAAATCTTCTGCTTTTATGTTGCCTAAATTCCCCACCCCTAATATCGTCCCCCTTCCTCTCTAAAAGATCCATAGAAACAGACTTTTTAAGTGAGGAAAGAAAAGAAAACTCAGCAAAACCAATCTCTAGCTATCTGTCTGTCTGTCTAGCCAGCCTCCACCACATACGCAGTACTCCGCAGTCATGAGCCTCGGCCTCTGCAATGAAATGTGGTGGGAGCGTCTCCTCATGTTTCTCCTTCGGGGGGAGCTTGTTCACTGTAATTTTGCAACATTGATTTTTAATTGTTCTCTAGTTGTTGTTCTTTGCCTTTGCATTCTTGCATTGTATACATTGTTTCTAGGCTTTACTTCATACTTCACTCTGTATCAGTTCATGTAAACTTTTCCGTGGTTCTTTGTATTCATAATCGGTGTTTTCCATAGCACAGTAATATTCTATTACATTCACAATTTATTTAGCCACGGCTAATCAATGGAGATCTACTTTGTTTTCAGTTCTTTACTCCCACAAAAAGCGTCTGGTACCTTTAAAAATCTTTGCTAGGGTAGCTGGGCTTGCCTAGGTTCTTATATGTTGCCTACTTACCCAGAAACCCCCTGGGGAATTCTTATTATCGCACTTATTCTATTACAGGGCGCTCATCTTGGAAAGTTTAAGTTCTTTTTCATTGACAAACCCATCTACCAAATGAAGACTCAAAGGAGTCCTGGTCGGTATATATCACAGAGGTGATGAAGGGGTGATACTAGTCCAAGGCACAGAAATGTGATACTTCTTTGTAGAACCCAGGGGACCTTATTACAAGGTATATCAACTTAAAGTTCCACTCTCGGAGGTCACTATGTTTGAATGGATGTAGATGCTGGAGAGCCAGTTTGGTGGTGTTGAGAATGCCAACAGAATGTATGTAAAATTCTTAATTACCTTTCAGCATCAGGAAGTAAAGATCTCTGATCTGGTGTTAAGGTTGGAGAAGCTGCTGCAAGAGGTCTGTGATCAGGGCTGCAATGTCATTGGAGGACATGGCCATGGACTCAGATGGCTTGAGTTCTTAGGGTTAGGTGTATGTTATCTTGGTACGGACAATGGCTGTATGAGCAAAAGAAACAATATCCCAGTACTTAGGACTGGTATCAACAGAAAGAGGAGGGGTTTATGAAGAGGGAAAGCATACTGAGGCAATAGAAATTGGCCTTGAGGTTCCAAGGCAGATATGGGCCACTGTCATCAAATGAAAGACTTTTTAGTGCTACTCAGAATACACTGTTGGAGCTCAAAGCACATCTGCTAGGAGATGGCTTAATGAAATGCACAGCCACTTCTCCTGGAAGGGAAAAGAGGCTTGGGACCAAAAACTACAGCATCTTCATTCAAAGCATCATAAGACTGTCTGAAGAGGTTGAGTTATTTTTGGTTGAAAATTTAGACTGGACAGTCGCAAATATAGCAAAGAATTTTTTTTGAAGAAAAAGAGGAAAAATTAAAACTCTCTCTCTCTCTCTCTCTCTCTCTCTCTCTCTCTCTATCTCTCTCTCTGGCTCTGACTCTCTGGCTCTGGCTTTGACTCTCTGGCTCTGTCTCTGTCTCTCTCCATATAGATTTCATAATATATATGGAGTATTCCACTCTCATGGATTAAATTCTAGAGGAGAATGAGATGGTATTTTAGCTGAATATATAATGGCTGAATTTCATCAGGTTGGCATTAGAAAAATGCCAGTGCAGTTGGGGAAGAACCTAAACTGTGTCTCAGCCATGGTTCCTAGGTCTTTTCCAAATGGATGCATAGGACCTCATCTAGCTATGACTGTGAACACTGATGATATCGAATATTTTGCAGTGTTGGATAGTGGATTATAGCTTCTGATTGTATTTCCTATCATTCTGTTCAGTTTGCCTTCTCGACATCTTTTTTATACACCACCTTCCATCCTCTGATACTTCCACTACTTTGGTACCTCCCACCCTCATCACCTTCTGTCTGAACTGTTGCAATATCCTGCTGGTGAATCTGTTTGCCACAAGTCTCTCCCAGCTTCAGTCCACCTTCCACTCAGCTGCCATATTGACTTTCCAAAAGAGCTCATTTACGTTTGATGGTGTCATGCTCCATCCCTCCCCTCATCTCCATCTCACTCAGTAAACTAGGAGCTCCCTAGCCTCTTGTAGATCAAATATACGATTCTCTAATGTTCAAAGCCCTTCATAACTTCCTCCTGTGCCATTCCACCTTTCCAGTTCTCTTACATATTTTGTTTCCTACCTCCCTATGTTCTCTGTGATCCAGTGTTCCTGGCCTCCTTGCCTTTCCCATACAAGACACTCCACCTTTTGATTCTGAGCATTTTAACTCACTGTCCCCTATGCCTGGAATTCTCTGTCTTCATCTCCACCTCCTGGCTTCCCAGATTCCTTCAAGTCCTACCTAAAATCCCACCTTCTACAGGAAGCCTTTCCTAATATCCCTTAATTCTAGTGACTTCCCCCTATTGATTATTTCCTATTTATCCTTTGTGGAATTTGTTCGTATATAATTGTTTGCATGTTGTCTCCCCCATTAGACTGTGAGTTCCTCAAGGGCAGGAAGGAGCCCCATCCTTTGCCTTTTTTTGTGTCCCCAGTGCTTAGCACAGTGTCTGGAACATAGTAGGCACCTAATGAATGTTTGTTGACTGATTGATTCTATGAAAGCTATGAAGATTCTTCCTCAGTATATGCAGGGGTTAAATCCTCTGTGGCCTGGGTGAGAAGGACTACTTGCATTTGGGGTTTCATCAGTGTGAATTTGAAGTTTTCTAAGATAGCCGTGAGTGCCATCAGGACAGTCAGTACCGTGGCTCTGGTGAAATCTCTGCTCGTTGGGATCAACAGTGATCTGTTCAAAGAATTATCAGGATAATGCAGGCAATAGGGTTGGGGTTCAGGATCTGGACACCTTGGTATCCAAGCCTACTGTGTGGAAACTTACAGGAAAATAAGAGGACAATGACAACAGAGAGCTTTCAGGGAGTACTGACTGACTCTTCCACGTCAATAGTGGGTCTAGGGATATTTGGCTTTGAAGACTCTCCAGTGCCTAAGGAATGATTGTCTGAAGACAAAACAAACTAACAAACAAATCTATCAAAACAAAACAAAACAAAAAAACCACAAGCCCAGAAACTGGTATATTTTCTGAAACCATCCCCTTCTTTATTTCTTAAAGCTCAACAGTTTTGCATCACATTCATATATTATGACTTATTCAACCATTCCTCCCCCCCAACTGATGGATATCCCCTCAGTTTTCAGTTCTTTGCCACCACAAAAAAGAACTACTATAAATATTTTTATATGTGTGTCCTTTTCCTCTTTCTTTGATCTTTTTGTGGTATAGACCTGGTAGCGACATAGTTGGGTCAAAGGGTTTGAATAGTCACAATTTAAACTGGGTCACAGTTTAATAGCTTTTTGGGCATAATTCCAAATTGTTTTTCAGAATGGTTAGACCAAGGGCTGCCACATTCTTACTTCATGAGCAGGATGTGGGGTAACTCTGAAGATCAGTGCACAGAATGCAACTCAGAGACTCCTGACCTTTTGGAGATGGTTTCAAAAGACTTCCTTCTGGGATTTATTTGTAAGGTGTCAGAAAGTCTCTGAAGTTAATGCAGGGCTGTAAATCCCTTCTTTAGAATTCTGAGTTGTGGTAGGATAAGCCGATCTGGTATCTGCCCTAAGTCTGCCCTGCTCCAAGAGCAGGGGTCCACCAGGGAGGGGCAACCCTAAGGAAAGATGAACAGGATAGTGTTGGAAAAAGAGTAGGTCAAAGCTCATGTTGACCAGTAGTAGCATTGGGTCTCGTAGTGCCAATACAATATTCACAGCACCTACAGCAGCTATAAATATGCCAGTGTAATTCAGAATTGCAAAGTATAACAGACTCTCCACATGGAAGACAGAACCAAAACATTTATTCAAACACCAGAAAGTCTAATCCCAACACCAGAAAGCCAAATCTATCATAGCAACAAAGAAATCTATGCACAATAACAATGCAGAGGGCATTGCCATCCCCAAGCCTTCCCCCGCCTAGGGCCTTCCTGTAAACAAACACTCACAGCTCGCTGCCTGCTTCCTCTCTCTTCCTCAGCTCTAACTACTCTGACCAACTTTCTCTCAGCTCTGCTCCACCCTTTCCTGTTCCACTTGCTCAGCAAGCTCCTTCTACCATAGACTCATGTGACTCAGGCTTCCATGTGACTCCAGCAAGTCACAGGAGCCTATTAATGAATAGGAAATATCTTCCCATTAAGCAAAAATACATGAACAATACAGGTCTGTGCATGGCTGCTGTATGTCCTACCTGGGTGAGATAGGGAAAACCTCAAAAAACCAAAACCAAAACCATCAGAGAAAATTCTTAGTTAATGTTATCATCACAAACTCCCATAATCAATCAATCAATAAAAATTTATTAAACACCTACAATGTTCTAAGCACTGTGAGGAAAAGAGACAAAAGACAATCCCTGCCCTCAAGGAGCTTACAATCTAACAGGAGAGGCAACACGCAAACAAATATATAGAAAGCAAGCTATATACAGGATGAATAGGAAATGATTACCAGAGGGGAAACCCTGGAATAATTAAGATGAATTGGGGAAGGCTTCCTGTAGAAGATGGGATTTTAGTTGGGACTTAAAGAAGCCAGGGAGGTTAGTGGTCAGAGCAGAGGAGGGAGAGCATTCAGGCCATGGGAGACAGCCAGAGAGAAAATGCCTGGAACTGAGAGATGGAGTGTCTTGTTCATGGAACCCCCAAGAGGCTAGTGTTGCTGAATTGAATGCTATCTGCTGGAGAGTAAGGGATAAGATGACTGGAAAGTTAAGAGGGGGTTAGATTATGAAGGACTTTGAATACTAAATAAAACATTTTGTATTTGATCCTTGAGGCAATAGGGAGCAGCCTCAGTTGATCAAAACTGCACTTCAGGAAAATCACTTTAGTGGCTGAATTGAGGATGAATTAGAATGGGGAGATACATGAGACAGACAGACCATTGGCGGTATGGAAGAAGACTGGCATCCTGATGTGTATAAACTGCTAGCTGTTGGATGAAAGACTAAGCTAGATTAGTATATTATGCTACAAGTTGAAGATGTTCTGCGTTGTTCATTAGGTAGTCAGGGGTTTTTTAGTCCTGAGAGATATAACGGAGGTAGTGGAAGATTCGCAAATGACAGCATGGCATGAAGACAGCTGGGAAGCTGTGGTATGCCTGAGATCTAATACAGATGGGTGAATGCTCACTGAGGAGAGCTCAGGGTCACTGAGAACAGAGGTGGGGGCTGGAGAGCAGATGGTATCTCATGGAGATGACCAGGAAGTGGTGATGGTGATGCAAGAACAGGTGGCATGGTAAGGAGATGGCCAGAAGAAGCCACCTCTATCCTTCCCATTACTCGCGTTCACTATTGTTGTTGTTGTTGCTATCATGTCTGACTCTTCAACACCAATTGAGGTTTTCTTGGCAAATTGTTGGAGTGGTTTGCCATTTCCTTCTCCAGATAATTTTACAGATGGGGAAACTGAGGCAAACAGGATTAAGTGATTTGCCCAGGCCACACGGCTAACAAATATCTGAGGCCAAATTTGAACTCAGTCCTTCCTGACTCCAGGCCCTTGCTCTCCATCCACTAAGCTACCCTATCTTCTCCATCTCCATGTCATCCTTGCTTCTTCAGTCTCCCCTCCCCCCAACATCACCCCTGCATTGCTGAGTCTCATTGTTTTTGCCTCCACAACACCTCTTGAATTTGTCCCCTTCTCTCTACTCACGGAGGTACCATGTTAGCTCAGTTCAGTATCATGTCCCACCTAGACTATTGCAATAACATTCTAATTGGTCTCTATAGCTCAAATCTTTCACCACTCCAATCAATCCTCTATTCAACTACCACCTTTAAAAAGCTAAAGTACATGTCTGACCACGTCACTCTCTTACTCAATAAAATCCAATGACCTGCTAAACTTCAAGAATCAAACACAGACTCCTCTATTTGTCATTTAAAGTCCTCTGCAATCTGGTAGGCAGGTGGCCTATGTATAGAGTGGTAGATTTCTGGTATGTATCTTTGTGGTAAATCTGGTATACTGCTGATAGGCCCCAGCTCTGGTATTCTTTACAAAGAAACCTTCAAGGATAGCTGCTGTAAACAGTATCTCTGCTCTGGGGTCCTTAGGTTCTCCACACGCTCAGGCAGAGGGATCCTTGACAAAGTATGTGGGAAGTTAGGCATCTTTTTAGCTTTTCAGAGATTTATTTTTACCAGGTTTTTCATGTTTATTTTATTTCCATTGTTACACCTCCATGGGAGTATTCTGGGAGGTGTAGTGATGTAGTTACACATTCTTAGCAGCATTTTTGATAACTCATACATTTTAACTTCACATACTCCTCCACTGAGCACTTGGAGCTTATGAAGGTTGTTGTTGTTTTTTAAAATTTATATTTAAACATTTTTTTCAAGTGGAAAATAGAGATAACTCTTTTATTTATTAAAATATTTCAGGAAGTTTTTTATTTTTACATCATTCATTCTCCAATAACTCCACCTCCAATGGTACCCTCTCTCTTTCTCTCTCTCTTTTTTTTTTTGGAGGTGGGAAAGGAAGGCAATTGGAATTAAATGACTTGCCCAAGGTCACACAGCTAGTAAGTGTGTCAAGTGTCTGAGACTGGATTTGAACTGAGGTCCTCCTGACTCCAGGGCTAGTGCTCTATTCACTGTACCACCTAGCTGACCCTGTAACCTCTCTTTTAACAAAAATAATCAATTAAACAAAACAAACCAACACAATGACTATGATTGCCAGCCATGTTGAAACAATGGACATCCTTGGTCAGTGCTTACTTCTTTGCTGAGGACATGAAAAATGTCTTTTATTTTTGGTCTCTGGAGCCAAGATTAACTTTTGTATATAACCAGAATTTCAATGTCTTGCATGTTATTTTCATTGATGTGGTTATAGTATATTGTAGTAATTTTTGCACATGCTGTTCCATTTTAAAACTCTGTGCCTTTTCCCCGGCTATCCCCTGTGCCTGAAATGTTCTCTTTACTCAATTCAGACTCCTGGTTTCCCTGATTTTGTTCAGGACTCAGATCAGATCTCACCTTCTACCAGAAACCTTTCTCAGTACCATGCCCCCCCCCCCCCCCGCCACCCCCTCCCCTCTTCCACTAATGCTTTTCCTCTGAAATCACCTCCAATTTATTCTGTATATATCGTGTATTTATTTAGCTATTTGTATGTTGTCTTCTCCATAAGAGTGTGACCTCTATGAGGGCAGGGACTGTTTTTTTTTCATATCCTCAGCATTTTAAATATGCATGTTTAATCGCTGACTGTATATATTATTCTGGTTTTGTTCTCTTTGCATCAGTTTACAAAAGTCTTCTAATGTTTCTCTGAATTTGTCATTTCCATCCATTAAGCTACCCTATCTTCTCCACCTCCATGTCATCCTTGCTTCTTCAGTCTCTCCTCCCCCCAACATCACCCCTGCATTGCTGAGTCATTGTTTTTGCCTCCACAACACCTCTTGAATTCGTCCCCTTCTCTCTACTCATGGAGGTACCATCTTAGCTCAGTTCAGCATCACATTCCACCTAGGCTATTGCAATAACATTCTAATTCGTCTCCATACCTCAAATCTTTCACCACTCCAATCAATTCTCTATTCAACTACCACCTTTAAAAAGGTAAAGTACATGTCTGACCACGTCACTCTCTTACTCAATAAAATCCGATGATCTGCTAAACTTCAAGAATCAAACACTGCAAGAATCAAATCCTCTATTTGTCATTTAAAGTCCTCTGCAATCTGGTAGGCAGGTGGCCTATGTATAGAGTAGTAGATTTCTGGTATGTATCTTTGTGGTAAGTCTGGTATACTGCTGATAGGCAGTATTCATGACTCTTATGGAACAGTAATATTCTATTCTATTTGTGTACCACAATTAGTTTAATCACTTTAAATTGGTGGGCACCTACTGTTTCCATCACCTATTTTTTTCTCTTTAGGTTCTCTTAACACTCCTCAGTCTCGGCTGGATCTTCATCTAGAGCAGTGGTTCTTAATCTTCCTAATGCTGCGACCCTTTAATACAGTTCCTCATGTTGTGGTGACCCCCAACCATAAAATTATTTTCATTGCTACTTCATAACTGTAATTTTGCTACTGTTATGAATCATAATGTAAATATCTGATATGCAGGATGTATTTTCATTGTTACAAGTTGAACATAACCCATAGTTTGAGAACCGCTGATCTAGAGCATGCCCTACAATTGTAGGTGTCCCTCAGGCTTCTGTCCAGGGTCCTCCTCTCTTCTCCCTCTACACTACTTCACTTGGTGAGCTTATCAGCTCTTGTGGATTTAATTACTATCTCTATACTGATGACTCTCACATTCAGCCATCCTGCCTCAACCTCTCAGCTGACCTCCTGTCTTTTGTATCCAACTGCCTTTCAGACATCTAGAACTGTATGATCGGTAGACCTCTTAAACTTAATATGTACAAAAGGGAACTCATTTTCTTTCCCCCTAAATCTTCTCTCTCTTTTGCCTTCTCTATTACTGCAGAGGGCAGCACCATCTTCTTAGACCCTCAGACTGGAAACCTTGGAGTCATCCTCAATTCCTCACTATCTCTTGGCCCCTTTCTTTCATCCCTCCATTCTATCTATTCTAAAAAGGCCTGCCAATTTCACCTTTGTAATATCTTCCCCTTTCTCCTTTGACACTGTCCTACTCTAGCATAGGCCCTCATCATCTCATGCCTGGTCTATTGAAATTGCCTGTTGGGGGTGTCTTCCTGCATTAAATCTCTCCTCCACTTCAATCTATTCACCATTTAGCCTCTAAAGTTATTTTCCTAAAGTGAAGATCCCCAAGCTTCAGTAATACAAAATCCTCTATTTGACGTTCAGATATAACCTAGTCCCCTTCTAACTTTCTAGTCTTCTTACTCCTTACTCCTCCCACTCCCTGGCTGATCCAGTGACACTGGCCTCCTGATTGTTCTGTGAACAAGATACTCTATCTTTCAGTTCCAGGCATTTTCTCTGGCTGTCCCCCATGCCTGGAATGCTCTTCATCCTCATCTCCTATGGCTTTCCTGGGCTTCCTTCAAGTCCCAGCTAAAATCCTATCTTCTACAGGAAACCTTTCCCAGCTTTTCTTAATTCTAGTGCCTTCTCACTCTTCTCTCTCTCTCTCTCTCTCTCTCTCTCTCTCTCTCTCTCTCTCTCTCTCTCTCCCTTATTGTTTAATATTCATTTATCTATTATCTATCGATTCATCTATCCATTCACTCATTCATTCATTTATGTATTTATTTATTTATGTATGTAGTTGTTTTATTTCCATCATTAGGTTATGAGATCCTTAAGGGCTGGAACTTTTACTTCTTTTTGTATCCTCAGCACCTTGAGTGATTGTTTCCAGTTTTTTGTTACTAGAAAGAGTAATGATTTAACTATTTTGGCCTATATGGGACCTTTCTTTCTGTCATTTGTTTCCCTGGGATATATATGTAGTAGGGGGATCGAAAGGTATGAACAGTTTAATAACTTTTCTTGGATAATTCCAAACTCATATCCTGAAGAGTTGGACAAATTCACAGCGCTGACCAGCACTGTGTTAGTGTGGCTACCATCCCACAGCTCCAGTATTTATTTTAATCTTTTCTCATCTTTACTGATTTGATGAGTATGAGGTTGTGGTAAGAACAGTATCTAAGGCTCTGCCCCATGCAGGTTACGTTGCTTTTCCCTTAAAATGTATCGAAACTGTCATTTAGATTTAATTGGCTCAGAGGGCTAAGGCTTAGGCCCTTGATATGGTTTCTTCTTTGTGTTAGTACAAAAGGCCAATGAGTAGCTTCATCTGGAACTTGAGGCATGATCAGTTACTCCAAGGGTAACAGAGAAGCAGGGGACCTGTACTCAGCTGAATCAACTTGATGTCATTGCAGAGTATCTTTGTTAAATATCTTGCCCCCAATATATAAATCTCTTTTATTTTGTGTGTGTGTGTATATATATATATATAAAATGTATTATAATATAATATGATATAATATAATATGACATGATATAACATATAATACAACATAATACAATACAATATAATTTGTAGTATTATATGATATAATATACAATATATAAATAATATTTTACTTATCCGTTAGATTGCTGAGCATTTAATTTCATTCTGATGCCAAACCTGCGGTTTGGGACTGGCCTGGTCAACTCTGGTCTACAGCAGAGCTAAAACATTTAGTTGCTGCTTTTGAGTATTTTCAGTCATGTCTGACTCTTCATGAGCCCATTTGGGGTTTCCTTGGTGAAGATATGGGAGTGGTTTGCTATTTCCTTCTTTGGTTCATTTCATAGATGAGGAACTGGCAAATAGGCTCACTTGAATTTGAATTTTATTATTAGTAATTTGGATATTTTTTCCCTATGGTTATTGATTGCATTTTGTGTTTTGAAAACTCTTGCTTATATCCATTCTTCTCTCTTGAGGAATATCTTTTTTTCTTATTGTTGTTTTTGCAGTGTAGATACGTGATGCAGTCAGTACCTTCCTACAGCAAATCCCACCCTTGGCCACTACTGGCTCATCTCCTAATAAGGATTTCTGAAAAAAGAATTAATAAATTCTTTTTTTCTGGGTTCAAAGGCAGTCTAGTGAGTATACTTTAGATTATTTTCAGAAATTGCCAAAATTGCAGAAACTCTCTCTTTAATTGATTCAGGCCCTATCCTGTGGTAAAACTGGGGAAAATATATTCTCTCATAGAATAGTTTTCCCTCTAAATCTAGAATATGGAAATTACAGCCTTAGACAAAATCACTGTAAATGGCATATGATTTATTAGCAGCATCAAGTAATATAAAAACATGAACTTTCAAACAAGTTATGTAAGCTCTCTGAGGTCTGGAACTGATTTTTTGTCTTTCATTGTATCACCAGTGCTTAGCACAATGCCTGGCTTATTACATTTTTGTTGATTGTTTGCTAAAAAGCTGTGTTGGAACTTGCAGATAGAGTCATCTCTTTCTCTCTTTCTCTATCCTTTTTCCAGATGGTCTGAGCAAAATTTCCAAAGCAAAAGATTGACATTTAAACTATGGGTAAAAAATTTCCCCAGCACAATGCTCTGAGAAAAATGGAGGAAGAAAGTTGCTAATGATTGGACTTCAGTCTCTGCCAAAACTACAAATGCAGGTTTGTCTTGGTCTCAGTTCCTGTCCAGTCTTGACATGTGCCTTTCTCATCTCTCAATCTCCAGCCTTTTCATTCCTCTGCTCTTGTTTTGATTTTGCACTTCTAATTTTTCTGTCTTGGCATCTCAAAACTATGGCAGAAGTTCCTTCCTCAAGGCCATTGGAACCTTCAAGCAAACTGAACTCTTGAATTGCTATGAACCTGGTTCATTAGTCTCCCAAAGCCTCTATAAGCCTGGCTCTCTGCAGTACTTGACTATTTCCTTGTATGTATATCTTGAAATATCAGAGATGTTTGATAAAAAGGTATTTTTTTATACTCAACAGCTTTTCTTCTTATTCAAAGTGCATTTATTTTGTTCAAAAGTTTTTTATTTTTATAAAATGAAACTTTTACAAGGTTTAGGATTTTTAAGGTCAATGAATTTAGAGGACGTTGAGCATAGCTAGTTTAGAGTAGAAGGCAGAAATTACTTAAAAGGCAATAGTAGGAGCCCATGGCTCTTTCTTTGTGGATTGTATAATTATAGGAATTAGAGCTAAATGGGACTTAAGAAATCATGTATTCCAACCTTTTCATTTAAAAAGATGTATTTTATTTTTTTGTTTTTTGGAGGGCAGGGCAATTGAGGTTAAGTGACAAGCCCAAGGTCACACAGCTAGTAAATGTTAAGTGTCTGAGGCCAGATTTGAATTCAGGTCCTCCTAATTCCAGGGCTGGTGCTCTATTCACTGCACCACCTAGCCACTCCCAAAAGATGTATTTTAAAATTAATTTCTATCAAATGCCTTTTGCCTTTTGTTTTTATACTTTTTTGCCTTTTGATTTTTGTTTTCATACTACATTCATCCCCAAATATATTCCTTCCCCTACCCAGCAAGTCATTCCTTATTTAATAAAAAAAAAAATTAGAAGTTAGGAGGACCTAAGTTCAAATTGAGTCTCAGACACTTACTGGCTGTATGACCCTGGGCAAGTCACTTCACCCCAATTGCCTCCCTCCCCCACCAGGAAAAAAAAAAAACTAAAAGGAAAGAAAAAGGGAAATTTAACAAAATCAGCAAACATCTCAAATCTCTGATCATATATACAATATTCCACATCCATTTGTCCCTACCTATATATTTTCTCAACTCTTTTCTGGAGACAGACTTGGTCATTATGACTACACAGTGTTCTTTTGCATTTTGTTGATTTTTTATGTTTCAATCCCTTCATACTACCTCAAGCGAAGGTTATTAATTTGTTTGGTTTTCCTCAGTTCTAGGTGATGCATCTTTTGCCTTTTAGGCAAAACTGGTTTTAGTCAGGTTAGATATTCTGCATGAAGCAGCCCTGGAAAGATGAATGTATTTGAAATCAGAGGACCTGGATTTCAATCCTGGTTCTTCCATTTACTACCTGTTGTGATGTTAGGCAAGCCATTAATCCTTGTTGTCCTCAGTTTCCTCCTCTGTAAAGTGAGAGGGTTAGATTAGATGACCTCTAAAGCCTCTCCTAGTTCTAAATCTATAATTTCATGAAAATCTTCCTTCTTTTGCCCCTTATGCTGGGGGAGGAATGGTGATCATTTAAAGCATTCTGGGGATAGACACTGCTGAGTGGGGACACCAAGGTTACTGATAATCTTACAGATTTTAACTTCTTGGATTCACACAAAAGATTCACCTGTTTTCAGGTGGGATGCCTGAGAAGAAACCATTTTAGAAGAGGAGGAGAAGAAAGAAAAGGAATTTTGGGGGGCAAGAAGCTCTCTTCCTCCTTATTTTCCGCCTGTCCACTAGATCTCATAGATATAACTACTCTGATGGCTTTCTTTTCTCTCAACATTGATATGGGAAAGAAGAGCAAAAAAGGTGTGGGGAAGAGGAGGAAGAAATAAGGGGAAAAAACTCCAAAGGAAATGCAATAGAGGTTTGTGGGAGCCAGTCCTTAGAACATGCATAGGTATTCTCTACTTGGTTCTAGTCCAAGTGATCACATGGAAACTTGTGGAGATCCAGTTTTTGGCCATGGAGATTTAGAGACTTGCACTATGTGATGATAAAAAGCCTTCTAGTTGACTGGAAACTTTAAGAAACAATAAAACAAAGTCAAATGAATGAAAAAATAGAAGAAAATGTGTAGTATCACATTGAAAAAACAAGTGAACTAGAAAATAGATTGAAGAGAGATAATTTAAGAGTTATTGGACTACCTGAAAGCCATGATTGAGAAGAGTGTAGACATCATGTTTCAAGAGTTATCAAAGAAAACTGTCCTGATACCTTAGCTCCAGAGGGTAAAATAGAAATTGAAAGAATCCACTGATCAACTCTGAAAGAGAACCCAAAATGAAAACTCCCAGGAATATTTTAGTCAAATGCCAGAGCTCCCAGGTCAAGGAGAAAATGTTACAAGCAGCCAGAAAGAAACAGTACAAATACTGTGGAACTGCACTCAGGATCAGATAAGATTTAGCAGCTTTCATGCTAAAGGAGCAAAGGAGCTAGGATTATAACCAAGGATAAATTACCCAGCAAAACTGAATGTAATCCTTCAGGGGAAAATATGAACATTTTATGAAATAGAAGACTTTCAAGCATTCCTGATGAAAAGACCAGAGATGAATAGAAAATCTGGCATTCGCATAGGAGACTCAAGAGAAGCATAAAAATGTAAGCATGAAAGAGTAATCATAAAAGACTAAAAAAAGTTAAACTGTTTATATTTCTCTATGGGAAGATAAATTCATTTAATTCCTAAGAACTTTATTATTATTTGGGAATTTAGAAGGATTCTACATAGAGTGCATGAGGGTGAGTTGATTATGTTGAAATGATTTAAAAAAAAAACAAAAGGAGGGTTGGGAAGAAAGATGCACTAGGAGAAGGGGGAAGGGAGAAGTGGAATGAGGAAAATTTTCTCACATAAAAGAGGTTTGCAAGGAAGAAATTTTAGAGTAAAAAGGAAAAATGGAGGGGAGATTGCAGGAAATGCTTGAACCTCACTCTCATTGGAATTGGTTTAAAGAGGGAAGAATATACATACACATTCACTTGGGTATAGAAATCTATCTTATCTAGTAGAGGAAGAAGAAGGGAGGGGAGGACAGATATGGTGGTGGGGGGTGGAAATGATAAAAGGGGGCAGATTAAGGGAGGCAGTGATCAGAAGCAAAAGAGACTTTTGAGGAGGAACAAGATAAGAAGAGAGAAAGAAGGATAAATGGAAGAAAATTGGATGGAGGGAAACCACATAACTGTGGTTATGATTGAGATGAGCACATACATAAAATGTAAGTGGATAGCAGAATGGATTGGAAAGCAGAATTCAATAATATGTTGTGTAAAAGAGACAAACTTGAAACATACAAAGAAAGACACATACAGAGTTAAAAATAAAGGACTAGAACAGAATCTATTATGCTTCAGGTGAAGTTAAAAAAAGGGGTGCAGAAGTAGCAATCGTGATCCCAGAAAAAGGAAAAGCAAAAATAGACCCAATTAAGAGAGATAATCAGGGAAGCATTTGCTAAAATATATCACAGATGATGAAGTAATATCAAAAATTTTTATGCAAGTTTTTCTGATAAAAGCCTCATTTTTCAAATATATAGAGAACTGAGTCAATTTATAAAAATAAGAGCCATTTCTCAATTGATAAATGATCAAAGGCAGTTTTCTGAAGAAGAAAACAAAGGTATTTATAATAAAATGAAAACAATTCTTTACATCACTATTGATTAGAGAAATGCAAATTAAAACAACTCTGAAGGAGGACTTCACACCTATCAGAAATAACAAATGCTAGAGCAATGAGGACAAATAGGTACATTAATAAAGTGTTGGTTGAGTTGTGAACTGATCCAACCATTCTAGAGAACAATTTGGAACTATGTATAAAGGACTGTAAAACTGTGCATACCCTTTGAACCCAGCAATGCCACTACTAGCTCTGTACACCAAAGAGATCAAAGGAAAAGGAAAAGGACCTATATGCACAAAACTATTTATAACAGCTCTTCTTCTGGTGGCAAAGAATGGGGAATTGAAGGGATACTCATCATTTGAAGAATGGCTGAAGAAGCTGGGGCATATGACTGTGATAGAGTACTACTGTGCTATAAGAAATGATGAGGAGGGTGGTTTCAGAAAAACATTGCAAGACCTGTATGAACTGATGCAGCGAAATGAGAACTAGATCTTTGTTCACAGTAATAGCAAGGTTGTATTGATGATTAACTGGGAAAGACTTGGCTACTAATCAATATCTGAGACAGTTCCAGAGGATTTATGATGAAAAAAGTGCTGTCCACTTTCAGAGGGAGAACTGATAAACTCTGAGTACAAACTGAAGTATAATTTTTTAGTGCTTTTTTTTGGTGACATGGAAATGTGAAATTATGCTTTGCATGATTTCAAATGCATAATTAATTGATATAATTTTGCTGGTGGGGGGGGAGGTGGGAGGGAGAGAATTTGGAACTCAATTTAAAAAGAAAACAGTGTTTAAAATAAATGAATTTTAAAAATAATAAGACCTCTTGCACCAGAGAAAGATGCTGGCTATGGACTGAAGAAATGATTTCTAGACCATAAACCATTGTGTATCATAAATTACCTCTTTGGCGCATCTGTAATACTACACATGCACTACAACATTATTGTGCTCTAATTTTGAGTCCACTCTTCCCATGGGCCAGTTTGTATTTGTGGGATAGCATGCCCTGGTCTTTTTTGGGTGGAATATTTTATATCAACTATTTTTACCACACCATATTAATAAATACATTTCCTATAACTTATTTGATATCTACTAGCTCATTGTTAATGAGAAACAAACTGGTGGGAGCTCAAAAGCAACAGCTCCTTAGGGTTACCCCAAAATCTTGAAAGTAAGTGTAAGTAACAACCTTGAGAATAAGTCTGTAATATACCCTTCTGGTGACTCAACCTAAAAATAAAAGTACAGATTGGAGGATTGGGAGAAAGAATGCTATAGAAATACGAAAAAAAGAGGAGGAGAGAAGAAAGTAGAATAAAAATAGAGGCTAGGTAAAAATACCATCTCAGGATACTTTGGAGTTACTAAAAAGTGGTGAGATAGAGTCAGGCTTTTGAAAAACATAGTGGGATGATGTCTCTTCATTCTAAGCTCATACCCTAGAAAAACTTATCATCTTTCAAATATAGGGCAGAGAAAAAAAGAGAGGAGAAACAAAGGCACAGCGAAATTAAGTGGTTTCTATAAGATCAGACAGTGCATTGAAGAAAGGGCAGGGAGGAGAACGCAAATATCTTGATTCTCAGTCAATTACTGATTACTTTAGGCTAGCAATATTCAATTTAAACTGGTTTTAAGGAGCCAATTGTTAAATTTTCAGTGTGAGTATTTACTCCTCAGATATTGACAAAACCTACAAGTCAGGGCTTGATTTATTGTTTTGTTGACTTTAGATATTGATGGAGAAAATGTTAATAATTCAGATTAAGCTTAAAGGATATAAAGTTTTCCCCCCTGGAGAGCTGGTTGTTAAACATTTGTCAGTACACCACTAGCTAGCAGCTTAAATGTCCTTCTCTTCCTACAGTTGCCTATTGTCCCAGAAGTGCCACGGGAATGCTACTGGCCACCTTGGCCAATCTGTGCCCTTAGGCAATCGGCTCCCTTGAGAGCAGCAGTGACCCAGATCATGGAAAAAGTTTTCTTAGAGCTTTATAAGAGAACTGTGAAAAAAGCAAACAATTATATTGTAGGTCTGTTTTAAAAGAAAAATAAATACTGAAGAGTTTGTCCCTCTAAACTACCTGTCCATCTTGTACTATGTTCTCAGATTGAACAGTAAGGGCAGGAAGCTGAATGGAATATGATTTCATCAGCTTTCCAATAACATATACTCAATTGGGGCAGATGGTAAAATATTTAAAGATTCTGTAATTTCTTCCATGTTTGCGATCCTTCCACTGAACAGGTTCAGAGTTCTACTAAGGCCTTTGTGAGCCTTGTAGCCAAAAAAATCCATCTTTTAGTGATCATGCTTGTGGTGATGAGCCTCTGAAATTAGATAGGCTAGTCAATATTAGATTGTGGCCAGATTTCTGTTCTGCTGGCTCAGGTTTGAAGAACTCATGGTCGTCTCTACACCACAGTGGAGGACTGGAACGTGTTGGAGGATGAAGCTCTAAAATGTGACCTGTTTAACCAAATACTGTTGGGTAATGGAAACGTCACCCTACCTGGGGATCCTGGCAAGGAGAGGCCTGTGATGAAAGGGACATGGGGAAGCAAGGAAACTCATAAAAAAATCCAGGTTTAACTTATAGCTTGGGTTTTGATAGGGAAAGCCAAATACTTGTTTAACACCACAAATGCCTTCTTTCATTCTTTTTGGCAGAACACCTTTGAATAATTTAACCTGAAATAGCAGAAGAGCTCATTTTCTTTTTTGTAGGTATGTGTGTGTGTGTGTGTGTGTGTGTGTGTGTGTGTGCGCGCGCGCGCGCGCGCGTCTCTTGGATGATTTTATATTTTACAAATGACTCATTGTTATATTTATAGATTCTCCTCAAATGATACAAATTGTGGTTTGTTGCCTTCCTGTCTCTCAATTCTCCCCAGTTTGAAAAGAAGAAATTAGGTTTAGTGTGTGGCCAGGTGTGGCTGCTGTGTGTGGATTTGCCTCACTATAATTATATTTCTTTGAAGCCCTGACAAGTTCCCTTGAACATTTATTCATATGTGGCCTTTGTTCCAGCAGGTCTTGGGAAGCAATATCCCACATTAACATGGTTGTAATCTGTTCTCTTAGGAAGTCTATGTTGTAAGCAAGGGTGGGGTGTGTGTGTGTGTGTGTGTGTGTGTGTGTGTGTGTAGGGGGGAAGATGTGAGGCCTGGACCTGTTTTGTGGGAGAATCAGAGAGATACTAGCTTTGTGAGGATCAAGGCTTGTGGTTCAAGGTTTACAGTCCTAGAGGGAAATGTAGGGAGGTTTCTTCACCAACCTCATCCTGGGTGCTAGTGGTGGTGGGTGATTTCCTGCTGTTCCCCTGGGGCAGCCTCAGACCTAGGGATTAGGGGGAAGGAGGAAGACAGGGTGTGGTCTATATGTTCTTTCACTTACTTTCCTAGTAAGGATAATTAGATATTTTGAATATTGTGAAGTTGGTGCCTGTCTGTTAACTTTCCTGGTTTCCCTGGAAATGTCATTGGAGGATTATTCAGGGTAGGTATGAGTGATTTTCTCTCATAGCCCAGTGAACACTGGGCACACCCAGGGAAAAATGCCCAACTGCCTTTACCTGCCCCTTTGTACCCAGGTTCCTCCCTGGTTATATCCCTGGGAAGGGGTAACACAGGCAGCATTAGAGTGATCTGGCACTTCTGATATTTCCTCTTCCATTGATGTAAAACAGACTAGACAAGAATGATTTGGGTGACCCTGACCCAATCTCATTTCAACTACTGTTTTATTGAGTTAGTTTCCTCCCAATGCTAAAATCCTTTTAGTGTGTGTCACAGGTGGAAGAAAGAAGAAGGGGGAAAGACACCCAGAGGCTATATTGTTGGCCCTGCTACTAACTACTCTGCCCCCCTCCCCAAGTAACCTCAAAGGGTATTAGAATTCAGTGGAATCTTAGAGCTCCTTTAGGCCAAAAGTATCCGTTTATAGATGAATAAATTGAGATTCATAGTTGGCAAGGGACTTGTCTAAGGTCTTACAGTTTAGTGAGCAGGAAAATTAGGACCTGGGTCTTTTGCATTCAAATTCAGACCTCTCTCTGTGAACAGCTAGTATTTCTGTATCTTTCAGCCTGTTTCCTCATTTGTAAATGAAAAGCTGGTACAAAATGATTTCTAGGGCTCCTTCTGGCTTTGATATTCTATGAATCTAAGAATCAAGACCACCCAATATTAATTCACTATTCTATAAATATAAGGGGAAAGATTTGCTCTTTGCCCAACCCTCATGTTATTATAGAAAGCCAAAAGGGCAGATAACAGAGATAATGGGCTAGTAACATAATTTTTAATTTGCTTGTTCAGTCTTTTCAGGAGTGTCTGACTCTTCATGACCTCATTTGGGGTTTTCTTGGCAAAGATACTAGAGTGGTTTGTCATTTCCTTCTCCAGCTCATTTTACAGATGAGGAATCTAAGGCAAACAGGTTTAAGTGACTTGCCCAGGGTCACACAGCTAGTAAGTGTCTGAGGCCCAATTTGAACTTGGTTCTTCCTGAGTCCAGGCCTGGTGCTATTATCTACTGTGCTACCTAGCTGCCCCATTGACATGTTAATGAACTAAAAAAAAAACTTGTTAATTCATGTTATCCCTTTATAAGTGTGGAAAAGTTTCTCCTAATGGAATTAGAGAAGCAGCTGACTGCCAAATCCTGTCATCCTATTAGGGAGTAAGAAGGGGTTTAGGGCCAAGATGGCTGCTTAAATAGGAGGAAGACCACCCAGCTTTCACATTCCTACTTCAGTAAAAACCTAAAAATCCAGCCAGAGGCCCACAGGCAATGGGAAAAATGGGCCACCAGCAAAGCTAGTACCAGTCAGGCAACTAAGCTGGTTGTCTCCCAGTAAAACCAGAAAAGGACCTGAGATATGTGTAATCTGCAAAATGCTGTGTCCAGAAGCATCCAAGAAAGCCCCAGGGTGGTCTGATAGATCCAGGGTGGAGACCTTGGGAGTTCTGGGGTGCTACTGCCACCAGTTCAGCATGGTAGCACTCAAACCAGGACGACTCAGGCCCATGAGCTCCAAGGTGCCTAGCACTCTGTCCTGAGAGGCCCTCTGAAAATCCAGCAATCTGGACCTCAAAGGTTCAGGGGAACCCAACCCAGGGAGGTGGGGGTCAGCACAAGAACCCAGGGAACTTGGGTGAGACCAAGCAGGGCTAACCACTCCAACCAAAAATACAGCAAGGGGTGGGGCCTAGCCATAGCACAAAGCCCCTCCTTAGGAACTAAGGTGAGAGAGATGAATAAACCAAAGAAGATATTGACCATTATAGGAAATTATTATAGATTTAGAAATGCCCCCAAAGACAAGCTAGGAGAGAATAACTCTGTAAGTAGATACTCAAAGGAAAAAATGGATTTTCCATGAGAATTACGTGAATAACTAGAAAAAAATGAAACAGGAGGTAAACAAATAAACACTCTAGCAGAAAAAAAATGGAAGAAGAATAAATAGGTTAGAAGGGAAAGTGGTAAAACTTACCCAAGTAACTGGACTCCCTCAAAAACTGAATAGACCAAATAAATCATTGACTATGTGAGAAAGGCTATGTAAAGGAACTCTTCTTGATTGAATCAGAGGGGCCAACACCCTTGGCTAGAACAAGGTTGGCCACACCCCTGGTGGCCTCTTAAAAAACTAAGCTCACAAACTCCAGTGACTCAAGGAAGAGAAGAGACCCATCGTCTCCAGGTAGACAGAGACAGATAGTGTCAGGCATCAGGAAAATAGCTTCAAGAAACATGACTCTTCTCACCAGAGAAGAAAGCATACTGTGAATTTGAGGGAGAAATAACCCTGGCAATCAAGAATGGAGGAGAGAAGCAGACTCTGGAAACCCAGCTGAGCAATCTGCCCAGCAGAGATGCTACATCTTGGGGAGAGCTACATGAAGGCTCCATGAGGAGAAAAAGGACTTTGTGGTCCTGTAGTACTGGAGTCATAAATTGCCCTGCCTAGTGTTCTCTATGTATGTACTCCATTGTACTCAGTTTGTGCCCACTCTTCTCACCTGCTGTGTGAACTTGTAGGAGAATATGCACCAGGTTTGTTGGGGAGAAATGTTTTGTAGCTACTGTTCTTATGATTCCATCTTAGGAAATGCTTTTTTCTATGAGTTAATTGTGTCTACTGATTGATTGTTAATGGGAAGCCCACCAGTGGGGGCTCTCAAACTATAATAGTAGGATCCCAGAACTCCAAGGTAGCAGCAGCCCTTTGGGAGATCCAGTCCCCAAATGTACAAGTCTGAAGAGGTATCCCAGAGGGGGTGCTATATAAACCAATATAAATATGAACTGTTTCTGTGCATAATGTTCTCCAAATCTTAAAGCAGACCATCTGAACTCTTTGAATTTGATTTTGAAACTGGAGACCAAGCTGAGCTACTGAGAGCAAAGCCATACTGATAGTGAATGGACATAGGGGCTACTTATTTTCCCTTGAAAAACATTTGTGGCCAAAACAGATGACTGAATTAGAGAGAAGGAAGAATAAAGGGGCAGGATATAGAAGGAAATTAGCTTTAGGAATGAATCCTTTTCTCAATGATTCTTTAAACACATTCTTAGAGGTTGAAAAGTAGCAGCAACTGTGAATTGGTATAACTGTTGTGGAAGGCATTTTGGGAAGATGCTGACTTGGAGATTTCAGTACTAAGCATACAGTCCAAAGAGGTGAAAGACAGAGAGAGAGAGAGAGAGAGAGAGAGAGAGAGAGAGAGAGAGAGAAAGGTCCCATGTGCACCAAAATATTTTAGCAGCTCTTTTTGCAGGAGCAAAGAAATAGAAACAAAGTAGATGCCCATTGACTGAACAGGTAAATAAATTGTAGTTACCTGACTGTATTGAGATGTTACTGTGCTATGAGAAATGATGACTAAGCTCTTAGTAAAAGTATTTACTAAGATGGCACAGACTGAACAATCATTATAAAACATTCTCACCATAAACTTGGGATATACTGCTCCATAAACATGCACAACATCCATAGGAAGAGTAGGCAGGAGAAGTGTGGGAAAACTTATATGAATTGATGCAAAGTGAAATAAGTAAACTATATACAAATAGGAAACATAAACATACAGAAATAAGAAAACCATCTGCACCATGATTGCAATAATGTAATTCAAAAGAAGAAAAAGCAAAATAGAACTGAATGCTGTATAATTGTTAAAACAAAAACCAAGCTTGGCTCTGAAGATGAGATGAGAATATATATATATATATATATATATATATATATATACATACACGTGTATATATTCCTCCCTTCTTTTCAGAGGTGGGGGCTATGGGTGTAAAACATTACATATATTGTCACTTAGTTGATACAGTGGTTAGTTTTACAGAACTACTTTATTTTCTTCTCTTATTCTTTATTACAGGGGATAGGTGAGGATCTGTTTGAAAATGAAAGTGTTATTGAACCTAAAACAGGGGCTTGGAAGAAGATGTAGAAGTTGGGGACCTAGTGACCAGCATGACTGCTGAAGGGAAAGGTATATGAGGCAAGGCTTTAAGCTTGAGTCTGAGAGAGCCTCTCAACTGGTAAGACAAGAGATCGACCACATTGCTAGTTTACCAGCACTCATTTGGGCCAGGATCCAGTTTTGTTTCCTAGTATAGACAGAATATGTGGGAGGAAGTGGAAATGGGGGATGGTGGCTATGTAGTTCTCTTGGGGAATCAGTATGGAGACATCATTAGGTGAATCCCATGCATATTAAAGTGACTCGTTTCTGTAGTGTGATACCTGCTAGGGAGATTTTTTCCCTAGTTTGGCCTAGATGTTTTCCCCTAGTTTGGCCATAATGACTCTCGTCATTGCACTATGATGTTGGGAGAACACTGACAGCTATCTTCTCTCTCTTTTTTTTTTTAAGGGGGAAAAGAAATGAAGAAGGTATAGCACTCTCTCTGGGATATTCTTCCAACTTGTGCTCACACTGATATGTTGAGTGGAAATAACCAGGAGTCATGAGCTCCCATTGGCATGCTTCCCATTGACGAAAACCCATTGGGCACAATTAGCTCTAAGTAAAGGTATTTACTAAGATGGCGTAGACAGTGCAATCATTACAAAATATTCTCACCATAAACTTGGGGTATACTGCTCCACAAATATGCACAACATCCACAGGAAGAGTGAGTAATAACAGCATTAATAATAGTGAGGCAACCATGTAGGAAATACATGTGGCCAATGCTACTCCTCCAATATACTCAGGCTTTCAAGTTTTTCTCTTCTAGCTGGGGCCTCAAAAACCTTGCTCTCTCCAAGAGTCAATTTTTTTTCTTCTTTTTCTTTTTTGGAGGGGGGAAGGCAGGGCAATTGGGGTTAAGTGACTTGCCCAAGGTCATACGGCTAGTAAGTGTTAAGTGTCTGAGGCTGGATTTGAACTCAGGTTCTCCTGACTCCAAGGCTGGTGCTCTATTCACTGTGCCACCCCTCCAAGAGTCAATTTTGATTGCCAGGGCTGACTCTGTCTTGAGCTGACTCTCTTCTTGGCTGCCAAAGGTTCCACTCCTTGAAGCCATTTCTGGTTTTGAGGGACTACCTTCCTTGTGTTTGTTTCTCTCTGGAGAGTGTTTATCTCTGCTTCCTCAACCATGCCTCAAACTCTCTGGAACTGACTCTCCAACTGCTGGATGAGGTAAATTCTTCTGGATGAATATCTCTGCTGCTAGGTGCCATAGTCCTGTTCCCTTTCCTAAGAAGTAAAGAGGTGGATTTTTCCTTGACTGATGGTTCTTTCCTCAACTGACTAGATGGGACCTTTTAAAGGTCATTCAAATTGTGCTTAATTATTGCCATCTTCTAATACTGACTCAGGTTCTAATTGCTTTTTTTTCATGAGTACTCCTTGCCACTATCATATGGACCAAGGCGCTAATGAAAGATCTGTATCATTATTCTAAAGTCTTTAGCCTTGAGATAACACACATAGCCCACTGGACGTGGTTCAGGGGAACTCGCTTCAGCTCCATTATGTTCCTTTGGATGGCTCCCACCACCTATAAATACTCCTTGTGTATCATGTTGAATATGGTGGGGCCAAAGATCAAGCCTTATGGCAAAAACCTGGAAACTAAGGGAATGTCCATCAATTGAGGAATGACTAAACAAGTTGTGGTATATGGATGTAATGGAATACTATTGTACTATAAGAAATGATGAGCAGGCAGAGCTCAGAAAAACCTGGAAAAACTTACATGAACTGATACAGAATGAAGTAAGCAGAACCAGGAGAATATTGTACACAGTAGCAGCAACATTGAGTGATGATCAACTTTGATAGACTTAATTTTTCTCAGCAATACAAGGATCTAAGACAATTCCAAGAGACTCATGATGGAAAATGCTATCCACACCCAGAAAAGAACTATGAAGTCTGAATACAGATCAAAGCATACTATTCTCTTTTTTTTTTTGGTTTTCTCTTTCTTGTCACTTCCCCCTCTTTGTTCTGATTCTTCTTTCACAATATGTCTAATGTGGAAATATGTTTAATATGATTGTACATGTATGGCCTATATCGAATTGCATGCTGTCTTGGGGAGGAGGGTGGAGAGGGAAGGGAAAAATTTGGAACTCAAAATCTTATAAAAATGAATGTTGAAAACTAAAAATAAATTTTAAAAAGAAAAAAAAAGATCTGATCCTATAGCACTATATTAGAGACTTCCCTCCAGCTTTACATTCTCACAATAATCGCTACACTTTTGGCATAGTTACCTTATAAGTTTTGAATCTTACCTGAACTATTTGCTCACATTTTCCCATCTTGTTGTCAAGGATATTGTGTGTTAGAAATTGTCACATGCCTCTCTGAAATCAATATGCTTTGTTCTGGCAGCATCCTCCCTATCTACCAGTCTAGTTATCTTGTCAAAATAAGACACGAGGTTAGCTTAGCCTGACTTGGTCTTAGTGAATACGTGTTGGCTTCTAATGTGCACCACCTCCTTTGCAAAATATTCACAATAATAATCCATTCTCGTAGTTGGCAGGAACTGACATTACCAGTCTCTAGTTCCCAGAATCTACCACCTTCTTCTGCCTTTTGAAAATAGAGACAATTTACAGATCTCTGGTCTTCTCAAACATCCTCTGTTTAAGTAGGGATTGCTCTGTCCATTTGGTGATTGCATTATTAAGCTTATCTAGTGTTCTAAAAAAGTATTTTCCAAATTCTTTTGAGTGTGTGTTCTATCAGCAAAAGTTTTTTGAGCACATTCCCCAAACAGATGTACATTTACTATTTATAAATTATGTACAAACATTACTACACTAATAATGGTAAAGCTTATAAAAAGTTACATAAAATAGAAAGAATGAGATGATGAAATAAGTAACATTTTGAATGAAAAATTATTTAACAGAACAAGAACTTTTTTTCATTAAATATGATTTATAATGATTTTTAAAAAGTGAGAGCATTGTGATTCAATATATTTTGTTGTTTTTTTTTTTATAATCTCAGCTTAGCACTTAGCAATACAGTAATTTGAAGGTTTGGCTCACTTTGTTCTAGACTTTGGTTTTATTGACTCTCCTTACTAAAAAAAATGGAGGAAGTTCCTCATTGGCTACATTTACTCAATAATCATTTTTCAAACACATCTACCAATTATACAAAGGTTTTGATTGAAGTCTGGCCAGTTCTTTCCCGTCTTCCAAATACCAGTTGTTCTGGCAAACTAACTTGAAAGGTGTTACATCTTCATAATTTTAATCACGGAGTTCAAAACCTGCTTTGGAAGATTTTTAAACAGGTTAGAAAATTCTGCTTCTAAGGTTTAAAAGTGTTCAGATATGAGTGTTTTTATAGGTGACACACATCATTTTTAGCAATCCAGAGAGAAGAGAGCTGATTAACCAGGTGGGTCAGTCAGTCAGTCAGTAAACATGTATTAAGTGTACACTATGTTCAGGAACTGAACTAAGTTCTGGGGATTCAAAGAAAGACAGAAAATCAATGCCTCTAGTGGGGTACACAACATGTAAACAACCGTGTACAAACAAGCTATATGCAAGATAAATAGGAAACACTCAATAAGGGAAAGACACTAGAATTAACAAGGATTGGCAAAAGCTTCCTGTAGAAGATGAGATCTTTATCGGGGACTTGGAAGGAAGTCAGGGAGGCCAGGAGATGGAGATGAAGTGGGAGAGCATTACAGGCACAGGATACAGTCAGTGAACATGCCCTTAGGCAGCAGTTAGTGGTATGGTCCTGGGTGGCATTGTGGATAGAACACTATGCCAGGAGTTAAGAAGATCTGAATTCAAATCTGACCTCAGACACTTACTAGCAGTATGACCTTGGGCAAGTCATTAAACCCTGTTTGCCTGAGTTTCCTCATCTGTAAAGTGGGGATAATAATGTCACCACCTCCCAGAGTTGTTCTAAGGATCGAATGAGACAATAATTGTCAAGTATTTAGCACAGTGCTTGGCACATAGTAAATACTTTATAAATATTATCTATTATTATCATATTGAATAAGGAAAAGAAAGGAGACCAGTGTGACCAGATTGAAAAGTAGGCAGGAGGAACTGTAAGTGTAAGAAGGCTGGAAAGGTAAGGGAGGCGGGGCTATGTTCTATAAGGCTTTGAATGCCAAACAAAAGACTTTATATTTAATTCTGTGGGTGATAGGGAGTTTTTTGATTAAGGGGTTAACACAGTTAGACACGTGTCAAATTCTGCAGAGAAATCAAGGATTAAAATTTTAAAAGATCATCAAAGTTTTTTTCCTCTGTACGTGTATGCCTGTATGTGTGTGAATGCGTAGGTATGTGTGTGTATGTATGTGTGTGTGTGTGTGTGTGTGTGTGTGTGTGTGTGTGTGTGTGTTTTGTAACCAGGTTGCTTAAGGTCCAGATTGGAAACCAAGCAGGTCAAAGATCCATGTCAATAAGTAGTACCATCAGATCCATGAGTAGCTCCTGTACTTCCAGCCTGAGTGAGATGTGGACAGTCTTAAAAAATAAGTAAATAAAAAATAACGGCTCGGGATTGGATGAAGTCACCAGCCCATGATCCCTCAGCCAAACTGTGCCTGGCTAACCACTATGTTGGATGCATGTTAAGCAAGGCGCCCTGACGAAATGCAGAGAAGGGTCCCTGTTCTGCTCTTAGGGTATTGTGATGCATTGTCATCAAATGTATTTATGGATCATTTTGTCTAGTTTTAATTATATTAACTTTAGTCAAATGGATAAGTAGTTCAAAGAGATTCATGCAGAGAAACTTCAGATTGATTCTAATACTTAAACTTCAAGGACAAACAACAAAAACAAAATGGCAGAGATGACACTTTTGCTCCTAGAATGAGTTCTTCATGAGCTCCATTATGCAAAAACAATGACAATGTAATCAGCCCTGACAAGATTATGAATATTATTTGAAATATGAACTTAAATCCATTGTCATTAATGATGAACCTCACCTCGAGTTTCTTTTGTGTCTTGAGATATTAATGATATGTAACCCAAGTCCCAAAGCCCGTGAATCCTCTTGGGTGGGGTGGGGCAGAGCTGGAGAGATCTCTAGATCTCTATAGGTCTCTTCAGTTTCTTCAAGTCTCTTTAGTTTCTTTGGAGGCTTGGCAGTTTCTCCAGATGCATCTAGATTCCATTTTTGAGAGAGAAGATAGATGACACCAGCCTTATTTCAGGTTACTTCTGAGGTGAAAATAAGACTGGAAAGAAGCTGATGTGCAGGGAGCTGGCAGTCTCCATCATGTCCTTGCCCCAGCTTGTTCCACTGGACACTTCGGGGAATTTCTCCTTTGGGTGAGATCAGGGACACTGTCTGTTGGTGGGGTTAGTCAATCACCTCACTCCCAATGGGAGAGTTCCTTCATTTTGTGTTGTTTAGTGTATATTCTCCTTGTACCCTTTTTTTGGTTTCTGTTTTCCCATAAACTTGGGTTTCTTTGTTAATTGCGGTTTATATTTGCTATCCGATTGACATTTAGTGGGGAGGGGGTCAAGCCTTGGATATAAAGCTTGGCGATATGGTTTTCCTCACTGATGAACAGTGACTGGAAGTTTAGTTTGAACCTGAAAACTATATCCCCTAGACTAACAATATTTAAGGGAGCAGGTAGATGTAATTCTAGCCCAATCCCCTCTCCCCAACCCCTCTCTGAGGAGAGCAGAGTGGCCAAGCGTATAGTCCCAATCTCCTACTTCTTTTCCTATCAGGAAAGAAAATCTCACCAGGAGAAGGGTCAGGGGAGAATAGGCTAGAGATATCTAGCTTTGCTTCCCTTGGAGTCACACAACACCCTCATGCTACATATGAAGAAGGACAGCCTTTATGAGAGATATTAGTGATCCTAGGAACCTGTCATGATATTTAAAAACTAAGCTTCTATGACCCCCCCCAAATTTAAATATGTCATCTATTTAAAAAAAAACAACCCTCATGTCTGTGTAGCTCTGTGTTGTGATAGAGATACTACCACAGAATCCACCAACTCCAGATATTTCAGAACTGGGATTCCTGGAAAGGAATTTGTTAAGATTTTGGTGACTCCATTTCTGGGAGAAAGATACTGGAAGAGGAGAAGCTGGGTGGAGAGTATGATAGTTCAGAGCTCTATTTGTCACTGAGCAGATTTCTCAGAATCAAGCACTCTCCTGGGGCACTTCTCTGCTCCTCCCTACAATGACTCTGAAAGGCGTTGCTGCTGCCAATAGTTAACAAGGCAATCATGGAGAGAAAGTCTGCCACCACTGGCTATTGTGCTGACCAGACCACATCTGGTGAGATGTCTCCTCCAGCCTGTCAGAGCCAATTGCCTTCCGTCGTACCTCCAGCTTTGGAGGAGAGAGCAGCCACGATCGATTGCCCCATTCCTCCAGAATTTTGCCTCAACTCTTCCTCATGAAAGGAAGAAGTTAAATCAGGGAAAAATTGGACCCTGCTTCACGCGGCAGCACCCAGCACTGACTGTGTTTATTCAGACTCTCCCTTTCACTCTTATTCATTATTCTTTCGTTGCTATCATTGATTCCTATTATTTTAAAAAGAAAATATTGGTTGCTAAATCTTGTGTATTTAATATTATCTTCATCTATTGAGTTTGGGGACGGAGGCAGGGAAGAGGAGGAATGGACAGTTGGGAAAAGTAGAAGGTACTTCTAGCCTCTACTATGAAGCATGAGGTGTTGGCAGACTGATGACTGCCCCTTAGAAGAATAGAAAAACTTTTAGGTCACTCTTTGATAGTTTTCTTTAACCAAGGCAATGAGATAATCAGGAGGAGAGGTAAGCATGGAGAGACTAATAATCTAAAAATGAATCAAATTATACCTCTAGATCAAGAAAATAGGCCCTTTGGGGAAGGGACTCATTTCCATGTGCACTGTACATGTTTTTGGTCTCTTACATCTATTTCCTCTTCCAGCAGTGTACAAGTGGGTGAGGATTTTACATTTAGGGAATCATTCTATCTACTGCCTCTATACAAATAATTATGCGCTTTAATTATTCTATCCTTATTCTCTCCATGAGTGGAGACATTATCCCCCATATATCCTATTACATGTGGGAGGTACCTCATTCACTTACATCTGCACACTTAACAATTTTCTAACCTCTTTAAAAAATCTTCCAAATGAAGCATTTTAGTGGAATTTTGAAGCCATTTCTGAAAAAAACATAAAAATGATTGACATCAGTGAAGATGGAAATTTACTAGCCAAATCTCAAGAAAAACCTTTGCATAACTGGTGGATGGGAATGAAAAATGAATATGGTAATTTAGTAAGCATTGTCAAGTATGTGTTTCTTTCATCTGGTTCTCTATATCTTTGTGAAATATCTTTTTTTAGCAATTGTTCTCCATTTAAACAAGTGTCACAATAAAATTGAACTTAGAGCCAGGTCTTCAAATGATTGTTTTGCAGGATCATAGATTTAGTGCTAGGAGGAACTTTGGAGGTCATCTCATCCAATCCCCTCATTTTACAGCTGAGGAAACTAAGTCTCAAAGAAGATAAACAACTTATCTAGGATCACACAGCCAATAGGTGTCAGAGACACCATCTGAACACAGGTCTTCTTGACTCTTTACCATGCTGCCCTCATACTCTCTAGTTTCACAAAAGGTTAAAACAAGATTTTCAAAAATAATGAAACGTGTTTAATTACATTGCTATCACTATTATTAATAATATTTTGGCAAGAGCAAAAAGGGCTTTTGCACTATTAGTAAATAAAAGCAAATTTAAAATGTTGTTTATTTTTGTCCCATATTTTAAATTCTATTTTGTGTATTTTATGACATATACAATATATTAACATAATAGTACATATACATTTTTTTTTTGGCTTTTTGGAGGGGGGAAGGCAGGGCAATTGGGGTTAAGTGACTTGCCCTAGGTCACACAGCTAGTTTTTTGTGTTAAGTGTCTGAGGCCACATTTGAACTCAGGTCCTCCTGACTCCAGGGTTGGTGCTCTATGCACTGTGCCACCTAGATGCCCTGTACATATGCATATTATATAAATAAGTAAATATACATATATTGGGGGCAGGCTCAAATTTTTTTTTCCAATGGGGTATCCAATCAAAAATTTTGGATACCACTGTTATAAAGTGTAATCCACCTGGATCAGGAGACCTGAACTCATTTTAACTGTTTAGGAGCTCTTGTATAATTTATGTTTTTTTTTCTTTTTGGAGGGGGGGAAGGCAGGGCAATTGGGGTTAAGTGACTTGCCCAAGGTCACATGGCTAGTAAGTGTTAAGTGTCCGAGGACAAATTTGAACTCAGGTCCTCCTGACTCCAGGGCTGGTGCTCTATTCACTGTGCCACCTAGCTGCCTCTCTTGTACTAATTTATCACTTATTTCTGAATTCAAAATTATGACTGATGGCAAAGGAGATGGAGAGATATAGGGTGAGAGGCAGTTTTATATATAGCAATATGGCAAAAATGACCTGTGATGATTTGCCTATTAAAAAGTTACACAAAAGCAATCATCAGAAAAGGTGGTGGTTTTGTCATTTAGTGAGATTGAAAAGTAGCAGCTATTACTCTCTAGTGACAAGTACAGGTACCGCCCTGGTACCCTCCAAAATGTCACAAGACCTAGAAGAAGACCTCTAGTAGTTGGGTGGAGAAACAAGGTAGTCCTTAAGGCCCTTTCCTGCTATCTATGTCTATGGTTGCAGAGAGACTTGACAACAGTCACACAGGATGAGAAGGTATGAATCTGCTCATCTGGAAGTTGCAATGGCAGAATGTGGAGTAGGAGAAAGGTGAAAGGCACTAAATCTAGAAGAAGGCCTCTAGTGGTTGAAGAGATCTTTTACAGAAGGACTAGTTGACTTTCATCATAGACACTGCCCATTCACTAAAGTTTACTGTTTAAGTGTGTTTGTTTTGTTTTTACCAGCATGTCAATGATTTTCTTCTGAGAAAATGAGTTATTAAGCACTTACTATATGCCAAGCCCTGGGAATACAAATACAAAGAGAAAGAAAGATAGTTTCTGCCCTCAGGAAGCTTCCATTCTAATAGTGGAAGATAACTCATAGAAGGGAAGTGAAAAGGATAGGACTTGAGAGGGGACATGGAGAAGAAATCCAGAGAGGCAAGAGCATAGCCAGGAATGGAGTGAGCATAAACTTGGCCCTTCAAAATGGAAATTCCAAGAGAAATTCACCATACAGAGGACAGGATAGGGTGGAGGAACCTTCCAGGGTGAGAAGGCCACAGAGAAAGAAGCATCTTCCAGGGTGAGAAGGCTGCTGGATTTAAAGAAGTCCAGAGAGTCAGGGGTGTAACCAGGAGAAACTAGTTCTGCTTTCTTTCTGCCATTCCTTAATCTGACCTTCTACACACCTTGGGTTGGAGTTGGGGTGGGGAGTGTTAGGAGGAGCCTTTTCCTGCCTTGTTTTTCTTTTTGCCTCAACCATACTTTAATAGCCTCCTTTTCTCTTTCTCAGCATTCTTCATAAGCCTCAGCTCATTGTGGACTTCAGCCTTGCTGACATACTCATTAAATATTTGGCTTCCTTTTTATATCCTTCCTTAGTTACTACTTTGTCCAGATGACCTAGCTAGTTAGTAGTGTAGTCTTCCAACTAGCCTAATACTCTTTTTGTTTCAAGATTCTTTTCATTCAGGAGTTTTTATAAGGGGTAAAAATATGCTGCTCACAACATAGCATAAAATAGGTTCATTACTTATCAGGAACAGGAGTGGTTCTGAGTTTCTTCCTAAAAGTCAATAAATGCTCTGCCTGAGTGTAGTTGGCTTCCTCATGATTATTCTAAATGGATGTCATTTATGTAACTAGTTTTCCATTTAATGCTGGATTCACATGGATGAGGGTTCAATGTAAAGTTGTTTTGGATGATTGTAATTTGCCTCATTTGGCTTGATTCACCTCCCCTACCCCCCAGTTTCCTGGGCACTTCTAAAGGTCATCTAAATTCACTCACATTTGAGTAACAGGCTAGGCAGGAACCATTTACTGAAATAGTTCAGTGTTCAATTAGAATAGATAGAGTTGCAAAGTGAAGGAATATTTTGATATCTCTTCCCCAATTAATGTCTCTTCATTCCCACCAGAATAGCCCAGGAAAACAGCTTCTCTAAGACTAAATGGGTAAAGGTCTCTTGGCAAAGTGTCTCTTTCTAGAACTGAAACCAGGTGAGAAGCCTTCAATTATGCATCCTTGATATTGTTGCTTGAACATTACCTTTGCCACTATCATTCCACTTTGACCTAGCTCTCAGTTCTTACCATATGTCTCTTCTTGTTTTGGGTGGCTTCTGCAAAATACTAGGGGTCCTGGGATTCTGGGTATTATTACAATAGCCTTGGGTACCTCTTCCTTAGACCCATCTATTTGCTTATTCAATTCTTCCCATAATTATTCCCATTGTGTCTTCCGTGAACACGTTTTCTTAGAACTATGCTCAAAGTATCACAGGAAAGAAAGTCCTGGCAAATTCTCATAGAAGATGATCATTCTTTGACATTTTATGAAATGTAGTTGATTCATCACATAGTCAGTTCTTGCTACATTTATGATGACAAATCTTGTGCTATTGCTAGCTATTATAAATAAACTGTTCATAGCCAAAATTTACCTTTATGAAAATGGAGGTTCCATCCTTGCCTCAATTAATATAATCACAGAAGGCTCAGATATGTTACTCAAGGAGGGAAACAATTTTAACAGGAATGACCCCTTTTACCACAGAAGAATTCTGGCTATGGACTCAAAGAAGAACTTCCATGCTGTAAAATGCCAGAAGCTGTGAATTACCTTTTTGTCACACATATAACCTACATGTATGTCTTGCTATGATAGTACTCTAAATTTGAGCCTACTCTTTCCAAAGACTTGTATGTATTTGAGGGAGAGGGTTCCTCAAGTTTTTTTTTGAGGGGGGAGGGGAAATTGTTGGTTGAGTTGTTCTTCTATAATACTTATTTTGAATATGCAAATTTGTTCCAACTTTGCTGAAATATTAGGGAATGAATTGAGCAAAGTCCAACATTTACTTTTATGGATTTTGTCTATGAGAAACAGCAAGAATGCAGAAAACTGAACCACCTCAGAATTATTCATAATAGTCCTTCCAAACCAGATTTCCACAAGCAAACTAGCAGTCTTTTCCAAGATAAAATCATTATTATAGTATTTTTATTTTTCTTAACCATTAAGAAAACTGTGCTAACATTTTTTATTAGGTTCTTATCTTTTATATTGTGTCACTGATAAAGTTTTTGAGTATTGTGTTCCAACCCCATTTTCCCCATAAATCTCATGGTTTTTATTGTGGGATAGGTCAGTGATTTTTAGGAACGCATATGTTGTATTATAGCAGAATTGCTTGTACTAATTCTTACTATATCACCTTAGTAAATGTCTTACCTAAAAGCTAATTAAGTCTGACTGACTGATTGCTAATGGGGACACACACCAGTGGGGGCTCATGAATGACAGTCATAGAAGTACAGCCCCTCAGGGCTGCCACTAGAACTCTGTGAGTAGTCTTAGTCAGCCACCCTCTGGGGACTCCAAATTGTAAATGTGAGTAGGATTAGGAGGAGGTGTCCCTACATAGGTGTTATGCCTTGTTCAACCATTCTTACATTTTAAACTAGATGAGAATTTGTTTGTGCTTTAATTTAATTCTTCCGGCTATAATCTTGACCCATTTTAGATTCCATATTATTTTCAAGTTAAATAGGATCTTAAAAGTTATTTAGTTCAGTTCTCAGAGAGATTAAGTAACCATAGCTCTTAGTACAGTACCTTATACACAGAAGGTACTCAATAAATGTTTGTTGCATAACCTGTACCCCAGAGCTCCTCAAGATTCTGGGCTTTGGATCTAGTATTGGGGACTGATCCCAAGATCATAATTTTTTCTCTTTGACTCATTATTCCCACCTGGAGTTTCTCTAGAAAAAAAAAATCTCTAACTGCAGGCTACATTTGGTTTACGTCTAATTTTCTCCAAATGTGAGTAATGAAATCTAAGCTTCTATAAAAGTACTCAAAGTAGCAATGCATATGGGTAGGACAGCCTTTATTTTACTCCACAGAAAATGCAGAGCACACAAAAGACTCAAAGGATCCTATATAGAGAGACAGAAGCACACAAAACATTCAAGTATTCTTAGAAGGGAATTGAACTTGAGATTGCCATAGGGTCAACCCTTCTCCTCCCATAAAAGTCCTACATAGTTACCTTCTTGATTTGTAATGTCACCTGTGGTTTGGATTTCCCCTAGAACAGTGGTTCTCAACCTTCCTAATTCCAGGACCCTTTAATACTCATATGTGGGCGTATCTGCATGTGGGCAGACCAACCTGGAGATGGATGGAGGAGCGGTGTCTCGGTTCCTAAGACCATCGGAAATATGTGTTTTCCGATGGTCTTAGGCGACCCCTGTGAAAGAGTCGTTCTGCCCCTAAAGGGGTTGCAGCCCACAGGTTGAGAACCACTGCCCAAGAAGGTAGATTCTCTTTGGACTTCCTAAACAAACATGATGCTCTACTCATCAGATCTACCTTGTTCTAATAATTCTGTTGTTCTGCTCTCCATGTAAGTTGCTTCTCAGGATCATACCTCACCCATCTATAACTAACCTAAATCCAGAATTCCAGTGACCATACCTTGACAATCATTAGGCACCACCAGGAACTGGACATATGCCCTGATGAGGATGAACTGTCTCCTTCCCCAACCCCAATTTCCTCCTCTTTCTTAGGAATTGATAATTAAGTTAACATTACCCTGAAGGGCTTGACAATCTACTGCCGTATGTCTCCAATAAGGATCTCTGTGATTCTGTGATACAGGTTGCCAAGGCCAAAGCTATATACCTGACCACCACTCTTAGCACCCTCATACCGATTTAAGTCAACTCTATAGTTTCATTGTCCCTACCCCATTCTTCCCTACCTTTTCCTGCCTTCTGAAGCCCTTGCTCTGTTGTTTGCAAATGGTCTTTCGTATTAGACCTGTGCCTTTTCCTGGGAAATTATTTTTCAGAATTACTTAGTAATATATTTTGTTTCTATTTACCTGTGTACAACTTGTTTCTCTCCAGTAGAATGTAAATTCCTTGAGGAGAGACTGTTGCACTTTGGTTTGGGACCCTCAGCACCTGGAGTAGAGCCTGGCAAATAGCAGATACTTTAAAATGGTTGTTGTTGAATTGAACTCAGTGGTGGATTCTCTTCTTCTTTTCCAGGAAGCACTGTGCACCAGGAACCCCTTTTTCTCTCAAAAAGTCCAGTTCCTGAATCATTAAACATGGAAACTCTTGCATTTGGAGTTACTCAAGAGGCAGCTCCTAAATTTGGGACTCCATTCTCAGGTCTCCTGAACACATTCATATGTGTCTGTTTCTGTTGTGAACTTCTGCAGGAAAATGGTCAATATTCAGTTTCTATGATCTCTTGAACTGGAAAAACTTATTCTTAAGATCTCTATTCTCAGGATTTGGGCAAAGGATATACAACTCCCATATACCTTTGCCCCAATGCAGCTATTTTCTGTTCCTTGTGTGGAGGAGATTGTGCATGGGCATATGCTTTTTCCCTTGACTTCTCATGCATGGGCATATGCTTTTTCCCTTGACTTCTCCTCTCCCACCTCATTCTTACCCCTTCCCCCTCCAGTCTTACTCTGCTGCTCAATGATTTCTGAACAGAAAAAAGTGAAAAGAAAATCTTAGGGAGGGTGAGCTGGTCTATCAGCTCTCTTTCCCAGACCTTATAATGGAATGGTTCCTCCAACTAGGGTTTGTCTTTCTGAATTCTGGTCAGTCTTTTGCCTCATTTCTTACCTAGCCTTAGTGACTAAATGAGCACTGTCTCAGACAAATTGAAGCCCAGGAAAGACCTTAGTTTAAAAAAGGCCAAGGTCCCCCACTGCATCTGGGATCGTCTTCAGTCATTCTGATCTATGTCTTGCCAATGGACCCAGATGACTCTAGAGAAGGGAGTGAGGCTGGTGACTTTGCACAGCCCTCCCTCACTTAAATCTAATTCACTTGCAAGTCAAAATATCACCTTCCTGATGTCATTGGTCCTCTTTGAGAATGAAGGACAAACAATAACAGTCAATCTTTATGTAGGTGGCAGCCTCAGTAATTGGAAATCAATCAGGATCCATTTCCAATTCTCCATGAGTTAACAATGGACATGTTTATCATTCTCCATGGGAAAATGTCTCGCAGAGATCTCCAGACATGGCTCCAATTACTTACCTTGTACTCTTATCAAGTTGACAAGAGTGGGAGGTAAGGCAAGAACCCCTGGTCACCTCCTCTTCTAGCTGAATGAATGACTTGAGCAAAGACACAAAATAAGTTAGTGATAGGACTATGATTAGAAACTGGATTTGAAGCCCACTACTTTCCCCACCACATTGAACTTATTCTTCCTTCATCTATATTGCTTCAGGAAGGTACATATAGAATTAGGAGAATAATGACCCCTGGTTCAACTGAAGGCCAATTCCCTGTCCTATAGATCTTAGGCTGCCTTTTACATGGTGGCATGGGATGTTTAGAGAGGATTAGCACTTCTGGTATGAAGCCTTGTCAAGCCCTTTTCAAGCTGCTCATCTACCTTTGTGTCCACCTGTCACCTAGCTCTCACCTGTGATTCCAAGAAGCTATAGTATGTGCAGTGGCCACAACCTGGGAAAACTGTCTTGGCAAACCAGCTAACTCAGGTAACCAACAGGCCTCAAACCAATTGATGATTTAGGGCAGTGGTTCTCAACCTTCCTAATGCTGTGACCCTTTAATACAGTCCCTCATGCTGTTGTGACCTCCACCATAAAATTATTTTTGTTGCTACTTCATAACTGTAATTTTGCTACTGTTATGAATCGTAATGTAAATATCTGATATGCAGGATGTATTTTCATTGTTACAAATTGAACATAACCCACAGGTTGAGAACCACTGAGTTAGGGGGATGTCTACTCCAAGCATATGAAGACTGCCCAGGTGGAATGGGTGGAAGAGAACAATTTTTTCCAACGTGAGAAAAGCAGCTGAAGCAGGTGCTGTGGAGTGCTTAGAAGTTGGTCAGACACTGAAAATGCCAAGGTCATCCACTGCATCTCACTAGTCTTGATTTTGGTTTTGCCACTGCACCTTGATGACTCTGGAAAAGAGAGTAAGGCTAATGACTGTGCAACTATGCCTCACTTAAATTCAATTCACATGCAAGTCAAGACATTACTTTATGATGTCATTGGCTGTCTTGGAAAAGGAAGGATGAACAACATGAGGGCATATGTGTATTTGTGTATGCTTAAAAATCCACAGATACTGAAGAGAAGCTCTATTTAGTGAGCTGTCTCTATGACTTACCCCTTGTATTGAACTCACTATGTAAATGCTGCTGATTTTTTTCCACTTGATCAGTGATAAGTACATGAATGATTTTAGGAGAGGGATCAGGATACCAATGTTGTCCTCCATGTCCAAGGATAATTTGATAAGAGGAGACAAGCTTAACTTAAAACAGAAGAATTTTTAGCAGGGCAGAAACACTTAGCTGTCAAGACTATCAAACAGAAGAATGAGTGATTGAAGAAGGGTGTGTCTTCTCCTTGCTGATCTTATGAAAGAGAAAAGACAACCGTTAGGTCTGGTTTAGAAAGCAACTGATATCTGAAAGTCCTTCCAGGTCTAAAATTCCATGATATCCTTATACATTTGAAAGTATACTTTTGGTATAGCAGAGTGATGAGAACCCCTGATCAGTTTGGTAGGTTTCCTAAATCAGCCTGATGGGATTATAAAATGTCAACTTTGGTCTAGACATGTACCCCAGACACTTGGTGGGAGGACATAGTGAACTACCCAGGGGGCTGCCTCCTGATGACTGGTGGACTGAGGCCCAAGTCTTGTTGAAAGAAGATGTTGTGGGAAGGAGAGTCAGTTTTATTTTTCTTTTGATTTCCAGATGAGAGCACAGCCAGGGGCTCTGGGAGGATTTCCCTGTCTACCTCCCCTCTCCAGCTTCCAAAACAGTAAAAACTGCCTCTAGTAAAAGCACATGGGGAGTCTGAGATTGTTGACCCTAGACCTTCTATCTCTGGCTGCCTTCTTCTGCCTGTTTCCTTTTCTTAGTAACTAGAGATCCTGAGAAACAGACATTTCTAGCCTTAGGGATTACCTTGGGGGAAGTTTTGAGTTTGAGAGCAAGACACCAGCCATCCAGAGGGAGCCATCTTCTCGGCATTAGGTTTCTCTGAGGAGACTCCTGCCAATGGGAATCATCCTGAAGCTGGAGGACTGAGGCCAGATGATAAGGGGCCGGGAGATCTGGGCCTTGTCAATACTCTGTGATAATTACTGTAAAACCTTTGTAATGGTGCAGATTCAAAATGGACAATAACCATTCATCAGTTACACAAGAGTGTCTTCCCTTTATGGGGGGGGGGGCTACAAGGAGTGGACAGACTGGTACAGTAGAAAGAATGCTGGGTTTGGGATCAAAGGGTCTTAGTTCAAATTCTGGCCTGTGTGAGTTTAGGCAAATCTCCAGACCTCCTGGGGCCAAAGAGGAATAGGAAGAGTCATTGTAAGTGATGCACTTTAAAATCCCTTCTAACTCTAAATCTATGATTCTGGCTGTCTTTAGTTTTCTCTTTGAGTGTCTTAGGGTTTGCTATGTATTCATGGGTTCCTGTGTGCTCTTTGCATTTTATGTTTTTTCTGTGGTGGGGTAGATAAAAAGCTCTCCCATACCTGATGTTCAAATTGTACACTGGATACTGTTGTGAAAGAAGACCTTGTTACTTTCTTGCTTTCTTTCTTTTTGTGAAACACTAGACATGAGTGATACTTAGACTTTGTTTTAAGAGTTCCCTGGAGTTTTATTCTGGAGTGGGGAGAGAGACAGAGAGACAGAGAGACAGAGAGATGGGGGGGGGTGGTAAGAGAAAGACAGAGAGAACCTGAGGTTTCTGGGATCCTATCTACCAGAATTAAACCTAGTAGATGTAAGTCCAGAGTCTGAGACCATGGATGACGCTGAAAAGGGGCAGATAGAGCCAGAACCAAAAGCCAGCTCAGAATACATCTGTTTTCGTTTTTCCAAACAATCATCTTAAAATGAACTGAAAGAACAGGAAATGACTGTAAGGACTGGGGAGGGGGGCCTTGGTTCTTGAGCATCTCTCTCTGAGTCCCCAAAGGAGCTATTCCAAACTTACACTGGGATCTCCACCAACAAGAGTACCTCCTGATTCCCTTGACAGGCCCTTGGCTAAGCTGATGTGGATGAGTAGAGTGTGAGGGCCATTTTAGGGATAAAGTAGGCTATTGTTCACTGAACTTTGTGAGTCCTCAGGCTTTGTGAGTCCTCAGGACCAACCAGAGATGTGAAGAATAACATCAGATCTCTGAAGCTTCTCCTTGGTTCTCTCCATACTAAGATAAATCATGGACCATGTGGTCACTAGGTCTTTGTAGCTATCTTTTCCTCTCAGGGGCTATCTACCTCTTCATCCTCATGTCTCACTGAATTGTGATTCAGAGTTCAGGGGGAGATATTGGATGCAATTCGCACAATGCCAGCAATATCCAGTGCAGCAACAGTACTCAGTAGGCATTTAATAAATGTTTGTTGAACTTCATTGAATTTTTTCCTTAGAGATTTTGACAATCAAGCTGGCTTACTTATTTAAAGATATGTACACATATGTACATATATTTATATATGTAGCAAGGCTGTCATAGATGTCATTTGTAGCAAGGCTATGTCACCTCTGCAAGGTATCATTGTGTGACTCAAAGGGAGGTAGAATAGACATATCTAGTCTCTACCCCCCAATCCCCTACCCTTCTCTAAGGGAGAAATAAAATATTTTCTATAAGGAGAATTAGGATTTGGGGCCAGAAACTTGACCACTCTATTTTCCTCAGAGAGGTGGTAACAGGCTAGAATGATCCTTATCTGCTTCCTAAATTATTGTTAATCTAGGGCAGTGGTTCTCAACCTTTCTAATGTCGTGAGCCTTTAATACAGTTCCTCATGTTGTGGTGACCCCCAACCATAACATTATTTTCATTGCTACTTCATAACTATAATTTTTCTACTGTTATGAATCATAATGTAAAGATCTGATATGCAGGATGTATTTAAATTGAACATAACCCACAGGTTGAGAACCGCTGATCTAGAGGATATAGTTTTCAGATTCAAGCTAAACTTCTAGTTGGTCTTCGTTAATAGAGAAAGAAGGACCCAAGCATTATATTCAAAGCTTGACCCCTTTCCCACCAAATACCAGTTCCACAATGAACACACATAGCAAGTATCAAAGAAATCCATTTATCCAAGTCAATATTAAAACAGAATTCAGAGAAAGCATATGAGAATATACACTAGACAATACAAAGTGAAGGAACTCTCCCATTGGGAATGAGGTAACTCAACTCAACCAAGAGCGTGTGTCCCAGATCTCAACCAAGGAGAAATTCCCTGAGGTTGCTACAGTAGTAATCTGAGGCAGGTTCATGATGAAGATTGCCAGCTCCCCTTGTGTCACCTTCTTCCTAGAAACTTTTTCTCCCCTTAGGAGAGTGGAATTGGCTTCATCCATATTCTCTCTCAAAAATGGATGCTAAAAACTTTTGAAATGACTGTTAGAACCTGAAGATATTCAAACTCAAAGAATATTGGAAGAGACTTAATCTTTCTTCTTTCTAATTCTACCAACTCTGCCCTGCCCCTCATGAAGATGTGGGAGCATTGATCTCCACCAATGATCAGAATCTCATACCAATGGGCTTTGGGATTTAGGTTATATATGCATACATATTTACACAATATATGTACACATATATATTTATAAACATATATACATATACACACATATATGTATATATACACACATATATGTGTGTAGATACAGAAACATATTTTTAGAATATACTTTACATTTTATTCAAAAGAAAGATATACATGTATCTATTTATTTTGAACTTAACACTTCCCTCCAAGAATTCCCATATACAAAGTCTATACACATATACATATACATTTGTGCTCCACATTGTATATTTCTGTATACAAAAAAAGGATTGTCCATGGTACCAGAAATTTCATACCACTTCCCTTTTTTTTAAAGCGTAGAACAATTTCAACAGGTTGCTTTCATTCCTGCTTACTTGAACCTCCTTCTGTTCTTTGTGGATATAAAAAAATGTTTCAGTTGACCTTTTCTTTTTATGGCACCCCCATTTGCTAGCCTGCTCACTCCTTGCTTCCATCCACCCTCCTATTACAAGTTCATACTTCCCTTGTCATTTCTTATGGAACACTAATATTACATTATATTCATATACTACAATTTGATCTGCCATTCTCCATTGATAGGCATACCCCCAGTTTCTAGTTCTTTGTGCTTCTTCTTCTCTCTCCTACCCCCTGCCCTCAGATGAAGTTTACAAAGTGTGCTAGTTACCACTGAATCCTACTATTTGGGGTTTAGGCCTGTTTTGATTCATGATCTTTTGTTCAAAAACTTCAGAAATTCTCTGGAGTTAGCTGGGAAGCAGGAATGTTCCCCATAGAGCTAGAGACATGACCCAGGCTGGGGCTCTGGCCAGTTCCCCCTTTCGTGGGCCCCTCTGCTGAAAGGGAGTTACATGTTTCTCTCCATCTCATGGAGCTTTAGAAAGACCGCAGGCAGCTCCAGAGAAGGGAAGAAGTGAGAAATATTACCATAAATACTACATTTAAAGAACACTCCATTCACGTAGCAGCAAACCCTGGGCTCCCAGAACAACATTATTTTTTATTTAGCTGAGAAAACTTATTTGCCTTTTTGGGGAGGTTTCTAAGGAAGCTGGGTTGGGAAATCATAATCACAGAATGTTTGAGCTAGAAGGGGCCTCAGAGATCGGCTAATTCTATCCCCTCATTTTGCAGGAGATTGAGGTCAAAATAACATGGGATGGAGGATGATTTACAGGCTGTTTTCTTCCTAAGGCCGTATTTACCCAAGGAGAACATTCTGAGGTGGGCTTATTTCAGGGGACCACTTTTTGCTACATGACAAAAACATACCAAATACCTAAATCTGACTGAAATTTAAAAAAAAAACCCACAACATCAAAAGTTCTCATTTCACCGAATCTCCATGATAGTAATACTTCTGAATTCATTTTTATTTTTTAAATTAATTTTTAATATATGTTTGACTTTTTCTGGGATTTATTTGTGATTTGATTAGTGTGGGTAATTACTGGTATGGAAATTCCTCCTGCCAATGCAGGTTGGCAACTGTCTGTTCTTAGAGAATTGTCTCTTAAATACTAAGTGCTTAGTACTGAGACAGTGAGAGGTTGTGATTTGCCCATGTTTATATGCAAGCCATCTTGCATATAATTTGAATCCAGATGTGGCGAATCCAGGTAAATCCAGACTGCAAGGCTAGCCCTCTATCTTCTGTACCGTAATGCCCGTCTATTACTAATTCTAATAATAAATTGAACATTTAAAATTATTTACAATAAAAACTTAATCATGAAATAGAACTGATATTTTATGGGAAGGTCCATCTTTACTCTGGAGATTTGAACCCCACTGGGTTCACTGGGATGATTTCCCCACTGGGGTGGAAGTGCTATCTATGTTCCTTATGGTTATCGGAGAACCTGAGACTGAACCCTTAGCTCTGCCTCTTACTATGGGACAGCATCATTCTGTGTGTGTGTGTGTGTGTGTGTGTGTGTGTGTGTGTGTGTTTAGAAGGGAGGGGGGACTTAAATGACTATCAATTGGAACTTTCTCCGGAATCCAAACTCACCAGATAAAGCTCTTTTTTTTGAATTGTTATATTTCAATAATCTTTAGTCACATGACTTTGGCATAGTGGTGCCACTTCCTTATCAAAGCAAACAAAACCTGCTGGTGCTATCTTACAGTGTTTTTAATTAGTATAGAACTAATAAACAGTACTTAATAACAAGGAAACCCTGTACATTAATAAATAATAAACATCTACCTTGCGGCTATTGGTCATCCTCTTTCTCTGACCCTGGAAGTCTCTCCCTCTCTCCATCCACCCACCAATCTGTACTGAGGAGTTTTGTATGGTGCCCACACTCCCTTGAACAGGTAAAAGCATGTAACATAGTACACTTCCTTGCCATGAGATATTTGGCTCCCATTTTCCTTAGACATTATCTTTAGTTGTAGACGTAGCAGTGTCAGGGTCAGAATCTTGGTTCCTTCATGGTTTGGGTGATGGGATGAAGGATCCAGGGCAAGCTGGAACTCAGGAGGATTGGTGCTTTCCCATATTGGTTGTATGGTCAGTGGTGGGTACCTCTGACCATATCTAGCCATGAAACAGAGTGAGTAGACTCAGCAAGAATCCAGGTTCCATTGCGTGTCTGTCTATTATTTTTACTCTGACCTTGACCACCATATTCTGCTGCTGCCCTATCAGGCTGCTTCCTCTCTCTCTCCCCCAACCCAAAGCCCCTGTTGTTCCTTAAGCAAGGTATGGAGGGATAGCTGCAAAGTGAGGCGTATTACAAAAATATACTTTAAAATGATAATTACTAGTTATTCTCTTTCCATCCTTTTCTGTTCATTTACATTCATTTTATTTTTAAAAGTTTTATTGGGTTCTTGTGTTTGTTTTTACACCATAGTCATTTACTCTTAATCCTCCTCTGCAATGAATTTTTTTTTCCTTGTAATAAAGAACAATGTTTAAGCAAAGCCAACTGGCATAGGAACTCAAAGTCTACAAATATGTAGCAGGGGTTGGATTGGGCCTACAGATGCCATCTCATGAAAGGTTCCTGGAACTCCCTTGGCAGCTCCTGGGGACACATGTGGCTCAATGCTGAAGAGACTGTCATTTTGGGATGGATGGTTTCTTGGTTCTCTCTCCTGTACCCTCCAAACAGGTAAAAGGAATGGGTTCTACATATGTTAAAAAGAAGAGGCAGCCTCCTCTACCTTTCTCTTATTTTACCAGTCCAGTATTTGTGGCGAGTTGCTCTCTTTCCCTGTTCTTCCTCTGAGGAGTGGAAGAAGGGCTACTTTTCCCCACTCTGGCAATATGGTAGCAGTATGCACATGGAAGTTAGAACACATGGTTTGGATTAGGTGAGTCTGAACGTGGACCTTGGGTCCTGGGCTGACTCTTCTGCTTTATTCCTTTCTTCAGTATAGGTGACACAGGGATGATCCTGAGATGCCCATTTTAGCCTTGCCGACAACCTTGTGAATTTGAATATTTGGGAACTCACTCAGATACCGTTGCACTTTGGGAAGACCCCAGGAAATTACAAAAATGCTTTTTAGAAAAGATCCTGGGCACCAATAGGAGAATGAACCCAAGCCATCACCTGGCTTACTATAAGATATAGAAAGGTAGGGAATTGTTTGGACAACGCAGAGCTAAGGTAGATGAACTGCCTGTTCAGTAATCCTGCAGATGCATTTTGATTTGTTGTTTTAAATATCACTCTTCCAGGAGAGTATAATAATTGTTATAAGTTACTGCTTGCTTAAGTTTCGTCAATGTAGGCTTGTGAGTTTTTGCATTTGGCATTTTTGTGTAGAGGAAGTAAACACCTGACCTATAGGGATGTGTGGGGTGTTCAATGAGGACTAACACCTCTGGTGTAAGGGCTTGCCTAGACCTTTTCAGGACTGCTCACCTGCCTTTGGTTTCTACTTGGCACTTAACTCACCTGTGGTTCCAGGAAGCTTTAGCAGGTGCAGTGGCCACACCCACACGCTGGTAAAACTCTCTTGGAAGATGAGTCAAACCAGATCGAGGGCAACTGATGGGCCTCAGACTCATTGATAAGTAAAGGAGATGTCTGCTTCAAGCATGTGAAGATTTCTTCTGGCGAAATGGGTGGATGAGAACAGTTTGTTCCAACAGCCATGGAAATGGCTGAAACAGGCACTGTGGAGTGCTTAGAGCTTGGTTAGACTTTGAAGACACCAAGGTCATCCACTGTATCTAGGGCTGTTGCCATTTGTCTTGCCACTGGACTTTGATGAGTCTGGAAGAGAGAGGCTGACAACTTTGTGTGACTCTTTCCTATTTCCCGTCCCCCCCCCCCCCCTCGCCAAATGAGCCAAACCTAAGCAATAAGTGATTATCTTTGGCAGTTTGCAGCTGGGGACTAGACGAATGAGAGCAAAAGAACCTAATTCTTTGCTCTCAACGGCAGACTCCCACGGAACTAAACTTAGTCTGAGTGCATGGTCCAGAGCTGAGAAGTAGCCCTTTAATGGAGAACAAGAGCGTGAGTGCCCCAGATTCACTACTGAGCCCAGAAGTGGTTATTTGGGTTGTTACAAATGTATGATCTATCATCCACAATGACAGCATCTGATAATGTATACTGCGTTCCACTTTAGTAATTCTCTTTGTCAGTCAGTCAAAAAGTTTCAATTAAAAGCTTACTTTGTTCCATGCATTGTGCTAAGCCCTGAGGATCCAAGAGAGGCAAAAATGAAGTCTTTGCTGTTAAAGAGCTCACATTTGAATGGGGGAGATAACATGCAAACAATTATGTATAAGGTATAATATATACATATAGGATAAATGGAATTAATTTCAGAGGGAAGGCACAAGCAGTGGTGAGGTAGAAGGTGGAGGAGGAGTAGGGATTGGAAAAGCCTTTTGGCAGAAGGAGGCTTTTTGAAGGCAGCTAGTGAAGTCAGGAGGCAGAGGCAAGGGGGAAAGTGTTCCAGGTATGGGGAAATATATGGCCAGGGAAAAGGCATGGAGATGGGGCCTATGTACAAGGAAGAGCAAGGTGGCCACTTTATGCTGGATTGTAGAATAAGTGAAGGGGAGTAGACTAAAAGAAAACTGGAACGGTAGGAAGGGGCCAGGTTGGGAAGGGTTTTAAAGGCTAAAGAGAGGATTTTATATTTGATCCTTGGTGACTCAGTGGATAGAGCACTGGGCCTAGAATAAGGAAGACTCATCTTCTCAGACACTTACTGTGTGATCCTAGGCAAATCACTTAACTCTATTGGCCTTAGTTATCCAGTATCTTTGCCAAGAAAACTCCAAATAGGGCAATGAAGAGTTGGACAGGACTGCAAATGATGGAATAACAACAATAGAGGTAAAAGGGAGCCACCAGAGATTATTGAGTAGGGGGGAATGATAAAGTCTGATCTGCATTTCAGGAAAATTACCTTGGCAGCTGAGTGGTATATGGATTAGAGTGGGGAGAAATTTCATGCAGAGATAAACCAGAATTCTATGGTTTCTTGGTGTGACATGACAGCCTGTACCAGGTAGTGTGAGTGGAAAGAAGGGACTGTTTAGGAGAGGTGTTATGAAGGTTGAAGCCATAAGAATTCACAACAGATTGGATATAATAAGAGTGAGGAGTTGAGGGTGACATTTAAGGTGGGAGCCAAGTGATTAGGAGGATGATGGTGCCCTTAACAGTAATAGAGAAGTTTGGAATATGGAAGAGTTTGGGAGGAAAGATAATGAGTTCTGTTATAGAGATGCTCACAGCATATCCAGTTTAAGATGTCCAAAAGGCAGTTCATCCATAATGACTACATCTGATTGTGTATACTGAAGCCTACATATTTTATGTCATTTCTAGCTCTCTAATGAGAAGTTATGTTTCCAAATCAGTTTTCCAGGACCAGATTGTTAATTATAATTCATTGGAGTTCAACTGCTTTTCAGCCTGTTATTGTTCATCCTTCATTCTTGAAGAGGACCAATGACATCAGAAGGGTGATGTCTTGACTTGCACGTGAAGTGAATTTAAGAGAGAGAGTTGCGCAAAGTTGGCAGCTTTACTCTCTTTTCCAGAATTATCAAAATACAGTGGCAGGCAAAAGTCAAGATGCCTAGGATGCAGTGATGACCTTGGTGTCTTTGATGTCTGACCAAACTCTAAGTGCTCCATATGGAGCCTGTTGGAACAGCTGCCTGTTGGAACAAATTCTTCTCATGCTCATCTGCCAGGAGAAGTCTTCATGTACTTGGGGTAGACATTCCCCTAACTCACCAGTGGGTTTGAGGCCCATTGATTACTGCTCATGCTACAACTTCTTGCAGCTACAGATGAGTTGGGTGACAGGTGGACATCAAAGGTTGATGAGCAGCCCTGAAAATTGCTTGGTAAGCCCTCATGCCAGAGGTACTAATCTTCCTTGAACTTCCTTGAACATTGTTTAAAATGTACATTTATCATAGATATATTGCCTATGCTTCCCCTTAAAAATAAACAACTCCTACCTAGGGACAAGAATAAATTCTAGTGCCTTTAGATTGAAACAAATGAGTCATGTTAGGGAGATTTCATTTGAGGTTAACCCTCGGAGAGTGGAGTCAAGAGATGAGGTCAGATCTCAAAAAGAGGTAAAAGACATTCCCTGCCCTCAAGGAGCTTACAATCTAAAGGAGACATTTGCATTTTGGCAGTACATGAAAGATGTATACAGCTTTTAATTGGTGGGAGGGGCAACTCATGGAAAGGGTAAGGAAGACCATCCACTCAGTTCTTGCCTCCTCAAGAGCAATGGAGCAGTATAAAGGTAAAAACAAGACAAAATCCTGCTGATATCTCCTAAGAACTAACCACTGTGGAAGATTTCATACCTCTCCAATGATACATCCATTTTCTTCTTTTTCATGAATTGAAACATAACAAAGAATGTCTACCCTTGGCTAAACTTTTGACTTCAGAAAGTACTTTCAAAATATTAGGGATGGAAAGTTTGGAACTGGTGCCAGGACTCTTTTCCTGGAGGTTTCTTCCATTAAGGAAACCCTTTCTGGGTCCTTCCTACAGGAAAGCGAGAGGAAGGACAGGATGACCTCTATCTACAGTGTTCATTCAGAATGTAAAGGGAAATGTGGGTGAAGGGAGATTTGGTTATAAGCTTGAATCTCCCAAATCAAGGTTGTTGATTGTTGTCTATTCTTGAAGAGGATCAAAATGACATCACTATGCTAGAGTCAAGTTTCAGTGTGTCGAATTGTGGCTGGTCAGACCAACACAAACTCAGAATGTTCTACCACAGGTTGAGCACAAATAGTCCATGTGAACATTTGGGGTGGATTCTCTAAACGTGAGCATCTTGCATTTCTCTTGAGCTATTTCAATTCTGTTGTGCTCATAGAGAACAGTACCTTCTCTGATGTGGGCACATCTTGCTGGGTGGTCTTGTGCCAGTGTCTCCCATGTCACGCAATTATACAAGAAGTCAGAGTGCCCGAGTATGGAAATTATTGTAAGGTGACATATAAGTATATAGGATCATAGCTAAAGGCAGCTAGGTGTTGCAGTGGAAAGAAGAGTCAAGAGCACCTGAATTAAAATCCAACCTCAGACACAAGATGTATGATCCAAGGCAAGTCAATTGCTGTCTACCTCAGTTTTCTATATCTATAAAATGGAGATAATACCTCCCAGTGTTATTATGAGGATAAAATATTTGCAAGGTGCTTTTCAAACCTAGAAGTCCCATATGAATGCTAGCTTTATTATTTTCTCTGGGATCTTTAAGAACAGTGGGGATCCCCATCAGCATGATATGGTTCTCCTTTTAATAACTAGCTAGATGACCCTTAGATAAATTACTTCTCCCCCTACTTCAGCTTTTCAGTGTGTAAAATGGACATGGTTCACTCCCAGATGTCTAAGGTTTCTTCCTGCTCTAATAATCAAGGATTCTATCTATGCAGAGGGATAGATGAGATGACCTCTTGGTTAATCTCTTTTCTAGTATCTTAGTGCCCCAGAAAGATTTAAGTAATCCCTCTTTCCTCAGAAACTGTTGGGGTAACCTCTGGGCAGGCCTTTTGCTCCTTGTAGACATAACACCCACCCCTGAATATTTTAAAGGCATCTATGTTCGTTCTTAAGGTCTCTAAATTATGTATTTTCTGTTTTCCTTGGCTCTGATCAAAAAGGCCACATGATTTTTTTTTTTTTGCTGAAAACTAAGTTCTCTGGGTTAAACACTATGGCTTCTTTGCAGTAGAAATGGTTGTTTTTCATCTTGCTCTTTTCCAACCAAATTATTTACTGAACTGCTCTCTCTCTTTCCTGGTGTGTTTTCCTTGATACAGAAACCAGTTTGTTGGAGTCTCTCTCTCTGTGTTTTTCCTACTAGAAAGGGATAGCAAAAGTCTTCAGTTCCTGATACATGAAATAAGCATAAATGGTGATCCCTAGATCACCAAGCTTGCCCTTTGATTGAAGGGTCTGAAAGAGAGGGGGAAGAAGAAAAGAGAAGAGCGAGAGGGAAGGAGGGAGAAAGAAGATAGAGGAGGAAAGAGGAGAGGGAAGGAGAGAGAAAGAGAAGAGAGAGGAGGGAAAGAGAAAGGAAGAGAAGAGAGAGGGAGGGAGAAAGAAGGGGGGGAGGGAGAAAGAAGGGGGGGAAGGAGGGAGAGAGAAAGAAGAGGGTGAAAGAAGCAGGGAGAAAGGGAAGGAGAGAGAGAGAAGAGGGAATGAGAAGAGTGAAGGAGGGAAAGAGGAGGAGAGGGAAGGAGAGAAGGAGGAAGAGAGGGAAGAAAAGGGGACAAGTGGAGAGGGAGCGACGTGTTGGCAGCTGTAACACTTTTTACATTGTGCAAACCTCCTAGGCTCTTAGAACACAGTGAGCTCTGCGAGGGGCTCCTCCTTTCCCTCTGCGTGAGGGAATATAAATAACCTGCTGGTGGGATTGGTTTGGGAACCAAGTTATACTGAGCCTGAGAGGCAGCAAACTGGAATCTCTTGGAGCCTTCAGCTCGACAGGGGAAAAGCAGTAGAAATGAAAACAATGTTGAGGCCCCCCGACTCCCATTTCTGCCCCTCCTCCTCCCCCCGCTAACCCTTCTTTCCCTCTTCCCCACCTCTTTTCTGTTGGTTTTGCTTTAGCGCTTTTTGAATGAATGCTCTGGCCCGCCCCCTCCCCTCCAGCCTGCAACCCCCCCCTCCCCCAGCTGGTGCCTCTTTCTTGGAATTTCTCTCTGCCAGTTGGAGGCCAAAAAGAGGAGGGGGGAAGCAGGAGGCGGGGGGGGGGGAGAGCGCTTTCCTGCAAATCACATGATTTTGCCCGCTTATATAAATCACAGCTTGTTTTTCTCAACTGGCTGGAGACTTAAAGGTGCAGTGTCTCTTTCTAGCCCACTGAACCCAGTTGTATCTTGAGGCGATTTTGGATCGGAAGTGAGCAGATGTGGAGGACCTTTCCACGCTGAGGTTACCCAGGATCCTAGAGTCGTTAGAGCTGTTTCTAACTAGGGCCATCTCAGGCTAGCACAGGATCCAAAAAGGGGCCCCTAAGATGTTTATCCTCAAGTAAACACTGAGAACTGAGTCTGAGCATCTCTACCAAGGTAACCAAGCTGGCTCGGAGGTTCCTCCCACCTGGAGCTGGTCCCTCCCATCCATCCTCTCTGCCCAGGAACTCAGTCCCCTGATGGCTGAGGTTACCCTGAGCCGAGCTGTTCAGCCTAAGGGAAAAAGAAATGATGGAGGAAGAGTAATCGGTGCCAAAAACCAGTCTCTGGGACTGATGTAAATCACTACAGAGGAGCCAGGGCTTAAGGCCTCTTGTTTGTGACCGATTTCGTGCAGTCTGGGACCCGAGTGAAATCAACAAATATTTGTTAAGTGCCTACTATGTGTGAGCCACCGTAGGAAGCTCTGAAAGAAATGAACAAATACCCCAAATGTCTCTGTCTCTAAAGAGCATACACTTTGCGGGGGAGCGGTGGGAGGGGGAGACGGGGGCCAAGGCAGAGACAGGAAAAGCTGAATAACAGCCAGAATTAAATAACAGTTGAGACATTAATAGAGGACGTACAAGGCAGAATATAATTAATTGCTGAAAGAACATTACAAAGAGCTAGGACTTGGGGGAGAAATGGTGTGTGTGTGTGTGTGGGGGGGGTAAGCAGGTTGCTTTGAGAATTTTGGGAGTTGGAATGGGCAGAAGCATCCCGCATTTTACAGGTGAGGAAAATGGGGTGTGAAGAGGTGGAATGAAGTCTCACCTGTTAATCCATAAACATTTATTAAATGCCTATCATGTGCCAGGCAGTGTGCTAAAAGTTGGGAATACAAAAAGAGGCAAAAGATAGTTCCTGTCCTCAAGGAGCTTACAATTGAATAGTAAGTGGAAGAGTTAGGATTTGAATCCAGGTCTTCTGGCCTCAAATCCAGGACTCTATTCACTACACCTCTCTGGCTTTTAGCTTCCTCTTCTATAAAATGATGGGCTTCAGGGCAGCTAGGTGGCATAGTGAATAGAACACTGACCCTGAGGTCGGGAGGACCTGAGTTCAAATACAGCCTCAGAAACTTGACACTCAGCTAGCTGTGTGACCTTTGGCAAGTCACTTAACCCCAATTGCCCTGCCTTCTCCCCCTCCAAAAAATAAATAAAATGATGGAGTTGGATTAGAATCAGGGGTAGGGAACATGTGGCCCTCTAGGTCCTCAAGTGCAGCCCTTTGATTGAATTCAAACTTCACAGAGTACATTCTCTTAATAAAAGGATTTGTTCTGTAAAAGTTGGACTCGGTCAAAAGGCCTCACCCAGGGACCTAGAAGACCACAAGTGACCTCAAACCTGCAGGTTCCCCACCCCTGATTGATTGATTCTCAACTCAAATTGTAGAGTGGTAGTAAAGGGAAAGGAAGTAACAGAAGTGAGAGACATTGAAAGCCTTAGTAGGATGTGGTGACTGATTAAAAATCAGGGATTCTTAACCTAGGGTTTGTGAACTTATTTTAAAAACTATTTTGATAACTGTATTTCAAAATAATTTGTTTCCTTTTTAATCCTACGCATTTTATTTCATGAATTTAAAAATCTTAATCTGAGAAGTAGTTCATAGGCTTTACTAAAGTGCTGAAGGGAAGGGGGTGGTCCACAATGCAAAAAAAGGTTAAGAACTCCCGTACTAGATAATGGGGCCTGAAGGAGGAGTCAAAGATGACTGACGTTGGAGCAATGCTCTCAAAAACAAATTTCTGGCAACAGAGACACAGAGGATTTGGATGAGCTGACTAGAGAGAATTATGTAGCTAAATGGAAAATTCATCCACAGATTTTAGAAAAAGTCATGTTACAGAAGCTAAGGCAAATAGCTGGGAATGACTACCAAAGAGTGGCATGATTCCTATAAGAATAATAAAAAAGCTGAGGCTTTCTATGAATCCATAGGACAATGAAAAGATAATAATATTAATAGCAAGCATTTATATGCATCTCCAAGATTTGCAAAATGTTATGTAACTAATACATCATTTTATTCTTACAACAACCTTGGGAGGCAGGTGCTATTATTAATCTCCATTTTGCAGTTGAGGAAATTGAGGCAGATAAGTTAAGTGACTTTTCCAAGTTCTCACAGCTAGTAAGTATCTGAGGCTAGATTTGAATTTAGGTATTTCTGACTCCAGGTGTAGATCTCTATGCATAATTCCATAAGGCCTTGATTAAGGAACAGCCGAGCAAATTGTGAGACATGAATGTGATGTTATATTTTTTATGGCTTAAGAAAAGATAAATAGGAGGAATTCAGAGAAACATGGGAAGACTTGAATGAACTGATGCAGAGTAAAGTAAGCAAAACCAGAGAAACACTATACATAAAGACTGTTGTTGTTTTGTCCTTCATTCTGGAAGGGGACCATGACATCAGGAAGTGAAAATTTAAGTGAGGCAAAGTCACTAGCCTCACTATCTCCTCCAGAGACATCTGAGTGTTGGCAAGATATAGATCAGGATGACCAGAGATATAAACAAGTTAGCTTTGAATAATGACCTCTGGCAGTAGAGAAGAGAGCCAGATTTGCAGGAAGAACTTGACTACTGAGTCCCTCTTTACCTTTCCTCTTGCACCTCTTACATTGTAGCAAGGGAAAAGAAATTTCTCTTTTTTCCTCCATTCTTCTTTCTCCCTTCCTATTTTCTCCTATTTTCCTTTTAGTAATGACTTCTTGTAGATGAATTACTTTGAGTTTATTTGTTTTTTTCTTTTTATAGTTATTCTGTATATGCTTATAAGCATATAAGTGTAATTTCTATTTATAAGTATAATTTATAAGTATAATTTTATAATATAATTTATAAGTATAATTTATTATATATTTATATAGTATAATATATATTTATAAGTATATTTATAAGTATAATTCTTATTTCCCCTATTGGAATATAAACCCCTTAGGAAGAAGTATTGTATCCATTGTATTTATATCCTTAGTACCGAGCACAGTGCCTGACATTTAGTAGATGCATGATAAATGTTTCTTGATTGATTGGTTAGAAGTTAGGGGGACAGAGAACTGAACCTGGAGTCAGGAAGACCTGAGTTCAAATCCAGCCTTAGACTCTTACTGGCTGTATGACTTTGGGCAAGTCATTTGATTTCTGTATGCCTTAGTTTCCTCATTTCTAAAAGAGTGATAACAATGAATCTTCCTTCTGGAGTTGTTGGGATCAAATGAGATAATAACTGTAAAGTGCTGAGCACAGTGCCTGACATGTGGTGAGAGCTATATAAATGCTAGTTTCTATTTTTATTATTATTAATGGGCCAATGTTAATTTGGGGGGTGGTTTTTGGAGGGATTACACAGGGATTTGTTTTTCACCCTGTTTTAATATTTAAGACATTAAATATTAATTCATTAATATAAAATATATTTTAATATTTTAGCTTGGATGATGGTATAGATGTCACGCTTATCAGCTCTTTTTAGATGACAGGAAGCTGGCTAGGGCAATGGAAAAGCTAAACATTTGGATGAGAGAATGGAGCCCTAAAAGGTTCTCAAGAATTTGGGAGAATGAGCTGAATGTAACAGCATGAAGTTTCATAACAATGTATGAAAAAGTCTATACTTGTGTTTAAAAAACATTTACCTTCAGTGTTTAGGCAGGATAGCATGGTGAAAAGAAGACTAGATTTGGAATCAGAGTTCTGCAGCTTACCACCCATGTGATCTCACATAGGTAACTTTACTCTCCTGAGCTTGAGTAAACACACACACACACACACACAATGAGGGAGGTAGACCAGTTAATCTGTATAGTGAACTGCAGAAGATTAGTAACTCATTAACTGACTCTGAAGCCCTGAGCCCCTCATCCTTCACAGAGTGGGTGTGTATCATATCATACTCAGGGCAAAGGAGAGGCATAAGGTGGGTGTAAGTAGTATGCAATATTGAACAGATATGGAAATGAGCATCATATAGATTTGTCCTCAGCTCTAGAAGACCCTGTCCTAGAGATACAATAAATTGTATCTCTATGATCATAAATTTTTTCGGCCCCCTTGCTTCTCCTTGAGGTGCCTTGTATAAGGCTGTCCTGGGAGGAAACTTCAGTATCTTCCCATCCAGCCCCACTTTGGGGTATAAAACTTGTCCTTTGAGGTAGGTAGAGTGGGCTGGTTCAGCACAGGGACAATGGCCTCCATGTCATCATACATCTTTGACCAGTGCTGTCTATAGTATGCCATGGAATGTAGGAAGTTGAAACTTAGGGCTGGTTATATATGCTAAATGTCTCTGCCACTTCTGGGCTACTGAAAATGGACGACTGGGTTTCTGATGTCCATATGGTCCTTTATTCTTCAGTAAATGTCTTTAGCTTGGTAAGTTTCTGTTCTAAATTGCTTCTTGCACTTTGAAATTCAACACATGTTGATCGGCCTTTCTGTCAGGGTCATACAAGCCCTAAGGTACCTTCCAACTTTAAATCTTAAAATGTTTTGCTACTTCAATGGGATGTGAAAGATATGACTACACAACAGTTTGTGAAGGAAGGACCTAAGGTTTTCAGTGGGTTGAAGGTCATTATTAGTCAACAATATTACATGGCAGACAAAGAAAAAAGCCAAAGAAATCTGAAACTGTGGAGTAGTATGGGAGGGTAACCCCTTACACACATCATTTTTCTTCTCTTACATGTACAGGTTTCCAGAGTTAAATATAAGTATACCTTACTTACACATCTCCCCTCAGTTTTCTATTTGACTTGTTCCCGTATTTAATCTTATTGTCCTGAGTTTAAGAGTAATCTGGGGATATGCTTGTATATTTTCTCATTAATTAATACAGATTTAATACATGTCTCAACATTCCAGCCCAGAGCCCCCACCTCAGTTAATCAACTATTATTTATTTAATAACTTGAAGAAACCAACTTTCCCAATAGTAGCTACTCATGTCTCTGTATCAAATCCCTTAATCTCTTAGGATTAAATGAATATTAAAATTACTAAATATATACTATGTTAACAAAGAAATAAATAATAAAACAGATACAGATAATTATGTACAACTTATTTTTTTCCTGTGAGAATGACCATAGCTAGAATCACCTCAAACCCTCAAATTCTGATTGTGATTGCAGATGACTTCTCGTCACTTCTGGAAACATGGCTTCACACCATTCAGTTAATTCAGGATAACAAAAACTTTCTCCCCAAATCCTTTTTGTCTTCTTCACAAAATAAGGGGTACAGTAGTTTCATAAAGAAAGATGGTATCTTTATTTTCCTTCTTTATTTTCTTTAGTTTATATTAAATCATAACAAGAAAATGGTTTAATCTTTCCTCAAGTCATCACTATTTTAGTATCTTTCTAGACTTCTCATAAAATTGTTTTTATAATGTGTCTTCATAAAATAAGTTAAGAAAATTCTAACAAGAAAGAAAACAGGGCAGTTAGGTGGTACGGTGGATAGAGCACTGGGCTTGGAATCAGAAAGACTCATCTTGGTTAGTTGAAATTAGGCCCCAGAAACTTATTAACTATGTGACCCTAGGTCAGTCACTTAACCCTGCTTGTCTCAGTTCTTCATTTTAAGTGATCTCTTTTTAATCTCCTAAATCAGTTCTTTTTTTTGACATGAAATAACATTTGTTTTTTTTTCCCCAGTCATTTAACTTTGTTTTAATAGTTAGTATTATCTAATGGTCCATTCTAATTTTTAATAATAATGAATTTTTAATGTATTGTTTGGGTAAGGTTTTACATCTCTGGTGCAAGATGTTATTCTTTTTCTAATTCTTTCCTTTATGGTCCTCATTTTGTACCTCCCTCACCCCATTCATTCCTCTAGTGCTCTCATTTCATTTTAAGAGTCATTAAAAAAAAAACTCCTTTAACTCTTATTAAAAACTCTTGCTTCATTTCATGCAGCAATTTTAGTTGAATTTGTTCACAAACTAATTTATTTCCTTTGAGGCTTTACTTGAAGAGTAATTTGGAGTCATTCTCTTCTTCTGGTTTGTGTCTTGGGCATCTCTGTCAATATAACAGTTATTTATGATGAAACTATTTTGTTTTGTTTGTTTATTCTTCCAGCCTTACTGCCCTATTCTAATTTCGTGTTAGAGCCAGTTTCCATGTACTCTTGAAGAGAATATTTGGGCCTTGCGTGATCCTGTTTAAGGGCAACTAAGGTGACAGTGGATAGAGAGCCTGGCCTGGAGTCAGGAAGACCTGAGTTTCAATCTGAACTTAGACACTAGCTATATGATCCTGGGCAGGTCTCTGACAAATAGGCATTTGCCTCAATTTCCTCATCTGCAAAATAAGCTGGAGAAGGAAATGTCAAACCTCTTCAGTATCTTTGCCAAGAAGACCCCAAATGAGGTCACACAGAGTCAGACATGATTGAATAATGTTTCAGCAACAACTGATACTATTTTGTATTCCCTTGGCTGCTGCTACTGCTTTTTCTAGGTATTAAAATCTGTGTCCTTCAAGAATTCTAGAGGAAGCTTAGTCTGGGAATGTGCAAGCTTTCAATGGACCAAAGCTGTTTGATCTAGGGCAAAGTCTGATTACTACCCTCCTGGTTGGAACTTTGCCAGTTTCTGATCTAGGTTTGAATCTGAGCAATGCTACTGTGAGCTTGTCCATGGTTCTAATTCCAGTATATTGCTTCTGGCCCCAGCTACTATTAGCTACCAGGAAGGCTCTCCAGGCCCAGCTTTAGGGGCCCCTTTTGAGATGCTATAGGTTTTAGACTCAGCTGGAGGCTGGATCTGAGATTCTCCTCCAAGCCAAGGGACAGAACCACATAGGTGAGGCTTGCTTCTGTTCTTGCTACTTGCCCTCTACACTGCCTCAGACATATTCCTTGTCCTGGTCTATCACCCAATTGTACAGGTTTCATCCTCAGTCTGTAGACTATACCTCAGCTCTGGGGTATCGTGATAAAGATATCAATTGGCATCTATCCCTGCTCCCTGCACAGTGTCAGCCCCCTCTGTGCTGGATCTGGGACCTCTTATTGCCCTGGTACATCCAGCTGTAGGATCTTCTTCAGTGGCCCTGCCCTGGAAATTCCAATGCCCCTGACCAGTCCCAGTACCCATTGTTTCCCAGGCTGTCTTCCTGTGCTGACCTGGGCTGAAAAAATGACTTTCTGTGATTTTTCCTTGGATTTACTGATCAGGACTCATTCTAGAGCATTTTCTAGGTTTTTGGTGAATGATGGTGCATGTGAGCTGGGATTTTTTGCTTCTTACTCTGCCATCTTGGCTAATACCTTTTCCTATCTTTCCTTCCTTCCTTCCTTCCTTCCTTCCTTCCTTCCTTCCTTCCTTCCTTCCTTCCTTCCTTCCTTCCTTCCTCCCTAAGTATACTCAACTTGCTCAGGCTGGAATCGCAGGGGCTACTCACAGGCCCAGTCATGTTACTGCTTGGCATGGGAGTTTTGACCTCCTCTGTTTTTGACAAGGATTGGTTCACTCTTTTAAGGAACTTGGTGGCTCCTGCTTCTGGGGGCTCACTATATTGTAGCTATTTCTCATAAAATTTGTATAAAGATGCAAAAGTAGGCATAGGTACAGAGAGTTATTAATATTTTTCAATTACTTTTTTGATAGTGGTATTGGTGGTTATATTGTCTATTCTACTAGTATCTTCCCATTGCTGAGAAATGATAATAATAATAATAATAACTTTCATTTATGTATCACTTAAAGGTTTGAAAAGCTTAAATATGATCTTACTTTATCCTCACAAAAATCTGGGAGTTAGGTGCTGATATCTCCATTTTACAGTAGAAAAAACTAAGGTAGACAGATAGAAGTTAAGTGACTTGCCCAGGATCACATAGTTAGTAATTAATTAAGATTGGATTTAAACTCAATTCTTCCTGACTTCAAGTTCAGCTCTCCAGCCACTGTACTATGTAGCTGCCTGCCAGGTAAGGCCACATAGAGCCTTGGTGAAGGAAGGGGTGGGGTTATACCCATGTACATGATGCTCTTACTAAAACTGGTAAGGAGCGTAGGATGGGTATGCTGACCCTCTAGGCTCTGAAAGCAAGAAATGGCAAAAGTGATTACAGGAGGGGAAGCAAAATGCTGACCAGGCCACAGTGAAAATAGAAACCAGTAGCTGGGAGAGTTGGTGAGAACAAAGTTCAGCCCACAGCTTACTTCTCTCCCCACCCCTTCCCCAGCTATGTATAACCACTTTTTTTTCTTCATATTTCTGCCTATGACTAATGGGGAGGAAGGATAGGGATGAGGAAGAAAGACCAGACTTTACCTCCCAACCCCTTTTCAATTCGTATTTTAGTCTGCTATACATTGTTTTGTTGCCTATCTGTATTTTTTTGCTATTTGCTATTGCTATTAAAGTATGTGGCCAGTAATTATGATTTTTCTCCAAGTTTAAAAGCAGAGAAGGGGAAGCTATAGGAAGTGGCATGGAACTCAGAGAGCAGAAGCTACTAGGGCAAAGAAATGGGCCAGGACTCAGGGAGTGGAGGCTGTTTGGGTCTCCTGGGCACAAAGTATATCAGCTTGGAAGCTGTATTGTTGAACTCTCGCTCCCATCTCCATTACTTACAGACCCCCAGGACAGTAATCCTATATATCAAATCCTTTTCCCTCATGAACAGCTTCATGGACACCTGAGGACCTTTTCCTCTGGGTATAGAATGGGGGAATGTTTGCCTATTTTTGTTTTAAATGTTTACTTTGTCTTTATAAACACTAGCAAGCAGAAAATTTCTGGTTGGGGTTTTACCTGTTGGGAATACAGCTGGGAGAAGCAACTGGGGGAAGAAGTATCACCCAAAAGATAGAGATAGATATAACATTGAAGTGTTTTGCTGGAAGTGCTTTCTCTGGATGGAGAATTATAGTTAATAAAAAGATAAAGAGAATTGTATCTCTCTTGTTACTACTTCTTAGAGTGAAAAAGAACCCTTCATATTGGAAACACCCATTGGGGCAATGAGTTAGTCAATAATAGGGCTTCTATAAGCAAGTGGTTTTGGATCAAGAGATAGCTAACCTAAAGGGAGAAGAGATGTCTCCCAATTAGATTGGGAGATCAGCCAGAGTTTCTGTTGTTTATCCCAGAGCACATCCTAGATTTCCCTTTTGAACTCGGAGAAAGTTAATAGGGTTTGTAATGAGTCTGTAAGTGGAAATATGTAAGGGGGTGGTGCAGCTATCAACCATTACTGGTTTCTACGGGAGGAGCAGACCACATATGCACAGATTCTGTCCAACCCCCATTCCTACAGGTACACTAACCAAGGAAAAGACAATAGAGTTGAGAGTGATCTGTTGCTTTAAAAAATATAGCATAGAAGGTTGGCTCTTATATCCAGAGTCCATCACTTTGAGTCTCATCCAGCTGGTCATCTTGGGGACAACTCAGCCTCTGGAAACCTATCAGAACCTTCAGCTTATTCAGCAGCTCCAAAGTATGACTGCCTTGCAGGAGGAGTTTATGGGTTATTTGAATGCTTTGTATGTTTTCTGTATCTGCTTATGAGTCTTGGTGAGTCCTTTGAGAGCTCTGTGTATTTTCTATGTCTATTTATGGACTCCTATGAATCCTTTGCATCTTCTGTATTTTCTGTGGGGTAAAATAAAGGCTGTTTCATACCCAATAGCCATTTTGTTACTTTAGGGCTTGTAAGGATCTGGGGACCCCTTTTACCTCCATCTGGAGAAACCTAGATATGACTTATACCTAAGCTGTGTATTTGAAATTTCCAGAAGTTAACTCCATTAGGGAAATAACGAGCCAAAGAGAGACTATGACCCTACCTAAATCAGTCCCTAATATTGGACTTAGTATATGTTCATCACAGATTTCACTGAGGAAGCTTTGTGATATTCCAGCATTTGAAACAATTCATATAATCCCTTCTGTGAATGGTTGCATTTCAAGAACCTTTCTATTATTGGGACTCTTTGCAAGACATCCCCCTTGACACTGATGAATACCGTTAAGTCAACAAATGTTTGCCTGTTTTAGGCATCTGTTGAACAAATGTAGTTAGATCTGTTATAGAATCCTGCGTAATTTTAACATATGTGTGGAAAATACCCTGTCTGAGGTATTTTTTTCCCAGAGTGAAATGTTTTTAAAAATCAACAAACAACAGACATAATAGCATCTCTGTACCTCTCAGTTGTGTGACTATAAACATGTGGTCTGCTATAGAAAGCCATATGTGAAAATCTGCTCATGTTTTCATCAAGGATACCCTTGATACATGAATAGACCATTCTCATAAAGATTTTTATGGAAATGAGAAAGTAAGTATCTGAATTGGTAGTTACTATAGTTTTCTCATTTGCCTTTTTTAAAAAAAATCACTATTCTTGTTCTTTTCCATTCCTTTGAAAATCTTGAAAATAAATCCCTGAGGAGTTCTGAAATTCTTTTTTTTTTTTAACTCCAGAATGGATTACTTCTGTACATCAGGTTAGATCTAGGATACTTTCCCCATCTTCTTAAGTGATTGACATTTCCCAATACATTCTCTATCAGCAATTGAGATGGTAAAGTCTACATATGGTGACTTCACTCTCATTGATACTAAGAATAATTCATGTCTGTTTGTTGTCTTCCTTCTCATTTTGTTCACAAATACTCTCAGGATGGATTTTGTACTAACCTTTCTATAGACTTCCCCCCCCCCCCAACTGCTATTTTTTGAGGTTATACTGTTCATAATAGTCTGTTATCTTCAGCAATGATTTCCAGATTAGTTTACATTGTAAACTTGTGTTACCCTTGGCTTCTGTGTCTCTTAACTTAACAAATGGATTAAATATTTGTTTTATTGAGTTGTTCTATTGGGTTCTTCTTGTTGTGTTCCATTCTTACAATGGTTAAATAACTCTAAGAGGTGATGAGAGAGTCAATGCCTTTGCTTTTATACATTTTTCAGTTTTTGGAATTGACTGCTTGTTTAAGTAGATTGGATTGGAGATTTTGTAATCACATGCAGTGTCTTCTCATTTCTCTCCTTATAATTTGGTTTTTACTTCACCCTTTGTTTTAGCTAATCAGTAATCATGACAGTTGATACTAGGATCACTGCTTCATTTGTAGCCCTTTTCTGTTAAGATGTAGTCAAATTCATTTATTGTGATATCTTTTTGTATTTATCGTATTCAGGGAGGGGCAGGGGAAGAGAAGGGAATAAACATTTATATAATACCTACTGTGTGCCAGGCATTATGCTAAGCACTTTACATATATTATTGCATTTGATGGTCACTACCATACTGCAAGGTAGGTGTGATTTTTATCCCCTTTCTATAGTTGAGGAATCTAAAGCAGATAGAAATTAAGTGACTTGCTTAGGATTATGTATCTTGTAATTGTGTGAGGCCAGAATTGAGCTTTTATCTTCTTAAGTCAGACTTAGGGTGGGGAGCTGTGGCCTCAAAGCCACATGTGGCTCTTTAGGTCCTCAAGTGTGGCCCTTTGACAGAATCCAAACTTCACAGGACAAATCCCCTTAATAAAAGGATTTATTCTGAAAAACCTGGACTCAGTCAAAAGGCTTCACCCTAGAGCCTCTAGGTCCAGCATCTATTCACTGCACCACCAAAAAAATTATTCATGATTCCTAGGTATGAAACTTACAATCAGTCTATTTCAAGTCTTCGGCTTCTTTCATTTCTTGATTCTGACCCATATTTCTACCGTAATTTTCATAGTTTTCTCATGAGTGTGTCAATCTTTTTACTGAAGTTCCCTAGTATTAAGGCATATATTGGATTAGTTTTGGTGAATTTACTAGATTCTTCATAAAGTTTCTCTACTTCTTCTTCTTCTTTTTTTTGCAACAAGTATAACAGGAGGGTGGAGCCAAGGTGGCAGCATAGAAACAGGAAAACTGCACAGCTCCCACATAGCCACCTCAAATACCCATAAAATATGACTCTAAACAAATTTTAGGGGTCCAGAACTCACAAAAGTACAGAAAAACACATCTCCTGCTGAAGGCAGCTTGGCAGGCAGGACAGGAAGGGCTTATTGCAGCACACTGGGAGCCTAAACCAGCCCAGCCTGAAACTGCAGGTTCGCCTGGGAGGGCCAAGACAAGCCATAGCTGGAGCCTTCAGGAGAGTGGATCAGTGGCAGCTGTGGTGATTTCCAGAATTATCAAGCCATAAGAAATAAGCACTAAGTGAAAGGTTAGTGGAACTCGGCTAAATTTGGGGGATAGGGTCCGGCCAAACTGCCTCCAGGGCAAGGAAGCAGCAGAAGTGGCACTGCTGCCACGTGGCTGCTTCAGAGCTTGCAGACTGCAGATTGCAGGGGGGCCAAGTGATCATTTAGGGGCTAAGTGCTCTTGCCTTAACTGGCCTGGATCAGGATCATGGTCTTGGTTGGTGGTCCTGAGGTGTGTTTTCAGTGAGCCGAAGCTGGTGGGGGCTGCAGCAGCCTCCTAATAGCTCTGGCAGCTGCAAAAACCCCAGCGATTTGGGACAGAGCTTTCCCCTCTGGAAGCAGAGTTCCATAGAGCTAAAAAGTCAAGTAATTGACTGGCAACATGAGCAGGCAAAAGAAGCAAAGTAAGAACAGCAATCCAACTTTAGATTCCTTTTTTGGGGACAAAAAGGATCAAAGCATGGAACAGGAGGAAGACAGTACAGTCAGAACTCCCACACCAAAAGCATCCAAGAAAAATGTCGACTGGTTACAAGCCATAGATTAACTTAAGAAGGATTTTGAAAACCAAATAAGAGAAGTGGAGGAAAAATTGGGAAGAGAAATGAGAATGATGCAAGAAAATCATGAAAAGAGAGTCAATAACCTGACTGAAGAAAATAATACCTTAAAAAAATAGATTAACTCAAGTGGCAAAAGAGGCCCAAAAAGCCAATGAGGAGAACACCTTAAAAAGTCGAATTTGCCGGATGGAAAAAGAATCTCAAATGCTTTCTGAAGAGAATAATTCCTTCTGAATTAGAGTGGAGCAAATGGAAGCAAATGACTTTATGAGAAATCAAGGTACTATTAAACAGATCCAAACAAATGAAAAAATAGAAGGCAATATGAAAAATCTCCTTAAAAAAACCTCTGACCTGGAAAATAGATCCAGGAGAGACAATTTAAAAATTATTGGACTACCTGAAAGCCATGATCAAAAAAAGAACCTAGAAAGCATCCTTCAAGA
>CM053581.1:380115537-380157727 GCA_028627135.1 Pseudochirops cupreus | reverse complement strand
ATAAATAGTTATATACTATATAAAAGTTATGTATAGTTATATAGTATATATAATATGGTATGTAAATGTTATAATATCTAGTATAAATAATATAGTGTATAAATAATATAGTATATAAATGTTATAATATATAAATAGTTTATTGTTATTACTATTTTTAAAAATATAAGTAACGTATAGATGTTTAGAGTCATTAAGGGAACTCAGAGATCACTTAACCTAAGACCCTTGTGGTGGGAACACTACCTAACAGTGTCTCTGTCCTGTAGGCTGTATTGGTTTCCTTCCTGCCCCAAAGGTAAGGAAACTATTACCTAATGGCATAAAATTGGGCCCTGGAGGAATCAGTCCCCTAATGACTTCACCACAGTCACCACAGTCACCACACTCTGCCCTGCTGACCCATTTCTGGAGATGTGAGGGCCTCATCTCCTAGAGTCAGGTGTGGTATCCTTTACATGATGTAGCTAAGACTCTCCTTTACATGCTGTAGCCAAGTAATCTTTTGTTAACTGTTCAAATGTTCCATGTGAATCTCTTCTAATTTCAATTTCAAGCTTGAACTACCAGAAGAGTCTGCATCAGTCCTGGATGAGAATGCTCTCACATTTCACAAATGAGTAAACAGAATCCCAGGGAACTTAAATGATTTTCCCAAGCTGACATAGGTAGGACCATTTGCAGAGCCAGAGACTAGATTGGATTTATAATGTAAATCAATAAGAAATTATGATTCAAATTTATTCATTTTGCATAGACCTTTTCAGGAACACGTGTATTATGTAACATGAAATTATCAGCTATGGCCTAGATTTCTAAGACTCAGCATGCAGTTAGACTGTTCAAATCTACCTTATATGGTAGTTACACATCTAACCCAAGGCCCAGGAATCCCACCACTCTGCTTCTCCTCCCCTCCCCTCCCTGCCCCTGCCTTCCACCCCCTAACACTCTAGCCTTATACAGACTGATTTGATCCTGAGGTTGATGCCAAGAGGGTCGTTTTCTCTCTTTCGGCTTTCTTCTTGAGGCTTATGTTATCCTGCTCAGTGAGTGTGGTGAGGGCTGTCCCCTATATATAACATGGGGGTGATATTGTATAGTTCAAAGCGAGGCAGAATAGACATCTTTAGACTCTTCTCCCCTCCCTCCCTTCTCTAAAACAGACTTCAAACCAAGAGGGGAAGTAGGAGGTTAGGGTCAGATGCTAGGTTACTCTGCTTTCCTCAGTGAGTGAGGATGCTGGGCTAGAATTTTATCTATCTGCTCCCTTAAATATTGCTAGTCTAGGGTAGGGGTGGGGAACCTGCAGCCTCAAGGTCACACATGGCCCTCTAGGTCCTCAAGTGTGGCCCTTTGACTGATTCCAAACTTTGCAGAACAAATCCTAAAAGGGATGAAGTCTGCATTCAATTAAAGGGCTGTACTTGAGGACCTAGAGGGTCACATGTGGACTCGAGGCTGCAGATTCCTCACCCCTGGTAGGGAATAGAGTCTTCTAGTTCAAGCAAAACTTCTAGCCACTGTTCATTAATGGGAGAAGTAGGACCCTAAGCTTTATGCCCAAACCTTCACTTCCCACTAAATCCCACAGTCAACACACATAACAATTAGCAAAGAAACCTATTCATCCAAATAATGAGACAGAAATATGAGAATATATACATAGGAGAATATATATCAGACAGTACAAAGTGAAGGAGCTCTCTCATTGGGAGTGAGGTTAACTCAGCTTAATCAAGAGAAAGAGTTCTAGATCTCACCCAAGAGAAAGGGCCCTGAAGTCTTTAGTGTAGCAAGGGGGCAATAGGGACGTGATGAAGAGACTGCCAGCTCCTTTTATGTTTTTCAAGAGTCTTTTCTTTCAGCAACCTGAAGTGGGGTTGGCATCTTCCATCTTCCCTCTTGAAGCTTGAGGCCAGGAGCGCCCAAAGTGACTGGAAGCTTGAAGATAACTTGGAGAAATCTGAAAATAATGGGTTACTACAGTGGGATGCAAGTAGAAAGGAATTTTAGTCAACTTCCTAATCTAAGCAACTAGGTAAATGAATTCTTAGACTTTCTATCCATCCCCTTGTTAATGATTAGGCATTCATATGTAGCCTTAGGTCTGCACAGTACCACCTCTTTTCTATATGATATGATATAAACACACACACATATGTATGTACATATATTTATATATCTATCAAACTATATACGTATTTATCTACATCCCAAAGGGGGACAGGACAAAAACATGATGTAAAAGTTACAAGTTTTAAGGTACAAAGATGTCAAAAATGTAAATGTTTTAAGTTTTAAATTGTATTTATGAGTTTGGAATTTGGAGTTGTAAACTCTACTTTGAGAAAAATAGGATCATACTGTTTTCATACACATACACACACACACACACAATTGGCTTTCAAATGTTTCTATTAAGAAAAGCGACAGAAGGACAAGTAAACATGATGTTCCTGGATGATAAATTTAAAACATTTTCTCTTTTCACCCTGAAAGTACTTAAGAACAAGACTGAAAATGGAGAGCAAAGTACTGAATACCCTTCAGATTAAATTGAACATATACAGATGAATTTTTTATGTAAAGTTTTCTTCTTTTTTTTACCTAGTAAATACAGAATTTGATTATGTTTCAGTGATAAATTCTCACAATTGGATTAAGGATTTTACATAGAGAATTGCATGAATAATTATAAAGTTTTAATAATTTATTTTCCTGTTTTGAAGTCTCTTTCTGATAATATTAAGAGACAGAAGGACTAATTTTATAAATTAGGCCCTCATGGATTGTTTTTAAGATTTTCCCTTCGTTCTGTAGATATCATTATCCATATGTGGAGGGGTTGAGGTAAAGATAGAAAGAGCAAATGCTGTATAAAAACTGAAATTCTCTGCACTTTCAGGTGAAGTATGGGTTCTTAATTTGGTATTCTTATAACCCTGCTGTTTATAAGGATAAGCTCCATAAGGTTTGAACTAGTTACTGAAAGGTCAAATTTAAGAGACTGTGTTAGGCCTTACCAAATTGTATTGTCCTGTCACTAGCAGGTTTTAGCAGCATTAGCAGAGATGTTCTAGAATCTCTGTAAGAGATCTGGAACCAGGGAAAGTGGATTTACTTGGAGGAACATCTCTGAGAACCACCCTGGGAACAAGATGTATTCCAGAATTGCCCTTGGAATGAGGCTGATTCCAGAATTTTCAGGGGAAAATGTTTCCCATGATCAGATGATTATATGAGCAAGCTAAGACACAAGAATGAAATAAGCTGATTAAATGAACATTTGAAGTAAGTTACCAGAACAAGCTGGATCAAGGAGGCCTCATATGATTGAATATTGGTGATCATTATTGTATTTCTCTTGCTTTAATATTTTTGGTGTTTCTGTTTGTCTGCAGAGGTGTATGCTAAAATTCTAATGTGTACACACCTGGCTGTCACTTCTCTGGCTTGATACAGTCAAGGGGTCCTCTGGAGTTAGCTTTGCTCTGGGAGCCTGTCGGCTTTGGTGAACAGTAGTGATGGTGTTGCTTCGATTATGGTCTTGTGGTTGCTTTGGTATAGTGAGGTAGAGTGCTGGAGAGTGGCGTGTGGGAGGTCACTCTTTCCCTTTGCCCTGGTTTGGGACTTTGTTGCCACACCATCCTCCAACAGTCTGCCTGTTTTCCCTGATCCTCCTACCCAAATGGCCAAGGGACTGGTCCCATCTCCTGAAAAAGACAGCATGCTTTTCCTAGTTCTTGCCTTGTCCCTTGCTTGTCACCAACTTGTGCCTCTGGCTTTCTATGGGTACATGCAGGGTCTGCAGCACGTGGCTGTAAAGAATCTCTGCTCCTCTTTCCACTCTATGGTTTTATCTCCTACTCTCACTTTGGGGCCCTTATGCCCACCTGTTCTGGGCTCTTGGAGCTTTGGTGGTGGGACCTGCCCAAGAGGAGGCCCAGGAAATGGTGTATGTGGCCCTTTTGGAAAAGAGAACAAAAAACAAAGACAGGAAAAATCAAAAGGCGTTTTTCATTGGTCCATATACTTCCTCCTTCTTTTTCTCCTCTCTGCCTGGTGTATGGGGTGTTCAAGGAGAACTAACACCTGTGGTGTGAGGGCTTGCCCAGCCCTTTCTAAGGGTACTCATATACCTTTGGTGTCCACCTGACACCCAGCTCTCATCTATGGCTCCAAGAAGATGTAAAATGTGCAGTGGTCACACCTGGTCAACCATCTTAGCAGATGGGCTAAATCAGGTTGAGGATAATTGACAGGCCTCACTTGCATTGGTGAGTTAGGGGGGAGCATCTACCCCAAGTATGTAAAGACCTCATTCCCCCCATGGGCAGATGACAACAGTTTCTTCCAATGACCATGGAGGCAGCTGAAGCAGGTACTCTGGAGTCCTTGGTACTTGGTCAGACATCAAAGAGGCCAAGATTACCCAATGCATCCTGGGCTATCTCCAGCATCCTGACTTTTGTCTTGCCACTGGGCTTCAATGATTCTGGAAGAGTGAGGCTGACAACTATGTACAATTCTGCCTCATTTAAATCTAGTTCACCCAGAAATCAAGATATCACCTTGTGATGTCATTGGTCTTCCTTGAAAATGAAGATCAGACAATAACAACAATATAGACACAATATTTTATATGTTTGTGATCCAAGAGAAGTATTGTAGACCTCTCTATGATAAAAATGGAGGTAACTGTGATGGGAATCTTTTCTTTTCCTTTCTTTACATTATATTATACCATTTTCTCATAGATATTTGGTGGACACTTTCCCATTAATATTAACCTCACTTGGCTAAAAATCTGACTCATAGAAGGGGCATCTCAAGCTGTCCTGATCTTATCTTGCCACTGGACCTATATGGTTTGGGAGGAGAAGGTGAGGCTGGTGACTGCAGAGTCCTCCCTCACTTAAATCTAGTTCCTGATATCATGATCCTCTTCCAGAATGAAAGACCAACAACAACTCATAGAATGGTAGAATCAAGGGAAGATTCTTTGACATTCCTCGGATAAGAAGCCAAAGTGGAGTCTGTGCATTCCAAAGGGATTTAATTATTTGTGGAAGGATTCACTGGACATTGACTCTGTAGGCATGTAAATTTCCTTTCTCAACCAGTCAATTGTGACCCCTCTAAATGTAACTTAATCTATAACCTGACTTAGTTTACCTAAAGAGATTGGTTGACTAGGTTAGTTTCCTTAGGGGATATATGAGATTATAATTCTCTCTAAGTTTTTTCAATTTTTATGACATTGAAGGAAGCATGGGATTATGGATCTGTCTTTTTAACTTTCATATCCTAAAAAAGACTGATATATGTAAAAGAATTTATTTCTCTGTCTCTCTGATGTAATTTTGTCTATAAAAACCTTCTTGGAATCCTAATTTTGGTTCAGTTATTTTTTTCTGAATCCTGAATCTGTGCGTAAAGCATAATTTTAAAAAACCCTATGTTTTTACTTCTTTAATTTTTGCATTATGGCAGTTTTATTTGATAGCAGTGATCTATCAAATGAGCTTAAAGAGGAGATACTTCTCCCATAAGAAACACATTTATTAAGGGCTTACTATGTGTCAGAAACTGTGCTAGTTTCAGGGGATACAAATACAAAAGTAAGATAGTCCTGGTAATCAAGGAACTTACATATAGATTTTTGCTTTTTTTTTTTTTTTGAGGGCTGAATGTAGGGCAATTGGGGTTAAGTGACTTGCCCAAGGTCAAAGGCTAGTTTTTGTGTTAGGTGTCTGAGGCTGGATTTGAACTCAGGTTGTCGTCCTGACTCCAGGGCCTCTATTCACTGCACCACCTAGCCGTCTAAGAACTTATATTTTAATAAGGGGATACAACATATAGGAGAATGGGAGCCAGGGAAGGAAAGCCTTTCCTCCCTCCCCAAACAGTTAGTGGCTTCTCTATGAGATTATCTCCAATTTATCTTGTATACCTCTTGTGTTACATAGTTGTTTGTCTCCCCATTAGAATGTGAGCTCCTTGAGTTCGTGGACTGTTTTGGTCTTTCTTTGTATTCTCAGCACTTAGCATAGAGTCTGGCCCATAGTAGGTGCTTCATAAATGTGTTGATTTGAGGAGTCACAGGAACTATTAGTTAAGTTATAGGACAAATCCATTATCACACCCTTTCCAGTAGCAATGATAGTAATTTGATTATTGTTCCCAAAGCAAGGGCAAGAGGTGGAAAGAGGGGAATGAGTATATGTGGAGGGACATGTGTAATAACAGAGAAGATGGAAAATTGTCCTTGTTGGCTTTGGTTTTCTGGTGAGTGAATGGATGGGATGCAAAGAATGGGCCTGAAGGAGTTGCCACAACCTCCGTGAAGTCTTCCTTTTACTTTCTTGATCCCCTCAGCTGAAAGGCGTCTCTCTTGCCTCAGATTTTCTTAAAACCCATTTGTTCTTCTCTCTTTTGCTCCAAAAAACTTTTTACCTTTTACCACATTTATTTATTTACATGTTGTGTGCTGTCTAAAAGCAAGTGTTTTGAGAGTATGGACCATATCAGGTTTTGGGGGAATCCGTTTTTATATACTCAGGTCCTTAGCAAATGTTGTTGAATGAAATTCTGTCTTTATTGATCCTAAACTCACATCTTCAGGGTGATACTTTTAGATTCATTCAATAAATATTTACTGAGTGATGACTTTGTACAGAGTAGTATTAGTGGGAAAATCACTAGCCTTATACTCTGAAGATCTCAATCTTCACACTGTAGTCAGTCTCCTTACCTGTTAAATGAGTGGCTTGGAATAGGTGACCCCTAAGGTCTCTTCCAAATCTCAGACCCTGTGATGTTAAGGTTATATATGTATACATATTCAGCTAACATTTATTGATCATTGCTCTGTACAAAGCACTGTGTCAGGTGGGGTCATGGAAAGAGAATGACTTTCAACTCTGAAGACCCACTGGGTACCTGCATGAGTGGGGCAGCTGCTTAATGTCTCTGAGCTTTTCTTCATTTGTAAAATAAGGCCTTTGAACTAGGTATTTTCTAAGACCCATATAAGGTCCAAATCTAATGAGTCAAGTTGTATACAGTGATGAATAAATTATGAGGCTTATCCTCAGGAAATTACTTGAAAGAGCAATATTGATTTTTAAAAAGATCTATAATACAACATAGTATGTAATTAAGTGGCAGGAGAGAACCACAGAGTAGGGAAAGATTACTTCCTGTTAGGATCAGGGAAAGATTTATGGAGAAGTTGTGATTTGAGGTGGGATTTAGGGATTGGTTAATATTTTTGCAGGCAGATGGGGAAATGAGACTTCAAACAGGCAGGAAAAAGCAAGGTGTGTTCAGCAAAGATGGAAGTAATCTAGTTTGGATAGAGTATGGAACATATAAGTCTAATGTGGTATAGGCAGAAGGGTATGAGAAATGTTCTTGATGTAGAATTGTCCAGGTATGGAAACCAACTAGATGTGTATAGTGAGGGACAATGATGATTTGATAGCACAGAGAGCATAAATTTGAGCAACTGGGAGGATGGTGGTTCCTTTCAACAGCAATAGCGAAATCCAGAAGGTGGTGAGATCTCAGGGAAAGATAATGAATTTGGTTTGGGACATGCTGAGTTTGAGTTTGAGATATTTTTGGGACATCTGGTTTGACATATCCGATAGGCAGATGGTGATATGAAACTAGAGCTCTGGAGAGTCTGGGGCTGGTTCTTTATAGATCTGGGCCCCATACCATTACAGGGTCTCCTCTGTGAGATCTATGTTACTCAAAAAGTCAACACCTAAGAGTCTGGCATTTCTTCATTTCTTTTTCTGTGACAATCTAGTCAGAAAAAACTAAACAGATGAAAAAGGATTATTGTACTGATTATTTCATGTAGTTCAATCCATCAGTTAATTTAAAAAAACCTGCTTACTCTGCGCCAGGCACTGGGGATAGGTTAAGGATAGGGACAGAATCCCATGAGTCATTGCCACTTCTGCCAACTGAACTTGAATCTCTTACCAGAGACTCTGGTTCATTGACAGCTGATCCTTACCACCCCCCTAGTCATGGTCTCTAATCTGTTGGAAAAAATCCCAGTTTCTTTTTCCACCCACTGTATTTCAACTCTGGTCAGCCATTTCTCTCTGTTCCTGAGGCACTAGACTTACCACTCTAATTAGTTAGTGTAACTAGGTATACTGTGACATTGTCCTTGCTCTCTCTAACAAGAAGACTATCTCTCCCCCTTAAATGTGATGTGGTTAACAATGAAAGCACCTTTTTTTTTTTTTTTTTTTTTTTTTAGGGAAGATGGCAAGGCAATCGGGGTTGACTTACCCAAGTACCTTGCTTTTAAATATTGTAAATAAAATATTTCAATAAATATGCTCTTTATTGTGGTGTAGAGAATTCCAGTTTAATGACAATTTTAATATAATTAATTAATTTGTTTCTAGTTTCCAACATTCACTTCCATGAGATTTTGAATTTTAAATTTTCTCCCCTTCCTTCTCTTACCCCTCCCCAAGATGGCATGCAATCTGATATAGGTTCTACTTATGCATTCATATTAAACATATTTTTACATTTGTCATGATGTAAAGAAGAATTAGAACTAATGGGAGGAACCACGAGAAAGAAGAAACAAAACAAAACAAAAAAACGAAAGAAAAGGAGAGCAAATAGTGTGCTTCCATCTGCATTCAGACTCTATAGTTCTTTTTCTGGATGTGGATAGCATATTCCATTGTGAGTCTTTTGGAGCTGTCTTAGGTCCTTGCATAGCTGAAAAGGGCCAAGTCTATCAAAGTCAGTCATCACACAGTGTGGCCGTTACTGTGTACAATGTTCTCCTGGTTCTGCTCACTTCACTCAGCATCAGTTCATCAAACAGTTCATCACTCATCAAACCTTTTCAGGTTTTTCTGAAGCCTGCCTGGTCATCATTGCTTACAGCACAACAGTATTCCATTACATTCATATACCGCAACTTATTCAGCCATTCCCCAATTGATGGACATCCCCTCGATTTCTAATTCTTTGCCACCTCATAAAGTACTGCTATAAATATTTTTGTACATGTGGGTCCTTTCCCCATTTTTATGATCTCTTTGGGATACAGCCTTAGAAGTGGTATTGCTGGGACAAAGGGTATGCACAATTTTATAGCCCTTTAGCCATAGTTCCAAATTGTTCTCCAGCATGGTTGGATCAGTTCACAACTCCACCAACAATGCATTAGTATTCCAATTTTCCCACATCTTCTCCATCATTTATCATTTTCCTGTTTTGTCATGTTTTCCAATATGATAGGTATAGTACCTCAGAGCCATTTTGATTTGCATTTCTCTAGTCAATACTGGTTTAGCACATTTTTTCATATGACTATAGATAGCTTTAATTTCTTCCTCTGAAAACTGCCTGTTCATATCCTTTGACTATTTAATCAATTGAAGGAATGACTTGTATTCTTATAAATTCAACTCAGTTCTCCATATATTTTAGAAATGAGGCCTTTATCAGAGATATTGGCTATAAAAAATTGTTTCCCAACTTTCTGCTTCCCTTCTAATCTTGGTTGCATTGGCTTGTTTGTGAAAACCCTTTTCAATTTAATGTAATCAAAATCATCTGTTTTGCATTGCATAATGTTCTCTATCTCTGGTCATAAATTCTTCCCTTCTCCATAGATCTGCCAGGTAAACTATTCCTTGCTCTCCTAGTTTGCTTATAGTATCAGTCTTTATATCTAAATCATGTACCCATTTTGACTTTATCTTGTTATAGGGTGTAAGATGTTGATCTACACATAGTTTCTGCCATGCTATTTTCTAGTTTTTCCAGCAGTTTTTGTTAAATAATGAGTTCTGATCCCAGAAGCTGGAGTCTTTAGGTTTATCAGATAGTAGATTACTATAGTCATTGTCTGTTATGCTTAATGACAATTTTTAAGAGTTTGACCCTACTTGTACAAAACGATACATACAAATACATAAGGCACTGAAAATGGAATGCCTTGCAAAGACCCAGGAGGAACAATGTTCTTACTCCTCCCAAATACTCTGAGATAGGGTCAGGTTCCTCAAACACTACTCCATCTGGGGAGTCCAGGGCAGTTTCCTGGATTGTCCTCTACCTCTGGAATGGTCTCCCTCCTCACTTCTGCTTCCTGGCTTCCCCGAAGTCCCAATGTAAATCCCACTTTAAGTCCCACTTTCTGCAAGGCTTTCCCAGTTCTCCTTAATCTCAGTGCTCCCCCTCTGACACTAGCTCCAATGTACCCCTTATTTGTACACAACTGTTTGCTTGTCTGTCTCCCCCATTAGACTGTGGACTTCTAGAGAGTAGGGACTGTCTTTTAACTTTTTTGGGGCGGTGGGTGGGGATTCTCAGTGCTTAGATAATGCCTGGTATATAAAAGGCCCTTAAAACATTTTTGTTGACTCTAGATTCGACTTGTGTTGACTTTTAGAGCCGGAAGGCACCTTAGAAACCGTAAGACCAAGGCCCTCATTTTATAGGTGAGGCAACTGAGGCTATGCTAGCATTTAACAACCCCCTCCGGTGGTGGTGGTGGTGGTGGTGGTGTCGGAAACCTACATATGACACACTTTCCTGTTAATCTGCATTATTAACATTTCCTCCATCCCTTTCTTAAGTCTAGACAATCTAGAAAAAACTAAATCAAGCTGATTTCGTAGTTTTTGCTGATTTCTGAGGTGTAAATGCTCACCTGAAAATGGGACATTACAGGTTCCCCCTCTTTCTCCAACTACTGAAGTCCCTATGCCACCTCTGAAAACCAGCGGTGTGGGTGCCCCCCAAAAGGCGTGCATTTTAAACCCCGCAGAGCTGTAAGGATTAAATGCATTTCAGGAAGAAGGAAAAATCAGTAACTTTATTTTATAAGTCAAAATTAGATTATATTTAATATACCTAACATATATAAGTATGTATCACATATACGTGTATACTCACACACATATTTTGTATTATATCCTCAAACCAAAACCCAATTCATTCTGTCCCCCAAAGTAAAGGCTGGGAGCCTCTAGTCTAGCTGCTCAGTGGGCTCCAGAGGCTGTGGCAGGGCCCGCCCCCCCGGACGATGGCCCCGCCCTGGGGCGGGGCTTCCGTGGCCACGTGACACCCGGAGACGGGGCGCGGGCTCCGGGCGGTCTGGTTCGGTAGGGGCGGGGCAGGCCGCGCCGGCCGCGTTGATTGGCCGGCGGTAACCTTTCCCCGACTTGGCCTCCGTCAGGTGCTCGCGGCTGGGCGCGCCTTCTGCAGCGTGTGTCGCTGCGGCTGCTGCGGGCCGGGTGCGGATGGAGGGCTCAGGCGCGGAGCCGCAGCCGGAGCGGGAGCAGCAGCAGCAGTTCACCTACCAGGTCTTCCCCGAGCGGTTCCCGGACGGCAAGCCCAAGCGCAGCTTCCTCGCCACCAGCTTCTTCACCCACAACCAGAAGTGCCAGCTGATGCTCCTCAAGGCGGTGGATCGAAGTAGGCGGCCCGGCGGGGGGCGGGCCCTGGAGGTCAAAGGCCACGGGGGCCGTCCGGGACCCGGGCGGAGACGCGGCGGGGGGTGGGCAGGCGGACGCGTCCTTGGCTTCTCTCCAGCCGGTCCCGAACTTACGCCCTTGGGCTCCAGTCTGGGGCTGTGCGGCCCCAGGCCAGGCCCCTGGTCTGCCGCATGGGGAGGCCCCAGGAAGTGACTGGGCCAGGGTCACACAGCGAGTATACAGTAATTATAGTTAGCGCTTATAATGTGCTACATGCCTTATATACATCATCTCCTTTGACTCTCACACCACCAGTATTGCCCTCATATAATACAGATTGAGGACACCGAGGCAGGAAGAAGTTAAGTGACTTGCCCAAGGTCACACAACTAATACGTGTCAGAGCCAAGCCGGGGAACCAGTTATCACGAATCCAAGATCAGCGCTTGTCACTACAGCAGGTTGCTTCTAGTGACTGAGGTCCGAGGTCAGTTAGGACTAATTGATTTTTAAAAATTATTGCTATCTTTTGTGTTACGTCACCTGTTCTTCCCAACATATTCCTCTGCACTCCTCCGTCCCAAAGAACCATACTTTGTAACAGAGAAAAAAGAGGAGGAAACAGTTCAGCAGAATGAACCAACATGTTAACCAAATTGGACACGGGAAATTTTTTCCTTCCCTCCCCCGAAAAAGGACAAAAGAAGGGAAAGGGAGCTTGCTTATGTTTCCTTTGGGCCAAGTTTGGTCCAGTTTCCCAGCACTTAATTAGTTTCATTTTTTTTGCTCTTTGTTCCATTTACATGATTAAAGTCATCATACGTATTGTCTGCTCACTTCACTTTGTCTCACTTCACATGACTTTTCATGCTACTTTGTCGTCCTCATATATTCGTCATCTCAGACTATCATAATGCTCCATTACATTCAGTTTGTTTAGTCACTAATTGTGCTCCATCAGAACATCCACTTTGTTTCCTGGTTTGTTTTTTTTTAACCATGAAAAGTGCTACTGTGAACATTCTAGTGTATGTATTTTTGTCCTTTTTGAGGTAGCACAGTGAGTAAAGCACTGCTTGGAACCCAGAAGACTTATCTTCCAGAGTTCAAATCTAGCCTCAGACACTCACTAGCTGTGTGACCCTGAGTAAGTCACTTAGCCCTGTGTGCCTCAGTTTCCACATTTGTAAAATGGACTGGAGAAGGAACTGGTAAACCACTCTAGTATCTTTGCCAGGAAAACCCCAAATACAGTCACCAAGAGTTGGACACAACTGAAATGAGTTAACAACATTAACAATGGGCATTTTAGTCACTTTCTTAGTATAATTCCCTAGAAGGATCCTCAAAAGTCATCTATTCTAAGTCCTCCCCAAGGAAAAAAAAAAGCAGTGTAGAAGAAATGGCTAGAATGTCCTGGTTATAGTCATTTATCCTCTCTGGAGCATTTCCTAGTGAAGGAGCCTGGGGGCCTTTCTTTGACAGCTCTCAGTATTAAGGAACTTTTTCACCATATATAACCAGTAACTTATACCAGCACAGAATATTAAAATTGCGAGGGACCTCTGTGGCCCTCTAGTTCAACTCATACCCAACAAGGAATCCCCACTGTAATGTGCTCATTAAGTGGTTATGCAGCCTCTGCCCGAAGACATCTAATGAGGGGAATCCTGATCTCCTTATGTATGGGATTATGGATTTAAAGCTGGAAGGGACCTAATCTGATTTCCTCATTTCACAGATGAGGAAACTAAGTCCAAAAGAGAGGTTAAGAGATTTCCCCAAGGTCACATAGGTAGTGAGAGACAGAGCAAGGATGTAAACCCGGATCCTTTCATAGTGGTTCTCAATACTCCTCAAAAGAAGCTGTGTAGCTCCTTTCAGCTTTGGATAGCTGTCATTGTCAGGAAGTTTTTTCTGACGTTGGGCCTACATTGGCCTCAATTTCTGCTTGTTGCTGCTGGTTCTGTCAAATGGAACAAGTCAAAGGTGTCTTCCAAAGGATTGCCCTTCACATACTTGAAGGCAGGTGAGTCGTCTCCTCCGAGTTTCCTCTAGGCTAACCATCCCCACTTTCTCCCACTGATCTTCCTATGGCACGGCTTCTTTTGGTTGTGCTCTCCTTTGGATGGTCTTGTTTATTAAGGCCCTGCTTAAATGGTGACACTCAGAACTGGCCACAGTATTGCACATGTGATCTGACCGGGCCAGAGTACTGAGGTCCTGTCACTTATTTTCCTGGTAGCTAGACCTCTCACATTAGAGCTTTTTGGCCACTCTGTCACCCTGCTGATTTGTATTGAGCTGTTGTTTGTCCTTCCTTCTCAAAGAGCACCATGATATCAGGAAGATGATACCATGACATTCAAGTGAATTGGATTTAAGTGAGGGAGGGCTGTGCAAAGTCACCAGCCTCACTTTATCTTCTGGAGCCATCTGGGTCCAGTGGCCAGATAATGGATCAGGACGACTGGAGATGGCCCAGCATGGAATGGGAAACCTTGAGACCTTTTCAAGCTGAGATCTTTAACAGGTCTCAGCAATGCCCATTCGGTGATTATGGCTTAATAAGAATTGAGGCAGAGAAAGGCCTCTTTACCTACTAAAAAATTAAAAAGAAAAAGAAATAAAATAATCAATCTGGGAGGGAAAGACCCTTAGGATTTCTCTGCATTGAGCTAGGAGCCCACCAGACCCCAGATCATTTTCAGACAAACTGCAGCCTATGCCTGTTTTCTCTCTCTTGGACTTGTAAAGATGATTTTTTGGAACCAAAGTCTAAGACTTTGCATTTCTCCTTGTTGAATTTCATCTTAGGGTTTCAGCCCAATGTTCTAGCCCCTCAAGATCTTTGTGGATCTCAACTGGCATCCAGTATGTTAGCTTTCCCTTGGAGCTGTATATCTTCTGTAGATTTGATGAACATGCTGCTAAAAATGTTAAACAGCACAGGGACAAATAGATCCCTGGAGTGTTGTATTAGAGACCCCCTTCCAGGTTGACATTATACCACTAATAATTGCTCTTTCAGTCTAGTCCTTCTACCACTTCCAAATCTGTTTAACTGTATTATTGTCTAGTTCAGGGGTGGGGAACTGGTGGCCCTGTAGGTCTTCAAGTGCAACCCTTTGACTGAAAAAATCCCCTAAGTAAAAGAATTTGTTCTGTGCAACTTGGATTCGGTCAAAAGGTGGCATCCAAGGATCTAGATGGTCACATGTGACCTTGAGGCCACAGGTTCCCACCCCTGGTCTAGTCCAGTGGTCTCCAAACTTGATCACACACTAAAAATTTTTTTTATCTATGTATACTTACTCATTTATAAATTATAAAAATTTGCTACCAAATTGCTGATATCATACATTGTAAGACTTCACAAAAATGGAATTTGAAAAGGATAAGATAAAAATGAAATACATTTGATCTTAGAATCACTTGGGTGCCGCTGGAGTTTATTGAGTAGGGGAGTGACAAGAAAAGTCGCCTTAGCAGCTGCATGGCAGCTATGTTGGAGGGCGAAGAGAGTTGAGATGGCAGTACGACCAATTAGGAAGTTGAAGCAACAGGCTGGGCTGTAGTTGATGAGGGCCTCAGTCAGAGTAGGAGATGATGTGTGAGCCAAGAGGAGAAAACATGTGAGAGGTCGTGGAGGAAGGCATGAGCAGAGGGAGCAACTGCTTAGATATGTGGGGTTTGGGAGAGAGAGGAGTCAGGCATAATACAGGTTGTGAACCCGGGAGACTGGAAGGATCTCGGTGCCCTTAATAGAAATAGGGAAATTTGGAAGAGGAATATATTTAGGAGGAAAGATAGTACAATCACAACCCATCCATGTCTGCTTGTGAAAAATATATTTGGGGGTATTAGTCACTGACCAATGCCCTGGAGCATAGAGCCGAACACTAAGGGGGGTACTTGAATGGCAAGAGGGTTCAGGGCATGAGCAGGCTGCAGCCTGAGGACTGGGAGAGCTTGGGGGAAATTGTGTGTGTGTGTGTGTGTGTGTGTGTGTGTGTGTGTGTGTGTGTGTGTGTGTGTGTGTGTGTAAGGATCTGAGGGCCCCAGATGAGAGGGAGGGGAATAGTTGTGTGCAGATGAGTCCATGATTGGTTGTGGGGAGAAGGGTGGTATACAGCCCATCTTCTCACTTTTCCATTGGGTGATCACTGCAACTTGGGGATCACATCCCCACTTTGGGAGACGTGGCTTAGTCTATGTCTTTCCATCTTTTTCTGCTAGAATGATGTGAGATAGCTCCTACTCCTGTTTTAACCCCCTGGAGCAACACAGACCATCCACTTACTCCTCTGCATGACAGCTCATCAAATATTTGACGTTGACATGAAAGAGGCAGCTGTCACAAGACAGCAATTTTGTACCTTCTTGGTTTTCTTTAGAAAGATTAAAATTCCCACTTCCCTCAGTTGTTCTTTATAGGGGGTTGTGTCGCAAGCTGTTTGCATCTTGGCTGTCCTCCTTTGGACACTCTGGTTTGTCACTGTGCTTCCCCAGGCTGGCCACAAAGTTACTCGTGTGGCCTGACTATTGTAGGGCAAAGTGGGACTATTCCTGCCCTTGATTTGGATCCTGAATTCTATTTTTATGAACTTGTATTCTTGCAGGCATTAGCTTTTTAGCAATAGCATCACATGTTTAGCCTTTTCTTGCCAGCCACGTGAATCATGTCATGCACAGTGAGACCTTTGATTATTTTGACTGCAAACCATTGTAAAAGTACACCTGGTGCTGCCCAGAATTCTTGCTGGAGATAAGTTTGGTATTGGTGTCAGTGTTTTACCTAAGTAAGCACTTGTGTTGATGAGTTGGTATTCTCAAATCTTCATTCCTCACATATTCTGTACATACTTGGGGCACGTGAGAGCTGTGTTTGAATACTAGGGGGGCTGTCATGTGGAAGAAGCAGCATTAGCTCTGTCCTGATGGCCCCCCAGGGCAGAACTAGGCTGAAGTGGGTAGAAGTAGCTAAGAGACATATGTAGGTATGAGGTAAGGAGATCCACCAGGGTGGTGGGAAGGGTGTGGACTCCCATTTATCGGAAGGCTGCCTGCAAAGTTAAGTGACCATTTGGGCATTATTCTCTGCAGGGGGTGCATGTCTGTAAAGGTAGTTTGGGCTAGACAGCTGCTGAGGTCCCTTCTGTACAGTTTGTGAAGTTGGTAATTGTGGATGATTTAGTTTTTGATAACATCATGTACTGGTTTTGTTTTTGATCAACCTACTCGTTGCATTTTTTAACCTAGTGTAATTGCCTGCATATCATTCCAGGTCCATATGTCAAGCTTCTGTTGGATGCTATGAGGCGTTCTGGTTGGTAAGCAGATCTTTTCTAAGTACATTTTTACATCCTGGCTCCAAAAAACAAATCACTTAAGGTTTCTCACTGTATTTCACATAAATGCCTATTTATCTCCCTGTATGCCCCTTTAAACGTGACAGACGGGTGTGATCTGCCTACAGCCACAGAGTCGCAGAGCTGGAGAAGGCCTCTGCATGCTGCCTCTGCCCATCTTGTCCTGCTTTATTTATGAACTCCTGACCTGCCTACCCATCATATATAACAAAGAAAACATTCAGAATCACCTTCTAGATAATTTTGAACTATAGCTTCCCTGCTGACCTTGGCAGGGGGGTGGGGAGGTGTGTGTGGGGGAAATTTGACGAAGATTAGGGGTTCTTTACCGGGGTTCCATGAGCTTGTTTTTTTAAAAAATTTTTTATAACTAAGTCTAATTGGCTTCCTTTTTAATCCTGTTTATTTTATTTTACACATTAAATTCCTTAGTCTGAGAGAGGATCTATAGGCCTCCCCAGCCTGCAAAGGCATTTGAAACAGAAAACTTGGGAATCCCTGCACTAGAGTTTTAGTTGGCTTCATTATGGAGCCATCTAGTGGTGGCTGGTGAGATGAACCTTAGAATCACCCTCCTGAATCCATCGCTTCCCCTCTGTCCAATGCCTCTTCCCATTTCAGCTTTAATCACAGGGTACACAGATTGTGTATACACACACACACTCACTATTGCTAGGTAGCCTTTCCTTTAATACATATACTCTTCCCTTTTAGTACTGTTTACAGAGAAAGACACTTTTCTTGTGAAGATTGTAATGGAAATGTCAGTGGAGGTTTTGATGCTGCCACGTCCCAGGTAGGAGTTAAGTGCTGGATTGTCTTCAGTCAGCAAATTCTTAACGCACCCCTACTGTGTGTGTGTGTGTGTGTGTGTGTGTGACACTGTGGGTCATATAAAGATCAACAAGACCCATGACAGTTTTTGAGAATCTTACAGTCTACTAAGGGAGATGAGGTATAGATGCATGAATACAGCATGAAGTAGAGTGTGATGTGTGCCCCGAGGACTGTGCACAGTGCTGAGGCGCTTCGAGTTTGGGGGTCTTCCCGGAGGAGGCTGGGCCTTACAGGATGGGTAGGATTGTGAGAGATGAAGTTGGGGGTTCAGAGCCTCAAGCAGAGGGCATCGTGTGAGTTACAGTGTGGAGGCAGGAGAGGGTGGGATGTCAGGGGTGTGGTGAATGTCCAGTTTGACCACAGTATGAGGAAGTTGTAAGAAATGTGGTTTGAAGGGGGTGGGGACAGATCTTAGATGGCTTGGAACACTGGGCTAAGGAGCACATTTCTCTCATTTTGTTGTTCATTTAAATGTTCGTTGACTGGCTCTGAGTGAATGGCTTGTCTGGGGAGGGCAGCCATTGAAGCTTTTGAGGTGACAAGTGAAATGATTTGTGTTATTCTGTAGGACAGATGAATTAGAGTGGGAAGAGCCTGCGGATAGGAATTAATAACAATAGCAGCTCACATTCACAGATCTCATTTGATCTTCATAGCGACCCTGGGAGGTACCTGCTCTTATTATTCCCATTTTACAGGTGAGGAAATAGAGGGTCAGAAAGCATAAATGACTTAGGGTCATAAGGGTAATAAGTGAGAGGATTTGAACTCAGGTCTTCCCAGACTCTGGGTCAGGACTCAACTAGACCACCAGGCTTCTTTAAGACATTATTTGGGGGTGGTGGCTAGGTGGCACAGTGAATAGAGCACCAGCCCTGGAGTCAGGGGGACCTGAGTTCAAATGTGACCTCAGACACCTAACACTTACTAGCTGGGTGATTCTTGGGGGACACCTACATTTAGGGGTGGGAGGAGAGAGGGCCGCCTCTGTAGAAAGCAGACGAAGAGTGATGGGAAAGGGAAGGAGTAGAGTCAGCTGAGGGCAGCATTGTCACAGAAGCCAGGGAGGAGAGAGTATAAAGAAAGCATCAGTGTCAGGTATTTAAATATTCTACAATCTATAAAGTATTCCTCTATGAAGATTTGTTTTCATCATTAGATGTTGTAGAGAGGTCAAAGAATGTGAGGACTGTATAAAGGCCATTGGACTTACTTAGTGATTCAAAGTCAGCAGTGAGCTTCAAGATAATAGTTTCAGCAGAACAGGTAAGGAGGTAGTGATTTTAATAGAGGGAACAGAACTTAAGCTTTCTAGAAGTTTGAGGGTGAAGAGATAGGGAGAGATGGGAGCAGAGTCAAGGGGAAGGTTTCTTGAGGATTGGAGAGACAAGGGCACTTTGGTAAATGGTGGAGAAGCAACTGGATGGGGAGAGATCACAGATGCAACAGAAAGGACTGCTGGGTGGAACAAGGTTTTGGAGGGTTGAGAGGTTAGCTTTGGGATGGACATTTTCCCCTAAGACTGAGGGAAGATGAAAGAGGTTAATGAGGATAGAAATTTTGAGGTGGAGAGGAAGGAGATTGGAGGTGTTTCAGCTCAAATGGCCTCAGTCTTTTTCTCGGAAAAGTAGGGGATGAGTACAAGTGCTGAATTGAGTGCCAAACTGGGTGGTTCAGGCTCTAGGTTCTCTGAGAAGGGAGAAGGCAGAGCCCAAAGTGGACTGAAACCATGTTGGGGACCACTGTGCAAGAGGCGAGATTCAGAATGAGTCTTGAAAAATGGATTAGGATCCTTTAAAAAAAAGCAGCAAAATAACAGAACTGTTCATATGCATAATCATTTAAAAATTTGTTTGTATTTTTGTTGATGGAAATACATTTAAAAATAAATCACATTAAATTTTTTAAAAATGTGGGTAGTTGGGGGCAGCTAGGTGGTACAGTGAATAGAGCACTGACTCTGGAGTCAGGAGGACTGAGTTCAAATCCGGCCTCAGATACCTGACACACTCACTAACTGTGTGACCTTGGGCAAATCACTTAACCCCAGTTGCCCTGCTTTTCCCCCTCCAAAAACAAAACAAAACAATATGGATAGTTGATGTGTATGTTAGGTGATAGTAGGAAGCAGCATGAATAGCATGAATCTAGTCTAGGGAGCGGGCATTTGTGGCATGGATGGGGGTGATCAGGCTTCCCTAATGCACCCACTTTGTGGGTGGGGAAATCTGGCTGCTTTCCTTGCAAGACAAACTGAATTTGTTTTTATGTCCAAGTTAATTTGTGAGCAGCTCGAATGTTATGTGTGATTTTACTCATGTGATTTAGAAAGTTGGTACAGCCTCAGAAGACATGTTCTATGTGTGGCAGGCATGGAGGGAATTAGAATCTGGGGAGGAAGAATAGTACAGGCAGATAAGATGAAAGAAAAATTAACTTCTTGTCCTTTTTATCTTATATTCCACAGATAGTGCTGTGTCAGAATAATATCCATAATCAAGCTCACATGAACCGAGTGGTCACTCACGAACTAATCCACGCGTTTGATCATTGTCGTGCTCATGTAGACTGGTATACTAATGTCAAACACTTAGCCTGCTCGGAGGTAAGGCACACCTCTTTCTGTTTGGTCAATGTAATTCCTGATTTTAGTTTTAAGTATGAGACCTTTCATAATACTCATATGCATTATTCAAGTAGAGTATAGATCACTAATTTTCTCTCATTTATTATATTTTCAATTAACAAGCATACATTTCCTTCCTCCTTCTGCATGCCCCCCATCTTCCTCCCTTAGGCCCATCTCTTGGTCTTTGGGCTAGATATGTTATAAATATCATTTAAACAGATTTTGAATTTCAGCACATACCGCAGAGTAGCTTTTAACACTGTTTGAAGCATAACCAGTGACGATGATTAAATCTTGGTGCAGCAAATGGTTGGTTCCTTATATGGGGAAAACAGGGCATTCTGGTTATTCCAGAAGTAAACGTTTAGTCATCTTTATTTGTGTTTCAAACAGGATCAATAAAAGTAGTGTTTATCAAGCACTCTGATTTGTAGCTAAACACACGCACATATTCATACTCAGGAGTAGATAAGCTGAATAACATTGTTCTGACCAGACATTCGCAAAAATTTCGTTAGTATGTTGTATGTAACCCCGCTGTATTGGTGTAAAAACTTGCTGTAACACTTTTGGACCGATCATTTGGCACACTCTTAGTAATGATCTGATCCAGTTACATGAGTGCAACTAGTATTAGCTCCTGAGTTGGTGTGCTTAGAGTCCCATTCACGATGTTGATCCTGTGGCCCTAACTGCCCCTTATAACTCTGTTTTATCCAACATGGTGTGGTGCTTATGTAGGTTATTCGTGTTATAGACACATGTATACTTTACACATGCACCTCAAGGGTACAGTTAAATGAGAACGCTAGTCTTAATTAATGTTAAAATGATTTCAGGATCTCACAAATTTGCATATACCCATGGATCTTGCTGTCTGTATTTCAGTTAAAATTAATATGCAGCCCCAAATACACTTAATTTTAAGCCATGTTATTTGGAGAGGAGACTGAAACCTTGGTGAAAACTTGTTAAATATTGGCCTCCCTTGGGTGTTGTGAGAATTAAGGCCTGTTTAGCAAGTTAAAATATGTTAAATGCCTTGAACTCCTCTGAGTAATGAGGCTGTGTTACTGTAAAAAGAACAAGGAGTAGGCCATTCTGCTTGTGCTGAGCAGATGTCATGAGGTCTAGTGATTATTGCATCTGTGTGAATAATTTAAAACTTTTTCCTATATTTGTTGGGATTATTTGGGGGTTACTCTGCATCCCTGCAAAGACAAACATGGGACAAATGGGCCTGAATAATCCAACCAGCCACATACTTAGTAGAGTCAGTTGGGGAGTGTCCTTGATTCCTTATGCTGGAAGAACTAGTTTGTTTTAGCTCTTTGTCTGTTATTTAGCTTGGGGCAGTAATTCTGGGATGGGAGTATAGAAGAGGAATGTCACCTCTTCCAGAGGGATTTGAGATACCCCTTTATGTTTATATTTATACAGTAATAGCAACACTATAAAAACCAATAAAATTGAAAACTATAAGAATCTGATCAATACATTGACCATTCATGATTCCAGGATCAGTAATGGAGCATGTTCCCTACTTCCAGACTAAAGGTGAGGAATTCAGGGTGCAGAATGAGAAATGTATTTTTTGGACACTGCCAATGAGAAAATTTCTTTTGCTTGGCTATGCCTGTTTGTTACAAAGATTTTGGTCCCCGTTTCCCCCAACCAGTAGAGTTGGGGGGTAGGAGAAAAAATAGATTTCTGTTAATTAAAAAAAAAAAGATTTGTGACATAGGAACTGCGCGCTTTAAAAAAAAATAGCAAAAGCCAAGGGCTTTTCTTTTTCTCTAGAGATGTTTGACCTTTGAAGTGCAACCTCAGGCATTTGAGACTCTGATGTATGAACCACATTTATCACTTAAAGGTCCCCAGAATGCTTTCTTCGTAGTTTCAAGGAGTGTTTGGGTTTACACTTCAGCGATTTGAGGCTTCACATCTGGTTTTAGCAGATAATTGGCTATATCAAGAAGACCCCAATGTGAAATTTAGAAATAGCACTTCCTGATAGGTGGAGAGAACTTTGATTGATATCAGGTGTTTTATAGAAAATAAAATAGGGAAAAGTATCCTTCCTAAAGGTGTTTGCCACCATCAGGGAGGATGTTTAATGCAGATCAAAGCTGGGGCCCTCCTGATGTTCCATGTTTGTGGGTGACAATTCGTCAATCTCTGAAACATGGTAAGATCTCAAGCGAGAACCATAATCACTCAGAAGAGTATGTCCTAATTCCTCACATACAGATAGTATGTGTAAATAAAAAAACTTGGGCATATACCTGAATGGAAAGTAATCTGGGCCCAGAATTGGAAATTGGGCCCAAGAAAAAGAAATGATTCCATGGCCTTTGGGAAATTGTGTGGATCTTTTATTGACCCACAACTTCTTCCTGAAAGAAAAAAAAAGCCATCTTTTAAATACCAAACAAACAAGAAATAACATGATGGGCAAGGTGACTGCATGATTGGCAGATTTTTAAAAAGATCATGTTGATGTTTTTGTTTTAGACATTATTGTCATTTCCCAATACTTTCTTCTTTATAACAAACAGATTCAGGTAAGCAAAACAGATCGACAGTGTTGCCCTCAGTCCGTGCTTTAGTCTACCACCTCCCTTCTGATAGAAGTCATGTTTGAGTGAATTTTCCACCTCATCTGGATACTTGGTAGCATGTAGAGCCAGACTATGGTTACAGATTTTTTCTTCCTTTTTTTTCCTCATTCTTTTTCTTTAAAAGAAAAAAAAGGTGTGTAACAGGTCTTTTTGAGTCAGCCATACTCATGTATAGCTTGTTCTTAATCTTAGGTTCTAAATTAAGAGATTTTTTTCTGATATTTCTACATTAATTACAAAAAATTACATCTTTCTGATTAAACGGTTAGTTCTGAGCCCCTGACCAGGTTGATTTAAATATTAAACATTTTTATTTCATGAATTGGAGAAACCTCTTTCCCCATAACCACTTACTCATCTCTCTTTATTTATCCAACCCTCTAATATCTTAGGCTTAAATATACATCAGTGTTACTAGCTATATTTATTAGTAGTGTACCAGACAATTAAAAACATAAATGATTACAATAAATCAGCTGTGGGAAAGATCACACTCGAAGTCACTTATACCCATCACTTCAATTGCTGACCTCTCAGTTCTGGAAACACAGTCCCACATTAAATTCTTGCTGGATGCAACTTAATGGCTCTCCTTAAGCATTCTTTTCGTGCTTTTTGTAGGATAAGGGCTAAATCCATTTCTCTTAGGAAATAGGTCTTTTGGGGCTTTAGGCAGTAAGTCCTTTCTGGCTTCTCTGTCTTTTGTTCAGCCATCACAATTAGCAGCCTTTCTGGGATGGGTTAGCTTGATGGCTCAGCTGATGGAGCACTGCCTCAGACTAGCTGTGTGAGGCTTGGGCAAGTCACTAAACCTCTTTTGCTTAAGTTTCCTTCCTTGTAAAATGAGCTGGAGAAGGAAATGGTAAACCACTCCAGTATCTCTGTCAAGAAAACCCCAAACAGGGTTACAAAGACTCAGGCATGATTAAATGACTGAACACTAACAACCAGAATGACAGTTAAACTTTTAGTCTCTTCCTAGGCAACCCTGTTTCATAGGAGAAGTGGGGGAAAAACCTGCATTATAATCCAAGATCATTTGCTGCTTGTAGCTCTAGCCTGCATATGGCATGTGACAAAATCAGTGCTATATTGCTTCATTCTCCTAACTGGACCAGCTCTGGCCCCAGACGTGCTTGGTCACTCTGGCCATTTTCTGTCCTTCTGCTTTGTCCTCACAGAATGATAGTTAAGATTCCTTGCCTCTAAGGACATCCAGAGTCTCTGGTGGGAGTGTCTGTGGCCTCTGTTGGAGGAGCCATCAAAGCTGGTTAACACCATCTCACTGATGATTTTTGTGTTTCATTGTGTCCCCCTTCCTACCTTTGGGCCCCCTCCCCCCCGCTGCCATGTGACAGAACCCTGTACTGTAACCAAGAAGAAAAGCTAAGTAAAACCAGCTGTCAAGAGACCACATTTGACTGTGTATGCAGTACTCTGCACCGATAGTCTGCCACCTTTCTACTCCGAATAACTCCTGATTTTTTTCTGAAGAACTTCTTTATTATGCAGACATGCTTTAGTTTTAATTCTTCTTTAAAGTCTTACAAATATAGTGTCCCCAAAGTCTTAGCACAGAGTCAGTCTTTAATATCTTAAAACTACTCTAAGACTTTTGAGACACCCTGTATTTTCTCTTGGAAAAATGGAATGATTTTGTCTAGTTCTCCAACTAATTTTTTTTAAACAGATGGTATATTAAAGATATAAGATAGGCAATTTGAGCATTGCCTTCCCTTTTAATTATTTTCTATCTTTGTGGTAGATTCGAGCGGCTAACCTCAGTGGAGACTGCTCACTTCCCAATGAAATGATCCGATTTAATTTTGGATTAAAACAGCACCATCAGGTAAGAAACAAAACAAATTCCCCCTTCAGTGTTGTCAGCGGGAAAAATAGGATAAAAAAGTGACTATATCTAATGAATGAGGTTTGAGAGCCTTGACAGAAAGGTGAAAGAAGCATGTCTGTATATTGGTAGAAGAATAGTAAATAGATGATGCTTAGTGGCTGTTGGGAGGTGCTTAAAAACTTACGGACTGGTTGGAAATGTATTTCCGTTGTAGATGTCCAGGCTGTAAATGAAAGGATGGTCTAGTTGAATAGACATTTTATGTGTGTTCTTGAGGCCTGAGAGCTAGGGAGTCACAATTCCATATCTGTTATCCTGCTTTCTAAGATACACTCAAACCCAACACGATGAAACCAGCTTGCTAATTACATGAGAGCCATCCTTGAAGTCAGTAGTGTAAAACATTTGGAAAGTGGAATGGGTCTGCTCCTGGACTGACCAATGAATCCTTAAAACATTGTGCATCCTATGTCAGGGTTGGTTTTTAAAGATAGTCAGGTTTCACCTAAAATACCTAGACCACAAGATTTGAAACAGCCTTAGGCAGTAGGATCTGGGAAATAGGCAATCTTGTTTCGGAGGAGAAACATACTATAATCCAAAATCAGGTTCCTATTTCTAGCCCCAACTTGTGTGGTACATGAAGAAACCCTTGGTGTGTTGCTGTAACCTGCTAGCTGGACTAGTCCCAGACATATGTCTTCATCCTGGCCATCTTCCACCTGCTTCTCTTTTCCCTCTCCATCCCTTCCCTTGTCACCCCTCCCCAGGATGTTGTTTCTTAGTCCTGGAATAGAAGCATCTTATGCACCAGGACTGTTTTCCTTTTGAACTTGTATCTCCCCTGCTCAGCCAAGTGAGGGCTGGTACATGGTACGGACGAATTTGTCAGAGAGGAGGGAAGGGCCTGGACTGGGAGTCCTGAGGCCTCAAGGCTCTGGGGCCAGTCACAGGCTTCACTTTCCTCACTGTAAAATGGAGGGGATGGACTAGATGGAGAGACGGTGCCGGATTTGGCATCCGGAAAACCAAGTTTACAAGCTGCCTTTGAAACTTCAGCTGGGTGACCACGACAAGTTATATCGCCTCTGAGCCTCTGTTTCCTCATCTATAAAACAGGAATAATATCTACAGTGTTCACTTCATAGAGTTGCCATGAATTTCCATTGTAATAAGGGTAGGTAAAATCTTTTGCAAACTTTAAAGAACTATGTAAGTGTCAGTTATTATAAGCAGCAGTTTTAAGGTACCTTTCTGCTCTGGACCATGTGATCCCAGAGGGTAAGATAGACTAGAAGTGGTGACAGCTAGGTGGCACAGTGAATACAGCACCAGCCCTGGCATCAGGAGGACCTGAGTTCAAATCCAGCCTCAGACACTTAACACTTACTAGCCCTGTGACCTTGGGCAAGTCACTTAATCCCAGTTGCCCTGCCTTCCCTCCTCCAAAAAGACCAAAAGAAAAAAAGACCAGTTTCATAGAAAAATCGGAAAGGAGAGGGGAAGGGATCCCTTCTCACTTGGTCAGAGTTGTCTGGAGAGGGGCAGCATGGAAGGGGTGTGAATGGAGAGCAGTGTATAAGGTCTGCTGGTGACCTTGCTAATTGGTACTAAGTAACTGAGACTTTCTCTTACATTCATGATGTTGCCCTGCTACCTACTTAGCAAAATTTTTATTTAGAATCCTAGATACTACAAGATTATTTTCACACCCTGTTGCTTTTCCTAACAATTCGTTTTTGGAGTATTCTGTGAAAAAATGGTTTAGTCCTCAGTGAGGAGAGACCAGGAAACTCTTTGCAGATACCAGTGAATAGAAAGCAGCTAGTCCTGTAGAGAGCTATCATAGAGGGCGTTTGCAGAGGATTATTTTTATCACTATCAAATCAGGCCCGATTTGATCAAATTAAGAAATGAAGTTAGTGTTGAAAAGTTTGAAAAACTCATAATATTTTTTCATGAGAAATTCATTTTTCAGATGGAAGTTATAAGAAAACTTATTGGCTAATGCCAGCGCAAATAATAATAATGTTACAGCTACATTAAGAGACTGCACACGTATGTGGACTGAGAAGAATTGTATTTAAATTCTTGAGGAAGAAGAGATCTTGCATTGGAGAAGTAAAGCAGCCGACAGCCTCGGAGTAGGCAGTAAATGTTTGGGCGAATGAAGCAAAGGTCTCCTTCTTTCTTTAAGCCCTTGAAGACCATTAGCTAAGGTTATACTCTTAGCTCTAGGCAGATAGCTATATGTCAGTGTCAGAGATAAGCGGATATGTAGTATTGTATGTCGTGAAGATTGGTGCTAATATTGCCTGTGTAGAACGGATGTGATCATAGTTAAGGTAGTGATTTTCAGCTTATAAAGTGCCTTCTCCACAATAGCCTTTGAGATAGATAGGCTAATTTTATCATTTCCATTTTATACATGAGGAAATGGAGGCTCTGTGACTTGACCAAATGACTAATAGAGAATAGAGTTGGGATTTGAACCCCAGTGTTCTGAGTTGGGGCAGCGAGGTGGTGCAGTGGGTAGTATGCTGGATTCTACATCAGGAGGACCTGAGTTCATATCCTGGCCCAGATACTTTGAACTCCAGATGCAATACAGCTGTGTATCACAGAGCAATTCACTTCCTTTCAGCCTCAGTACCCTTTTCTGCACAATGACTGTAATAATGGCACCTGTCCTCCAGGTGTGTTGTGAGGATTGCAGATGTTCAAGCATTATATAAATGCTGCTATTATTATTGTTCAGCAGTGCATATATTTCTGATAAAAATGTAACCAGGAAAATTGTTCCTAGAAATAAATGGGAGACCTGGCTGTGGCTTTCAGGAAAATACTATGAGGAAACCTTAATGATCCTAAATTTCCCCCAGCAATGAAGACGCATTTATTAAAAAAACAGACATGAATATTCTGCTGGTGCTGGCATATGGCTGTGAATTAAAAATTATTATTGCTCAGAACAGTGGAACACCTACAGGGTCATGTTCTACAAATGCTGACTGTCATCACCATCATCATCTTCCTCATTATCTCTAGTGTCTTGAGGGCATGTTTTTGCATTTCTTCATCTCTCCCTTGCTCAGTGCAGTGTCTGGCATGGAGTCAGCACTTAAATGCTTTTTGACTGACTTTTTACTATACCATACTAAATGTAGGATATTTCTAATCCTTATTCATTTTCACTGCTGTGTGTGGTTCAGGGCTGTAGAACTCTGAGGATGGTGATAAAAGTCTGAAGGTGTTGAGTGATTTGTTGATTTTCAAAATATCTAAAGGGAGAGAAAAATCACAAAGATATGCAAAAAAATCTTGGACTTTCATTACTGGTAACTGGTAACTGCTTTAGAGAACTTTAGTAATTGCTGACCCCATGTGTCTTTTGCATCTACGTTACCTTTTAGAAGAGTAATTTGCATATCTATTTTGGACACCCTTGATGAGAGTGTTAGAAGGCTGGCTTTTGCCAATGATGTTCCACAGTAGATCACATCTTCATCATCTTACCATGGACTGAAAGATGTGGATAGTGTGCGATCCCATGGCTTGGGGTTTGTTGACAGTAAAAAAGCATTTGATTCAGGGGACCAAAGTGCCACCATCCAAGGTCCATCCCGTTTATGCATCAAACTTAAAGATTCTTTGAACAGTACAGCAGGGATGACCTTTGATGACACCATTCATTGATATTCGGTGCATAATAAAAGAGGGAGATAAATGCTCACTAGTGGAAGGAAATACAAGTTTGAAGAGGTCACTTTGTTAGGATCAAGACTTCTGGATGTTCCTTTTGGCATATGACATTCTGCTGATTGCATCGCTCAGCAACCTTCAAAACCTCCTGGAATAGATCTAAGAGTTTGGCTTAATGACACACATGAAAAAACCAAGTGGAGGAAGAACGTCTTCTGTCCTGATTATGACATGCAGAAAGATGGACAATCTTTAGAACTTGACAACTAATTGTCTCTTGTGCTTGGGGTCAGGAAGACCTGAGTTTGAATCCTGCTTCGGACACTAGTTGTTTGACCTTAGGGATAATAATAGCACCTACCACACAAAGTTATTGTGAGGATCACATGAAATAACATGTAAAGGGATTTGCAAATCTTAAAGCATTGTATAAATACTATTATTATTATTGTTTGTCACTATATATATTTTTAATGGAAAATGTAAATGGGAAATTGTTCCCAGGAATAAATAAAAGCCTGGCTGTATTGCCTTCAGGAAAATACTGAGAGGGAACTTTAATGACCCTAAATTTCTCCCAGCAAACAAAGACATTTATTTAAAACCAAAAAACAAATATTTTACTGGTGCTGGTGTATGGCTGTGAGTTAAAAATTAGTATTACTTAGAGCAGTGGGCAGGTGCGTGGTAGAAGTGAGCAGGCTGTCCCATGTAGGAAACAAGGAATTAAGCATCAGCAGGTATGAAGTGTCTGCTCTGTCCTGAGTGCTGGGAATACAAATGCAGAGAACGAAATGATCCAGCTTTCAGGGACTTTACATCCTAGTAGGGAAATACAACAAACACGTCTATTAGTGTATACAGGATGAACACCGGGGAGTTAGGGAGGGCACCAGTGGCTGGAAGGACCAGTCAAGCCAACAGCAAGGCGAGTCAGTAACTGTCCGTTAAGGTAGCTGGGTGGCTCAGTGGATAGAGTGCTGGCCCTGGAGTCAGAAGACCTGAATTCAGATCCCGCCTCAAGACTTACTAACTGTGTGACCCTAGGCAAGTCACAACCCCATTTACCTCAGTTTCCTCATCTGTAAAATGAACTGGAGAAGGAAGTGGCCAAAAACTCCAGTGTCTTTGTCAAGAAAACCCCAAATGGGGTCATGAAGAGTTGGACATGACTCAGACAACTGAGCAGTGACAAGAAGGTGCCCTCTGAGTGCCCAGCTCCATGCTAAGAGCTGAAGGTAGAAAGGCCCAAATAGTTCTTACCCTCAAGGAGTTCACATTGTAATGGGGGAAAAAACACGTACAAGAAAAAGGGAGAGGGAAGGAAAGACAGAAGAAGGTAGAGGTGAACTCTGGAAAAAAAGGATATCATGGTGGAACGTGTAAGTGGAAAGAAGTGGGCTGGCCACATGTTAGGAGCAGGAGGTAGTCGGTGTGGGCCTCTGGTTTCCTTGAGGTATCAGAAGAAAGGGAGGCAGGGAAGGGAAGAAATATTTATTGAGCATCTACTGTATTATCTCATTTGATCCTCACAGCAGTGTTGCAAAGTAGGTGTGAATATCTTTACTTTACACCTGAGGACACTGAGGCAAGACAGAGGTGCCTTGCCCAGGGTCACGCAGCTGATCAGTATCTTAGTCCAGATTTCACTTAGGTTTTCCTGTTTTTGGCCCCTGCATTCTCTGTCCTGAGCTGCCCGCCTGAGGCAGGCTCTCAGTGTGTCAAGTAGACTCCCTGTGGTGAATTTTCGGAGAACTTAGGGGACAGTTAAACAGGATGGTTTGCAGGCTGCATCCTTGGGAGGTGTCTCCACGATGGAGAGCTCACAAGTCTGGGTCTCGTGGTGGTCTCGGATTGGCCAAGTCATAAGAATTTAAAGTTGAGAAAGACCCAGAGGGTCTGGAGAGGGTGTGAGCTGGCTGCCACACATTACAGAGAGACAGACTCTGGGGAGGCAGGGAGAAGGCACACTGGTAGATTGACCTGGTATGCTTACTGCCCGTGTGACCTCAGACACACTTCACCTCCTAGGGCCTTGGTTTCCTCATCAGTAAAATGAGGGGGTTGGTATAGATGATCTTGGACGTCTGTGACTGAGGAGGAAGTGTTATAAAGTTTCTTATTGAAGAAGTGTATACTAGGAGCAGGTGGGCCTGTTTGCATGGTGAAAGGGAAGGCTAGCAAATGGGTGACCCCGCATGTTCCACTGGTTTCTTTGGGGTGTCAGAACTACTTGAGGAAGCCTCCCAGGACATTGAATGAGCAAGCCCCTTGTTGAACCGGAATCTCTTAGAGGGTGGGCAGGTGTGAGTGTTTGGTGCTATCTGCTGGTAGAGGGCGTGCCTGCATCAGTGAGGTCACAGATCCACAGGAGCATTACTGGGATCTGCTTCAGGGGACCAGGTACACCCCCCACAGGTACGGATCCAGGGTGACTGCTAATGCTAGTCTGTAACATGGGGAGAATGTTTACACCTGCCATCCTCTCCCAGGGTGAGCACTGTGAGCATCCAAGAGGCGAGCTGGGGAGTGTGGACTTGGAGACAAGAAATCCTGAGTTTGAGTCTTGTCCCAGGTTACTAGCTGGGTGACCCTGGGCAAGTCACTTAATGGCTCTGTGCCTCAGTTTCCTCATCTGTATAATGGGCTTGATAATAATAGCACTGAACTACTAGGGTTGTTGTGAGGATCAAATGAGATAATACTTGTAAATCACTTTATGAGGCTTGAAGTCAAATAAAATGTAGGCATAAAGAATTTATTTTAAAATTTTATTTTTAACATGCATTTAAAAAAAATTTGAGTTCCAAATTCTCTCCCTCACCCATTGAGAAGACAAGCAGCATATCAGTTACACATGTGGAGTCATGTAAGACATACTTCTGTATTAGTAGTGTTGTAAAAACGAAACAAAAATGGGAAAATCAAGAAATATAGAGAAAGTAAAAAGTTATGTTTCAGTCTACATTCAGACTCCATCAGTTCTGTCTCTGGAGGTGGACAGCATTTTTACTATGAGTCCTTTGGAAATGCCTTAGATTATCTTGGTCAGATTAAGTTTTTCAGAGTTGATCATTATTTCTGTTACTGTATACAGTTGTCTCCTGGTTCTTCTCCCTGCACTTTGCATTACTTCATTTAAATCTTCCCAGGTTTTTCTGAAATCATTCTTGTCATTTCTTATAGCTCATATCATTATCGTATGCCAAACTTGTTCATCCATTCCCCAGTTAATGGGCATTCTTTCAGTTTACAATTTTTTTTTGCCACCACAAAAAGAGCTGCTATAAATATTTTTGTGTATGTAGGTCACTTTCCCTTTTCTTTGATCTCTTTGGGATACAGGCCTGCTAGGGGTATTGTTGGGTCAAAAGGTATGCACAGTTTTGTAATCCTTTGGCCATAATTCCAAATTGTTCTCCAGGATAGTTGGACCAGTTCACAGCCCCACCATAAGTAAAATGCAGTTCTCGAATGAGGCAATAGCATACACACATTTTGTGTGTGTGTGTGTGTGTGTGTGTGTGTGTGTGTGTGTGTGTGTGTGTGTGTGTGTGTTTGCGTTGTATGTACAGTGCTTTACTGAACCTTAATTTCTTATATAAATGTCAACTATTATTAATCTATGATTGAATGATAATTTGAGTGATTGTGTCAGGTTTGTGCCTTGGCTGAGACGTAGAAATGGTGGATTCTGGGCACTGGTTGTGACCCTCCAATGAGGCATAGAGGAAGAGGAATGAATGAAGAGGAGAGCTTAGAAATCACTGTTTAACCTTTAGCTCTCTGCACTTGAAAATATACTCTCCTGCTGCAGTCATGGCAGGAAAATGAGGACTCCTGGAGCAGAAGGAAGATTAGTGAAAAGCCTGAGGTAACACCTAGGGAGGGGAAAATTCCCCACTTTTATGTTTGGCTTGGGGCAGGGAAAAAACCTCCAGTTTAGGAACCTGGTGGAGAGAGCCTTTTATTTAGTGAGTGGTCTGTGTGCTGGGAGGGGCAGGGGTGGGGGGGTAGACACCCATGTTTTCTTGCAGGCATAGTGGATGGAGCATTGAGCATGGAGTTAGAAGATTCAGGTTGGAGTCCTAGATTTGTCGTCAGTCACGGTGTGACCTAGACCAAGTCTCTTTTCCTCTCAGATTCTCAGTTTCCTCATTTGTAAAAGGGAGGTAATTATACCAACTTGACAGTGTAATTCTTTTTGATGAGGATCGAATGAGGACATGCGTAAGACTTTGGAATTGTAATGCTCTCTTCTTATGTCAGCTATTTTCATTTTCAAAAATAGATTTTTATTTGTCTTTTGTTTTTACATTGCTCAGATTTCCCTTGTATCTCTCCCTTTTGCACTTTCCAGAGAGCCATCACTTAGTTAAAAAAAAATTAAAGAGGAAGAAGAGGAAAAAAATTCAGCAAAACCTATTTAGCAAAACACATTGGAAAAAATCCGACATTACATGCAGTGTTCCATATCTCTGGATCATTGTATCTTCCGAGGAGCTGGGAGGGGTGTCTTCTCATATCTCCTCTTTGGGACCAAGTCTTTTAAGCACATTCTGTTTTGGTTCTTTTGTGGTGGTGATTCTTTCTGTTTTCATTGTGTATATTGTTTTACTGGTTCTGCTTACTTTTTTTTTTTATCAGTTTGTGTAAGTCTTCCCAGGCTTCTTTGTATGCATCTTGTTTCTTACAGGACAGTGATATTCTGTTAGACTCATACCATGATTTGTTTAGTCATTCTTCGCTTGATGGGTCTTTACTTTGTTTTCAGTTCTTTGTCATTAATTGCTATTTATAATATTAAAATCAAGTAATCTGCACATAATTTTAAGTCTGCAGAGTCACATTTATTTCAGTGGGGAGCTGTCTATAGGTAAATCCAAAAGAAAGCTAGAAATATAATTTAAAGTGTTTGTTGTTATGGGGAAGATACAACTTGTGTTATCAGTGTGGCATTCTTTGTCTGGGGCAATTGAATTGGGACTGAAGCTACGCAGATAAGTAGTAGATTTCAAACTATGTATTAACCTAATGTTGAGAGACACAGGGCAGGATGCTGTCAATCTCTCATGTTGTGAATAGAATAATAATAACATAAAAATCTAATAAAAAAAGGTGAAGCATGGTGGTGTGTGTTCACCCTCCCTGCTGCCCAGGAGGCCGAGGCTTAGTGATAGCTGACCTTAGGAGTTCTGAGCTGCCATAGGTAAGCCGATCAGGGGTCTGCACTCCATCTAACACCAATTTGGGGAGCTCCACGGAGCTCAGTGTGTGTATACTACTAGCTTTTGGTGGACATGGGAAAATGGATACCACTGAAGAACAAGAAAGTTTGGGAAAAAGTTGTGGGTCCCACCACCAGGGGCGGGGTGGAACTTCAGGCAGCTTAAACAGGAGCAAGCTGACGCAAGTTAGAAATGGAACAGGGCAAAGCTTCCATGCAGATGAGTAGTGGGATCAAGCCCACGAGTGGCCACTGCACTCCCAGCCTGAGTGAGAGAGGGAGACCCAGTTTCTGCCCGTTGCCTTCCCCAAAATGAGAAGGGTAGGATAATATAATACAGTCTAGGTTCTTGCTATCAGGAATTAGGAAAAGGTTATCCTTCAGCATCCCAGACTGAGTGTTAATACAGATTCCAGTGAGCATAGTGCCTGGAACATGGCAGGTGCTAGATTAATTGGTCATACAAGGGAATGGTAGAAACTGTGCAACATGTTACTGAAGGTTGTGAAAACGAGCTCCTGTCAACTCCTAGAAAGACAAGATTGAGAGAGACTGAAGCTTGCTATCCTTCACAGGTCAGCTGCACTGGAACCTCCTCCAGAGCACTCTCCCACACAGAGCTGTGGTTAGGTACAGTTGCCCATGGATCCATCCATTTTTAATGGCTGTTGCATGACTGAATTCTCACACTCTCCACACTGGAGGGAAAATCTTTCAAAATAGAAAAACCCAGCAAATGGAACAGGATAAGAGTATGCAGTGTCCCCCAAAAGTTTAAGCTATCAAAGCTCCAATCTGCACCAAGACTTTTGGAACGCTGTATATCTTCCCTGTCATCCAGCCAGCTACTGAACCTGCTCCAAAAATGGTTTTTAGTGAGTTTGCAAGAGATGGGCCCATTTTACAGTTTGATACTTTGTTTTTACAAAAACATCTTTGTGTCAGCTTGCTCAGTAATCCACAGAATACTAAGTATATAAGAGAATGACAGAATAATGACTTGTCCTTGTCTTTTTCTACCTGAATTTACCAGACAAAATGATTTCTCAGATCAAGGTCAAATGGTAGCTATCTGAGGGACCTGTTGGATTGGGGAAAAAAAATGTTGCTCTCTGAAATGGGTTAGAAATCTTTAAAAACTCACCAAGGATTGGAATAGTAGAACTATGCAAAAGGCTTAAAACTGATGAGGCCCGAAACCTTTTTGTCTACTACTTTTTATTAAAGGTTTGCTATTAGATGGATAGTTTGAATAAGAACACAAGAATTTTGATGCCTAGACAAAGAATATCCTGTTTTTCTTTTTAAAGGTCATGTAGTAATTTTTTTTATTTTTGCTTTTAAAAAGATATGAAAATGTTGTGATCTTTTCTGTGTGTATGGGCATGATTTCCTGTTGATTTTAAGCACATAAGAAATCTGAGAAAAAAGCCGTCTAGCCGATAGCTGGTCAGACAAAGAATTAAGGACGAGAGCCCTGGGTACAGAAGTTGCTTCATATGATGTTCGCCTGATTGTTTTGTGAAAAGTGCTAAAAGGAGTTTACTCTAGATTTTCTATGGATTGTTTGCAAAATGAACATTTTAGCTGAAAATTTGTAGCAGTGTGCCTTTTGGTGCCTGTGATTAGAAATGTATTGGTAGGGACTGAATCTGTGATATCTTTGAGATTGGGAACTTTAGGGTGAGGAAACTCCCTCCTCCAGTGCACATCAGCACCTTCTCTGCTCTGCAATATATGGTTTTATGAGAGTAGCCCAGAAGTTAAATTGACTTGTCCAGGGTCCCACAGCCATCAGAGCAAGATTTGACTCCTGGTTATGCAAGATGTTCTCTGTCCACTCTTGTCATGCTGCCTCTTTCAGTGATTAGAAAAAAAAATGAGTTCTAAATGAAGGAATTTTTATTGATGCTTGAATAATTTGGGGCTGGCCTAAAAATGCCCTGGAAATTTTTTTAAAGGTTTTTTTTTTGTTTTCTCCTCCTCCTTTATGACATCTCTCGGGAGAATACTTCTTTTGAACTGCTTTGTATAAAATGCGACTTTGTTTTCTGAGTAAGCTTTCTTGTTCTCCTTAGACTTGTGTTCGAGACAGAGCCCTTCGCTCCATTCTGGCTGTTAGAAAAGTTAGCAAAGAAGACGCCCAGAAGGCTGTGGATGAAGTTTTTGAATCCTGCTTTAATGACCATGAGCCTTTTGGAAGGATACCACATAGCAAGAGTGATGCAAAGCATGCCCATCGAGACTTTCAGAACCGAGATCGCTATTACTCAAATGTATGAAGACTGGCAGTCATCTTGTGTTCAGTAATTACGGTGTTCATGGAGAAAATAAGGTTCATAGACTGACATGTTAAAATCAAAATTAACATGTAAGTGTGGATCCACATACAGCAGAGGTAAAGTCCATTTGTTGGTCAGGGAAATGAACAGCCGGGCAGAAATGAAACTGTCTTGGATTTTTGCATATTTTTAAACCTCAAGGCAGAGACTTTTCTTTTTGCCTTTTCAGAGGTTAGTACTTGTAGTATCACCTTCTTATGGCAAATAAATGAGTTTTGAGTATTTTCTATAACCATGGTGGTGGTGGTGTTTTTTGATATATGGGATTATTGAAAAATTTGTTTCAAAACCTTCTGTGAGGTACATTCACTTCTCTGTAGTATGGGTGGGTGACCAGTGGTAGAATTTCCATTTTATTAGTGAAAGAGTAATTATATTATTTTATTGGACTGATTCCCTGTTCCTCCCCATAGCAGCTATTCCAAACCTCTCCTCAGCCTTCCCACACCTCTCTACCTTCACCCTCTCAACCGAGCAGCTCACATCTGACTTTACTGAGAAAATAGGGATCTGTCTGGTGAGCTCCTTCTTTTCAGCTAAAAATCCCTTGATATCACCCATGGGTGGTATTTTCTCATAGATAATTTATTTTCTCCATGTGACTCATGTTCTTGTCCTCCCATAAATCCTACCTGAGAAGGTTAAGGAGATGAAGTGAGGGAAGTCCCTTTACCATGCTGGAATGTCTTGGTGACTTTGTTGATGAAATTTAGTATTTCAGTGTCAGTAATTCAGGGTTTACAAACACTTGAGTGACCTGTTCTATTTAAAGTTTCATCATACAGAGTAAAGTGGTTTTCAGTATAACCAGCTTGAATTATATGTTTTCTTTTTCTTAACAAATTAGCAGATGCTTCTTAATTTTAGGGCTTAAAAATAATGACGTGAATAGATCACTTAAAAAATTAAAAACCCATGACTATCACAATAAAATAATTAAAATGAAATGATGAGGGAGAGTTGGGACCATTTAGAAATTGTCTTCCATCTCCCTCAGGTACTTGTCGAATGAAGCAATACCTGGTGTACCTTAAATGCTTGATAGGTCATAGATTTAGAACTGGGAAGGATCTTGAAGGCCATATTGTCTGATTCCCTCTTCTTTTACAGATGAAGGAAATGAGCCAGAGAAATTGAATGCCTTACCTTTCTTAACTATTTTTCTTTCTGCTTGTATTTATATTTTCAGTGTTTGGAATGGTGTCTGTCCCAAAGCAGATGTTTAATAAATGTCTGTTAACTTGACTTGCCCAAGGTCACCTAGGTAGTAAGTAGCAGAGTCAGGATTCAGACCCCCATACTTTGGCTACATATGCACTGTTTTCCCCATTGTATCACTTTGCCTAATGCCTAACATAATGCGGGTGGGATCTCTCGCCTTCAGTCAGTCAACTCTTGGATTCTGTCTATGGCCTGTCTATGGTCTGAGGTAATTGATAGTTTCTTTAAATCACACATGCTTTGGGGCAACTTCCAACTTGTTGCAATTCAAGTACAGGCAATGCAATGGAATTTTCCAGTTTTACCTTAGAAGTTTCCTATGCAGACAGTCCAGACCACACCACACCATAATGGTGTAGCGTACAGCTTATCTTTGGTTCTTCTCTATATCCTATGTGCTTAGAAGTGTTTTGTATTACTTTATAGAGGGAAAGTAGGATGTGTTCATTTGAGAAACAACTTTTACCATTAAGAACTAGTAGCTAGGGGCGGCTAGGTGGCGCAGTGAATAGAGCACTGACCCTGGAGTCAGGAGGACCTGAGTTCAAATCCAGCCTCAGACCCTTAACACAAAACTAGCCATGTGACCTTGGGCAAGTCACTTAACCCCAACTGCCCTGCATTCCCCCCTCCAAAAAAAAAAGCAAAAAAACAAAAAAGAACTAGTAGCTACCATTTTGGAGGCAGCTAAGTGGCACAGTGAATAGGGTGCTGAGCCTGGAGTCAGGAAGATCTGAGCCAGATCTGGCCTCAGATACTAGCTGTATGACCTTGGGCAAGTCACTTAGCCCTGTTTGCCTCATTTTCTTTATCTGTAAAATGAACTGGATAAGAGAATGGCAAACCACTCCAGCATCTTTGCTAAGAAAACCCCAAATGGGGTCTTGAAGAGTCAGACATGACTGAAATGACTGAACAACAAGTTGCCATTTTACTTAATGGAAGAAAAGAAAGTGTCGGTAAAAGAGGGTTACATGAGGCATGGGAGTCCTTGAGTACTTGACGTGACCACTTGTCAAGTAGCAGGAGATTCCCCCCATTCCGTATCTGCATAGCTGGTGTGTTGATGATCATGAGAATAACAAGAAAATGGGAGAGAACAGACTGGGAGATTGGGGGCCCAGCTCAGAACCTAGCTTCGTGACTTTGTAGAAGTCATAGGGTCCCTTTCAGGTCCAACAGTCGGTGAGTCACCTTCCTAGTTTTGCCCCTGATCTTCTATGCAACTTGCTCAGAAATTGTGAAAGCCCACGACAGGCGCCTCCCTCAGAGGCTGCTTGTCCAGGTTCAGGGTGCCCTGTGGTTCCATGTTCATTCCAAATCTCAATTCTCCCCCCCTCCCCACCACAGCGTGTTTGCTTTTCTTGGTAAGACTTAGTTCAGAGCAAAAGCATTGATGAAATGACATAGTGAGAGCACTAACAAATAAAACATTTTTCACAAATCTGGGGGACTGAGTGTGGAGAAGCACATCCATAGGGAACACATGGCCAGGGAGCACATAGAGAGAGCACGTGGCCAAGACACGTGTGGAAGGGCACATGTGTAGGGAGTACAGATGACAAGGTGCATATGTATAGGGCAGTGAGGTGACACCATTGTGCCTAGAGAGCCAGGCCTGGAGTCAGGCTCATCTTCCTGAGCTCAAATCTGACCTCAGACACTCACTAGCTGTGTGACCCTGGACAAGTCACTTCACTCGGCCTCATTTTTCTCATCTGTAAAATGAGCTGGAGAAGGTAATGGCACAGTTCCGGTGTCTTTGCCCAGAAAATCCCAATTAGGGGTGGCTAGGTGGCATGGTGAATAGAGCACTGACCCTGGCGTCAGGAGGACCTGAGTTCAAATGTGGCCTCGGACACTTAACAGTTAATAGCTGTGTGACCTTGGACAAGTCACTTAACTCTAATTGCCCTGCCTTCCCCCCTCCAAAAAGCAAAAAAAAAAAAAGAAAACCCCAAATGGAGTCATGAAGAGTCAGACGCAACTGAAGGGATGGAACAGCTGTCTGACAACAATGTATAGGACTACATGTAGGGAAAACACACAGCCAAGACACATCTCTGAAAAGACAGCCTGGACTTCTGACAGCGTAGGGCTCCTTATGTCTTCCGATGATACTGCATCATCCTGCTGGACTCCACCAGGCACGGCTCTGTGACACCTGTCGTTTCCGTTGGACAGTTTTCCCGAGACAGTGCTCCAAATGGATGCTCTCTGCTGGATGTGCGGTTTCTGCTAGGGGCTGTTTCATTGGGCAGGCTCTTCTGCTGGAGGCTGCTCTGCCCAGCTCCTGACTTGAGCAGAAATGTTTGGCTTGAGGACTCCATCTGTCATGCTCTTTTAGTTCAAAGCCAGAGGCTTTTAAGAAATGCCCCTTTCACATAAGCAGTTTTATCTTAGCTGTGGAATAACAAGGAGCCTTTTCTAAGGGGAAGAAAAAAGACCTCAGCTTTTTCCCCTTTCTAAGTCAACTGCCTTTTCCCTTATTCAGACCTTTTATCTTCTCAGCCCCAGGTACCCATTCAGAACAAAGAACAGAGACACTTTTGGCTAAGTATCTAGGACCCTCAGCTTAGTCCCCTCTTTTCTCTGGCCTACACTTCTTGGTAACTGGGTTTGGAGTCTATCAGCATTCTCTGTTGCCTCCTAGTCATTTTCATGATCTCCACTGGTCCAGTCACATTTCTGGCTTTTCATATGCTTATGTGCCCACCTAAAAGGGCGTTGGACTCCCACTTACACACTTCCTACTAGGATTTTTTCCCACTGGTCTAAATGAGAGTATTTAGATTTTGAGTCGCTAGAGAGGAATTTCTGTATGTGTTTCTCTTTGGATAAAATCTAGCCGAATTCATTGCACCTCTCTATCCTACATAGATCTTGTATTTTGCTGCTTCTCTCCCCCAGTAAGCTGTGAGTTCTTTGAGGGCAGGGACTTGCTTTGCCCTTCTTTGTTTCTCCATCACTGAGACTGACACATAGTTAACATTTAGTAAATACTTACTGACAACTTTAATGGTAATGCTTCTTCTGTTTGAAGGAGACCGGGGACTATTGCATACTCTTTGTGTTGTAAGCATTTTGTGTTTTATCCAGGAGGCCACAAGGCAACTACAAAAACCATATCTAGTCCAACTCTTGATCAAATACCAGAACCCTAATCCGATGGCTATCTTATTAATCTCTATCAGCTCACTGGTATGATGGTATATTTAAAGAATCCTAGAGAACTGACCAAAATTAATTGGAATAATTAACTTGAGCCAAGTTTCAGGGTATAAAATAAATCCATATCAATCATCGGCATTCATTAATATGTATATATATATATACTACATATGTGTATATATGTGTGTATACACGCACACACACACACACACATATATATATATATATATATATGCACACAACATATATACATACACATATACATATCTCTAACAAAACTCAGAAAGAATAGAGCGAGATATCTGATTCAAAATGCTTGGAGTACTGTCTTCCAAGATTCACCCAAGGATTATATGAATATAATTCTTTGCAGAAATAGATCTAAATAAATTGGAGAAATGCTACTTATTCATAGGTAGGTCAAACCAATAAAATAAAATGGAAATACTACCTGAATTAATTTACTTATTCATAGCTGTGCCAATCAAACTCTCAAAAGAATTGTCTATAGAGCTAAAAAAAAATGACCAAACTCATGTGGAGGAAAAAAGGTGAAGAATCTTAAGGGGTCCTGTTGAAAAAGTGGAAAGAAAAGGAGTCTGTTGTTGTCAGATGTTGAACTGTACAACAAAGTAGTAATTATTAAAGCATTTTGGTACTAGTTAAAAAGAAGAGGTCAGTGTTCAAGATTAGGTAAACAGCATAGAGAATAAAATGAACACAGTAGCATAACATTTAATAAACTCAAAAGACCCTGATTAGTGGGGGTAAGAACTCACTACCTCATAAAAATCTGTGGGATTTTGTCAGACAGCAGTCTGACAAAAATTAGGTTTGGACCAACACTTCACATCGTATGCCAAGCTGAACTCCAAATGGATTCTTGACCTATATATGAAAGGTCGCATAAATTAGAGGAGCAAAGAAGAAATTACCTTTTAGATCTAACAATAGGGGAAGAATTAATGGCTAAACAGGTGATCACACAAGACAAAATGGACAATTATATAAAATTAAAAAGTTTTCTCACAAATATAATGTAAGAATTAAAAGGAAAAAAAGTAACTGGGAAACAATCTTTGCAGCAAGTTTCTCTGACAAAGGTCTAAGTTCCAAGATGTATAAGGAACTGATTCAAATTTAAAAGACTGAAAACTATTCTCCAATAGAAAAATGGTCAAAGGATAGGAATAGGGAGTTTTCAAAGGAAGAAATCCGAGCCATCCACAACCATGTGAAAAAAATTGTAAATCACTAATAATTATAGAAATGCAAATTGAGATAACAGGTTACACTTCCCACCTATCAGATTGGCAAAGATGGCAAAGTGGAAGATGACAAATGGTGGTGGTGCTGTGGGAAAAATAGGTACGGTTTTGTGCTGTTTGTGAATGGGTTCATCCTTTTCTTTCCCATTATGTATGAATTTATTTTAAACTTAAATACAAAATAAGAAAAGAAAAAAAAAACATTGCCAGTACACAGCAGACAATGAGAGGATTTATATGAAGCAATAAATTTCCATTTCAAGAAAACCTATATGGAGCCAAGATGGCGGCGTAGCAGCAGCAACATATCGCAGCTGTCACATAGCCACCCCAAAATACCCATAAAACAGGACTCTAAACCAATCCTAGAACTCCAGAACGCACACAAAGATACTTCCCACTAAAGTCAGCTCAGCTACGAGGAACCATATCAGCACTGCGAACCGAAACCAGCCTGGCCTGAAGCCG
>CM053581.1:380098630-380115037 GCA_028627135.1 Pseudochirops cupreus | reverse complement strand
AATGATGCAAACTATAATAAAATTAAAAAAAAGATAAAAAAAAAGAAAACCTATATAAGTACTACACATTATTTTCAGAGCTTCCCAGCTTTTCTTTGCTTCCTTGTCCGTTTTCTTTTGTCCTCTGCTGTGTACTTTTTACTTTATTTCCATCTCTTCCTTTCTCCCCAAGAAGTCTATAATTAGGTGTGGGTATATATACGTGTGTGTTTATATTTATATGTATATACATGTATGTATGTATGTATAAACACATACACACACTCATATATATACATATATATGTATATACACATACACACATTTACATATACATAGGTATCATAAACATATATACTCAAACATATATGTAAGATCACATTATGTTTATTTATTGCTTATATGTACTTGTCATCTGTTTCTTTGTAGGTAGATAACATCTTCCTTTATAGGTCCAAGTCTTTCCGTATTTTTCTAAATCTACCAGCTCATCATTTTTCTATACTATGACAATATTCAGCCCCAATCACATTTTTTCTGGGAGATTGTCTGTGAGAGTTCCCCCTTTCTCCCCAATTTTTCTGTCTTCTCTCTATTCTTGGCTACATAGGTTTTATTTATACAGGAACATTTTAATTTTTAAAATAATCACAATTATCCATTTCTTCAGCACTGCTCTCACCTTATAATATGGTTTAAGGTCTGATACTACTGAATCTGTTTCCTTCACATCTTTTTCTCCTTGTTTCCTTGAATTTCTTGGTCCTCTGCTCTTCCAAATGAACCATGTTATTATTCTGACTCACTAAGATAGTTTTTAGCAATTTAATTGGGATGGTATTACATATATAGATTAGTTAGGTGAAATTGTAATTTTAAAAGTTATATTTAGCTTTACCTACACATGCACCATAAATATTACTTTAACTATTTAGATATAAAGGTGTTTTGTGTTTAGTACATCTGTTCTTGAAAGCAGTTTCAGACTAGGACCAGAAAGGTACCAAAACCACGTGTTATTTGATGCAGATATATTACTCCAAGGTCTATACTAAAAAAAAAAAAAGAGAGAGAAAAAGGATCTATATGTACAAAAATATTTATAGCATTTCTTTTCATGGTGGCCCCAAACTGGAAACTAAGGGCATATCTTCCTACTGAGTAATTGTTTAACAAACTGTAGCATAGGGCTATAATGTGTGTGTATATATATACATATACATACATATATATATTAGGCTATATTGTGCCATAGGAAGTGGTGAAATGGACAATTTTAGAGATAACTGGGAAGACTTGAATTAATAGAGAGCAAAGTAAGTTGTTATTGTTTAATTGTCCAGTCATGTCTGATTCTTTGTGACTCTGTGGACCAACTGTCCATGGGGTTTTCTTGGTTTGTCATTTCCCCTTCCAGTGGATCACCATTTGATCACCGGCACTCTCCACTATGAACTGTCCATCTTGGGTAACCTTACACAGCATAGCTCGTAGTTTCATTGAGCTATGCAAGTTCCTGTGCTGCAAGGCAGTGATTCAGGAGGGGACAGACCCTTTATATATTGGTAACATTATAGAGAAAAACATCTTTGAAAAACTTTAGAACTCAGATCATCACAATGATAAACTGCCAATCCAAAAAAAAAAAAAAGAATTTGAAACATGTCATCCATCCCCTGATAGGTGAGGAACTTAAAATGCAGAAATTTACATTTTCAACATGGCCAATATGGAAATTTGCCTTGCTGGATTGTAGAGATATATGGGTTAAGGCGTTTGGCTTTCAGTTTTTTTTTTAAATTTAAATTGTCAAAATTTATTCAATGGGGAAGAGTAGCAGAAGGGACAGAGTAGTTAACAAAAATTTGTTGCCTGAAAAAATAAAAATAATTTATTATTATTTAAAAAACCACTCATCAGGCAGCTCTCCAGACTCTGCTTGACGACCTCCAAGGAGGGAGACCTGTTAGCTCCTGAGGCAGCCTGTTCCACTGTGGGACAGCTCTAACTGTCTGGAAGTTTTTCCTTATATCAAGCCTATGTTGACTCCGTTTTCTGGGGCTAAATGGCACAAGTCTAATTCTTCCTTCCAATGTCAACCTTTCAGATTCTTGAAGAAACACCTCATCCCCGTCCCACCTCCTCCCCAGGCTTCCTTCTCCAGGTTAAATATGACCAATTCTTTCAACTGATCCTCATAAGACATGGACTCCAGACCTTTCACCATGCTGATTGCTTTCCTCTCGATGCTACAGTGTATTGATGTCAAGGGATTCTGAAGCAGTTATAAACAACAGGAATGTGATGGACACTATCTACACAAAGCTTTTCTTGGTCCTCCCAGCTGCTAGTGCCTTCTCTTCAAAATAATTTTTATCTATTTTGTATCTGACTGTATGTGCGTGTTGTCCCCCAGCTAGATTATAAGTTCCTTGAGGGCAGGGGCTATTTATTTCACTTTTATTTTTGTATCTTTAACACCTAGCAAAGTGCCTGGCACATGGGGAGTGACCAAGAAAAGCTTTTAATTAAACTGATGACACCCAAGGAGCCATTTTGGGCTAATATTTGTTTATATTTCTTTAATATCCGAGGGCTTAAAAAGCTCTTTTCCTCTAAATAACCGTGTGAAGGAGGTGGAACAAATGGTGATACACCATTTGGCAGATGAAGGAATGAGACTTAGAGGTGAAATGTTGGAGCTGGGATTTGAACGCACATCTTTTACCATTGCGATTTTTCCCTTAGAACCTGCTGCTGCAATAATAGCAAACCTTTAAGCTTTAAACATAAGACCAAACTGAGATGTCAGCATGTTGCTCTTTGAGAACTCCTTAAAATTCCATTCTTGGGGAAGACAAAGACTGTGTTAGTGAGACTTCTTTGATATAGTTTGGCCTTTCTTTTTTTGGTCAAAAACCAGGCCTTGTTCTGGGGCCACATTTTGCTACCATAGAATGAGGCCACAGAAACGGAGAGCACTGGAGGAAGATGTCATTGTGTTTCAGACGCACATATGTTTTTCCTCTTTGACCAAATGCTCATACCTTTTGAAAGATTAAAAACTGTCCTTGAAAAATTCTAGACACTCTCAGAATTCATTTGTACGAAACCAGGTCCTGTCCTCCGGGCCTCATAATGAAGTCAGAAATAGAAATAAGCAGGAAAGAGAAAGGGAGAAAAAGGAAGTTTGTCAGGAGCATGCAGTATGCTTGGACCTGGCCTTACAGAAAAGCTTAATATTTGTCAAAGTAAACTGAAAGTCCCTTGTATTCAGAAGGAGTGAATTCTGCCCAGAGTCAGGAGGCCTGGGTTTGAATTCTGGCTCTGTCTTATTAGCTGCTGGGCTATGGGTGTATTATCTCACCTCTCTGCTTTTCAGGTTCCCCATCTGGAAAATGGGAGCAATGATATTTCCACAAATCTGTCTTGCAGGGTTGTTTGGTGGAATGTACATTGTAAATCTTAAAGTGCTATAAGAATGAGTTATTTTTTTTTTATTATCAATATCAGTAAACATTCGTTTAATTTCCATGGGGTACTCTGCCCTTTAGTGTGTGCAGTGAATCAAAACAGATAGGTTCCTGAATTTTTGGTTGTAAATCTCAACCCCCTTGTGTATAAAGTTCCCCCTGGTCCTGCCTGGGAGTGGGCCAAATTGCTCTGATCTGTGTGTGGTGGGTTGGTACTGGTGTCTCAGTGAGGCCTCTGAAAAAAAGGGGGACTTTATCTGAGTAGCTCACAGGGGTTAACTGTTAAGCAGGTCCCACAAGCAGTGCTTATGCCCAGGTTCTGGGGGTAGGTCAGCAGTGTGTTGGCTTTCTGGATGTGAGGAGTGAAACAAGAAAATAGATATATCTAAGGTACGCCTACCCCCCAAAAAACATACAAACAAACAAAAAAGCCAACCTTGAGCTTTCAGATAGGTTTGAGTTTCTGTATACAGGAATCTATTTCTAGATTAATTTGCTGAATGTGATCAGTTCCTATCTTCCTTCCAGCTTTAGCATTTGTGTGTCTTATTCTTCTGAATGAACTTCAGGCCCGGACAGCTCCTGCCCTCTAGCAATGTCTCCTGTTTGGGAAACAGCTGTGTTGGTTTGGTTGTGGACAATGAGAAGGGGGAACAGAATTGTAGACCCTTTCTAGGACCTAAAGTTTGATGGCTTGGCAGTAATATTTTGTTTCAGTTTCTTCCCAGAGGTCCTCCTCTCATTTCCTGCCCCAGGCAGAAGTGATCAACATTTTTATGCTTGCTTAATGAACAGTTCTTTCTTCCACACAACCAAACTACAGTCTAGTTATACTTGATAGACTCCATTATTACCCATAACGGTCTTTACATGAGTCACAGTCATGAATAAAGAACATAGCATAAATAATTTAATACACATCAATGTCAATTCAGTTCTTCCTTCTTTTGAATGCAAACTCAAGTCTGTAGGACTTTGTGGAGCAAAAGTATTGTAAAAACATGTAAATGCTTAATTTTCATTTTACTCTTGGCCCTTACTCCCTCTTGTACCTATATTTTTACAAGTGAAGGAAGGGAAGAAGGAATAGTAAAGAAGGAAGAGGTAGATTAAGGATGCCTTTGTAAAACTGTAGGATGGTAAATTAGGGAGAATTAATTTTTTTTTTGCTTTTTTTTTGGAGGGGGGAAGGCAGGGCAATTGGGGTTAAGTGACTTACCCAAGGTCACACAGCTAGTGTTAAGTGTCTAAGGACAGATTCGAACTCAGGTTCTCCTGACTCCAGGGCTGGTGCTCTATTCACTGCACCACCTAGCCACCCCTGGGAGAATGATCATTGGTCATAATAGCTACCCCTACATAAAGCCTGTGATCCTGTCCTGCAGGGTATATTGATGGTAGTATGATACAGTGGAAAGAACTTTGGAGTTGGAGTCAGAAGACATGGGTTTGAAGTTTAGTTTTGCTACTTATTCTCTGGACAGCTAGGTGGTGTAGTGGATAGAAGATCTGAGTTCAAATCCAGCTGCAGACACTTAATAGCTGTGTGACCCTGGACAAGTCACTTAACCCTGTTTGTCTCAGTTTCCTCATCTGTAATATGAACTGGAGAACAACGGCAACAACGACACTTATTCTGTAACTGGGTTCTAACGCAATCTCCCTATTACTGGAAGTTATGCCCCTCTTTGTGCGGCCCAAGGATGTGTTAGCTTTTTTGCCACCACATCATACCGATGATTCACATTGAACTTGTATCCCACTAACTCCCTCAGATATTTCTCAGTCAAACTATTGTCCAACTAAATGAGATAATATTGTAGAGTGTTTATCATGATGCCTCAGACATAGTAGGTATTTAATAAGTGTTTACTTCCTCCCTCCCCCATCAGGTTCCCCCACATGCTGTACTTATAAAGTTGATTTTTTTTAACGCAAGTATAATATTTTACATTTTTCCCCTAGTGAATTTAATTCCATAGGATCATAACTCTTGGACTAAAAGGACATCTAGTTCTGATCTTACAGATGAGGAAACTGAGGCCCAGGGGTAGTAAATGACCTGTGGTCTTAGGCAAGTTACTTAACCTCTCTGGTAGTCATTTCCCTTATCTGTAAAATGGAGACGTTGGACCACTATGTATGTGGTCTCTAAGCGACCTTCCAGGTCACAGCTCACAGACTCTTGAAAGGGCATACAAAAACATTAATTAGTTTTGCAGCAATTTCTAAATGCTTAAGGTACATACTACAGTGTTGATGACAAAAATATTTATATAAATGTAAATGATTTAAAAAGATAATTTCTGTGCTACTATTAACACATTTCATTAAATGAGGAAATTCTTTCTATTATATATGATGATATACTTGAGGGCATTTTAAGAAAATGAGGGATGCTCCCCTAGTAATAAAGTTAGGATATGAGTTCAATTAAAGATCATGAACCTTAAAGATCAAATAGTTAGACTTAATTGCATTAGCCACATTAATATGAACCAGCAGAGTTATTTGCAAGACTCAAGAAGAAGTTATTATTCTTCATTAGAGTAAGATAAATGGGCCACCTTGGGACTTAGAATTGGGCTTCCCTTTATGACAACACATTGGAAGTTGAATCCTCTGTGGTGAAGGAAATCTTTCAGCCAAGGTTCACCAAACCTGTCTTGATTAATTTTTTGAAAAGCCCACGATGAGCTTTACTAATTATGTTTTCACGGAGTGATGATTAGTTTCACATTGTTGAGCAACCTGCATATTGCCACTTCAGGCTCCAATGGACCAAAGTGGTTTAAAAAGGCCTGATGGAAATGAACTATGAACAAAACTCTAAATATGAGCTAAAGTTGTCATCTCAGCCTCCATCTTTGTATGCTTTTAATGGTGGGCTGTTTGAGGTGTTGGACATGAAATGTCTTGGTGATAATCCTCAAAATAACCTTGAAAGCTAAGGTACTTGACAAGTATTAATTCTTTTTTTTTTTTTTTTGTTACCAATAAAGGAGACCAAAACATAGAGCGATCTTGTAATTCTCTACAGGTCACACAGCAAAATCAGTGTCAGACTAGTGAGACCGAATACCTCTTTTCTCCCTTTTTTTCTTATCTCCACATTTAGCATTTTAGAGGTTATAGAGTTTTGAAACAGAACTTTTCATAAATAACTGAGTCTATGTCCAGCATCAAGAAAGATTTTTTTTTGTTGTTATTATGAACTTGACAAACACAAACTGGAACATTTCCATATACAAAGAAGAAAAGAAAGGATTATATACGTAACCACAATTTCTCTTGTGTACACTTTATATTTTTTGGAAAACTGCATTATAAATTCAATGTTAGTTTCAGTGCTATCCTCCTTGTCTGTGACTCCCTTTGAACTTCTTTCTATTCTTTTCTGGTCAATTTAAAAATGTTTTAATGACACTTTTCTTTTTTCCTTTGAAATCATCATCACTAATCTCTTCTGTGTCCCTAATTCACTCTTTTTTTACCCCCCCAAAACCCTTACAATCCTTTGCTGAAAATAAACATAGTTATGCAAAACAAATCCACACTCTGATCGTGTCTGAAAATGTTAGTCCCTTTCGGTGCTTCTTGTCTGTTGCCTCTCTGTCAGGATATTGGTAGTGCACTTTGTCATTAGTACCCTGGAGTTGTGGTTGCTTATTACACCGATCATAGTTCTTGTTTTTCTAAATTGTTTTTCTTTACAGTGTGATAATGTCTGTTTAAATTGTTTTCTGGGTCTGTTTACTCCACATTGCATTAGTTTATAAAAGTTATCCAAAGTTTCTTTAAATGCATCCTTTTGGTCATCTCTTAGGGCACAATAATATTCCATTATATGCATATGCTGTGATTTGTTCAGCTACTTCCTGATAGACGTATCTTTGCTACAACAAAAAAGTACTGCTACGATTTTTGAACCTATTGAGTTGTTCCCTCTTTGATCTCCTTGGGTTGTGGGCTTAGTGGTAGTATTTCTGGGTTAAAAGGTTGTGATTATTTTCAATGTAGTTACAAATTGCCTTCCAGAATGGTTGGGCCAATCCGTAGCGACGCCTACGATGCCTTTATGTGCCTGTCTTCCAACATCCCCTCCAATAATTATAATTTCCTTTTTTGTCATCATCGGTGATCAAGGAAACTTTGCCTGTACGTAATTGTGATAGGTTATTTCCTTCTAGGCTTCTCTAATTTGTTTATGGAATGACTTCTGTATCTAGACCGCTCACTCTTTTTAATTTCTGTAGAGATTCTTGACGTTTTGTTTCTCTAGATGAATTTTGTTATTATATTTTCTAGCTCTATAAAATAACTTCTTAGTAGTCTATTGGTATGGTACTGAATAAGTAGGTAGTATTATCTTTTTTATTATATATGCATAGTCTGCCCTTGAGCAATTTATAGCTCTCCAATTATCTAGGTTTTTATTTCTCTAAAGAGTATTTTGTAGTAATAATAATAATAGCTGGAATTTAGATAGCTTTTCAAGCTAGTGTACATATGGAATTGTTTGGTTTCCTTGTGATTTTTCACACTATCATCTTCACCAGAAGTCCCTAGTCACCTCATTTTATTTGAAATTAAGTGGCTTGGCCAACAATCACAAACTAGGTAGTAGCCAGAGACAGGATCAGAACTCATCTTCCATTAGCTACAGGGTGTCCCTAGAGTCTGGACACATAGGCCATCTCATTAACTATGCATATTTTCAAGAAATGAAATGAATGAAATTTTCAACAACATTTTCTTTAATTAGCATAAATGAGATTTCATAGGAAGACATAGGAGACGCATAGGAAATATCATTAAATTAATTAAATTAAATTAATCTCATTAATATGGAAACCAGTCCCCAGTAACTAATGAAAGCTTTTATTCCATATGAGATTATCATGGCTAAATTTATGCTAATTAAATAAAATGTTGTTGAAAATTTCATTCATTTCATTTCTTGAAAATATGCAGAGTTAGTGAGATTGCCTCTGTGTCCAGACTTTAGGGACACCCTGTAGTTTACTTACGAAAGGCAACATAGAATGGGTGCTGGATTTGGAATCAAAGTACCTGAGTCTGAATCTTTCCTCTGCTCAGGACAGATGCGACCTTTCCCAAGTTCCTTGACTTTCCCAAGCCTCCACTGCCTCATTTACAAAATGAGGGAGGTGGAATAGTCTCTTCTGGCTCTAAATCTATGATCTGAGAACTCTTTCCATTGCATTTAGGTTCTCTAACTACTAGAGTAATCTGTATTTCCTCTGTCTCTTTTTTTTTCCAAAATTTTATTTTAGACTCAAATGCCAGAACACAAATAGAGAATTAAAAAAAAAACACCAAAAACATATCATAAAATTAAATATTGGAATTTAAATACAAAGCTAGAAAGAAATAAAGGCATGTCATGTGCATGGCAGAACACGAGAGGATTCAAAACATGTAACAATAAATTTTCATTTCCAGAAAACCTGTATGATAAATAATACTCGTGTTGAGAATTGTCCATCTTTTCTTTGCTTCCTTGTGAGTTTTGTTCTCTGTTGTGCACTTTTTACTTTGTTCTTTTTTCCCCTCCCCGCCGAAGGCCACAATAAAGTTTAAATATGTTTCTCCATAGCTATAGATATATACATCTATCCATACATATATAGACATATACATTCCCAAACCTATTCTACTCTTAATCTTTGTTTTTATGTATATGCATATCTTGTTTCCTATCCCTCTTGCCTCCTCTTCTTTGTTTTTAGTTACTACCTTGCCCTCCTATGACTTGTCTACCCCCTTCCAAGGATCCCTCCCCTATCCTCCCATTCCCATAAATCTAAACACCCCTCTATAACCCTATTTACCTATTCTCTCACCCTCCCCTCTAAAGATCCCTCTCTTGTCCTCTCCCCGCTTCCTATGCCCCTACCATTTTATTCTGAATTTAGAAGACTTCTATACTCTTCTAAATATGTATATATTATTTCCTCTTACACCCGTTCCCAGTGAAAGTAGGTTACCAGAACTACCAGCGCTCCTCCCCCATCTAACTCCTATGTATCAATTCTTCCTTTTGCACCTCATTTGTATAAAATAATTGCCCTTTTTAACCATTTCTAAATGGTTTTACTTTATAAATTCATATCATGCCCAGATTTTCTACAATCTTTCTTATGAACTACCCAATTATTAATAAGAATCTTAGACATAGATTTTACATTTTACATAGATAAAAAGTAAACAGTCTGTCCTTATGGATCTCTTATAATCAGTCTTTGTTGTGAACCTTATATTTATGTTGGTTCTTGTATGTCAGATTGTCTAATAAGTTCAGGTTTTTTTTTAAACAAAGTTTGGAAAATCTGAAAGTTTATCAACTGTCTTTTTTTTTCCATTCAAGATAATAGTTAACTTTGCAGGGTATGATATTTTTGGCTGGAGCCCCAGTTCTTTTGCCCTTCAGTATGATGTGTTCCAAGACCTGCGGTCCTTTAATGTTTCCGCTGCTAGGCCTCGTGTAATTCTAACTGTGGCACCATCATATTTAAATTGTTTTAATCTTAATGCTTTTAATAATTTTTCCTTGAGCTGGGGATTTCAGAATTTGACTATGATATTTCTACGAATTTTCCTCATAGGATCTCTTTTAAGTGGTGATCGATGGATTTTTTTCTGTTTCTACTTTCCCCGCTTGTTCTAATGCTTCAGGACGATTTTCTTTAATAATTTTTTGTATTATTGTATCAAGATTCTTTTCTTGATCCTAACTTTCAGTTAGTCCAATTATTTTTATGTTTTTTCTTCTTGATCTATTTTCCAAATCTGTTGTTTTTTCTTATAAGATGTTTCACTTTCTCTTCTATTTTTTCATTATTCATATTTTGTTTAATCATTTCCTGATCTCTCATAACTTCACTGGCTTCACTTTGCCCAAATCTAATTTTCAACGTGTCATTTTCTTCCTTAAGATTCTGGATCTCCTTTTCTACTTGGTTGACTTTCCTTTCATACCCTCCCTGTTTTTCTTGGATTATTCTTATTTTCTTTTTTAGTTTTTCCTCCATCTCTGTCATTTGATTTTTAAAGTCTTTTTTAGGTCTTCTATAAATTCTTTTTGGGCAGGTGACCATTTAACATTTCTCTTTGGGGGTTTCTTTACCTCAGCTTCCTCCTCTGACGATGAACGCCGGTCATCTCTATTCCCATAGTAGGTTTTATAGTTGGAGTCTTTTTCTTTTGCCTGTGCATTTTTTTTGGGGGGGTGATAGCTTGCTTATGTGCAATCACCTCTAGCCCTGGGGTATGGGGAATGGTGCCTCTTGTTCTGGATCGTCAGTTCTTCCCTTTAACCTGAAACCAAAGCCAAACTTCCGGCCTCTTGTATGTACCCACAACCAGGGTTTTTCTGTCCCAGGGCTTCTGCACTCACCAGGCATCTGCTGGTTCCTTCTCACCCTGCCGCTCTTTGCAGCACAGCTGGGTCTGGAATTCCTGGTCAGCAGAGGTTCCCTCAATCTTCCCCGGGCTCCAAGGCCCAACTCCCCTCACTATCCCAGGGGTAAAAGTTCTGGTGGCTCGGACCAAGGCAGCCTCGGGGGGGACTTCCCACTTGTTGTTTAAGAAGCTACCTGCTCGCTGTAAAGCAGAACCCAGCCCGGAGGTGTTTACTCTTCACGGGCACCAAACCTGGTCATGGGATTTTTCTTCTGATCATCTCAAATTGTCCCAAGAAGACCCCGGTTATGCCCCTGTTCCTATTTATCTCCATCCACACTTTGTTCATCCTAAGGTGCTATTTTAACTCTTTTATGGGAGAAGATCTTGAGACATTGGAATTTTCTGATCTACTCCGCCATCTTCCCAGAATCCTCTCCAGTTTCCTCTGTTTTTAATGAGTTGCTCTTGATCTCTCTGCCTTTCCTCTGTTGATTACTTCCAGTTTATCCTGGCTTAGACTAAGAGATCCTTGAAGGCAGGGACTATCTGTTGCCTTTGTATTCCCAGTGCTTAAATGTTCATGGAGTGACCGTTCTTCCTTGTGGTTCCCTCTGGATCTCCAATATTCACGGCAGTACTTTGTGTTTTCATTGTAGTTAGAAAATCCCCGTACTTATGAACAGTGCCATCTGTTGCTTCAAAAAAGGAACTAATTCAAAGAATTTGTCATTAAATAATCTGCTAATTATGGAACTTTTCCTTTAAGAATATATTAAATCTCTTATCTTACCAACCCCATTTATCCAAAGTTTTACTACATAGGATAAGGTTTAACATTTTGCAGCGTCTTTTTTGCAGGCACAAAGAGTGAGAGGAGTAAAAAACATAAAAAGGCAGAAATATGGTTTTCTTTTATTTATTACTTTGGCTAGACGAACACCAAGGCATCACCAGACAAAGTACTTCAATTGTGAAACTCGAAGATACTGGTGGAAATAAATGTTACGTGAAATGACGTTATAGGAATCTGAAGATCTTCCCTGCCCCTCGGCCCTTTGCTAAAGTGGCTTAAGTGACTCAGAATCTTCCCAGATTTGAAAGTATACTCTGCCCCCTAATAGGCTGAATGTGGTCACATGGAGCCTGTGGGAGGAGGCTTGTTTTTCGGGAATTCCTGTGCCTTATTACTTTGTGATTGGGCAGTGGGTCAAGAGGGCTGTGACATTCTCAGATCCAGGAGCAGGCTATATATATACACGCCCTGATGTGAGGTTTTGCTTTGGGACTCACTTTGAGAAGAGTTGTGTGATTTGGCCAGATGAGACTCTGGGTAGCCGTTGAACCTCCCGGCTTTGAAAAACCCAGATGTTGATGCTTCCCTCTCTGGTAACTGAAGAGGTAACTGATGTAATGGTCAGACGGTTTGGAAGCCCGTGGGCTGATCTGTTTTTCTGTTTATTTGTAACTCGTGTTTGTAACTTGTGTTTGTAACTTGTGTTTGCATTTTCTGAAGTTCAGGGTGCTGACTTTTCCCCCTGAACTAGGTAAATGATATATGATTGATTAAAGTGAGACTGTTAACCCATTTTGAGTTGCTTTCCTTTAGAAAAGCAGATCTAAGAACCTGTGCTAGCAGAACCCTGGGTATGCTAGGGTGCTTGCTGATACAAATGAAGAGTAAATTATATCTATAATTAATAAAATGGAAATCTACACAGCTGGCTAATATGTACATAAATTCCCTTTTGAAAATATTTTAGTGTTTCAAGGCCAAAAATATGTGGCTCTTTGATGGGACATTACAAATCAATAAACATTTGTGTGAGATGAAAGAGTTCAGAGTCTGAATCAAAGGTCAGAAAAGGTCTTTATTCTTTATCAAGAGAAAGGACCCTGCCCCCGCCACCCAACATGACATCTGCAGGGAGAGGGCAACAGGTAGAAGGCAGCCCATGGTTATATAATCTTCTGATGCAGAAACCCAGCCCCCCCAACTGGCCTTCACTCCTATTGGTAGAGTGGCTGACCCACAGCTGAGAGTGGAAGACAAAGGACCCGGAAATATGTGGGTGTCCAATGAAAGCAGTCTTAACCTTATTTGGCATATCTTGTGCTGAGTTGGCTCTGGGGGAGGGTCTCCATTGCTCCAAGCCCCATATTGCTGGAAGGTCAGGTGATTTCTAAACAGGCCTAGAGAATATTGAAGCCATTTTAGATTTGATTTTTCAGAATGGGGAAACTTCACTATAAATTATCCCTCACACATTCAATACCTACTATGTGCCAGATGCTGTGACTTACCTCTTGGCAAGCTTAAAGGAAGGGCTGGGAGCTGGGAAACAAAGGTATAATCACCATTGTATGTTCTTTTTTAGCAATCTAAGGAATCATATGATTGAATAAAGTAGAATTTTAATCTATAGAATTTCACTCATCAAAGCAGATTGTTTAAAAGATAATATACTGTGATGCAAAGATATTAAACAAATTATTAGTCAAGAGGCAATGGCAATATATTCAATAGGTTATATTATGACCATGTTGTCTCCCTAATAAAACATAAAATCCTTGAAGGCATGGACTATTTCATTTTTATTTTAATATTTCCAGCGCCTGGTATAGTGCCCATCACATTGTAAATGCTTAATAAATGCTTGTGGATGAATTGATTAATTAATTGGCTGTGTTAAGTTTATAACAGAAATGCAGGGGGTGCTTTAACTTATAGTTTAGGAAGGCTATAAATATAATTGACCATATTAACATTGATAATAAAAACTAATGATTGTATCAATAAATGCAAAACTTTGGACAAAATGTACTGATCTATATTAAAATACTAAAAAGCATATGAATAAATGGTCTTTTCTTTAATATGATAAATCATTTCTATCTAAAGCCAAGAGCTAGAATTATTTGTAATGGATAAACACCATAAGCCCGGGATGGGCAACCTGCAACCTTGAGGCCACATGTGGCTCTCTAGGTCTTCAAGTGCAGCCTTTTGACTGAATCCAAGGAAACAGATTTGTTCTGTGAAATTTGAATTCGGTCAAAGGGCCACACTTGAGGACCTAGGGGGCCACATGGGGCCTTCAGGCTTCAGGTTCCCCACCCCTGCATAGCCTTTCCAATAAGATCAGTGGTAAAGCAATAGACAGTTGTTATTTTTAAAAAATGTGGTTTTGATGTGCTAGCTATAGAAACAGAACAGGCATAGACAAAGAGGAAACATAATCATCTGTATTTGCACATAATACAATGACTTACTTAAAATTGCCCAGAGTCAACTAAAAAATTTAATTGAAATGTAACACTCCCTTTGCGGTGCTCCCCTAAATTGCACTCACACTCATGGGTTGGGTACCCAGAGTGTGGCTACAACCTTGGGGCTTTACTCATAACATTACAGCTTATAAGCCCTACCAGTGTGTTTTCCATTAGCAATCAGCCAGTAGACAGAATTATCTCTTAGCAAAGGTATTTACTAAAATGGTAGAGGAATGACAGTAGCTATAAAAAGGCTAAGGAACACTCTCCCACAGATGTCCATTGTGTCCATGGGAAGACTGGACTTAAACAGAGTACAGTGGCAGTGAGGCAAACGTGTAGGATACATGTGTGGCAAAGGCAACTCACAATTTCTAGTCCTGCAGGGCCTCCCTCTTTTCATAGAGTCCAGCTCTCTTTGGATGCTGTGTCCCTGCTGGATGGGTGGCTTGACTGAGCCAAATGTGACCTATGAATATCATTGCATATTATTATACAATAAGAAATAATGAAAATGAAAAATTAAGAGAATATTGGGAAGACATGAATTGATATACAGGGAAATCAACAGAACTAGGAGAATTTACATGATGTCCACAATATTGGAAAGCAATGATGTGAAACTCCAATAGAAATGGAGGCTACTAAACTGTACACAAGTATCCTTGTGGGCTACATATTGACTTAGAAAACCATGTATTAACATTATCTATGTTTTATTGTATTTTTGTTTATTTTGTTAAATATTTCTGAATTAAATTTTAATTGGTTTGGCTGCACTCAGGAGTATTGTGGGGCTGCATGCCCTAGAGAAACTGTGTGTTGGACACCTCTCATATAAAGGATAACAGCATTCAAAGATTAATGCAATCGTCATTCATAACCTAAGATTTCTATCTCTTGGTATAAGCATAACAGAAATGGTACAGAATGGTGAATATGATGAAACCATACATCTTTATGGATGGGCTACACATTGACTTTTGCGTTTATTATAATAACTCTATTTGGTGACGAGCAATACCATAGCATTTTTGTTTTTCCTTAAATGTTTTATTGATGCTCCTTCCCCCCACAACATCATCATGCAGATATTGTATTGAAAATCTGAGTTGTTTGAAAAACCAGGAAGCAGTAGAGGGCACTCATGTATCACTGATAGGCCTTTGGAAGCCTTTAGCGTTCCCTATAGCTCTTTGCAGATCAGGCTTTATTAAAATATTTATTTTAATCAACTCTGCATCACAGTAATGTTAAAGTAGATTAGAAATTAAATGCATTTCCAGAGCATTTGTTCAATGCTTGCATTGTCCTAAATAGCGTGTTTATTTTCCAGAAGATCCACGGCTGAGAAAGGCAGTTTAACCTATTTTATTGTCTAGAAGCTCTATAGAATGTGTGAATACTTGGGTATCTGCAACTCTGTGAGCTTTAGTGACTAGTTGCCTACTACTAATTTAGAAAGATGGCGGCCTGGTGTGTGAAAGGGGTAGATCTTTGTGGTTTAGAAGTGAGATATAGTTACAGGGATAAGAATAGGGTAGGTTGGCATTGATGAAAATGAGATTAGTCGGACTGATTAACCACCTTGAAGTGGGGTTATCCAATATCCTGTGTGTGTTGTGGTTCCATCCCCAAGTAGGAGGTATCCAGATGGACCATGTGAAATACATTCTAATCACACACATCTGGGGTATCCTTTAGTTGGGTGAGAATTAGGATGGTTCAGGTTCTGATGATCATCCCTTACAACAAACATTGATTGAGTGTTTATTTTGCTCAAGTCACTGTGATAGATGTTAGAATAAAAGCAAGTGGGGAGTGCTTCATTTATTGTGTTTGTATCTCTAGTGCTTAGCACAATGCTGTATGCATAGTAGGGCTTAAAAAATTGCTTACTGATTGATTGATTGATGGCTGTGGCAGATTAAAAAAGTCACAAGACAGAGCTCTTTTTTAAAATTTTATTGTTTAATTTACATACTGTTAGTTTACAACATTCAGTTCCACAGGTTTTTGAGTTCCAAATTTCCCCACCATGGAGGCTTGCGATCCAGTCTAGGTTCTACATATCCCTTCACATGAAACATTAGTCAAGTTGTAAAGAAGAATTATAACCAATGGGATGAATAATGAGGAAGAAGAAACAAAACAAAACAAAACAAAATGAAAAAGAGAGAGGGCAAGTAGTTGCTTCAGTCTGCATTCAGACTCCATAATTCTTTTTCTGGATGTGGATAAGCTTTTCCATCATGAG
>CM053581.1:380022734-380088672 GCA_028627135.1 Pseudochirops cupreus | reverse complement strand
GCTGACTTTAGTGGGAAGTATCTTTGTGTGCATTTTGGAGTTCCAGGATTGGTTTAGAGTCCTATTTTATGGGTATTTTGGGGTGGCTATGTGAGAGCTGCGATGTGTTGCTGCTTCTACGCCGCCATCTTGGCTCCGCCCCCGAGGCTATTGATTCTTATAAGAGATTGGGATTAATTAGGTTAGATGTTCTCCATGAAGAGTCTGTGAGAAGACTCTGAGAGTCAACTGTCATTTTGTGAATTTTTGTTTTTGTTTGGAACTCTGATTTCTTTCGTGTAGAGTTCCTTCAACTGAGGAAACTCCCTTGACCTACGTAACTCTAATAAAATTTACGGTCTTAAAGAGTTGCCTGGGATGCTGAGGAGTTCAGTGATGTGCTCAGGGTCGTATAACATATGCCATACAGGACCTGAACTGAGGTTTGACTCTGTGGTGTTAATGGTCCATAATCATGCAGCTTTTAAACTTGGACTTCAGTAAGCAATTCTTTGATCAAGAAAGACACCACTAATTCACAGTTGGAATGTTAATAATTTGCCATTTATCTGAACATTTGGATTCAATTGGCAGGTAGTAGAATGGCAAATAATAACCACGAAGAAAGATAAGTGAAATGGATTCAATTGTCCAGTAGTTAAAATTGTTGTGCTGGTGTGTGTGTGTGTGTGTGTGTGTGTGCGCGCGCGTGCGCTCGCGCGCGCACATGCTTGCGCATAATGCTGCAACAAGTGGGAGGGCAGGCTTTGCTTTTTCTAATTCTAAGGTTTATTGAACCAACAATACATAATTAAAGCAAAGATGCTAACCTGGAGGTGTTCATGGTCTCTCTCAGCAGCTGGTGGATGTGCAGCTTCCTCCGTCTCAGTCTCACAGAGACTCACATTGACCTTGGAACTAGCAGAACACTTTGCAGGAAGCGGGGTCTTGTCATGTCTGGGAAGCCATTGGGAGATGCCTAGAGGGGTCTTTTTTGGGTTTAGCCTGACCACCTAGAGGCAGCTAAAGGTGTCTTCAGGCTGGATGCAGAGTTTTGAGATTAGGCATTCTAGGAAGCTTCCTGGAATACTTAATTAGAGCAAATTTAATGCCAAGAAGAGGGGATTGCACAAGTTACCCAGTGGGTCTCTCCTAGAGTAATCCGTGTCTTCTTCCTCCACAGTAATGAAATTCAAATCTGTAAGCATTAATTTATTTATATATGCCAATCTGATGCTGTACCATGGAAGAGTACCTTGTAAGAATAACAGTCACAAAATTGTAAATTAGCAACCAGTAAAAGTAGGGTTTTAATTGACTGTTAGTATTTATCTGTGAGATCTTCCATAAGTATACTTAAAAAGTAAAATCCACAAGGAATAAGTGATCGGATCAGTAGAAAGAATTTAGATGATTTATTTAGCTAGATTATTGACCTGGGTTGTTGTTCAGTGGTTTCAGTCATGTCTGACTCTCCATGACCATGTTTGGGATTTTCTTGGTAAAGATACTGGAGTGGTTTGCCATTTCCTTCTCCAGCTCACCTTACAAATGAGGAAAGTGAGGCAAATAGGGTTAAGTGACTTGCCCAGGGTCACACAGCTACAAAATGTGTGAGGTCAGATTTGAACTAAGTTCAAGTCTTCCTGACTCCATACCCAGTACTTTATCCACTGTGAATGGTGAGGGTTAAATTGGTGGGAGAGAGCAGAGACACTGTGATAGAGTGGAGAGCAAAGCAGCCTTGGAATTAGGAGGACTTGAGTACAAATCTTGTGTTTGCTAGATACTGCCTGTGTGACCTTGGGTAAATCATTTTATCATTCTATTTCCTAGGGAACTATGCAAAGTAGTTATAGATCTGCATCGGGACTTCCCTCACTGGGAGTTTCCAGTACCACTGGAATTGCAAATCTGTACTACCCCCCCCCCCCCCATGGTAGACAATTCCTTTAGAGCCAGTATTCATGGTCTGCCTTCTAACTTTTTGCCGTTGGAGGGGATGATTGGGCAGGAAACTTCATGTTTTCACTTTGTCAGAGACCCCCTAATAAGGACAGTTTTGGGGAAATTGTGAAAGAATAATGGGTTTGGGTGTAAGTCCTGGTTCTTCCACTCACTCACTGTGAGCTATTACATGAGTCATTTAGCAGCAATGAGCTACAGTTCCTCCATCTATAAAATGGTGATAATACATGTACTGGGCAGCTAGGTGGCACTATAATGCATAGAGCCATTCACCTGGAGTCAGGAAGACCCGAGTTCAAATCCTACCTCAGACACTAACTGTGTGACCCTGGGCAAGTCACTTAACCCTGTTTGCCTCAGTTTCCTTATCTGTAAAATAACCTGGAGAAGGAAGTGGCAAACTGCTCCAGTATCTTTGCCGAGACAACCCAAAGTAAGGTCATGAGGAGTCAGATACAATTGAAATAACTGAAAAATAACAAATATTTATATTGCCTATCTCATAGGTTCATTGTGAAAATCAAAGGAGATGAGAGTAAAATGATTTGTAAGTTTTAAAGGATAATATAAATGGGACCTGATGTCCCTGGAGCACCTCACCTGGTGAGACGGTCCTTTGAAACCACAGAAGGGCTAGGGTCAGCAGTCAGAGAAAAATGGCCATTGAACCTTTGGGTTAGTAAGCAGAGCAGTTCATCATTAGTATGACAGCATTCATCTTTCAACTCCTCCACTGACAGTTCCACTAATTTTCCTATTGATTTCTACTGATCTGTCTTTTTAGTTTTGGGATATAGACTTAGCCAGCAAAATTTTCAGGTACTGGACCTTTGATTCTGCTCTCTCTCCTGGTACGGCATTAATAGGGGCATGCTCCTTGATGATCCTTGGCTATCTTGATGGCACCAGCGAGTTTAGACCTGCTCAGAAATATGGGAGCCAAATACAGAGGCTGAATCATTTTCCCTTATATGTTGATCAGTGACTTTGGAATAATGTAAAGTGACCAGTGTGAGGGGCCCCAAGTCTGTCCACTCTTCACTGCACAAGCTGCTTTACAAATTTCATCTTACTTCCTCATATTTTAAAAATACACACAGGGTATTAGATTCACATGATTTAGAGCCAAAAGAGCCCTAGAGATAATCTTGTCTAACCTAGGCATTTTACATATAAGAAAACTGAGTTCCTAAGATAGGAAATGACTTATTTAGGGTTATAAAGGTAGAGTCAAGATTTTAATCCAGACTTTTTGACATTTTTTTCCCTTCTAGATTTATTTGTCTCATAGGAAACAGAGGAAAATTGCGGAATTTGATAACTGGTGGGAATGAACTACTTACAATTTGCTTACAATTTTATGATATATGCCAAAGCTTAGTCTGTATGGAAGGAAGACTTCTATAAATAGAAAGGGTTCTATTTCTGTGAATAATTGAAAACCGGGTGTATGGTCACTTGTGGGTTTAAAATTTCACCTGGATGACTGCTCGCGCTGCAGTTGAGGTTACTGAGAGAGCAGATGGGTGCCGTGCACTCTGGAAATGGAGGCTTAGTCCATTTCTTAAAGAACAGGCCTCTCATCTCCAAAGTGGGGCAAAGCATAACCCTAGGCTTTCTGATATAGAGCCTATCTTTTATCAAAAGCTCTGAACAGAATTGTGAAGTAGGCAGAATTGGCTTTAGGTGGGCCTGATTTTCATTTTTTTTTTCATTAAAGAAAAAGAGTTTCTTCAGTCTTCCCTCACTTGCTTTTTAATAGTACTTTGTTCCATTTCTCCTCACTCCACAACCGTCAAGTGACCTCCTACTTTCTTACTCTTTGTTGTTGTTCAGTCGTGTCTGACTCTTCGTGACCCCTTTCAGTGTTTTCTTGGCAAAGATACTAGAGTAGTTTGCTATTTCCTTTGCCAGTTCATTTTACAGGTGAGGAAACTGAGGGAAACAGGGTTTAGTGACTTGCCAGGGTCACACAGCTAATAAGTATCTGTGGCCGCATTTGAACTCAGATCTTGTCTCCAGGCGTAGTGCTCTATCCACTGTATCACCTAGCTGCCCTACTTGCTCTATTACCCTGCAAAACCTGCTTCCAGAAAAGGATCTGATAGAGTAACTCATGCTAAGAAATGTATGGCTAACAAAGCTTAATGTTTCTGCTCCTAGGACCATCTTAAAGATATATATCCTTTATTTCCCCTCTAATTACATGTTAAAACAATTTTTTGACATTTAAAAAAAGTTTTGAATTCCAACTTCCATCCCCCCTCCCCAATAGTAAGTAATCAGATATAGGTTATACATTAACATTGCATTTTATTTTTTGGAGGGCAGGGCAGTTGGGGTTAAGTGACTTGCCCAAGGTCACAAGGCTAGTTTTTGTGTTGTGTCTGAGGTTGGATTTGAACTCAGGTCCTCCTGACTCCAGGGCTGGTGCTCTATTCACTGAGCCACCTAGCGGCCCCAACATTGCAGTTTAATAAGGGATAAAGCTTTAAGACAATGATTTGGTCTTTAATTTGTAGTGTCAAGTATCAACTAGAGGGTGGAAAAGATGTTTTTGAATGGGAGAGAAGGATTCTTCCTGGACCCATGAAATTAAACCCTAATAGGTCTGACAAGTCAGCCTTGGCTCCAGAACTACAAATCTTGGGTCACAGTCTGTAGTGGGTACTTGTTTCTAATGGTGAAGCCCTAGACCAGTAATTTGGAATCTACTTCATTGAAGGTGTACAGGGCTTCTATAGAAGCTGCAGCTTGTATTTAGGTAAGTATTAATTTAGTCAGTGGCATGATTTATCCATTCAGCAAACATTGTTTTTTGTTTATTTTTTTTAAAATTAACTTTTGTTTATTTTTAGTTTACATCATTGATTTACACAAGATTTTGAGTTACAAATTTTCTCCCCGTCTTTCCCCTACACACTCCCCAAAACAGCGATCCCACTGTATACCCCCTCTCCCCATCTGCTCTTTCCTAAATCCTCCCCCATCACCCCTCTCAGCAAACATTTATTGAGCACCTAGTATGTGGTAGGTGCTTTGGGGAATACAAAGATGTAAAGGGAATAGTTTCTGCTCTCAGTGGAAAGGACCATAACAGAATGGGGGCATGAACTGATGACACCAGAGAAAGACATCTCCAACCCTTTAGGGGTACCCCTAGTACCCTAAGGTAGAGATGGAGCCAGCATCACTCTTGGAGAGAGTGAAGTTAGAGGAATTGATGCATATGTACAGATAAAGATTCAGCAAAGTTAAATGACTTGCCCAAGGTCACACGGTATAGTAAGTGGTAGGATCAGGATTTGAATACAGAAGTTGTGACTCCAAATTCAGTACACTCTTTCTACTATGCCATGCTGCTTCCTCAAGAGAGAGGAGGTGGGAAGGGTTAGATGATAGAGTTAAAGGACTTTGGGGTGGGATTTCTGTCCAAAGCCCAAGGACCAGTGGTTTGAAGTCAGGCTGGAAAGACATCTGTAGTGTGATGGCCTAGGAGTCCTTCTTTGGATTTATTCTGTTCAACATTTTTATTGGGCCATAAATGAAAGTCTAGATGGAATGCTTATTACATTTGTAGATGACATCAGATTGAGAGGGGGTAACTAATATACTGGATGGCCAAATAGATCCAAAAAGTTTGGCTGAAATGATGGAACTGGAGCTAACAAGGGTAAATTTTGTAGAAGCAAGATTTTTAAAAAAGATAAAAAGTCCTGTATCACAATTTAAAACCAATAATATAAATAAAAGATGAGAGAAAGATGTGGCTAGAAAGCAGTTCATGTGAAGAAGACCCATGAGATTGAGTGTACTGCCAGCTCGACATGAATCAGTGATTGGATGCAGCAGCTGAAGGAGCTAATGTGATACCATGTTGCAGTAATAAACATATAGAGACCAGAGCAAGAGAGCTTGCCATTGTATCATATTCTGCTCGCATTGAGAGCATTGTGCCTAATTTGAAGTACCGGTTTTTAGAAAGAGCATTGATAAGCTGGAGTACATTCTGGGAGAGAGTGACCATGATAGCGAGGGGAAACAAAACCATGGCATGTGAAAGCTGGTGAGAAGAAGTGGGGATGTTTAGTTGGAGAAGAGACAGCAAAAGGGGAAATGAGAGCAGCCTTTAGATTGTTGGGGGCCATTCTGTAGGAGAGGAATTAGGCTTTTTCTGAGAAGTATTAGAGGGTAGAACCAGGAGTAATGAGTAAAAGTTGCAAAGAAGTAAATTTTAGGTGTGATGTCAGGAAAACCTTACTTCCAGTCCGAGTTGTGATGGAATGATCTGTCTCAGGAGCTAGTTACCGTCACTGTCACTGTCACTGGTGGTGTTGAAACAGGCTGGATGGCTTCTGACTGGGAATGTTCAGACAGGATTCCTGCTTTGGATGGGGGTTGGACTAAATAACAGTTCTAAGATTCTATGGTTTAATTAGTTAGAGTGGATAAGATGTCTATACATGGAAAGGGCAGCCTGGGGAACTAGGGTGAGGAGGGCAGAATCACCCTCCAGGCAGAGAAAATAGCACGAGGAAAGGCTTGAAGATGAGAAAACACAAGATGTGTCTGGGGAACAATAATCAATCTAGTTTGGCTAAGTCTCGTGTTTATGTAGGGGATCAGGACAAGGTAAGGCTGGAAAGATAGAGACATTGGATAATAATAATAATAATAATAGTAATGATTAAATTTATATAGTATTTACTGTGTACTAGTTGCTGTGCTAAGTACTTTACAACTATAATCTTAACATGGCCCAAAATGAAGCCATTTCCCACTAAACCCACCACTCTTCCAAACTTCCCTATTTCTGTCAAAGACATCATCATTTTTTCTGCTTCTCAGGTTTGTAACCTCATCATTGCCCTTGACTTCCTAAGCACTCTTATGCTAGCTTTAATTAAATTGTTAATTCATAAATAAATTATTTTATTAACTATACTAATAATATAGAATAATTATGTTATTACAATAATCATTTTATATTATTTATTTTATATAATACATAATATATGTTGCTAATTAATTGATAAGTCAATTAATTAAATGCTACCCAAAACCTTGTTTCTACCTACATCATATTTCTCAAATCTGACCCTTTCTCCCTGCTCACACAGTCACCGCTTCAGTTCAGGCCCTCATCATCTTTCCTCTTGATTATTGCAACCTAATTATTTTCTCTGCTAGCTTCGTCTCTCCCTTTTGTTGTTCACTTGTTTCAGCTGTGTCTCACTCTCTGTGACCCTATTTGGGGTTTTCTTAACAAAGATACTGGAGTGGTTTGCCCTTTCCTTCTCCAGCTCATTTTTACAGGTGAGGAAACTGAGGCAAACAGGGTTAGGATCACATAGCTAGTAAGTATCTGAGGCCAGATTTGAACTCATGTCTTCCTGACTCCAGACCTGCCATTCTATCCACTGTGCCATTTAGCTGCCCAAGTTTCTCCCTAATTCAATCTAATCTCCACCCTCTTGCCAAAGTGATTTTCCTTAAGAACATATATGGCCATGCCACTCACTTATTGACTAAACTCCAGTGGCTCCCTTTTGCTTCTCAAGCCTCTGTCATTTAATGGGTTATGTAATATGGATCCAAGCTACCTTTCTAGTCTCAGCTTAAGAGTGGGCTTCTTAGCAGATGACCTCTTAAGGTCCTTTCCAGGACCTTACATCACTTCCCTTCCTATACTCTTATGATTCTTCCCAATCGTTCTTGATTTTAATATACAGAAATGGCTAGGAAAGTGGATATGGTACCATTACACTAAGCAGAACTATATGAAGTAGGAGGAACAGATTTATATTGAAAACTTTCTGGTGAGCTGAAATCAGAGACAATTGTTTTTGGATTGTGTAGTGGCGTCAGATTCAAACAGAAAAAGGAGGTCACTTAATGGTACTTAAGGATCTCTGTAGGTTGCATATTGGTTTTAGAAAATCATTTGTATCCACATATTTCTTTGTTAATTAATTAATTAATTTCATTAAATATTTCCCAATTACATTTTTATGTAGCTCCTTCTGGATTCGAGAGTGTTGTGGGCCACATCTGGCTGGGTGTTTGGCATCCCTCGTATCTGACTATTTACGATGTCCTTTATGTTCTCTGAATGTTATGACCTTTTCTTTTACAGGTGTTTTATGTATCTTTCAACTTAAAAAATAGTGAAGTTCAGAAGAGGGGCCTGTTTTTGGGGAAAATAATGTAATGAAATGTGATGAAGAATGCAACTCATCCATGTCTGTTGATGTCTGTGTGACGTGCTCTGTCACATCCAAATTAAAAAGAGGATTGCAGAGTTATTTTTGGTCACCCATCACTGCCCTGGAGGCCTTCTCCATTCATCTTGACCTATGTCTTGTCACTGGACTCTGATGACTCTGGAGGAGAGAGTGAGGCTGGTGACTTTGCACAGCTCTGCTTCACAGAAATCCAATTCACTTTCAAGTCAAGACATCACCCTCCTGATGTCATTGGTCCTCTTGGAGAAGGAAGGATGCACAACTGCCCTGGAGCACAGAGTTGAAGACATGAGGTGATCTGGAGGTAGGTGGATATCTTGTGTGTGTGTGTGTGTGTGTGTGTGTGTGTGTGTGTGTGTGTAAGAATTTTCCCAATGGTACCAGTGTAGCTGCTGCTGAGTCCTAATTTGATTATAATGCCCCTAAGAGACTAACACCTGGTGTTAGCAGTATAGGAGAGAATGGTGCAGAATGGGAGAGGTTTGGATCTTACACAGATGCAAAGAGGACCAAGTAGGGGAGTATTGGGCAATAATAGGTAGAGTTGGCATGGTTGTGTTGGAGAACAGCCTCATGCTGGAGAGGATAGAATGCAACTCTCTGACTGGTTGCTCATACATCCTTTGGTGTCATACCTTAGTTCCCCAGGAGGCCAAGTCTCTCATTTTGGAGATCACTGAAAGAGGGGAAGGAGTATTGGAGTTGGAGTTAGAGTTCATGAATTTGAATCTCAGTTCTGCTACTTACCTTTGTGACCTTGGTCAAGTCACTTCCTTCCTCTGCCCTAGTTTGTTGTTATTGTTCAATCGTGCCCAACTGTTGGTGACCCCATTTGGGGTTTTCTTGGTGAGGATACTGGAGTGGTTTGCCATTTCCTTCTCCAGCTCATTTTTATGGTTGAGGAACTGAGGCAAATAGGGTTAAGTGACTTGTCCAGGGTCACACAGCTAGCAAGTGCTTGAGATTGAATTTGAACTCAGGAAGTTGAATCTTTATGACTCCCGGCTTGATGTTCTATCCACTGTGCCACCTAGCCACCCTGATTTCCTCACATATAAAATGGTGGTGTTGGATCAGATGGTCCTTCCAATTGTAAATCTGATGAGCCACTTATCTCTAGTCATGTAAAAGTACATGGTACTTTACACAATAAAACTGGTGCTAGTCATTGAATAATCTTGGTAAGTAAAAGAGACTCAATTAAAATTGTTTAATAGAATCAATAGAGTTTTTCTTGAGGACTGTGAGATGTATTCGGTCAGGGAACATCTCAGTTCTGTTTCCGGGTTTATATTACTGGTGGTAGTGTTTATCTTTGATTTCAGAGTTTTAGGAAACAATGCATTTTCACAAAATTTTTCTCAGAGTTTGACCGTGTAACCAGAAATGGAAGAGTTTTAGGTTCTATTAGTTTTCTCTTTCAGGTGAGCAATATTAGTCAGTAAAAACTGAGGTGGGCTATACCCTGGCGTCAGGAGGGTAATCCTTTATGTTCTCTGAATGTTATGACTTTTTCTTTTACAGGTGTTTTATGTATCTTTCAACTTAAAAAATAGTGAAGTTCAGAAGAGGGACCTGCTTTTGGGGAAAATAATGCAATGAAATGTGATGAAGATTGCAACTCATCCATGTCTGTTGATGTCTGTGTGATGTGCTCTGTCCCATCCAAATTAAAAAGAGGATTGCAGGGCTTAGGCTGGCTGTGTGAGATCTGGGAACACAATTCTCTTTCAGATCTTGGCATAACTTGAAAGTTTAGAACGGATTTTTCATACTCAAAACCAGGTTCGCTGCCGATGCTCTCCTGGATGTGACCAGGAGAAACAGTCTTATGAAAGATCTTAAATATTTATAACACATGACATTTTCTGTTGTGATAGAATGATAGCTAGCATTTTTATAGACAAATCTTGCCTTGTTTTATCCTCACAACAACCCTGGGACGTAGGTGCAATTATTGTTCTCATTTACAGGTGAGGAAACTGAATCTCAGAGAGTTTAAAGTGATTTGCCCAGAGTCACACAGCTAGTAAGTTTCAGAGGTTGGATTTGAACTCAGTCTTCCTGCTTCTAGGTCTTATCCATTGAGCCTGGCTTTCTTTTACATGGGTTTGGATATGCCATGGGCATATTCTTTGTGTCCTCAACAAAATTTCTCCATAGAGCAAAAGCTTGATATGTCACGGACATTAATGCTGGTTCCAAATACTGGTTCCCCTTTATTTTAAATTGTGAAATTTCCAGGTTAAAAATTGGGCAATTAAAAATTTTCAATTAACTCATCAATCTGTATTTGACTAAACCATTTAGCTAGAAAGGTCTGTGTCTAAGAGTGATGACTCTGATGTTTTAATGAACACCATATCCAATATTTGTATGTCTGAAAAAACATCCAAATTATACAGCATGTCTGTGTCTAATTGAATGTCACTGTATCAGTGAGTAATTGTGCTTTCTATGAGAAAAATTTGTTCCAAAGTCAAAATGTCACCTTGCTGTCAAATAATCCCATAGATTACTATAAACAGAGCTGGAGCAATTGTGCTGTGACTGAAAAGATATGTGATGTGAATCCTAGTCATTACCCAAGACATGACTTCGATGGTAATTATTTGCCTATTACAATAGCTTCTGTCTTCCATCCCTTGCTTACCTATTGCCACACACAAACTCATTAACATTTTGGTCAATGCAGGACCATTTGTGTGGTTAACCTCTTCACAAAGTGGGGTCACTGCTTCATTATGATGGATTCTTTAATATCACAACAACTTGCATGGAGGATTAATATTTCTCTTTTCTTCATTTATTCTTAAATTAGTAATTAGTTGAACACCTGGGCTCCATTATATTCATTTGCTTAATCTCGTGTTGGGAACGTGAGACATTGTTTACAGGTAGCTTCCCAGTTTCCTTGCCAAGAAAGGGGCCAATCTTCTTTGGCGTCATGTCTAGTGTGAATAATAGAAGGTGAGTGGTCTAGAAGGAAGCTATGGAGTATAGACTGGAAAGTGGACCCAGCTTTCAGAAAACTGAAATTCCTTTGAGTAAATTAAGGGTTAAAGTATTTCATCTGAATAACAGGTTGGGACAATTGGAGGTTGGTTGCTATTGATATTTCTAACCAAAAATGCTTTAAGTCTGACCTTCATTCTGAGGATCACTTAGTAACTCTCTCATTCAGTGCATATTAAGCCATTAGAAACATTAGAAGCCAAAAAGCACCTGGTTTTTCCTCCATCGGTAGTTCCTTAAGCTGTATAAGTTGAGGACAGAATTCTTAAAATATGTCCCTTCAGTACAGAAAGGAAATGGATTTTGAGGGACAATTTTCCATTGTGAAGAGTAGCCACGATATCACAAAGCCGAGAAGGAGGAAGGAGCTCCTGTTTTTGCAAAGGTCTTTGTGATTAGTAGGAGCTTTTCAAATGACTCTGGAATATTATTTGAGGGAATCTTCTGCAATTAAAATGCATTTGCAAAACTTCATTTTGTGTTTTCAAAGAAGGTTCATTGGGAAGTTCATATTCTGTTGAACTCAGTGTGCTTGTTATTCCTAATTCAGGCAGTTGAATTCAATGGACGCAGATGACTCTGGAGGAGAAAGTGAGGCTAGTGACTTTGCACAGCCTTCTCTCACTTAAATCCAGTTTACTTGCATGTGGTGGCATCACCTCCCTGATGTCATGGTTCTCTTTGAGAATGAAGGACAAACAACAATTCCTAATCAAGGCAGTTGGATTCAATGCACAAAGACATAAAATACCCCAAATTTCCAGAATTTTCAACAACTTGTTTCAGACTCTTGCCCTGTCAAACTCAACCTCAGTCCCTCATTTGCTTTCTGTCCTCACAGGGTCCCTCAACCAAACCGCAAACATTGCTTACTCTTCTTTAGCTCAGGAGCCTCACAGGTAGCAGAAAGCAAGGAATTGCTTCAGAGTCTGTTTAACTTGAACCTTGAACCTTGAGACTGATCTGGTTTTAGCAGAATCCTTTTGCCTTGGGAAAATTCCATGCCAGGATGAAATTCACTGGAAGGTTTGAGTCCTGAAGATAGTAGCTCCAGTGTCTACAGACAATTATTAAGAAAACAAAAAATTCTTTCCTAATTCTCCATTAAATAAGCTCTTATGAAAAAGTTTGAAAATAAAATCATAAATTCCTATTGAAGTTCTTTTAGTGTTGTCTTTTTTTGGTGGAGAGGCTTAGATAGTTCCAAAGATAAGAAAAGGCTGCTTCGGGGAAGAGTGGAAAACATCAAATTGATGACTAAAGAAGTTGACTAACATGGGCAAACATCAATATTTTTAATGTAATGTAATTAGTCTTGAAAGTCCAAGACTGAGAATCACTAGAGGGCAGAAATATCTTTAAGGAGCATGATTCATAATTCCTAAGAGCAGAGATATGTCTGTGAACTTGAAAGCTAGCCCTGGCAATCAAATTGAACCATATAGAGGTTCTCTGAGAAGAGAAAGGATTTCCATTCTCTGTTGTCCCAAGAGTACTGAGTCACCTTGGCCACAAATGTTCCCTAGGTGAGTTCTTCACTATCATCATACTCCATGTTTGTATCCATTCTTCCCTCAGATGCTGTGTGGATTGGATTGTGAGAACATTCCCAGATTTATGGGGGGTTTGGGTGGGAATATTTTGCAGATACTCTTTTTACTGTGCCATTTTAGTAAATACCTTTGCTGAGAGCTAACTGTGGCTGACTGTTACGGGGAAGTATATCAGTGGGAACAAAGAGCTATGGCTTTACTTATTTATTTACTTTGAGCTACATTCAGACTCCATAGTTCTTTCTTTCTTTCTTTTTTTTTAAATTTTCTATTAAATTAACTTTTGTTTATTTTTAGTTTACATCATTTATTTCCATGAGATTTTGAGTTACAAATTTTTTCCCCATAAGAGCTATGGTTTTGAAAGTGCTCCCAGGAACTACTCCTAGAACTTGGGCCACTTTCTGGGGACCCAGACTGAAAATGCATGTGCAAATTGAGTGAGTGACCCAGTTGGGGTCCCATACTTTTTTCAAACAAGCACTTTAGACATCAGAAAACATAAATCTATTCTTAATCCACAATAATACAACTGAAACAGGTCATTTAGGTATTTAAGACTAAAGCTTATTTTTGAATTCCAGCAGAATTAAGTGCTATGGGTAAAAGCTAAAGGTATTAAAAGACTATCCAAGTCACCATCAAATAAAAAAAAAAACCCAAACAACAAATTGTGGGCCTAGATCCAAAGAATAGTCTTGTATAGAACTTTTTGCATAGTGTCTTTTATTTAACTCCGGATATTCTTTGTTATAAATAGTCTCAGTAGAAATGTAATGGGGGGTGGGGTGTGAAGCCTTGCCTATGGGGCCCAGTCCTTGGAGCATGTACAGTGTTCTCTGCCTGCTGCTGCGAATACATGTGGAATCTACTGAGCTCATTTCTGGAAATACATACTGGTGTATGATGGAGGACTCTTCCTTCTACTTCGCAGCTTCTACAAGTGTTGTGAGGATGTTTTCTGCTTGCTTAATATACTGTGATAAAAAGCCTTTTAACTAACTTCTAAGTTAGAACTAAGGGTGTCTACAAAGGGATCCAACAGAAGAATTTGCTGTCCCTCTCTTCCCTGGTGGTGAGTGAGGCAAGAACTACTGTAAGCTTCCAGGTTGAGGAAGAGACGCCTTGGATACTGGCCTCACACAGGCATGCTGTGACCCCAAAGTCATGGCACCTATATTTCTTCTGTTCTTATTGTTTCTGTTCTTTCCTGTTATTAGGTCAATGGGTGTCAGAGACAAAATAGAGCAGGCTACAATCTTGTGAGCTTTAAAAAATCAGGAGACCCACCAGGAGTCTAGTGGTGGGAGAGTATTTTGCTAACTGTACCTGTTTTGTCTATGGAGGAGCTAGCCCTGAGGAGCAACCTGCTTGACTCATCCCAACAGTGAAGCAAGCAGTGGAGTAACTTGTTCATTGATTACACCATACCCAGAAGTGAACTTGATGGGAAGAATTCCTTGGAGCACCCACTGTTAAGTTTTGGTTCACTGTCCTAGAGAATGATGTATAGAGGGGAGAGGATGTCCTAGTTTTTTTTGTGGGGAAGGATGACAACATTTTTGTACTTTGGTTATCACTACATCTCTTTAGCAAATATTCCTTTGAAAAAGCTAATTGATGTTAATTGATTATCAAGGATATATCAACTGGTCTTTTAAATGGGGTATATTTTGTTGGGGAGATGATATTGGGTAGATCAAAGGTGGGGAACCTGTGGCCTCAAGGTCACATGTAGCCCTCTAGGTCCTCAGTTGTGGCCCTTTGACTGAATCCAAACTTCACCGAACAAATCCCTTTAATAAAAGGATTTGTTCTGTAAAACTTGGACTCAGTCAAAAGGCCGTACCCCAGGACCTAGAAGGCCACATGTGGCCTTGAGGCGGCAGGTTCCCCACCTCTGGAGTAGATGATAATAATACTGTGGGAAACAGACAAGATGAGATCTCAAGAAGATACCATTAGAGAAATACACAACCCTTCAGGGTTCCCCTAGAAGTGGCATGGCTGCCACTTCACAGATGAGGGTGAAGTGGCAGCCATGCTCTAGGGACTTGACCTGTTAGTCTGAATTTGGATTGGGAGAATAAGCTCAGGGCCTATCCATTACATAAAGAATTTAGAATTTTCAAAATTAATAAAATAAAGAATTATTATTTTTATAGAAACCTAACCTTTAAGTCTATTATTTATAAAATGGAGAAATGTGATTTTGTTCACTGAGATGACTGGAAGCACTGACCCATTGTTGATGCCCAGAGTCTAGCTAGGAACCCAACCCTATGGCTATAATTACTTTCATTTTAATGTGCCCCATAATTATTTTGGGGGCCCCTTTAATTAAAATTCCTGCCATGGCCCTAGTGATATTTCTTTAGTCTCTTTTAAAAAGAATTGCTTATCCTCTTCAAGAATCTTCTGAGAACTGTGAAATTGCAGTCAAAGACTTTCATGTTGCAGAACTTCCAGTGATTTATTACGTATGTGTGCTTATACACTAGAGGTCAAGGGGAAGGAATTGTTAAGAAGAGCTTTTGGAGTTGGAAAGGGCTATAAAAGAAATGTGAATAGCTCAGTGGAGACTATAAACCCCCGCCTTCTGGCTTACTACAACTGTTTAAAATTGCTTCTGTTACGTCTTCATATTTGCAAAGCTTTTTATTCCACTTAGTCTGAAGATGATGAATATTCAGCTTGGTGATATCTATTGAAAACGTTGTTCTTAAATTTTCGTGGACCAATAGCATGTCCTAGTGGTTGTGGGAGACAGTTTTACCTCTAATCACGCTTTGGTTCTGGTTCAGCTTATTTGATGAATTAGCAAAGGTATTTGAGGGATTGTGTAGGGATCTTTAGTCTGTCTTGTCATACAGAATAGGGAGCATCTGACAGATAATTCTAACCATTTGTCTTTCTAGATATTCAGGGCTGAATTTTTTGCAGCCTTCAGTGATGTGTTGTAGATTTCCTACCATTTAATTGCATCATCTGCATCAATCAAGATAAAGTATTCTGTTGTTTCTGATGGCTATGACCTCATCCTGAACCACAAACTCCTCTACTTCTATAAGCAAATGTGCAAGACTCAGCTACTTAATTAATACTTCTTTGTTGACATTAATCATTGGTTAAATTTATGTGGAGGTTTACCATGGAGGGCTTTTTGATTCCATTCTTGGATCTTAGTTGTTTCACAGGCTACATCAAGAGGCAAAACACTTTCCATTACATTTGACAAATCCAATGTTGGGAACTGTCATTATCCTTTACTATTGCCCAGAAGAGAGCTGTTTACCCATTCCAAAAGTATTTCTGTATACTTTTTTCTCATGTGCTCTAATAATGTCCATCAGTCTTCTTTCTTCTTTTTATAACTGTCTTAGGGTGATAGGCCTCATGTTTCAATGATATTGTATGGGCTTTGGTTAGGATACTTTCTAAAACTCTTGTTGCCCATTTTACACTTTTACAATTTATGTTAAAATTGTAAAGATTACATTAAAATGTTAATTGTATTGAATGTCTTTTCCCATTTAGTTTTGACTTCTTGATTCAGTAAGTCTTTTAAGTATTTAGTTATAGCTTTCTCCTCGATAATCTGTCTTTGCCTTTCCAAGGTGTTTTTAGGACGATATTGAGTCTGTAGCTCTACTGAAACCCATATTAGACATCTTTACTTCATACTTTCCTATGTTGATATAAAAATGGAATTTGGACTAAATAAGTTTAAAATTGCTAAGGTCTAAAAAAGATAGAGAAAATATAGGGTTTAAAGGTATTGAGCTTGAATCTAGAGGTCTCAAAGCATTTTGTTCAGTCATTTCAGTCGTGTCCAACCATTTATGACCTCATTTGGGGTTTTCTTGGCAAAGATATTGGAGTGGTTTGTCATGTCCTTCTCTAGCTTGTTTTACAGATGAGGAAACTGAGGCAAACAAGCATTAAGTGACTTGTCCAGGGTCACATAACTACTAAGTGTCTGATGCTGGATTTGGACTGAGGTCTTCCTGCCTTCTGGTCCAATATTCTATCCACGGTTCTACCTATTTAAAATAAATCAGCTAGTGCTGATAGCATATAAAACCATTAATCTCACACACAGTTTGCTTTTTTCTCTAAGTATATTAAAATTCAACATGTTATTTTTCAGGGCTGTCTCACTCATCTTTGTTACTGTTTTTATTTTTTTAACAATGCTATTTCTAGTATCCTCTCTTCCCTTAACTTTTCCCTACTCATTAAAAAAAGGGAAAAAACAAAACCCTTATAATTAATATGCAAAGCTAACCAAACCAGTACATTGACTATGTCCAGAAATGTTCACCTCTCTTTCAGAAGAGGTGCTCCATTATCAATGTTCTGGAGTTGTAGCTGGTCATTTCATCGATCTGATTGCTTATATCTTTCAAAGTTGTTTCTCTTTACAATGTTGTTATTGTAGAAATAGTTCTCGCCATTTCTTTGTACACCGAGTGGAATTTTAATGATTAAAACATTAAGGTAAATAGACTTTGAATTCTTCTGTCTTCTGGACCACCCTTCTGAAGGCATATACCCTTTCTCTGTCTATATAAAAAAATAAACACTTAAAAAAATTGGTTCTTTTTATTCATTTTAAATCCTGCTTTTGTCAAGAAGAGATCTGAAAAGAACAAATACTTCAAGGATTCCATTTTTGAGCCATATGATTTAGTCTAATACTTAGTGCTTTAGCTACTGCCAAAAAGACTTTGTGTGGAGAAAGTGACTGAGCAGATTACTGTGAACTTAGAATAAATGCTCTGTTCAGACACTGAATGCCTGGCCATGAAATTGTCTTAAGGAGGCTGGAACATGCCCTGAGATGTTGAGATGAGAAAGTGCTCCTCATTATAGAAGTAGTAAAAACTGACCTTAGATTTCCTTCTAGTACAGGGGACCAGAAATGATCTTTCTTTGGAGCCATCTGAATCCTGGCTATATTAATTAAGGAATCAATCAACAAACATTTATGTAGCAATGTCACAGGCACTGTACTAGGCTCTCGTGTTACAATGACAAAAGCAATACAGTTCCTGACCTTAAAGAGTTTACAATCTATCTGAGGCAAACATATGTGTATATGTATATATCTATAACTGTATCTATCTACATCTATCTATACACATGTATATGTATATATGTATATGTATGTATATATACACATATGTGTGTATATTATGTATGTGTGTGTGTATGTGTATATATACACACAAGGTAGATAGCAGATAATTTGTGTGTGTGTTTTAGGGGAAGGTATTAGTAGCTGGCGGAACAGGAAAGGCTTAATGTAGAAGGTGGTACTTGAGGTAATTTTTGAAAGAAATAGGATTCTACGAGACAGAGGTGAAGAGGGAGTGCATACCAGGTATGTGGACCAGCCAAAGCAAAGACACAGAGATGTTACAGTATTGATGCTGTTTGTCCTTTGTTTTTGAAGAGGACCAGTGACATCTCAGGTTATGCATTGACTTGTGTGTGAATTGGATTTAAATGAGTCAGTTTCACAAATCAGTAGCCTCACTCTCTTCCAGAGTCATCAGAGTCCAGTGGCAAGGCAAAAGTCAGGAAAACTGGCAATAGGTAGGGATGCAATGGATGACCTTGGCATCTCTGATGCCTCACCAAGCTCTAAGTGCTCCACAGCGCCTGCTTCAGATACCTTTGTGGCTATTGGAACAAATTGTTCTCATCCACTCGTGCAGGGAGAAGTCTTCATGTGCATGGGGTAGACATTCCCCTAACTTACCAATGGGTTTGAGGAGTAGATTTCTTCCAGGTGGTGTTCCAGGAGGACTAGCACCTTTGGTGTGAGGGCTTGCCAAGCCCTTTTCAGGGCTGCATTTTTACCTTTGGTGTCCACCTTCACCCAACTCTCACCTGTGGCTCCAAGAAACTATAGCATCCCCAGAGATCATGTCCCCTGTACAACTGTCTTGCAAGAAGGGCTAAACCAGGTTGACGGTTAGGTATGAAGAACTGTAAGAAGACCATGTCTTCACAATAGTGTGTGTGAAGGGGAGTAATGTGTAATACGTCTGGAAGGGCCCAGTTGTGAAGGGCTTTAAATGTCAGTTACTTCTTTTTGATCTTAAGATTAATCCTCTTCAGAACTTGTCCCTCTATTTCTCAAGGTGGGTTCTTTGTGAATTCACTCTTCTTCTTGCCAAATATTCATCTTCTTGGCCCTTAACTGTTTCCTATTCACTTTAAATCCCACATTTAGGAGATCCAGGGTCAGATAATAATTATTTATTGGATTTATGGAGACCCAGGAAGAATATATAGGCTCATAGAATTAGAGTTGTCAGGGACCTTAGAGATTATTGACTAAGTTTCATAGAGTTCACTTGACTTGCCCAAAGACACATGGGTCAGACCGGCAAAGCTGGGATTTAAACTCAGGTCCCCCAACCCCAAATCTAGTGCTTTTCTCATCATAAATTATGCTGGACTTTTTAGACTGGCAGCTTCCATCAAGCAGCAGGATCATTACTATTCCACATATAATAAAGCATGATTTCTTTCCCCAGATTAAGAAAACTTTTCAATCTTTTTCTTTGGCGACAAGTTACAAAATGACACCTTTGCAAAGATTTTGAACCAGTTTTGACAACTGGGCAATGATAAGTTAAAGTAGAGTACAGGTTGTTGTTTTTTTTTAAAGGCATTAAAGTAAATATGTCAATTACAGCCACATTTGCATATACTGTATTTTAAAATCATGTTTGGTACTGCCTCATATATTCTGATCCTGGCAAGCTTAAGTCAAGGAGGTCACCTGTACAGCTGGTGCAGGTGATAGAAATCCCATCACGCAAATTGAGAAGCTCCAGAATAATGTGCAAAACACAACACTCCATCTGTTTCTGGCCCATTGAGGCAAGCATCAAATGTGCATGCACTTTAAATTGGGTGTCCTGTCTTCAGAGCCACAGTTTTTATTAAATATCTTTCATTACAGTTTAAGGATTATAGATGGCCTCAAAACAAATCTTTTCATCTTCTGACCCCTTTCTCACCAATCTACCACATTCACTCAAAAGAGAAAAGGGGTCACATAGGACTGAGGGCCATTGTGTATTTTTCTTTGCTTTATGGGTTACCAGAGCTAGAAAATGCATCAGCAAGTGGCCTGCCCACTGATGATGTGCCTCTCCTTACCTAGACAGGCTGGTCCTTGGGAAGCAGACTCCCTCTGTTGCCAGGGTAGTGTTCTACATTTTTTCAACATGGTAGAACCCATCAGAACTTATACTTGTGGTTCCATGTGATGGCAAGGTATTGGAGTAGAGCTTTGTCAATGACCAACGAATGCATATATTGCTGGAGAAATCAAAGAATATAATTTTTGACGATGTTGCTATAAACAAATTCAGAAGAAGAAAGAGAGTTGCAGATAAATGGAAGGATGACTTGTAGGTACACCTTGAAGCAAAAAAAGGAGTAGCTAGGTGGTGCAATGGATAGAGTACCAGGCTTGGAGTCAGAAAAACCTGAGTTCAAATCCAGCCTCAGATGCTTAGTAGATGTGTGACTGTAAGTCACTTAACCCTGTTTGCCTCAGTTTCCTCATCTGTAAAGAAATGGCAAACCATTCCAATATCTCTGCCAAGAAAATCCCAAATGGGATCATGAAGAGTTGGACATGACTGAACACTAACAACACTAACCACAGACTGGGTTTTATCACATGTTCAAAGAGGATGGGAAGCATTATTTCCTTGGATATTTGTCATCATATATTACAATGCTAAAGATGGCTGTATATAAAAAGTCCATCATGAGAAAAAATGTGTTTTTTTGCACCAACATTGGTTGCTGAGAATGTATTGGTAAAGAAATCCTATGAAGAACCTGATAAAACTCTCCAAATTTAATCAATATATGTTCTGATACTTGGTAACTTCAATGCAAAGGGGAGAAAGGTGAGGAGGAGGAGAAATATATGAGAAAGCATAGTTCATGAAAAAGGAGTGGAAGAAGCCAAAGAAAAGGCCATAAATGCCTCACAACTTTATGTTATGAACATTTTGAATAAGGAATTGGTAGGCCCTGGAGACGAGAAGTACAAATAACATAGGAAAGAAAGAAAGAAAGAAAAAGAAAGGAAGGAAGAAAGAAAGGAAGGAAGAAAGGAAGGAAAGAAGAAAGAAAAAAGAAAGAACTAGATTATATTTTAACTATAAGGAAAAGACTTGTTACCAATATGGGAATTATCCCTGAATCAGTTGTTTCTGTATAATCAAACACTTTTCCCATAGCAAGGAGACCATAGGAACCCAACAGATACTTTGGTTTGAAAACATCTGATTTATTTGCCAAGTGAGGAGCAGTCAGGTGGTGCAGTGGAGAGAGTGCTGAGCCTGAAGTCAGGAAGACCTGAGTTTAAATTCAACCTCAGACATTTACTGTGTGGTACTGGCCAAGACATTTAACCTCTGCCTCAATTTCCTCAGCAGTAAAATGGAACACTCTATCCAATGAATGTTAAATAAATGCTCATTCCCTTCCTGAACAGAAAGATGTGATTGCCAAAGGAAAGGATGGGTTAGAATATAAATTCATTTGTAAAAATCTCGAAAAGAAAAAATGATGAATGATTATGTACAGTATTATCTCATAAAGCAAAGCGAAGGTTGAACTAGTTTAAAAAAAGTTGGCAAGATATAAAACTAAACAAAGTCACCCCAAGGAATTTACAGATGAGAGTGGAAGGAAGACAAGAAATGGAAGGAAAATTTTAAAAAATTAAAAAAAAAATTTAAAAAGATTTGTAAAAATAATTATGGTAAACTTTTAAAATCAAGGACTGTAGGATCATCTTCCACTTCATAGCCCAGAAGTGATAATAGGCAAAGAAGAGATGTCTCTAAGGCTCAACACTCTTTCCAAAGGCAGCCCAATAGAATTACATGTATAGAGTGGAAATGGTGACACGATTATGAGGGATCAATATACAAGGTATCTGAAGGAGGGAACAATAAAATAAAATGGGAAAAAAATTCATATTTTTTTTTGTTTATTTACTTTTAGTTTACAACATTCAGTTCCACCATCCCTTGAGTTTCAGATTTTCTCCCCTCCCTCTCCCCACCCCCCCATCATGGCAGCATGGACTAGGATACAGGATCTACAAATATCTTCCCATCAATCATTAGTCAGGTTGTAAAGAGGGATTGTAACTGATGGAATGATCAGTGGGAAAGAGGAAACAAAACAAAACAAGAAAAAGAGACAGAGCAAGTAGTTTGTTTCAGTCTGCACTCAGACTCTGCATCTCCTTCTCTGGATGTGGATATCTCCTTCAATCATGAGTCTTTTGGAGTTGTTCTATAACCTTGTATTGCTGAGAGGAGCCCAGTCTATTGAAGTTAGTCATCACACATACATTGTGTCTGTGATGGTGTACAAATTTCTCCTGGTTCTGCTCTTCTCGCTCAGCATCAGTTTATATAAGTCTCTCCAGGTTATTATGAAGTCCGTCTGCTCTTCATTTCTTATAGCACGGTGGTATGCCGTTATATTCATATACCACAACTTGTTCAGCCATTCCCCAATTGATGGGCATCCCCTTGTTTTCCAATTTTTTGCCACCACAAAAAGAGATGCTATAAATATTTTTGTACATATAGGTCCTCTTCCCACTTCTCTGATCTCTTTGGGATATAACTCTAAAAGTGGTATTTCTGGGTCAAAGGGTATGCATTTATTTATAGCCCTTTGGGCATAGCTCCACATTGCTCTCCAGAATGGCTGGATCAGTTTGCAGCTCCACCAACAATGCATTAGTATTCCAATTTTTCCACGTCCTCTCCAGCATTTATCATTTTGCTGTTTTGTCATCTTAGTGAGTCTGGCCGGTGAGATGTGGTATCTCAGAGTTGTTTTGATTTGCATTTCTCTAATCACTAGTGATTTGGAACATTTTTTCATATGCTTATAGATGTCTTTACTTTCATCTTCTGAGAACTGCCTCTTCATATCCTTTGACCATTTATCAATTGGGGAGTGGCTTGTATTCTTATAAATTTGGCTCAATTCTTTGTATATTTTAAAAATGAGGCCTTTATCAGAGACACTTGTTGTAAAAATTCTTTCCCAGTTTTCCACTTCCCTTTTAATCTTGGTAACATTGACTTTGTTTGTACAGAAGCTTTTCAATTTAATATAATCAAAATTATCCATTTTCCGTTTTGTAATGCTCTCTAACTCTTGTTTCATCATGAAGTCTTTCCTGCTCCATAGATCTGACAGGTAAACTATCCCTTGCTTTCCCAGATAGCTTATGGTATCCATCTTTATACCTAGATCATGCACCCATTATGACTTTATTTTGGTGTATGGTGTTAGATATTGGTCTACACCCAATTTCTGCCATACTGTGTTCCAGTTTTCCCAGCAGTTTTTGTCAAATAGTGCATTCTTATCCCCAAAACTGGGGTCTTTGGGTTTATCAAACAGTGGATTACTATAGTCATTGGCTGCTGAGTCTTGTGTACCCAATCTATTCCATTTATCCACTGCTCTATTCCTCAGCCAGTACCAAGTAGTTTTGATAACTGCTGCTTTGTAGTACAGATTAAAATCTTATATGGCTAGGCCACCTTCCCTAGGATTTCTTTTCATTAGTTGCCTTGATATTCTGGACCTTTTATTCTTCTAGATGAATTTTGCTATTATTTTTTCTAGCTCTACAAAGTAATTTTTTGGTGGCTTGATTGGTATGGCACTAAATATGTAAAAATTCATATATTTTTAACCAAGATAATCAAGGAAGAAGATAAATAACTGACTCATATACCTACTCTATTAAGTACACAGAATTTTCCTGAAAGACATCTACATATGAATGAAGGATTGAGCAGAGTTGTAGGGAACAAGTAGGTATTTGCAAGTAATATTCAACAATAAACATCTTTACTATCTCACAATTGACTGGAAGATTTGCCTCCAGATTATGGAAAAGTGCCTTTAAAGGAAAGACCTTTCTTATAATATTAAATTCTACTGGTTTTATTATATGGCAGAAAAACATGGAATATACCAGTTTCCAAAAAATTAAAAATATCACACAGAAGGCAATGGAGAGGTGCATTGTGGGTGTGAACAGGCTACAATATCTACCCAATGAGGAACTTCTGTCACATTAAAAGAGCATTAGTGACTCCATTTTGCTCTTATCTACCATTTTGTAAAGCTAAGTTTCAATTTCTTGGAAATTACTTGGTTTTGGAGAAGTCATAAGATTATTTTTTCTCCCAAATGTCACCTGACCTAAGGAACATCAAAAAGCTACCCCTTTTCCTTTGAAATCAGTGTCTCCTGATCTCTTCCACCACTAATAAACCAGGTATCTCAATCCTCACATCCTGTTTTTCACTTCCTCCAAATTGTATATTAACTGTGTAGAAACTGATGGTCAATGTCCTTGTCTACAAAGAGCTTTGGACCTGTTTTGTTTCTAGAACCGCATGCATTGCTAAATAAATAATTGTCTGTATGTAACTACTTGGTTTCTTTATTCCATAATACTTTAAAGAAGACTAAAAGTAAAGGATGTCATTTAGGAATTGTGAGATAATCAGAAGAGAAAGTAGGCTGATAAGAACAAGGGATGACAGGTGGATGGTCATAGTGCTTCAGTGCTCTTGGAAATGTCAGGAGAAAGTGATGAAGGCTTCCAGCATCTTGAGTGCTGGAAGGGGGATATGGACAAGGCTCTCCCAGGATGGGTAGGCATAGATGACTTTCAGTCTGTAACTTGGAGGAAACTTTCAAATGGATATGATCTCAGATCTACTTGAGTAGGGGTTAGTTGTACTATGGTAGGAATGCTGGGTTTTTTGTTTTTTGGTTTTAGATGCTCAACCATAGTAAGAAAAAAAACTGAAATGTATTTTACCACAAGGTCTTTAAGGAGCTGAGAGATGGGTGTCAGCCACAGTCTTCAGGCTTGTCAAAAGGCTCCTGACTCTAATCCCCTAAATTCCTTCATGGACAATTCAGACCTCTGCTCTCTGGATTATATTCTCCCTAGGTCTTTTCTGACTCTGTGTTCAGCTTGTTGCCTTGGTCTTTGGAGTGGCAACTTCTTTTCTATCTGTGCTCCCCAGGCTAACTTTTGCATTTTGGCCAGTTTTCCCAGTGTTTTTTGTTTACTGTTTGTTTGTTGGCAGTGCCTATAGCTGTGAATAGCAAACTCCTCAGCCTTCTCTGTTGAACCAACTCAGCCTTTTGCTGGTCCTCAGGGAATCCATAAATAGAGGGTCTGACTACAGTGAGTCAATATCCATGTGTCTGATCCAGATTCCTTGCTTTAGGTAATAACAAAAACTACTTAACAAGTCATTTACTATTGAACATTTTCAAATGAGCAGTTGGCAACAGGGAGTTTTTTTTTTTATTTGATTTTGATCCAGTCATGTGATTTCATCAATATTGAGGAGTTCCTGGTATGGGATGCAGATTAACAATTTATTTATAATTTGTATCATTAGAGAGTTGCCTGGTGCACTGAATGATTAAGTGACTTGCCCAGGGTCATATAGCATGTATGTGCCAGAGGCAAGACTTTAGTCTTGGTCTTTCTGACTCCAAGGCCGACCCTCTTCCATTATACCATATTGTCTCTTTGGGACTTGTTAGCACACCAAATGCAAACTTTCTGTGAACAGCTCCATCAAGGCTCTATGAGATAGGAAAATGAAATAAACCATGGTGAGTCATTAAAAAAATGTTAGCTAAGGCTAGTAAAATCTCAGGGCTTAAAGAAACCTTAGAGGTTGTGTAGTTGATTCTCTCCTTTGAAGATGTCAAATGACTTAGGAAAAACCATATACCATAATAAATTCCAAATGTATACCTGACCTAAATGTAAAAGATCACAACATTAAAAAAATAGGAAATGAAAGGAAGGTCCTGGAAGGCCTATGACTGAGAGAAATTCCTAATTAAATAAATAATAGAAGAGATTATAGAAAATGATGTAATACTAACTTCAGTAATCTCTACATTGCTCTACTAGAGAGTATAGATATTGTGTCTTTAAGAAAGTTTAGTGGCCAGGTGGTGCAATGAATAGAGCACTGGACCTGGAGTCAGGAGGACCTGAGTTCAAACCTGGCTTCAGACACTTCACACTTACTAGCCATGTGACCTTGGGCAAATCACTTAACCCCAATTGCCCTACCTCCAACTTCCAAAGAAGCGGAAAAAAAAAAAGGCTTATAGAATCTTGAAGTGAAATTTTGAAATTTTGACTCATTCCAAGAGGAATCATCTGTGAAGAAACTTTTTTTTTGTTGTTGTCATGCTTAGAAAGAAAATGAGTGAGATACAGAGAAAGAATGAGGACTTCTTTAGAGAATTATTTTGACCTTTGTGTTGGAAAAGGGATGGAATGAATTCTTGAGAAGAAACTATTTAGTATCTTGAGAAAAGTGAATGGTGGCCCTTTGTTATATGAGTCAAGTTGTAGTGATAGTCAAATATGATTGGTTGTTATATTTCTCATTGCTTAAACATTGTAAATAATTTATTTCTTTGTGTTATTATGAGTTTCCTTGTTGACAAATTGGAGAGCTAGTAACTTTAATGTTTATTTAAGCCCAAGAGCTTAGGGCTTTAGTTATATGGAGAGATATTAACAACTTGTTATGGAAATAAAGCTTTCTCAAAATTATTAAATAACATTAAGTAAACTAGGGAAGGGGGTCTAAGCTAGTTAATTAGTTAATGAGAGATTTCATAATTAATAGGAAATATGCAAATATATTCCTGGGTCACCATAGAGTCTGGGATGATGAGAATGAATATGGTAATAGGTTAAGTAGCAAGCTTAAGAGATGACTACCTCATTTATGTTAAAAGAGAGTGTGGTCAATCCAGAACCCACATTAGAAAAAAATAGAGAATTTTATTATATCAAATGCTGCTAATAATAATAATGATAGCTTATCTTTCTCTCTCTCATCTATAAATATATATGTATATACATATACATATATATATATATATATATGTATGTATTTTGTTGTTGTTGAAAGAGTGGTTCAAAGAACAACAAAAAAGTTGAGAACTACTAGTCACAGGTCATAGGATCAGTGATGGGAGATTACTTGCATTGAAGGCCAAGGATCATTAACTCACTATGTGATTTAGGTTAGTTAGTTTCTCACTTCAGGTCTCAGGTTTTCTCTTCTGCAAAATGGATGGGGGAGAAGGGGTGTAGTAAATTAAAAACAGTGCTAATAATTCACATTTACATGCTACTTTAAAAATAGTTTTACTATAAAATAAAAAAGACAAAAACATCAATTAAAAATTAAAAAAGAGAAAAAGAACATAGGGAATGTAGTAACAAATATTTTAATTATTTTTTCATTGAACAGATAACAAGGGAGACAATGGCATAGAGGATAGAGAGTCAGCCTTTGAGTCAAGAAGACCTCAGTTCAAGTTCCACCTTTGATACACATCAGTTTTGTGACCTTGGGTACATCGCTTCATCTCTCAGAGCCCAGGCAAGTTATGAGAAGAAACTGTAGATCAAATGCTATGTGCATTGGTAGGGGCAGTTTCCTCATATGAATAAAATCAGAAGTTCAGTGACAAAAATCAAAGAAATAAAGACAAACTCCAAATGTCCAAGGTTCTTGGGTAGTATGATAGAAATAGTTTTTATTTTATATAGGCTAGAATGGGGGGCCATCTCCATTCATCCTGACCCATGTCTTGCCACTGGACTCTGATGACTCTGGAGGAAAGAGTGAGGTTGGTGACTTTGGACAGCTTTGCCCCACTTAAATCCAATTCACTTTTAAGTCAAGGCATCACCCTCCTGATGTCATTGGTCTTTTTTGAGAATGAAGGGCAAAGGAGAAGAAGAAGAAGAATGAGAAGAATGAGAAGAAGAAGAGGAAGAGGAAGAAGAAGAAGAAGAAGAAAGAAGGAAGAAGGAAGAAGAGAAAGAAGAGGAAGAGGGAGAGGAAGAAGAGGAAGAAGAAGAGGAAGAAGAAGAAGAAAGAAGGAAGAAGGAAGAAGGAAGAAGAGAAAGAAGAGGAAGAGGGAGAGGAAGAAGAGGAAGAAGAAGAGGAAGAAGAAGAAGAAAGAAGGAAGAAGGAAGAAGAGAAAGAAGAGGAAGAGGGAGAGGAAGAAGAGGAAGAAGAAGATGAGCAACAACAACAACAAACAATGGGCTAGCATGGTTTTCCTTTAAGGAAGCCAGGAGGTTATCCTTAAGATTTGCTTGATTCAGAGAACAGTAATAGAATTTACTTGACATAGCTAGGACAGCTTCCCTTTAGGGAGGCAAGGAGGGCATCCTTAGGTGGGTTTGGAGGGCTAGAGGTATGGAAACCAGCTTACAGGGAGCTGGGATTCCTGAGGTCTAGCAGAGTTACCAAGGTCCTGTGGAGACTTTGGACCTAGTGTTGCTGTGCTTGTGAATGTGGAGGCAGAGGGGAAATAGCATCTGCTTTCACTAATTATGTCATTTTAATCCTTTGTTATTAAGAAAAGATGCGTTTATTATATGTTATGGCTCATGAATTTAAAAATAGGCATTTATGAAGCATCTTCAGATCGGGGATACAAAAAGAGGCATAAGACAGTCCCTGCCCTCAAGGAGTTTACAGTCTTATGAGGGAGACAACAAGCAAACAACTATGTGCAAATAAGCTTTATACAGGATAAATAGAAACTAGTGGAGAGAGAGACAGAAAAAAAGAGACAGATTCAGAGAGTCACAGAGAGAGAGAGAGACAGAGAGAGAGACAGATTCAGAGAGTCACAGAGAGAGACAGATTCAGAGAGTCACAGAGAGAGAGAGAGAGACAGAGAGAGAGACAGATTCAGAGAGTCACAGAGAGAGACAGACAGAGAGAGAGAGACAGATTCAGAGAGTCACAGAGAGAGACAGATTCAGAGAGTCACAGAGAGAGACAGACAGAGAGAGAGACAGATTCAGAGAGTCACAGAGAGAGACAGACAGAGAGAGAGACAGAGACAGAGTGAGAAGGCACTGCAATTAAGAGGTGTTGGGAAAGGCTTCCTGTAGTAGACAACATTTTAGTTAAATTAGAGGCTTTAAGGAAGCCAGGGAAACCAGTAGGTCTAGGATGAGGACAGAGAACTTTCCAGGAATGGTGGACAGCGAGAGAGAATCCTTGGAGCCAAGAGATAGAGTGTGTTGTTTGTGAAGCAGCCAGAAGGCTAGTTTCACTGGATTGAAGAGTGTGAGGGAGGCAGTGTAAAGAGTAAGAAGGCCAGAAAGTGTGTTTGTGGGGGTAGTTATAAAGCTCTTTGAAAGCCAAAGGATGTTGTATTTGATCCTGGAGGTAATAGGAAGCCACTGGAGTTTATTGAGCGTATTTGATTATTGGGGTGTTAAGAAAACTGTATTATGGTGTCTGAGATCGGGCCTTGCTCAGTCTTTGGGCATTTCTGAAAGCCTTCATTCCACTTCAGTATTCTGAGCCACTCAACTATTTGTATACAGACTTGAGGGACTCTTGGGATTGATCCCCTTTGGGAGAGGGCCAAGGCCTGGACCATAGGGGACTGAGGGGCCTAGAGGCTGTGTGTACACATCGCAGTGAATTGAAGAAAGGAGGTGCCAAGGATATAAGGGTCAGTTAGATGCTGGCAGCCAGGTTGTTATTATATCATAGAACTTTCAATGAGTCCATAATGGCACACTGGTTTCTATTTTGGGTTTTGAGGGAAAGACCACTAAAGGAAAAGGTACTACTGCAAATAAGAAGGTGGGTGGAAAATCCTTTGTCAGGTTCTTAGTTCTGGGGGCTAATCAGGGTAGTGGGTTATAGGAATTGATATTATGAGTTTTAAGGGGTGAGTACTTGTATGAGTGCTTACAGCAACTTGTATGCTAGTTATCGTGGTTAGAGTTGGATAGAAATCCTTGGAATTGCCTGAACCATTCTGTGTAGTTAATTTAATTTTATTCTTTTTTTTTCAGGGGGGTAGGCAGGGCAATTGGGAGTAAGTGACTTGCCCAAGGTCACACAGCTAGTAAGTGTCAAGAGTCTGAGGCCAAATTTGAACTCAGGGCCTCCTGACTCCAGGGCCAGTGCCCTATTCACTGAGCCACCTAGCTGTCCCTGTAATTAATTTGAAATGATGTTGGTTCCACAAAGGGGTGTCAGTATCTCTTTCTTAGCAATGTGATTGAAGGAGCTGGAGTAATTCACTATACAGACCCCTCTTATAATAACCCTGTGTGGCTAATGAAGAAGATTGATAGCACCTGGAAGCTTACAGTAGATGACAGGGAGCTTAATAAAATTGTTATGCCGATCTCTGCAGCCATTTCTGACCTTGTCAGAGTGGTGGACCAGGTAGTCCAGGCCCCAGGTGACTGGTATGAGGCATTGCTGTTGCTAATGTCCTTTTCTCTAGTTCCATGACTGAGACTAGTCAGGAATAACGCTTTTATTTGGGAAGATCAGTAATTCTTCACTTCTTCCTGAGGCTTACTTGAATTCTCCTTCATAAATCCAAGGTTTGTTGTGCAGAGACCAGAAAGAGGCATCATTCCTGAGGGTATTGTAATCCACCACTATTTTCATGATGTAATCTTGTCTGGGATCAGTAGAGATCAGAGACCCTAGGATCAAATGAGAGTTAAGTACTTAATATTGGCTCATATGGAGATCAACCCTAAGAAAATTCAGGCTCTAGCCTCCTCAGTTAAATTCTTAGGTCTACACTGAATGAAGAGGATCCAGTTCCAACCAGAGCAAATAAGCAACTATTGACATTCTCTGTCCTGTAGTCTAAAAAGGAAGCCCAGAGGCTTATTGGGCTGTTTGGGTTCTAGAGGACCAACATTTCCTACCTACACATTTTGATAGTTCCCGTTCAGTGAGTTGCCCACAAATTCTCCTTTTTTTTTTAACTAATTATTTTTGGTTTTCAACATTCACTTCCATAAGAAGATGGTGTGCATTCTGATGTAACCTATCCATACACATGCATAGTGAACATATTTTCACATTGGTCATGTTGTAAAGAAGGATTGAAACCAATGGGAAGAACCATGGGAAAGAAGAAACAAACAAAAAAAGAGAGCAAATAGTATACTTTAATCAGCATTCTGACTCCAAAGTTCTTTCTCTGGATATGGATGGCATTTTTCCTCATGAGTCTTTTGGAGTTGTCTTCGATCCTTGCATTGCTGAGAAGAGCTAAGTCTACCATAGTTGATCATCACACAATGTTGCTGTTGCTGTGTACAGTGTTCTGGTTCTGCTCACTTCACTCACATCACTTCATGCAAGTCTTTCCAAGCTTTTCTGAAGTCTGCCTGCTCATCATTTCTTATGGAAAAATAATATTACATTACATTGATGGGCATCCCCTCAGTTTCCAATTCTTGGCCACCACAAAGAGAGCTGCTGTAAATATTTTTATATACATAGGTCCTTTTCCCATTTTTTATGATCTCTTTGGGATACAGCCCTAGAAGCAGTATTGCTGGGTCAAAGAGTATGCACAGTTTGATAGCCCTTTGGGCATAGTTCCAAATTGCTCTCCAGAATGTTTGGATCCACCAACAATGCATTAGTGTTCTAGTTTTCCCACATCTTCTCCAACATTTTTCATTTTCCTGTTTTGTTATGTTAGTCAGTCTGATAGGTGTGATGTGGGACCTCAGAGTTGTTTTGATTTGCATTTCTTTAATCAGTGATTTAGAGCATTATTTCATATGACCCTATAGATAGCTTTAATTTCTTCACCTGAAAACTGCCTTTTCATATCCTCTCACCATTTATCAATTGGGGAATAAATCTTCCTCTTTTAAGAGGAGCAGGTCATACAGCTCTGAAAGGCCAGTAGTCTTTCCCTTGGGTCCTTTAGGGCCTCTGTTTTTGGAGGTCGCTCTGAGAGAAATGATTATTTCTCTCTTATATTAGTAACCAATTACTGAATTAGGACTAAAGTTCCAACCTCCCTTCCCCCTTCTATTTCCTCATTCCCTGTAGGCTATTCAGTCAGCCTTTGAAGGGCAGGACTGATAAAGAGATGAAATCTTGGACAGATGTACCCCACCAGAAAAGTTTAGATCAGATCAAAAGGTAAAGAAATTTTGGTTTAGATGAATTGGTGGATTCCATCCCATTGTGTTTTAGTCAGACAAGTGTGAGGGGAAGTGGGTTCTCTCTTTTGTCTAGATCACCCCAGATGGGATGGTATGGGTAGAGTTAAGTATATTTGATCACCTGAGTGATCAGAGTCAAGTCCCCCAGACCCTCACTAGAGTAAGCCCACCTCCCATTATAATATTCATTCTCTCATTAATTGTTAACCAATCAGAGCTGATATTCACTTGTCAGGAACATCAGCTCTTCCAAGGGGATATAAGTGTTAAGTGGGTTCCATGAGGGATCTTTTGGTTTAGGAGAGGCAGCCAAATGACCATCCTTTTATTAATTTTTCTGCTAGCATAATTGCTAAAATTATTAATTATCCAGAAACTATGTCTCTTGAACTTTTTATGTGTCCATAAAGACCAGGCTGAATGGGGCCTTTGGTAGGTACCAGGGGGTGGCCATATTTGGACTGTTCTAGAGGAAACTAGGTGGCGCAGTGGATAGAGAAATGGCCTGGGGTCAGGAAGATCTGAATTTAAGCATGACTTTAGACACTTAAAAAGGAGGGTTTTTTAAGGGTCCAATTGAGATATTTGTGAAGCACTTAGTATAGTGCCTGGAACATAATAACAACTTAATCAGTGCTTGTTACCTTCCTCCTCATTGTTGAGCAGTTTTTCTCTACACCAAGGCTAACTATTCCACCGATTTTGCCTTGTTTTGTCTTTTAGACCAAGCAAAAACAATCTAATCCACCTTCCACATGTCAACTTTTCAGACAAAGGTAGGAGCAGTCCATTTCATCCTGCTGGGCATCCAGGGAATTTTATTTTACTTTTAAAAAGTAAAATAAATTTTTTAAAATAAAAACTTTTAAAAATATTCAATGTTTTGAGTATTGATTATTGAGTATTTGATTATTAAGGACATTATTTTTATTTATTAAATACTCTAAAGACTCTGAAGTTTATCTGAACTTAATTTAAAAAACATGTCAGACTTCACTAAGTATAAACTTTAAAAATGACGTACAAAATACTGAACTGTGGAGTTGTTGTTGTTGTTGAGACATTAGAGTATGCCATAGCACACCTAGAATACTCATCCTCTTCAGATGATTGAAGGTACACGGTTCTCTTCTGCAGGTTAAATATTACCATTTCCTTCAATGGAACTTTCTATGGCATGGTTTTGAGTCCCTTTATTTTCTGATCACACTGTACTTCAGCATGCCAGTATGATCATGTTAAAAGACATCTTGGGGGCAGCTAGGTGGTTCAGTGAATAGAGCACCAGCCCTGGAGTCAGGAGGACCTGAGTTCAAATGTGGCCTCAGATACTTGACACACTTACTATCTGTGTGACCTGGGGAAAGTCACCTAATCCAAATTGCCTTGCCTTCCCCCTCAAAAAAAAAAAAAAAGAAAGAGAAATCTTGGTTCAGGCCTCATCCTGGTCAATGAGGCAAATTCAGAAAAAGAAAGGCAAAAAAAATATTTTATTAGCACAGCAAGGCTGCAAGCAATTGAGTGTGGCCAGAACGGAATTCAAACCCACAAGCAGCTTTTATAAATAGGAGTAAACAACATCCATACAGGACAAAAGTATGCTGATTGGTACACTTATGTAAAGCCAAGCACAAGCAGCTTTCCAGAGGACTGCTGCTATGAATAGCTTTAAGGTTCTAATTACATAGTATAGTGAACTCTCTATTCAGCAGTAAACTAAAGCAAAACATTCACAGAAATCAAAGTACACATTCACAGTGATATAACATAACAACTTATCACTAAAGTGGCCACATAGTTTTAAACAAAAGATATCATTCAGGATACAAAGTACAAAGGTCTCTCATCCTTAGGGCACATTGTCTTAATCTCATCAGTCAGAAAGATTTCTTTTTTCTTGATTAGAGATTAGCTTCCAATCATCCTTAACTCAATCATCCTTAAGGGGCACAAGGTACAAAGTATGAAGTTCTCCTACCCTTAAGTCATAGTAAATCATGATCTTGTCAGTCAGCACTAAGTACCCAAGGAAAGGTCCTTTCATCTTGACTGGCTGGCTCCCAAATTCCATGGTTCCTCTTCCATGAGGTAGGCAGCTCTCAGGTCCTCGTCCAGCTCCTATTCCACACTGAAGCTTATGGTGACCAGTCCACCTCAAGCCTTCCACAGTTTCTGTTTCTGGGAAGAAAAAGCTTAACAGAGCCACAACAACATTCATGCACATTGCCGGCATCATCATCAATTCACTTTCTGCCTGTGTAATCAACACAGACACACAAACATGGTCTGAGAAATCAACACAAATCATCAGTATAGTCCCAGGACCTCTGAAAACATCAGTAAAACTCTCCTCCAGGACTTTTGTAAACAGACAACAAGAAAATCTTCTTTCAGGGCTTCTGAACCAGCAATAAGGTCGCACGACTTCTGTAACAACAGCAATGTCCTCTATCAGCAGGTAGATCTAACCAAGTAACATCAACACAGACAGACAAAGTGCCAGCCTGCCACAGCCAGGCTTCCTCCCAATTCTGCTCAGTCCCAGCTTGTGCTCCTGCTTTTATATGGTCTTTAGCTTCTCCCTGTTCCACCCATCTCTTATGTCCTTCCTGTTCCAGTCTTTGGTAAGTCCCTCCCACTGTGGGCTTCACAGGTTCTGTTTCCAACAAAGACTTGATACAATCATGGGCAAGAATCAAAGACACTTGAATTGAAGCAAGGTGCTAAGTATTCCTTTGCTTGCCATTACAACTTACCATGAGGAGATGGGTTTCATGCCACCTCAGCTTTTCCCTCATGTCTAAGTGCCAGTGTGCAAGGGTATTTCTAGACCACTGAATCCTGCAGGCTGGTTGCACACATATTTGAGCAAGGTTTAATCATGGGATCACTCAGACTGTCTCTGCACAATTGGCTGACTTTGCACACTCCCTGCTTTGTTGCTAACCATGCTCATGGTACAGTACCATAATCAGACCTATATTGCTCCTCTGTCTTCAACTACATCATCTTAATCTCTGCTGCTTGTAATTTGGCATTTGACTTGGGAATCAGTTCTGCACACCAAGGGGGGCATGGTAAACATAAGCAACATACAATCCTGGGTTCAGGGGTTGATCAGGGGTTGCTTCTTCTGCTGGGCTAAAGTCAATCATGGTAGGCTTCCATGGGAGTGATGTATCCAGGTCATCCCTTCAGCAGCCTTGATGGCAGAATGAATATTCAGCAGGACCTGGTAAGGTTCATTTCAGGAGAGGTAGAGACTAGATGTCTTCCTGAACTTTTGGATCCATATGTTGTCTTCTGGCCCAGATGGATGCACTGTCTCTTCCAAAGGTAGAATCTCTGCCAACTCTGCCTCCTTACAGACCTGGGAAAGAGAACTAGATAGAGAGATCACATATAATTTTTTTTCTTTTTTCTTTTCCAATTTATTTATTTATTTTTAGTTTTCAACATTCATTTCCACAAGATTTTGAGTTACAAATTTTTCTCCCCTTCTTTCGCCTACCCCCCACAACAAAAATAGCTAACTTACTGAATACCCCTTTCCCCAATCTGTGCTCTCTTATATCCTTCCCCATCCTCCCCCCTAACTTTCCAGTAAGGCAAGATGGATTTTTATGCCTTGGTGCCTGTATAAGAGAGATGACATATCTTATCAGGCTTTCATCTGTGGCTGGGCTCTGACTTCAGGGTCCAGCTGCCAAGTAGTAGTAGGTGGTCTACCAAACAGAATTTCAATCCGCAGTCCTACCTACTATGATTCCTAAATTGGGAAAGCACAAGAGGAAATACCTGAGGCCATTTTAACTGTATTTCCTTGCCTAGTTTTCCCAAAAGGGTCTTAACTCTCTATGTGAATGCTCAATTCCCCTTGGTGATTGTGGGCAATAAGGGGGGTGCAGGTTCAGGGTTATCTGAAAACACTTGGAGAGTGGTTTGGTTACTTCCGTGGTAAAGTATGTCCATTGGTCACAGTCCATAGTACATGGCAGGCCAAATCTTGTATTTTGTCCTTGATCAAATACTTTGCTACTATTATGTTTGTTGTATCATGTGTCACTTATAAGGCCTTTACCCAGTGGTTCATTTGGTTTCTGTATACCAAATATAGCCTGTAGACTTTGGCAATTCAGTAAAGCCAATCTGCAGGTAGTCAAATGGTAGGGCCTCCCACTTCTTCCCCACTTTTGTCAGTTTTCTTCCTTGAGGATTTGAACTGTTGACAAGAAAGACAGCTAGTGACTACACAATGGCCTCATGTATAAACACGGGGAGCAAACCAGTTAGTAACTTTGCAGTACAAGGGCTTTGGTTCCCATATGTCCCTGGCCATGGAGAAGCACTCATCATTTAGGTGCCATGGGGGGGCCCATCTGGCATGACCCACAGTCTGTCCAGTAGAACAGCTTTGTTTCCGGTCATCTAGATGTTAATTTTGGACTGTTTGTGGAGATAAAGTTGTGTTATTCCTGCTAGGCATCAATGGTGTGACAGACCCCAAAGGCATATTTGGAATCATTGTAAATGTTGAGTGTAGGTATCTCCCTCACAGAATCCCTGGGAAAGGGAGGCAAACAGTATATTGGATTAAGGGTGTGTGTGTGTGTGTGTGTGTGTGTGTGTGTGTGTGTGTGTGTGTGTGTGAATATTGTAGGTCTTCAACAAGCATGTGGGTAACTAGAGTGGGAGATTTGCTATAGCCCCACGTAGTCTAGTACAAATGCATTACTGGCCTTTTCAAGTAAAGGCAAAGTGGTACCATGAATCCAGGTCTACTGGGACACTAAAAAAGGCACTATACAAGTCAATAATAGAATGTGCCTTTGTATGGTGAGGAATGTTGGCAATAATAGAAACAGGAATTGGGACCATTGGGGCTCTTGGGATGACAAAATTATTGATAGCCCCCAGATCCTGGACAAAATGGTATACAGGTTGGCCATCATCCACCTTGTTTTTCCTCACTGGCAGTACAAGAGTATTGCAAGGTGACTGGCATAGCATTATTACCCCCAGATGGACATAAGCATTGATGAGTTTTTGAATAGATTCAACAGCCTCTGAATTGATATTATATTGTTGTACCTAAGAGGGCAGTCTATCCTTAGTCCAGATCCTCATGGACTTGGCTTACTTCACAAATTCCACTTCTGTGGGTTCCATCCCCACAAAGTGGTGGGTAAGTTTTATAATATGGGAGGCAAAGCAGGCACCAGGGCTTCCATAAATCTTTTGAGTTCCTTTAAAATTGCCCAATGAGCCAAATCAATTCCTTTGTATTCTAATCCAACCCCTCCCAGATCACAGTGAACAATTGTCTCAAGTTTACATAATAGGTCCCTTTTACATAATTTGATAGGGAAGTTAGGCATTAAGAGAAAGAATGAAAACACACCAAAGGTCCAAAAGGTGCTTTAAGCAAGGTGGTTCAGGCTCCCATCTCACTTTCTTCCTAGACACTTATTACTTTTTCAGTTTTTAGCACTGGGAAGCCTTTAGGGGGGAACTGAAGTGACCAGAAAGTCACCTCTATGTCCACCATGCAAACAAAGGGTGTCTTGTTAACAAAAATCTCAGGTGAGGGCTCCTTAATATTTCCATATCCCCTTCAACATTCCTAAGAAACAACCCCAGTTCCCAACCACCTCCCTTCTGTCATTTTGAATATTTATCCCTAGTATCCAAAACAGTTTACAAATTGTTTGTTGTCTGGGGTGATTGTGGGTGCCAAGGCTGTGGTGAGGGTATGGACCACATGGCAGCTGGTTCTTCACAGAGCCTCTTTGGATAACTTGGAGGATGTTCCCCTGTTCTGGGGGCTTTGGTCAGTTTGCATATCCTGACATCTTTCTTAAAGTGCCTCTCTTTTTTACAGTAAAAGTATACTGTTCTCCTTCTCCTTCCTGTATTCTTAATCTCTCTTTTTGGTCCATTGTCCCTTCTCTATTTTCCCACATCTCCCCTTCTCTTCACTTCCTAAACCTTACTTTTCTTCTCTTTCCTAAATTGATTCTCTTTCTGCCCATCAAACACATATGTCACAATTCCCCTGGGTTCACTAATAGTTTTCCCATTCCAGCCAGGGCGGAATTTATGAAAGTAATGGGAAATGTCTGCCATTGAATGATTAGCATAAACTGAAACAATTGCCCTTTGATTGTGCTCATTTTCTGGGTCCAGCTGAGCAAATTTCTGGGTGGTAGCACACAATTATTCCTAACAAAAGTGGTTCTTAAGTGTGCTGTGGTCTTTGGTTATGAGAAACCTGGATTTTATGGTGGTGGTCCATTGGTTTGGACCAGGGCCTCGAATGGGCATGATAATGAGGGGTAGTCTTGGTTTGAAAGTTCTGCCCAACAGTACCAATAATCCACTTACATAGACTCTGGGTCTTCAAGTCTGGTTTTTAGCATTTGCAGCTGACAAGAATGAAAGAATGTTGGCCAAATTTGTTTTTCCCAATTATCTACCTATGGAGTCCGGTCTGTGCTGAGTTTACTGCTCTAGTTTTGGACATTCTTGGTTGAACTGGCAGTTTTCCCATGTCCTAAGCTTTTAACAGCTTGCCTAATGGGTAGTTGGCAGGAGGCATACATACTCTGCCCTGATCCTATAATGGTATGGTATTCTTTAACTGTTCTATCCCTTGTCAACCTAATTAATGTTGGGTCAAGACCAATTACTCACCACTGCCTTTTCCTTTATGCGCTCTTGTATCTTCATGCACAAATGAGAGAAAATCAATTTTGGGTTTGAGCCCAATTTCTCCTTATCCTTCCCGAGTTTGGGGAATTTCATTCTCTGCCTACTTCACTAAGAGAATCCACTCTGACCCAGCTTGGGCAAAGGGCCAAGTGCTGGTTGTGGAATTAGATGGTAGGCTCACCCAGTGAGAATCATGGGAGAGAAGAGTCTCAGCTGGGATTACCAAAATTGTTAAAAGAAATCTTGGTTTGAGCTTTACCCTGGTTAGCTAGGTGGCACAATAGATAGTGAGTCTGTCCTGAAGTCAGGAAGACTTATCTTCCAGAGTAAGAATCTGACCTCAGACACTTACTAGCTGTGTGACCCTGGGAAAGTCACTTAACCCTGTTTGCCTCAGTTTCCTTATCTGTAAAATGAACTGGAGAAGGAAATGGCAGACTACTCTGGTATCTCTGCCCAGAAAACCCCAAATGAGATCAACAAAGAGTCAGACAAGACTGAAATGACCAAACAACCACTGGCCAATGAGTCAAAGTCAGGAAAAGAATGGTAGAAGTATTTTATTAGCACACCAAAGCAGCAAGCAGCTGGAGTGGGGGAGGTGTGGATTTCTAACTGTGCTTCGTTTTTTCTGATAGGGGGAAAACAAGTTCCATTATAAGGGCAGAAGTGTGCTGATTGGTACACTTATCAGGAGGAAATGGGTTTTGTGCTACTTTGGTTTTCCTGTCCTGTCTAATTGCACATGTGCAAGGGTATTTCCAGACTGCCATCTCCTGCAGACTGGCTGCTCACGCACCCAAAGTTTAAGCAAAGTTTAAACATGGGGTCACTCAGACTGACTGCACAGGAACATACAAAAAGTACTGAATTAGTTATTATGAGACTAAATGTTTAGTCCTGGCTCTGCCACTAACTGATTGTATGACATTGGACAGCACTTGACCTTTGTGGGGTTTACTGTCTTTACATATAAAATGAAAGTGTCAGGCTTGACAATCTCTAAACTTTCTTCCAGCTCTAAAATTCTTTAATTCTGTGACTCCATGGACCTTCTCCCTTTGATTTAGCCTCAGTTTTCTCATCTGTAAAATGAGAGGGTTAGGCTAGGTTAGAAATTATTTTTTTAATATTTAATTTATTTGTTTTCAGTTTTCAACATTCACTTCCATAAGTTTTAAATTTTCTTCCCCTCCCTCCCCTAGGTTAGAAATTCTTGACCTCAAGTCCATAAATTAAAAAAAAAATTAAAGTGAAATATAATTGGTTACCTTTGTAGTCTTATGAATTTTATTTTATTAAAAACATGATTCTGAGAAGAAGTACAAAGGTTTCACCAGAATGTCAAAAAGGGGTTCTTAGGACTCTGCCCCACCTCCACCACCAGCAAACCTGCCCCCAACTAGATGATCTCCGAGGGTTCTTCCAGTGCTAAAAGCTTAAGAGTGAGTCTATGACTCTTTCTTATTCTCCCTCTCAGGCTTGGTAATTGGCATTTGTTGGGAGATGGCTCAGTGGATAGAGCACTGCATTTGGAGTTAGAAAGACCTGAATTCAAATTGGGCCTCAGACATTAAATAACTCTATTACCCTGGGCAAGTCACTTAAACTCTGCCTGAGAGGCAGCTGGGTGGCTCAGTGTATAGAGCACCAGGCCTGGAGTCAGGAAGAACTAAGTTCAAATCATGCCTCAGACATGTACTAGCTGTATGACCCTGGGTAAGTCACTTAACCTCTGTTTGCTTTAATTTACTCCAGTATCTTTGCTAAGAAAACCCAATGGACAGTACAGTTTGCAGGGTCACAAAAAGTTAGATACGACTGAACAACAGTAAGAAAGGCAAAGAATAGGAGACAGAACTCTCTGCTTGAGATCTGGACTCTTGCAGGGCAAGCAGTGGTAGCAGAAATAGCTGCGACGAGGATTTATGTTAACCTCCCTGGCACACCCTAATCACATGCCTTCCCAATCCTGTACTGTGGGGCAGGAAAGAACCATGTGCAGAGACAGCCATTATGCCTTTGCTTTTAGAGGGAGAAGGAAAGTGGACCAGGTCCTCTTGGGTAAAACTGCATTGATTATCTGGTGGAGGTTCACAGAGGCTAAGTCTCTGTGCCTTCTGCTACAGGGGAGAAAAGCAGCCCTTCTGTATCTCAAACTCTGAGGTGCACCGGGAAGGCATTTCTTCTCTGTTGCATGCATAACATCAAAACAACAACACGAAAAATTTACAGGAGAACATGACTGGGAATGCTTGAAAGATCCTTAAATTTGAGATGACATGGGCAAAGGTATCTTCCAGCTTGAGCAATCTATGAGTTTATGATATGATGTTACCATGGCCAAGAATCAGGCCCAGTTAGCCACTTTACACCTTTTGTCATGGAGAAATATGGAACTGTAGGCACAATTAATTTGAAAGTGCAGTTTGCAGCTGCAATAGCACAAAATCCGTTGCAGAGATGTTGATGATTCCAATTGGGCCAGTAAATAACATACAAGAGAGGACTGTTTCCTGTTAGATCAGCCTTAAAATAAGCCATATTATCTGTTTAAATAGGTAGTGTTGTAGCCATAGCCTCTGTCTCTTAAGACAGGATTAAATTACTGCTCTCCATTTTTAGGTGGCAGCCTTTTCCCAGAGTTCCAGTGCTTTAAAGCAGCTGTCTCCTGGGGAATTAAAGAAAAGACCACAAATGTATTTGCCTGTAATTTGCATACTTCCCCAGGCTCTTCTACCTAGTCTCAGGACATTTGCATATGGTAATTTTATTACCAACAGTTTATTATTGCTACCATCAAGGTTCTTATTATGGGATTCTTCTCCTCTGTTCCCTGTTCAAACTATACTAAAACCCTGTGGCAGAGCTGCTACAAGCATTGGGTCAGGCTTCACACTATGAGGTGTGGAACGTTGCATTTACTGTCAGAATGAATTGTGACGCTCGTAGACCCTATAACATTTAAGAAAATAAGTTTTGTGTTAAATATTTAACACAAAAAGTGCTCTTAAATTAACTTAAAATCATATTAAAATGCTCCTGCTGATTTTTTTAAAGTTAGCACTTTCATTTCTGAATAGATCCCACCTTCCTGCCCTACTGTAGTAGGAGCAACATCAATTACTAATAAAAAGACTGAAATATTCACCCTCACCCCCCATCCTTCCAATTTTCTAAGAAGATAAAGAAGCTTTTTCTATGACTTAATTGGAGGATTAAGACTTGAACCCCTTATATGATTGTAATGGAATACTATTGTGCTATAAGAAATGATGAGCAGGTAGAGTTTAGAGAAACTTGTAAAGACATGAACTGATGCTGAGTGAAGTGAGCAGAACCAGGAGAACATTGTGTATAGCCACAGCAACATTATGCAATTGATTAACTATGATAGACTTAGCTCAGGAGTGGGAAACCCAGGGCCTCGAGGTAGCAGGTTCCCTAACCCTAAGTCTAGCTCTTCTCAGCAATACAATGATCCAAGACAATTCCAAAAGATTCATGATAGAAAATGTTAACCACATCTAGAGAAAGAACTGGAGTCTGAATGTAGATCAAAGCATACTGTTTTTACTTTTTTTTTCCCTTTCTTGTGGTTTTCCCCTTTTGTTCTGATTCTTTCACAGTATGACTAATGTGGAAATATGTTTAACATGATTGTACATGTATAGCCTGTATCAGATTGTTTGCCATCTTTGAAAGGCGAGAGGGGAGAGGGGGAGGGAGAAAAATGTAGAACTCAAAATTTTACAAAAATGAATATTGAAAACTATCTTTATATGTAATTAGAAAGAAAAAATAGAAACAAAATTAAGGAAAAAAGACTTGAATCACTGACCTAGAGGGTAAAAGCTTAGTTTACAAATAGTTGGCCCTTCCCAGGCTTGAGAGATGTCCTATTGCTGTTGGAATCAGCATACTCATCATACTGAGCACAGCACCATGACATATGGTGAAGTAAGGAAGGCTGTAATCATTTGAATAAACTCTGGATCTTTGAGTAATTTCCTTTCTGTGTTATTGTTAAGTAAACTTATTTTCTTAAATGTTATAGAGTCTGTGAATGTCACATCTGCAGTGTTCGTCACCCAAAGTCTCTCCCCCTGTAGAAAAGAGAGGGAAGTACATTTTCTCATTTCTTTCTTTAGGGATAATATTGTTCATAATAATTATGTAGATTTCACATTTATTCTTTCCATTTACCTTGTTTTAGCCATTCAGTTGAAGAGTTGGAGTAAAAAGGCACCAATACCAATTTACAGAGAGCCCAAGTTTACCGCCACAGTCAGGCAGGGAAGGTGGATGGAGGTGGGGCAAGGTAGTCAAGTCAGAAGAAAATGACGAAGGGGATGGTTGTTAAATAAAATCTTCAAAAACATTATTTTTATAATTTACAAATTTCAAAAGACTTGCCAATTGATTTTGCCAGGCCATATTTAGTATGGAGCATTGCGCCATTTATACAGACTCAGTGTATTACTTGTACAATGCTAATTAGGGTATACAGAGGGGCAGAACTGAAGTGACCTGATGTAAAATGCCAAAGCAAGCTAGCATTTAGCGAAGATATTTTAAAAGCTTAATTTATTCAGGATGCTTAATGATTAAAAAAAAAAATAAAAACCAGCAAACAACTCACCGAACCATACCACAGGATTTGTAACCATTAATCACTATTGCCCCTAGAAGTGACTAGATTGCAGCCAGGTGTTTGGGGAATTATGATAATAACAAAGGAAAACAGGAATATTTTAATAGTCAAATTATAATTAGAAGCAATTAATTTAAGTATAAGACTTTTAATTGGCATCACAGGCCAAGGTTACTACATTATAAAAGCATAATTAGGATATTTAATGCACAGGCAATAATCCGATTTGTCTACAATGACTTATCCTGCTTATAATAAGTAACTTGCTAACAAATTCAGAGACCAAACTTAACAACCTAAGAAAAAAATGAAAGGAAGGAAAGAGAATTAGGTTATTTTAAGAAAAGCTCTGAAAAAATGGATTAAAAAAATGTCAGGAATCACATGAGGTTGATTGTTATTCTCCTGTGGTACCCACTTTGAAGTGATACTTTCATGCAAGGCAGAATCTGAAATTTGAATCCTATTGTAACTACAAAATGCTTCCAGTCCAGATCTCAAAGGGAATAAAGTTTAAATTGGAAATGTCTCCATCTAAAACATGGATTCCAGATCTTCCATATATTCATAAAGGAAAAAAAAATCCCATTGTAGTAGATTAGTGGATGCCACAGTCCTCTTTGTTTTCAAGCTGGGTTAAATGTATTTCTGGTGTGTGCGTGTGTGTGTGTGTGTGTGTGTGTGTGTGTGTGTGTATGTGTGTTTCAAAGATAAAATGAATATGAGGCAAAGAATTGGAAACTATGAGTATATACTCAAAATGAATCCATATTTCAAAAGCATTATTCTTTATAGAAGCACAGCATTATTATTCATGGGTAGCATAGTCTAGTGGAAGAACCTTGGCCTTGGAATTCAAAAGTGACATTTACTAGCTTGGGAAAGTAGCTCTCATCCTCAGTTTTCCCCCTTGGAAATTTAGGGAAATACTTGTCATGTCTTATTATGAGTATTAAATCAAAGAAGAGAATATACACAACCTGCTTGGCCAATTGCAAGACATATTTGCAAAATTGGACTGTAGGGAATCTATCATCTAGTATGGGGGCAAGGGAAAAATGCCCTCTAAGACTGAGGACTAGTTTACTTGGACAAACAACAACTTGGTTTAGACAGGATGTTGTAGTTAAAAAAAGAAAAACATTGGTTTGGAGTCAGAGGGTCTGGGTACAAATCTTGTCTCTGTTACTTATCATCTGAATGAAGCTATGTAAGTCGACACATTTTATTCTGCATTTATCCACCCCGATCACCTGCTTCTGAGAAACTCCTTCTCTTTTGTTGCCTAAGGCCAAAAGACCAATTCATAACTGGTTCACCTCTGCATCCATCTAGGCCCACAATCATCTTCAGTAACAGTTTATTGAAAAGGTTGACACATCTAAAATGGTACCCAAGGTCATACAGTCCCATCTGTAAACACCTTTTGTCAGGCCGGGAATATTTGGGGACAAGCTCTTTAGGTTTTTAAGGGGTTTCCTGGCCTTGAGACTTAACTATCTAGACTCAGTAACTCTGCTTTTAAGTTCTCCTTGTAGTCAACTGAATATAACCTCCACCTTGGGGCCTGAGAAGACCTTTTGTTTTTAATAGTATCCCTGGGTTATTTTGAAGACTTCAATGCCATTCAGATGACTTCATGGAATTTTTATGCAGAGCAACCATCTTTCTTTCTTGAAGCAGACAAATCAGAAGATTTGGACACTCCCAAAAGTATGGGGGAAGAATGATCAAACGTGTGAGAGAAGACCCCTCACCACTTCTCCTTCATTAAAATTGAGGTATCTGATGAATTTATGGAATTCTTAAAAATAACCGTCTTGCTACCACCAGCACTATCAGGCATTGTTCACTAATTTAAATTTCTCAAATAGAAACAACAGCTTGTTGAAGGTATTGTTGCTCATAATTCATTTTTCTTAGTTTCAATTTTGGGAATTTCTTCTATAACAGATTGTGGGATTGTCTTGTATGTTGAGGTGAGAGTGAAGTCCTCCCATCATTTGTTCTGATTCTTGGCTGAATCAAATTTGACATCATGAAGGTCCAAGACAATTCCTGACTGCATCAGCACACACTACCCCATCTGTACATCTCAAAACCCTATGGCACCACCCTCCATTCTTTTTTCCTTTATTTCAGTCTCTGAAGAAGAGGTGGCCTTTCTTATCAAACACAGCATGGATAACTAGGTGGTGCAGTGAATAGACTACTAGACTTGGAATCAGGAAGACCTGAGTTCATATCCAGACTCAGACTTACTAGCTGTGTGACCCTGGGCAAGTCACTTAACTTCTGAAGGCATTAATTTCCTCATGGGAATGAGGAAACTAATAGTGCTTACCTCCCAGGGTTGTAGTGAGATTAAAATGAGATAAAATTTGTAAAAGTTTTTACAAACTTCAAAGCATCATATAAAAACTAGCTATTATTGTCAAGGTCAATCATTCTATCTGTTCAAGCTCCTCCCATCTCTTCTGACAGATCTCTCCTCTTCCCTTCCCCCCCAAATCATCTTCTTTAATCTTTAATTTCTTCATATCTGCCGATTCCTTTCCTGCTGTCTACAAATATGCCTAGGTCTTTTCATTCTTTAAAAACCAAAGAATGCCACCAAAATTATAAAAAGATGCCAGCCCAAACCAGAAAAACCCAAACCCGTCACTTGACTCTATCCATCTATCATTTTATGTTTTCTCATATTTTGTATACTAGAATATGCACATTTTTTATACTAGAAAAAGCTATCTACAATCCTTGTCTCTATGTCTCCTCTCAGTCCTTTACAAGCTGGTTTCTGACTTTATTATTCAACTAACTTCTCTCTCCAAAGTTACCAATGATTTCCTAATTGCCAAATAGCCTTAGTGCCAGTTAGCAGTTGCAACATCAGTTTCTTGGCACTCCCTCCAAGCAAGGTCTGTTTGCATTTCCATCAAGGGTTTTTCTTACTAGATCTGAGGGATAATAATGGGCCATATTCTTTCTCTTTCCCATGGATATTCAGGACTTCCCCATTCCTTGTGCTTCTATTAAGAGGGCTAAAAAAAAGTCTATATCTTTAAGGACAAAACTCTTTTCTTCTAATCTTGTCCCAAGCCACTATCATTAACCATGGAAGTAAGGATTTGAATTAGCTTTTATATCATTGGGAAAAACTTATAAACAGTGAAAGAACTGATGAAATTGAGGGAGCAGTAGGTTTGGAATGTTGGGTGTCTGGGGCCACTACTAGAAGGGTTAAATAGAAAAAACACATCTCTGCTCATGGGCTCACAATCAGGGGCAATTCTTAGCTTAGTACAAAAATACAAATATACAAAAATAATTCCCATGTAATAAAATTAGAATCCTTATCAGTAATCCTAAAAATATTATTTCTGAAAGGATAATGGCAATGGATACCTTTCTTGGGTCTGGTTGGGTACACTTTGACAAGAGAGAAAGAGGGAGACGGAGAAGGAGGAGAGAGAGAGAGAAAAAGAGAGAGAGAGAGAGAGAGAGAGAGAGAGAGAGAGAGAGAGAGAGAGGACAATTGTGTTGCTCTTCTGCCTACCAGAAAAGCAGCCTTCTAATTCAACAATGCCCACAGAGAAGATGAGGAGTCCCAGTGGTCCCTATATCCACAAGAAGAGAGAGAAAAGACAGAGGCACCTGTTTGCAAGATGACCTCAGAAACATCTTAAATTCCTACCTAGGTGTGGTCAAGTCAGATCACATGCTAGGATCTGCTTCTTCAGGCTGTCTTTTTGAAAATAGGACGTAACAGAATCATAGATCAGGAAGGGGTCCTCAGAAACTATCTAGTCCAACTCCATTTTACAGATGAAGAAACTGGAGTCCAGGGAGGTTAAGTGACTCACCCAAAGGTTATAAGTTTTAAGTATCCAAGGTAGGATTTGAACCCAGATCCTGACTCCAGAGTCAGAGTTCTTTCCTTGTACCACATTGCCTCTGGCAAATTTTTGTGTATATGTGTGTGTGTGTGTGTGTGTGTGTTCTGTAATATCTCCATATCTTGCCCCTCCTCTCAGTAGTGTGTAAATTCCTCAAGGACAGGGACTGTTTTGTTTTCATCTTTCTGTTTCCTAGGCTAAGTACAGTGTCTTTCACTACATAAGTGCTTGTTGAATTGAATCGAGGGGAAAACATAGTCCCTGCCCTCAGGGAGTTTATAGTCTGGTTGGTGAGACAAAATTCATACATGTATAGCCAACAGGGTGTTGTGGCTGAAGCAGTCAACAAACATTTATTTATTAAGTGCTTGTTATTAAGTCTATTATGTACCAGGGCATCAAGCTAGGCACTAGTGGCACGAAGAACAAAATCAAGTAAGTGCCTGCCTTCAAGGAGCTTACATTCCACTATGGAGATTCAGCATTTTTGCATAGGAGTAAAAAATTAATCTATCAGTGGTGTGGTGCAGAACTGTGATGGGTACTCTGCAGATGAGCAGGGCTAGGGATTCTCTCTTGCTCACCTCTACCCTTGTATGAGTCAGGCTGCTGTTTTCTAGCCATTTCCTCTATTCCTCTCCTCCAACCTTGCTTTCTATCTACCTTACTCCCTTGACTCTTCCCTTTGGGAGGAATGGTTTTTCTTTCACACTGGGCTGCTGGAAACTATGCAAAGTAAGGTAGTCAAGGTCTCATCTCCTAATGCCAGCTAGCTAGGCATGGTCATTCGCAGATACACTGCTGAGTCTTTTGCTTGAAAAGATCTGGATCTAAGTTTCTTACTTTGCTCTGGGCAGTTGCAAGGAATTAATCGGTAATTTTCTTTCTATAGATTGAGCCTCCAGCCAGAGAAAAATGCTCCGGCAAAATACTGCAGATGGAAATCAGGCTGTCTCCTGAGGCACTCTTTGTTGTGTTTGAGGAAGGACATGCGCAATTCAGCAATACAATCTTAACAACCTTAAAAGGCAAACTGAACGGCCAAATGGTGGAGATTCGTACTACAGCATTCTGGGTGGTGGCTGGTGGTGTTTGTGACCAGCCTGGAAGAAGAGGGAAAAGAGAGAAGGGAAATGACAGGAATCACTAACTGCATCTGCAGATGAGGCAGTGGGTTTTAGCTACCCAGCCTCCATCCTGACACCTGCTCCATTCACCCACAACAGTTCTATCCTGAGAGTCTTGTCTTTAGGATCTCATGGCTGGGGCTGCCTCCCAGTCTGTGGCATGGCTCCTGGCTGGTGCAGCTGCCCCTTTGTGCTGCCCTTGTGCTGGCACATTTGCTCTCATTTCTCAATGTTCCCATTCATTAGGATGGGAGGGGAAGCTTGACAGTAAACTGTCCCCCTACCCTCCCTTCCCACCCCCATCAGTCACAGAATTAAGGTAGCTCACTTTTTGGGGTTGAGGATAGAATCACAGAGTGATTTTGGCCTGGACTGACCTCTATCCATTTCCAGTGTCCATATCTCTCTCACGATGCCACAAGGAATGACACAAGGTATACACAAAAGAAATACAAAGTGATTAGGGGGTCACTGACAAGTGAGGAAATCAGGAAGGATTCTGGGAGGAAGTGGCATTTGGGTCTTGGTCTGGGTCTTGAGGGGTCCTAGGGTTGCCAAGAGCTGGTGGTAAGGTAAGAGAGCATTCTGAGAAACATGTCCTCTGTATTTCAGTCTCTGTCAAATATGAAGATCAATGTGCCTCACTTTTCCAGATTAGTTTTGAATCAGAGTCCTGCGCTGTTGAGAAATAGACAGCTGTCCCCTTAGTCCAGTTAACATGCTTCTTGGAGGTTCACCAATTATTTTGAATGGAACATAGTAGGGAAAGGGTGGGATATTATCCTATGCCCTCTATTCCAAACAGTGACAAAGTAACTGGGTGTCAGGTACTAATTATGATATTGCCAAGGATGGCTAAGCAAGCAAATTCCTGACACCTTTTGAGCACTTATAGGCAATTATCTCAGTGAGAAAGAATGAAATGAGGAAATGAAGGGGGAATACAAGATCCTACAAACAATGTTCACTTTCTTGTCGTCTCAAAGAAATGATGGTTTGCTTGACACCTCTTTTTTTCTGAAGGGTAACACCTACTTGATATGAGAGAGACAAGGAAAACCAAGGTAACAGTACAGACCAGATATTCCTTTCTAGATGAAAAATATAAATGTGTTCATCAAAAGATATCTAGTTTTCTGATCTAAGTGGCTCTGGGAGTAGTCCATGAGCATCTTTGGGGTGCTAGTGAACACAAACTTTCAGTGAAATCCCAGAATTAAGAATCATCCAGAAAGGATTCAACCCGTGACCAGACAACTGATTCTCCTTAGTCAGACTCGAACCAACACTAGTGGCAGCTACAGAGGCATCAGATCTAGAGTTAGGAGGGCCTGAGCTCAAATCTAACCTCACTTACTAGTTTGTGACCCAGGACAATTCACTTAACCCTGTTTGCCTCAATTTCCTCACCTATAAAATGAGCTGAAGTATATTACAGAGAGAATATTTTTTTTACTGGAAAACTTTTTATTGTAGGTGGAGTGGGACAGCTGGACACAGGTTAGATGATTCCAGTTTTGTTGGCAACATCTATTGCATCATAGTCTGGAACAAGTTGGACATAAATCTTCTTCTCTCCATCAGGATCAGTGTGTTGACCTTGGCCATGTCAATGTCATACAGTTTTTTTATGCTCTGCTTGATCTGATGCTTGTTGGCCTTGACATTCACGGTGAAGATTAGGGAGTTGTTGTCCTCAATATTCTTCATAGCAGACTCAGTGGTCAAGGGAAACTTAATGATGGCATAGTGATCAAGCTTGTTTCTCCAAAGGGCACTTTTCCAAGAATATTTGGACTGCCTTCAAAGTCTTAGTGTCTTGGGTCGCTGGAAGGTGAGGGATGTTTGAATCTTCTTTTTGTGGCTGTGGACACCCTTTGGCACCACCTTCTTGGCCTTCAAGGCCTTGGACTTGGCTTCTGTCTCGGGGGGAGGGACAATAGTTTCCTTCTCTTTTGGCACCATCTTGGGGGAAAAGGGAGATTATATTTTAAAAATGTTATATCCTCAATTATGAAAAAAGATTTTTTTTCTCTTGGTTTAGGTTATTATTACTAATGATAGGCCAGAGAGCAGATTTGTGATGCATTGGTATAGGGAACTCTCAGATGAGAAAACTTGTCTCTACCAATGCAGACTTACCCAAGGTCACATAGCCAGTATACATCAGAGGCAGGATCTGAACCCAAGTTTTCCTGGCTTTGGGGTCAGCTCTCTGTTCACCATGTCATACCATATCTGACATTATTAGTGGTATTAATAATAGTAAGGATAATTTTCATTTATCTAGTACTTTAAGGATGATAAAGCAGCTTATACATCTCTTATTTCATCTACATGACAGCCCTGTGTGATAGACAAGGTAGGCATTACTATCTTTTTTCCAGATGAAGAAAAAGAGATTCAGGAGTTTTAAGTGACTTGCTCACAGTATTAGTGGTGTGGCTCAAAAGTTCATCTCTTTCTGACTATTGAAACAATAATTCTCTTTCTAAACAGTTACCACACTTTAGGCTAAATGGAATTCATTTTTAGCGATCAGTAGGGCGATGTTTTTCATTTAGAGCAAACTGCTCTGTCCCACAATCTCTAGGAAAGAGAAATCTGGGACCTCTGCTCTAGGTTCCTAAGATAGTCAATCAATTTAGCAGGTTTAATTAATATTTGTGGAACTGAATGGGATTCAAGGTGAGTTGTAAGTGAGGTTGAATGGGATTTGACGTCAACGAGCCTGACCAATAGGATGGAAACCCTTTGAAAGCAGTGACTGTTTTTTTGTTTTTGTAACCCCAGTGACAGTGTTAGATCTGGTACTTAGCTAGTGCTTAAAAACCTCTTGTTGGATTGTTGAATCTTGAGGAAATAGGCCATGTAAATCCAAATGGTAGCTCTTCCTGATCTGTGTAGTGGAGTTGAAAAACAGTTACCAGCCCAGTCAAACAATAAAATTAAGTTCCCACCCCTACACACGGTATTTTGTTTTCTCTCTATGAGAAATGGAAAACCTAGTTTACACTGCAGAAGGATCCTTTTATCTGATTTAAAAAATGAAACTTTAAGAGCCTGTCCAGCTTTATTAGGAAGTTACATTTGAAAACACAGACACCCTCTGGGAAATGGTTGCCCTAAGTGAGGGAAAATCTTAGAAATAAACATTATTTTCTTCTCTTTCAGAAACTTATATAACAGAGCAATGAGGGCCAGGGCCCTTTCCAACTCAGAGAATGTTCAGGTATCTTCACTGTTTCCTGTTAGCTTAATGGGGCTAGGGGGAGGATGAGAAGCCTTTTTAATTGACTGCTAATTCAGAAGCTAGTTTACATGCAAAAAACACAGACATTGATCTCTTATTTCTATTTTATTTTATGCTGTTCAGACATTTCATTTGTGTCAGATTCTCCATGACACCATTTGGGGTTTTCTTGGTAAAGATATAGGTATGGTTTGCCATTTCCCATTTCCTTTTCTTTCTTTCTTTTTCTTTCTTTCTTTCTTTCTTTCTTTCTTTCTTTCTTTCTTTCTTTCTTTCTTTCTTTCTTTCTTTCTTTCTTTCTTCCTTTCTTCTTTTCTTGGAGGGGGGTAGCTATGGCAATTGGGGTTAAGTGACTTGTCCAAGGTCACATGGCTAGTTTTTGTGTTAAGTGTCTGAGGCCGGATTTGAACTCAGGTCCTCCTGATTCCAGGGCCGATCTCTATTTACTTCGCCATCTAGCCACCCCTCTTTTCTGTTTTCTTTTACCCCATTTTTATTATTTTTTAGTTTTTAATTTGTTAACATTCATTTTAAAAATTTCTAGTTCCAAATTCCCTTCCTTCCTTAGCTCCTTCCCCATTCACTAGGAAGGCAAGCAACATGATTCCTATTATATATGTGAAGTTATGCAAAACATTTTCATATTAGCCATGTTGAAAAAACGAAAACAAAAACAAACACCCCACCCCAAACAAAATGAAACAAAACAGAACAAAACAAACCAAGGAAGAATAAAGATGATATCTCTCAAGCTGATGACTTTCAGGTGAGGAGGAAGAAATGTTGCAATCTCTAGGGAAGAAAGAGAGCTGGAAGGCACTGCCACGGGCTTCCTTATCTCCCCATCAATGGCGTCACGAAGCTTTAAAAGAACATGTATATATATATATATATATATATATATATATATATATATATATATATATACATACATATACATATATATATTTAATAGCAGCTGGGTGGTAGGTGCAGTGAATAGAGCACAGGCCCTGGAGTCAGGAAGATCTGAGTTCAAATATGACCTCGTAGTGTGACTCTGGGCAAGTCACTTAACCCCATCGCCTCAGGAGAAAAAGAAGCATGGCACTCTTATTTGTCATCTACATTGTATTGTTTCCTGATTTTAGGTGAAATGGGTTTGTAGTAGAACAATGTGATATGAGTTTTGAAAGGTCTAATCCAGAGGTTCAGTGGTAAGAATCCATAAGAGTTTGCAGGAATTAAGTAGATTGAGGAGCCAGCATAGCCCTGAGGAACAATTTGTACGACCTAGTTGAGCAGTGAAAGGACAGGAATCCACTTGACCACCAAGAAAGTATGTCCTTTGAGGAAAGGAGCCCAGAAGTGTGCTTGGGAGGAAGAATGTTTGTAGCAATCACTTTACATTTAAGTAGTCACTCTCCCTAGGGACTGATGTGATAGAGGAGAATGTGCTCCTAGTTTCAGAGGCTTTTGTATTTCAGACGTGGCTATACAACAACCCTTCGTAAAAGCTAGTAGAGGCTAACTGGTTAATTGATGTAGATGAGTGATCGATGGGCAACTGATGTTGGAATGTAAATCATTGGGAATGATACTGGGGAAATAAGTGACTCTGATATTGGAGGGAACATACCAGATGGAGGTTTGTGAGCAATGGTGTTATAATTATACCTTCTATCTCTTCAGGGTTACTTCCTAGAGCTGTGAGGGGAGCAGGAGCCTGATAGCTCTGGGGACTCAACCTTCTAGTCTGAGTGTGTATTGGAAGAGTATGGCCAGAACCTATATGTACTACACTTGATAATAACCATATTCACTGGAGAGATCGCTCAAGCTTCATCTCAGCATCAATCTGCTTAAGAAAGAATGCTCATTCTGTCTCTGTACATTATTATGCTGCAGTAGCATCTGATTTTTGGTGTTTCTTCAATTCAGGAAGAATGACAATTTTCTGTTGCTAATGCTTCAACCCTTTGTCTCTCTGATGCAGTTTGCAATGCTACACCAAGCTTTATACTTCAGCACAGTTTGGATAAGTCAGGTGATAATGCAGAGGACATCTAGGAAAAATAATTCATGGTTCAAAATGGGAACTTCAGTAAAATAAAAAGAATTACTATTAATCATACTTTTTATATTATTCTGCTACTATGAAGGCTTGTTGCATTTACTACTGTCAAGTCCTTGCAAAATACATTAGTTAAGTGTAGGCAAAAAGCATGCATTTTATGGAAAAAACCCAACTTACTCATCTATGTTGAGTTTCAAGCTATAAACTATGACTTTGCTTGAGCTATTAAAGTATTTCAACCCATTTGAAATGAGTTCCAAAATAAAACCTATGTGCAATAATAATTTTTATAGAGCTTTATAGTCTACAGGATTTTTTCCTGGAAATCCATTTTAAGAGGTTGTATGTATAATATAAGCACTTGGGTTCCATTCCATAAAGGAAGTGAGTGATGTGCAAGTACAATCTAAAACTGAAAATGATTTTAAAGAAAATTAATAAAAAACAACCTTAGGAGGCAGAAATTTCTATCTCTGCTTGCTAGAATTAAAACATGGTGACATATTCAAAGACATTTATGCTGTTGGTGGCTGGAGAAAATAGGACAAAATGATACAAATACTGGGGCCAAATCTCTCTCATCCAGATGTAGAGACCTTTCAAAAAGGGGCACAAAGGACTATTGAAGTTGGTTGAATGTGCTTCTTATTGCCAATTCGTGTCACTGAAGTGAGCTTGCCCTTGCTGACACAAGAGATGAAGTTTCTGCTCTTCCACCAGCCACCTGCCAGTAGGACCCTTTAACATGCAAAGTAGCTAAGGGGCTTTGTATGCCTTCTAGTCACCATCAAAGCAGGAGAACCTGCAGCTAGATTACAGACAGCCTAGCTGTGTTGCCCCTAAGCTATCACTAATGAAGAGGAGGAAAAAAACCAAGTGAGAGAATCATAATGTGTTTATTAATGAAGGTTGGGTTACTATAGTTCCATTAGCTTCTTAGAGGAGATCAAAACTTGATTTTGAAAGAAGAATCTTACACAATGAAAACACCAGTCAGTATGTGAAAAACCAAGACAAGGAAAGAACTGACTAATTACTAATTTGAAACAGAAACACAATGTACAAAATTAAAAACAAAATTTTTTTGGATGTGACAGTCTACTAAATTAATCATCAACTGATTACCCTGTGATTATATGGACGTACTAACTAAATGACCGTGATAAAATAATTCTTAGTTATCTAAATATTTTTCTAATTAGTGACCAAAAAAATCTGGATTTCAAAAAAATGGAACTGATTAAAATTTTGGTTGAAATTTTAGGCAATTCATTTTTGATTCTGTTTCCAGATTGTTTTGACTGGATGTTATGATGTTGATATACTCTATAATTTTGATTTGTCAATCCTTGCACAAATACTAATATAGCTTTTGAAGTCCATTCTAGTTCTAGACTCATGACCCTATCAGAATTGCCTAATTGATGACTCTATAATCTTATCAATGCAGGCATTCCCTCCACCAGTGAAGGTAGCAATCCACTCATTTCTTCTCATCCTTATAAGATTCTCATTCATGTTTCCATCAAACTTTCGTGGAGAAATTAATACAACATGGATATAAGATGAACTCCATTCATTCTTGTCATCTTGCCTGTTATTAGAGTTGTTCCTAAAATGATTTTGGTGAGACTATAGAATATGGGTTTATTGTGTAATATTCTTATTCAGTTACTAAAAAAAACCCAGTTATTTTATCCTGCTGTACAATAGTCCACAGAACAATAAATACCCAAGCATATACCCTATTCCTAGTAGGATAGAATATATACTGGATATATATGTGTATATATATATATATATATATATATATATATATATATATATACATATATATATACACACACATATGTATACAATATACTCATATATGTATATATACACATATAGTCTTATAGTGTTCCCAGTTGAATCCCATCAGAAAAGAGGAGATGAATGTGGTAACAGTTACAGTGATGATGATAAAAAAGTGCCTTCATAATGTATAAGTTTGGGATTCATCATTGGATATTTTCTTAAACATATAACTTAAAACCTAATTACAATATTGTCCTTTGAACCATACATAAAATACGAACCCCTCTAAGATAGCTTAGGTGTAATTCTGTCTAAGGACTTAACTTAATCATCTTGAGGTCTTAGTAGTTGCAAAGATCAGGTTTGTTCTAGTGGGATAATACATTTGTCTGTGAGTAGTAGTCTTATCTGAATATCCTGGTGGGGCAGGAAATCTCTAGGATGGTGGAAGCATCCTTCAAGACAGAAATCACGAAGGTTCATCTTATCCTTTCCAATGGGAGAGCCAGTGTCTGTTTACACAGCTCTAGATTTGTTTCTTTGACCTGTAAAATTACTTTTTCTGGGAAGAGGATGCTTTCCCCCCACTCTGCAGATCTTAACCATTTCCCCCATGTCATGGATGTTTTGACATGGGCTAGATTAGATAACCTTTGAATTTCCTTCCATCTCTGAGAATCTGTTATTCATGTTATTCAATTGGATTGACTTGGGTATGGTGCCTAGTACAGTTTAAACCGTATTTTTTTTTTTTTGCTGATGGAAATTGTAATGAACACATTTTAGTTTAGATCACCTTCTTAGAGGTAGATGGTCATGGGAAAAACTAGCCCGAGGTTACATCAGAGAAAATCGAAACATTTGGATTTGCAAACCAAATTTACTTCTATCCCTCATATACATCACTTATTCTCATTCTCATTTCAGCTCTAACCAAGTTTAATTCAAGTCTGAAAAAAAATAATAAATCCATGATTTTGTACATAAAAAGAACATCGAAAAGATACCAATTTGTTTTTGTGTTTAACTATGCATGTTCATAATGGGTTTTTCCCTTGCTTTCTCAATGGGGAAGGGACAGGGGAGTAGTAAAAGGGAGAAAATGTTTATCTGAAAATAAAACAAAACTGAATAATAATGAAAAAAAGAAAAGACACCAAATGCCGAGTAAATGAAATGATCAATTTTGGTCCCAGAGAAAAGGAACCTCCCTCCTTTTGGTAAGTAGGTGAGGGAACTACAAGTATGCAAAGTTGCATAGATCTGTTAGGCACAGTCATTGTGCCATGTTATGTAGAAAACCCACAGTTCAGCACCCATCTGAAAGGGAGGTCAGCAGAAGCCTTTTATTTTATAATACAGAAAGTACAGACACAAATGACTACAGCAAGATTCCCTTAGGGGAGCAGCACTACCCCCTCCCTCCCATAGAACTTTTAGGGTCTTTTATACTTCTAAAAATATAATAAATTTATTATTGTCTAGGCTAAAACAAAGATTGTGTTGCTAGTCCATTAGCAAGGATAACAGTGGATATTTTTAAAGGACAAGGACAAGTAAGGAGAACGTACCTCCTTGCTATGGATGAAATGGAGGTGAGATTTTGAAAGTGTTATTCATGTCAAGTAAGACTATAGGGAGTTATCTGACCACTCTTCTTGCCTTCACAGGTTTTGCTTTTGTTTTTCTTTGCTATGTGGCAGGGCTCATGGAGATGGGGGAGCGCTGAGAGTGTGTATGAGTGTGTGTGTATATACTCTCAGCTCTTATATACAGTTATCTTTTCCACATCCTGGGTATTAGGGGTTGGTACCTCCCCCTTTCCCCTCTATCTGGATTAATTTTTTGGCCTTCTCTTCATAAGTACCAGAGAAGAAATCTGACTTGTTTTCTTTTTCTTTTCTGGGATGTTTACAGTACCTTATTGCAAAATTTGGATTAAGTATTAGGTCGTTGGCTCCATGTTGTCTGTTGGCTTCGGTGTGTCATCTGTGGCTTCTGCAAAACTCCCCCCAAATTTCCGTTTAATTTTTTATGCCAGCTGGTAATATATTGAAACCATAATGGGGAAAGTTGTGATGTGGAAGCGGGGGGGGGGGGAAGTCACGATGTGGAAGGGATAACTGTGTGTGTGTGTGTGTGTGTGTGTGTGTGTGTATGTGTGTGTGTGAAAAGAAAATCTTTGTTCAAGCATTTGCCCTCAATAGGGTAGGTAGGTAGTGAATAGAGCATTGGTGTAGAGTCAGGAAGACCTGAGCTAAAATCTGGTCTCACACTTATTTGTTGTGTGGTCCTGGTCAAGTCACTTAACTCTGTTGGTCTCAGTTTTGTCATCTGTAAAATCAGCTGGAAAAGGAAATGGCAAATCACTCCTGTATCTTTGCCAAGAAAAGCCCAAATTGAGTCACAAAGACACAATTGAAACAACTGAACAGCAGCAAATTGCCCTCATAATGAAGTAAATTCAGGTAGATAAAATTAAAAGTTTATTGTAGCACCCAAGGCAAAAGCACATTGAATGTGGCTAGCCACTGAGTTCAAACCCTATGCTATTTTAGAAGATTAGTTTTATAGCAAGAGAAGACAGTACTGACAGGTGCACATTTCTAAAAGGGGATGGTCTGGTGTTGTTTCGGAGATGAGCTTACAATCCAGGTGTAATAGTAATGAAATTTGAAGATCCCTTTGTATTGGCAAGCTAACAGGTACTTAGCATGTAGTTTCAAATTAATTATATCAAGCCTCTGTTAAGAAACAGAAGTTATGAACCCCTGTTGCTGATGTAATAGGAAGGCGCTGAACAGGGAGGAGCTAATGCTGTATATGAGGAAAAGCCCCAGCTGGGAGAGTCAGAACTTCTTGGGGCAAGCATCATGGAGGCAGAGCAGCTGCTGCCCAGGGGGCGGGGTGGTAGAGGGGGGGGAGAGAGAGAGAGACAGAGAGAGACAGACAGAGAAAGAGAGAGAGAGAGAGAGAGAGAGAGAGAGAGAGAGAGAGAGAGAGAGGGAGAGAGAGAATTTAGAACTGAGAAGAGAACTGAGAATTGAGTACTGAGACAGAATTTCTTGGAGCAAGCCATGTAGAGGCTGGAGAAAGTGATTTTGATTTTGAGAGCAGAACTTATGGTGGCAGAGTTTCTTCTGAGAGCCAGCCTAACTCCTGTTGAGAGCTTTCAAGAACCAGCTGGAGCTGCTGAAGACTTCTGAGGACTATTCAGAGCTGCCAAAGTCTTCTGAGGGCCAGCTGGAGCTGCCAGAGGAAGCATGACTGTGGTGTTGGTACTTTGTCTGTCTGTTTTGGGTCTGTGTTGATTTCACAGGAAGAAAGTGAATTGAGATGATAGTGCCAACCATGTGTGTGAATACTGTTGTAATTCTGCTAAGCTTGATGTGTGTAGATATTGTTGTGGCTCTGTTAAGTTTTTTCTTCCCAGGAACAGAAACTGTGAAGGACTTGAGGTGGACTGGACACAGTAAGCTTCAATGTGGAGCAGGAACTGTATAGAGAGCTGGACAAGGAACTGGAAGCTGTCTGCCTTTGAACCTAGGTGACAGTTTGGTGGATAAGTTAGAAGCTGGGACCATGGAAGAGGAACCATGGAAGCTGAGAGGCTGCCTCAAGTCAAGTTGAAAAGACCTCTCCTTGGGTATTTAATGTTGACTAATGAAATTGTAACTTAATTATGACCTAGGGGTGGATGGCCTTTGTACTTTCCACCACCCCTTAAGAGAGTACTGAATAATGACTGATGAAATTGTAACTTACTTGTGACCTAGGGGTGAATGGCCTTTGTATTTTCCACTTCCCCTTAAGAGGGTACTGAGTAGTGACTGATAAAATTGTAACTTAATTGCACCCCATGGGTGGGTGACTTTGACTTTTGTACTTTGTGATTGAATTAAGGACTTTGTGATTGAATAAATGAATGTACTTTTCTTAAAACTATGTGACCACTCTGGTGAAAACTGTGTGGCCATTTTAATGTTAGTTGTTGAGTTATGACATGATGAATACTGTACCTTGATTTTCTGTGAATGTTTTGCCTTAATTTACTGTTTAATAAATAGAAAGTTCACTATACTATGTAATCAGAACTTTGAAAGCTGTTTACAGCAGCAGTCCTCTGGAAAACCGCTCATGCTTGGAGTTACACCAGGTAGATACACACTTCTAAAAAAATGGGATTGAAGTGCATGTGACTGCCCTTTCTTACATTTGGGTTGTCATGTACTGTGTCTGCCCTACTTTCAGATTGGCACATACTGCCATCATCCCTTAGGAGAAGTCTGGCACATACAAGTAGGAAAAGAGGGATAGGAAAACATGGATTCCCTCCCCTTAGCTTGGTACTAGTGGCTAAATTCTAGACATATACACACATGTGTATATATGTATACACACATACCCAAATATACATGTGTATATCTGTACATGTGTACACATATATATGACTGTGGTATGAAAACAAAAGACATGTATAAAACTTTTAAAAACTTTAGCTGAATTTAATGTATACTAAAAAAGGAGAATATTTTCATGTAAAAAGTGGAAGAAAAAAAGAGGACTATATGTGTGAAGTCATGAATCTTTATTAAGTTTAGCTTAATTTTTTAAATACTACTTTCAAAGCCATTCCGCTTGTCTGTATTTTTCTCTGAACTTCCTTCTGTTCCCTTCTGATGTTCCTCTAGAGTCATTTTGGTCCTTCTGTTTGTTAATAATAAGTCTCAGGGTTCACTCTCCTAAGAAGACAGGGTGAGGCCTAAAGCACAAAGTACTCACAAACCAGGAGCACTCTCTTCTTTACTGTGTTGATTCCTGGAGAGAGAGCTCCACTTTAAAGTGGTCACTACAAACATTCCCCCTGAACCCCTAAGTTTGCTTCTGGTTGTGACATATCTAAAGAACAAGTCTATCCCTTGGGAGTGAGACATGATACCTCTGCTGATTGATTGATTCCTGAGTTGGGTCAAGCTCTTGACTCTGAAAGTTCCTCTTTAGAGTTGGAACCTCCTCATCCTCCTTTGCTAAAACTACTGGAAGATTTCTGTCATGGAATTCAATTGCTGGCCCTCTGGTGATTTCTTGTGACCTTTCAAAGCTCACAAGGTTGTGATTTGGTTTATTCTGTCTCCAATATTCATCGAACTAAGAACAGGAAAGAATGAACGTGACAGGAACAGAAGAAACCTAACTCCCATGTGTTTATGGCCTTATGGCAGTGGTAGCTAACAGTATTTCTTCCTCCTCATTCAAAAACTACCAGAGAGAAAGAAATTTCTTTTCTGTGCCTTTTGCCTGCATACTAACTATAGACTCAGCAGTCAATTAAGGGGCTTTCTATGGAACAGCATAGTAAGCGGACAGTAAACATACCTGGATATTGCAGCCCATATGCCTGGCAAATAGCAGGTGCTTAGTAAATGTTTATTGATTGATTGGATATGCTCTGAATGGAGAAAGAGTGCAACCTATAAGCAAACTTACCCAATCTCCACATGGATTGGTGCCATTTGGAGTATAATATATGTAAGGACTGACCCCTTATTGGCTATTCTTTTGTACATAGTTGGTGCTTAATAAATGCTAATTGATTGATCAAAGTCAAACTAATTAGAATTTTTTTAAAAAGAAATAATGTAACCTAGTTAGTATTGAATTTTCACTATTTTAGTTCATTCACTTTGTAGTTTTTTTTAAACATGAGACCGCATCTTTGGAATGGTTTCCATGGATAAAAGTAAGTAATTTTTGGTTGATTGACAAAGATTTGTGAATGGCATGGTTTTAAGTTACAGGTTAAATAGAGCTGAAGCCATTACTCTAAATAGGCTCTCTTACTGGTTGATTTGATACTGGAAGGTCCTGACCCATCCAGGGTAGTACCAGGTGAGTTGCCTTTGGGGCTTTAGACCAGTTTTGTGATTTCTAATCTACATAAATTACTTTGGAACTGATTGTAAACTCGTTAAATGGTTGGCTGATGACAAAAAGATGAGGAAAATAATGAATGCATACTGAGCAGCACAAAAGATTTAGAGGGATTTGTATCAGCTTTGTAACCAGACTGACAGTTGGGAAATAAAATTTATTGTTGCTAAACATTGAACATTACTCCTGGGGACTAAAATAATGAACACAAGTAAAAATAAATAGCACTGAACTAACTGGAGCAGTAAGACTTTCAAAGAGAGCACCCTAGGGAGAGGAAAGGAGAATGTTTCTGTAATGATGTTTAGATAATGTGGCAATTCACCTATGCGATTGCATTAGGCTAATTATGGGTACCCCATATATCAGATCTAAAGTGTTTAGGTTGTATCTATTTTGTTGACTCTCTCTCTCTACTCCCAAATTCTGAAAAGGAACATTGATTCAATTTTCCTTCCATTTTTAAAGAAACACAGGCTCCAAGGTCTTGGTATCCCTTTCTTCAAGGTAAAGCAAAAAAAGAAATTGAATAAAGTTTGGGTTAGATAGTGATTCAAAATGTTGCAATTCAGCTTCTGCACTACAGTAGAGAATAAATAAATCTATCAAAACTTGAGAAATTGCTACAGGAAACATGAATAACAATGAAAAAATATTAAATTAGGGACCAGTCTTCCTAGTAAAGAGAAGGAAATTTGTTCACTCGGGACATTCAAATGGGGACGAGAAACTTGCCAAACTTATTATTTTCCTCTGATACAATTCTGGAAATGCATATAGTAAGAAATTTATTTGTACAAGGTAACTGTGTTTCTCCCAGTTCACCATTAATTAATTATAAAAAGACAACAAAAGATGGTAGTCGTGAACGTTCTTATGAAAAATGCTGTGTCTTTCTAGACAGGTTCCATTGAGTGGTTGGTGACTGACAAATAGCTTTGGAAAATATCAGGATGGAGTTTTCTATAAGAGCAAAAAACTGGAAACAGAGTTGGTTCCTGATGATTGGGGTTGAACAAAAGGATGTAGCAAATGAATGTCATGAAATAATATTGTGTTATAAAAAATAATGACTGTAGAATTCAGACAAACATGGGAAGACAAATGGATGCAGAACATATCAAATAAAACCAATAGGAAAATATACATCATCATCACCATCATCATCATCACCACCATAATCATCACCATCACCATCGTCATCGTCATCATCGTCATCATCGTCATCGTCATCATCGTCATCATCATCATCATCACCATCATCATCATCACCATCACCATCGTCATCGTCATCATCGTCATCATCGTCATCAATCACCATCATCATCATCATCAAACATTAAAAGACAACAGAATTCAGATCATTGTGATGCACAGTTTTGTCTCCAGAGAATTGATGTTGAATCATGTCTCCTTTCTCTTGGTAGAGAAACAGTGGACTTTCAGACATGGTCTGAGTGTTGGTTTGTTTTGTATAACTGTATTCCTCCTCCCCCCCTCCCCCTCTCCCTTCTATAGAGGAGAATTTTAAGGATATGACAAGAGATGAGATACAAAAGAAAGAAACACAGGTCACTCATTTGCGTAAGCCCCAAATATTGCCTCAAATCTGAAATAAAGTAGCTAGGCTATGAGTGTAAACAAGCTAGGAGAATCATCCCGATGAACTATTGGCACAATTGTAAAGATAATATTATACCTGTATTGCTGGATAGGTTGGTCAATGTTAAGTGGATTCTGTTTAGATGCTTCTATTTGTAATGGTTCTGTTCTGTTTACAGGAAGCTATTGGATCATTTTAAGTTCATTCAAATAACTTGTTTCACTGATTTTCTTCCTTTCACTGAACTAACAGTTCAGTTAAAAAAAAAAGACAATGACTAAAAGATTCATATAAGAGACTTATCAAGGGGATTGTGTAGATAGAGTCTCCAAATACCCAAAGCTTTCCCTGGGGTCCCTTCTCTTCTTTCTTTTCGTCTCTCTTATTCCCCACTTATCTTCCTTTTCCTTTGATTTCTTTGATTTCAAACTAATTCCCATTTGCTATCAGAATTCTTTTATTGGGGAGAAGAGGAGGAAGCCTGGAGGGAAGGAGAGGGTGAGGAGGCCAACAAGAATTTTAATTTCCCATGCGTCAGCATAATTACAAAGCAGATACAAATTCCTCTAAATCTTTTGTGTCACCTTGGTTTGCATTCATTATTTTCCTCATCTTTTTGTCACCAGCCAACCATTAACGAGTTTGCAGTCAGCCCCAAAGTAATTTATGTAGATTAGAAATTACAGAACTAGTCTGAAGACCTCAAGGCATCTTACCTGTTACCGTCTCAAATAGGTATTCTGTTTTTCTTTCTAAACTAAGTGGCACTGTACGCCTCTAACTAAGGCTTTTGACTTTCAGGATATCCATGGCCCATCTTCCACACGTGCAGTTGAACCATCATCAGGAAAATTTAACTTCAAGATCATAGAGCTGAAAATGATTCTAGAATCTTTAGTTTCCTCCATGGTTCTGCTCAAATATTACCTTCTACTTGTGACATTTAAAAACTTTGAGAGACATAATTCCTAGGTAATTTAATCATTAAAAAAATTTTTCTTTTGCTTTTTGGAGGGAGGAAGGTAGGGCAATTGGGGTTAAGTGACTTGCCCAAGGTCACATGGCTAGTTTTGTGTTAAATGTCTGAGGTCGGATTTGAATTCAGGTCCTCCTGACTCCAGGGCTGGTGCTCTATTCACTGCTCCACCTACCCCCCTCCCCCAGCCATTTTATTAATAAGGGTATCATGTTATTAATAAAAGAGGTCAGTGGCATTCTCAAATGCCAAAGACCCTCATGGTGGTGGGTTCATAGTTTATATGCCCTTGGAAGAGGGGTGTTACTGAGGGCAGTAATCAGCTCTGATTGGTTAACAATTAATGAACGAAGGATATTACAGTGAGAGTCTGGACCTGTTCTAATGAACTTTGATCATGTCATTTACTTCTAAATAGCCCAGCCTTGGGCCATCTGTTCAAAGAATTTATCCCCATTCAAACCTGAGTAGGACACAATGGGCTTCCCTAACTGGGTAAGTCTCCCCATATCTCCCCAAATCCCTAAGTGGGTGGAATCTGAACAAGATTGTGAAGAAAGTTAATCTTATCTCATCTGCAATGTCCTTCAGAGACAGAACTTTTGAAATGAGGACTTTAGAAGAAGGGGAAACTCTAGATATCTCCAAATCATTAATAATCATTTCTCTCACATGAAGTATTTCCTAGTCCTTCTCAGCTGCTAGTATCTTCTTGTCCCTCATTACTGCATATTTATTATGATTTCATTTATTTATTTGTTAATGTTTATTTTATTTTATTTTATTTTATTTATCTATGTAACCCAGGCAAGCATGCCCCTCTCAAGGGCAGCTTGATGTTAGAAGTGACCATACCCAGAAAAGCCTGGCTTACACCTATATATGTATCTGTGGTTCGTAGGGAGCAGGGATTATTTTGCTTTTGTCATTGTATCTCCAGAGCCTAGTACAGTGCTTGTAGTATATAATAGGTGCTTAACACATGCTTGCTGATTGATCAATGATTGATTAGAGATCATCTAGTCCCACCACTTATTTTACAAGTACAGAATCTGAGATCTAGAGAACCCAAGTGAGTTGCTCAAGGTTTCATAAGTAGTCGTTGTTTTTGAAGATTTGAACCCAAGTCATTAGACTCCAAATCTAGCCTTCTTTCCATCATACCATGTTCCCCCTGAGTTAGTCAATAATCAGTGACTATTCAGTTATGAATGTTCTTGGTACTCAAAAAACCAGGTATAACCTTTAAATGGTGCTGGCAAGTATAGCAGGTCAAGTCATTAGTCACACCTGAGCCCAGGGACCTTGTTGGTTCACCCTTGGAACACTTAATCCCCATGTCTAGCAAGTCTCTCCACGTCTGGGCTTTCATTTTAAATCTAGGAAGTTCCATCTCATAAGAGAAAGGAGAAAATTCTCTCTCTCTCTCCTCTCTCTTTCCTTTCTCTTTCTCTCTCTCTCTCACACACACAGACATGCATGCATGCACAATGATCAATTAAAGAAACAAGTTAATAAACTCTCATTTCCATTAAGCATATGACTCTGAACCCCCAGCCAATATGCACTGGCAAAATCCAAAATGAATTTATAAAACCCTTAGTAATTTTGATTTTCCTCCTGGGCTGGTTGTGAGCCAGGCCTGTCATAGGCCAATTTGGTAGTTCAGTTTTGGGACTGGGGCAAAATAAGACACATGTACAGTAGATCATCTAACAAGAGAGGAAGTTTTCTTTTTCTTTAATTTTTTTCAATGAACAAACCTTTATTTTTTTCTCCCTTTTGATTACTTCCCCCATTAAAAAAAAGAAAAACAGCTTATAACAATATACACAGCCAAATAAAAGCAAGTCGTCACATTGGACATATTAAGAAAGTATATCTCCTTCTTCATCTTAAGAAAAAGGAAGTTTTCTTTGCCATAATGTGGAAAAGATAGTCAGCAAGGACACAGCACTGATTCATGCTGTGTCCCATGAATCTTCCCTGTCTATCTGTTGGCTAGGCTGGCACATGGGAAAAACAAGAATTAG